>JAQQAF010000010.1:1200000-1865377 GCA_029747655.1 Ensete ventricosum | reverse complement strand
CTGACCCGTAACCAACTCCGACTCCTAACCAGACTCTAGTTCGACCGAATCCTAATCTTACTAGGATTTGAGCTGATTTTATTACAATGGACTCAAATCTCCTCCTAGCCTATCTAATGTCAGGTCTAGGTTGGCCAACAAGGCCCAATCTAAGGACTCGACTCAATCGACTAGGACTCGACTCAGCTAGGGTCCTAACAGATCTACCCTCTTCAAATCAGCCTTATCCTCAAGACCGAGCTCTATGTCTCTAGGTCCTGATCTACAACTCCTCATGAGGCTTCCTCGTGGCCCATATAATAGGCGCATCCTGCTCCTTCGGTCCAGCATCAACAGTAGTGATTGGATGGTGATGTGTCATAATCTTGTGACCCCATGTGATCATCAACTGAACTTGGGCCTCCTCATCGACTTGGGTGTCGATTAGATAGATCTAGATTGAGTCATCCTATCTAAACTTCTATTTTCATTGAAATTCTTGGAGGATCAGTTGTAATTTTGAATTAGTGTGTAGATCCGATTCACAAGTTATGGCTCCAATGTGATATCCAATTTTGTAGGGTCCAAAGAAATTGGGACACGACTTCCGTAAAGCTCGAGTCTTCATAGACTCTTGCTAGTAGGGCTGAAGACGAAGGAAGACTTGATCTTCAATAGCAAACTTCCTTCTGCTTTAGTATTTGTCTGGCAACTGTTTCATTCTTACGTGGGCTGACGTGTGGTTGTTCTTTAATAGTAGCCAGGCTTTCCTCTTAGCTGGTGGCTATCCTCTAGTAGAGTCCATGGTAATGTGAGCCCGATCTGTGTTTGAAGGGAGTAGAAGCTATAATTTTTCAAGACTTATTTTTATCTCCCCTTTGTGCCATTGTCCTGTATTATGCGAAGTCATAAATTCAGCAATAGTCAGCATTTCCTCATCGTATATCGATAGCTTCAGGTGATATGGAGAGAGGGCTTTGCTGATGTAGGTTAGGGGTCGGCCATCTTGCATGGGGACAACATATATTCTAGCTCTCGATGTGTCAATCATAAACACTTTGTCAGAGTCGGGTAAAGCTAGCACCGACGAAGAGTAAGGGTTACAACTTGGCCGGATACCATGTTTCAAGCATCTCATTTATAATCCTCTCTATTTCAGTTTTTTGGAGGTGAATATAATGATATGGCTGAGTGTTTGCTACTGGTTTGCCCAGAAGAATCAAAATTCGATGATCATGACGTCGGGTAGGAGGTAGGCTGCACGGTTTGGTGAAGACGTCTAAAAATTCAGCAAGCAATTGGAGAAGGTTTAGGTCTTCAATTTTTGTTGGCTCTCTCATATTTTTGCTGCTGGAGTTGCATTAGGAAGCTAATGTTTACTTTGTGTAAGATTTTCTCCATTCGCTATGTTGAAACCGTCGTCACGTTGCTCCCGCGTTTCCCATGTAGGATCACCTATTTTTCATGGCTGAGTTCATGGCTGAAAAATTTCATGATAAATTAAAAAAAATTCAGAAAACATTACCTAATATAGTCAGCCATTCGATACCAAGCACGACCTCATAATCATCAAGCGGGAGGATAAAGAAATCAGCAATTATCTCCTGGTCCTGCCACAATAATTTCACCCGTGGGCATCTTCGGTCGCACTTCAAAATTTGACCGTCGGCGATCGTAACACCAAACCTACTACAATCCTCGATATGTAGGGCCATCCGAGCTACAACTTTGCTATTCATGAAATTATTAGTGCTCCCGGTATCGATGAGGATGGTAATTGGTTGCTGTTTAAGTAGTCCTCTCACTTTCATCGTCTGCGGTTTCGTGTAGCCGGCAAGAGCATGCATCATACAATCGGCCGACTGCTGTTCTTCTTTCATGACCTCCTCCTTATGCTCCTGGACTTCCTCCTTTAAATCTTTAATGGGTTCAATCAGTAGAAGGTGTACCTTTTTGCAGTGATGGTCATGGCTCCACGGTTCATCGTAATGCCAACAAAGGCCATTCGCTGATCTATCGTGAAGTTCTTCTCTCATAAATTTCTTTAGCAGCGAAGGACGGCTGGGAGCAGGAGGTGCTGAAGGTTTATATGTTGCTGGTCTATGGGTGGTCCTCGTCTTTCGAATGTCTTAGTTGAGTCATTCCTCTTGGATTTGAGCGAAGGAAATTGCGACCATCACGGTGCGGGGCAGCTGTGCTTTAATTTCTCCTTTTATTTCTAGCTTGAGTCCTTCGATGATTGTCCATAATAATTATTTGTTAGACCAATCATGAGCCAGATAATTTCTCAAAACTGATATGGTATTCTTTGATCATGGAGGTTTGTCGAATATCCACGAGTTGTTCATCGATATTTTCATACATGGTCGGTCCAAAGTGGTTCAGTACACCGCTTTTGAATATTATCCATGTCGGGACTACTTGGGTGTATTCAAGCTAATTGTACTATTAAATTACATCTTCTTCGAGGTGGATGACAGTGGCGTCCACCATGGAAGCCTTCAGTGTCCAGTGAAAGCCATCCTGTCGGGTCTCCCTCTTCTCATCAGGGGAAGTCCATCCTCTTGCATGGCTGCATCAAATCAGTGGCTCATTCTTCCTTTTTGGGGGGCCTCTATGAACTTTCATCTTGCTGCAATTTTATCGGGCTTGGAGATCATTCAATTCTGAATTCTACCAATAAAGTGTGCAATTTGTCCTCATTGCGTGATTTAAGCCGTGATTCAATTTGTCCTCAATTTTCTATCTTTTTTCTGTTGATGGGTCAAGAGCATAGGGTGGTAGAAGGTTTGGTGGCAGCAGAAGATAAGATCGGTGGTGGAGGGTTGTGGCTATGATAGGTCACCATTTTGGGCTATGGTTTTGGGTGCTATTAGGGTTATGGAAATAGGTTACGATAGCTGCTTCTTAAGGCTAGAAGGGTGCCTTAAGGGTGATGTGTGTGGCAGCAATAATTTTGATATGGGTGCAGCAAAAAATACCGAAAGGTAGTTGATGATGCATTTTGAGGCTGCTATGGAGGTTGTGAGGGAGGTTTATGAATAGTGGTTTAAGGTTAGGAAGATCGTTTAAGGTTGCTATGGGTGGCAGCAACTAGTTTAGTAGGGCTGTGGCAAGAAGTGCCAAAGATGTTGCTATAGAATTTTTCATCGAGAACAACCATTTTTTGCCACGAAAGATCCAACAACGATTTAGATGATTACAATAGCAAAAAACTCATGAGGATAGCAGCGAGATGGATAAGAATAATGGCAGCAACAAGTTGAGTCAAGATCAGGCATGTATGCAGCAAGAAACACTGAAAAGTATAGTAGCAATATCATTTTATGTTGAAAACTTTTAGCAAGATAGATGCAATTTTTTCCAATAGTTCTTAACAAGAATTTGAGTAAAAATCAAGGGAGATCCATTGGTAAGGGAAAGGTAATATCAACAAAAATTTCATGAAAGGATACAACAGCAAGGAATTCGGCTAGATCAAAGATTACGAGAAGATGCTGCTGTAGATATTTATGTCAAAAGTTCAGCAACTTTGACGTAAAGGATCATCAGTTTATATTGACAATTTTTGCATGAAACCAAAAGGAAATCCACTATTAAGGAGTGCTAAAGCCATCATAAAAAACTCATAGAAGATTGGTTAGAAAAATTATAGCAGCAAGATAAAAAAACAAGCAGTTGTATTCGGCTAAATTCTGCAATGCAACTTTCATCGTAAAGATGGAAACTTTGCAACAAAGAGTTTATGCAGCGAGATAGGAACATTTTTTTTTTGGTTTATTGGGTTTAAAGATAATGAAATTACAGCAGTAGTAAGACAAAATACCAGAATCTAATGTAATTCGTGGGGAGATCAAAAGATGATCTATGGTAGTGGAGATGATGGCAGAATTTGATGATGATCTAAGCAATTGTGAGAATTGCTTGGGTGGCTGTGGGAGGATGATGGTTGACTATGGAAGGACAGCGAGATGCCAAGAACGTTGCTTTGACACCAAGTGTTAGAACCCTTACGGATTCTAAGCTTGGTGTTGATTTCTATAGGGGAACGACCTCTTGGAACTCTATAGGGGTTCCTCCCTCCTCGATTTTTTGAACAATGGCTGTAAAAAATTTGATCTATTGATGATGAAAAATGTTGCAACTACAAGTGTTTATATAGGGTCTCAAAATCCTAACTCCTAATAAGACTCCTCCTTAAACTAAGACTCATACTAAACCAAGACTCCTACTAAACCAAGACTCATCTTCCCCTCAACTCCTAACCCCTAGCCAACTCCTAACCTTGATGTGGGCGATGGCTATAGGGGTCTCTAACTCCTAATTTTATTCTTATTCCACCCTATAGAGAGTCCAAGCTAAGTGGGACTCTCCCCCTCTTGCCCCAGTCGACCTCTTTAAGAGGAGGCAACTAGGAGACTCCCATCCTATAAGGACTCCTCCCTAACCCTACCCAACTACTTCTTTACTAGGGGGTGGCAGCTAGATTAGGGTTTATTATATTTATGACTCAACTGACTCTGACCTGTATCCAACTTCGACTCCTAACCGGACTCCAGTTCAGTTAAATCCTAACAATACTAGGATTTGGGCTGATTTATTACAATGGCCTCAAATCTCCTCCTAATCGACCTAATGTCACATCTAGGTTGGCTAACAAGATCCAATCTAAGGATTCGACTCAATCGACTAGGACCCGACGCAGATATGGTGGAGCTGATTCCCATATATTACGATAGTGACAGGGCGATAGCTCTAGCAAGGGAACTCTTTTTTTTTTGGTAAGTCTCTAGCAAGGGAACTCAGGTCTTATCAGAATTGTTTTGAGAATATTCTACTTAATTAGAGAGATCATAGCCAATACAGATATAGCTCTAATATCCCTCATTTTTAAAATTTTTGTAATGATCTATTTTAAATTATAAATGAGGACTTATTTAATAATATATTGTTTATAAGGACCTATTTATAAATATAAGAATTTATTTAAAAGCTTATTGCTAGGGACCTAAATGTAAAACTTAAAAGTTTGATATGAATTATGTAAGATTCAAATTAAGTCATAAAAAAAGGTGATGACATGTGTCATTACCTAGTTAAAAGTGGTGTCACTTATGCATGTGCTTAGGTGACACATGTGCACCTTACATGTATGCTTGCCACCTACAACCCATATGTTAGCTTAAAAAATAAAAAGCAATTAGAGAAGAAAGGGATTGATGCAATGTAAACTTGTGAAGGAGAAAAAGAAGAAGAGAAGGAAGAAGAGAAAGAAGAGAAGAAAACATTTGAGGGTTTTAAGATTTTAAATCAAATCCACATTTGAGATCAAAATCTGCAAAGGCAAGTGTTCTAACCCTATCCTACATAATGATTTCTATCATTTCTCTATTGAAATTTATCTTTGTTCCTGCCTTGATTATGAGAAAAATTTGGAATAAATATAGCCTTGCATTCTAAATTCTCCTTTGTTAGCTGCAAAAGTTGTTCTAGAATATTTTTGAGACTGTGACCTATTTGCCTTATTTAAGTCGTAACTTTATATACAGACCTCTAATTTGGAAAAATCTTAGTTCCTTCAAAAATAGATTATAGATATTTCTTTTGAAACCAAGTTTGAAGAATTTAGAGTTCATTTGCTAGCCCAAACGTTTATTTCAATTGAGTATATGAAATCTGTAAAACAGAATTTATAGCTTTTGACCTTTTATCATTGGATTACTTATATCTCCTTGTTAGAGTCTCTGATTAATGTAAAACTAGATTCATCAGAAAATAGGCTCATAGATATTTTATATGATACTAGGATTGAAAGATTTGGAGTTCAAATGACCATCAAAATTTCTATTTTGTTAGACCTTATGGATTCTATAAAACAAGGATCATAATTCCTGACCTTTGGCTGCTAAATCATCTATAACTTTTTGTAAAGACTTCTAATTTGTATGAACTTATTTTATTTGAAATTAGATTGATTTAGCTTTCCAAAGATAACCTTTTTAAGAAATTTGGAGCATATTTGATTCTTCAAAATAACTTTGAGATGTGCCTTCTGAATTCTGCCAGAATAGTTATTGTATCAGTTTTGCCTATTCTTGCTTTATCCATTTGAAAAATAAATTCTCTGATGCTCTTACCTTTGATTTCCTTACCTATCTAAATATGTTATGTATTAATTAATGTTACATCATATTATTTTATTTAGGTGCATGTATGATTTATTGTTCCGTATATGCTTCCGATATATGTCAAATTCATTGCTCATGTCCTTTTGTACTATGGTATTTATGGGATATTATGGACCTTTGCCAGAAATGGTAAAGGGTATTGTGCTCAAAGCCAGTTATACTCTTACCGACCCTATTGACTTCACTCAGACGTGGGTGGATGGAGCTCCAAGACGTGGGAGACTTATGTTTAGTGGTCATTCAGCGATGGATGATCCATATTATGTTTGTGATCCCACTTCACCCTCTATGTCTTTGATATGATATCCAAAGCATTACTTATAAGTTTATTTATATGCTTTGGATAAGAAAAAAATGAATGTTATATCTGATATGATATTTGAGCTTCTGTTCCTTAATTGTTCATTTGATAAGCTTTGAGATTATTCATACACTATTGATATGCTTTGAAATATGACCTATGCATCTTTGATAAGTTCTAAAATATTTTATTTGCCATTGATATGTTCTGAAATATCCTATGCATCTTTGATATGCTCTGAAATATTTCGTATTCCTATTGATATGTTCCGAAATGTCCTATGCATCTTTGATATGCTCCGAATTATTTTGTATTATTATTGATATGCTCTAAAATATTTCGTTTACCATTGATATACTGCTTGACATTCTTACGCCATTGATATGCTGCTTGACATTCTTACGCCTTTGAGATACTTTGAATCATTTTATATTCCGTTGATATGCTCCAAGTTGTTTCATACGGCATTGATAAGTTTCAAGATATTTCATACCAATGATATGCTCCAACTACTCTTGCTCTACTGTTATGATCAAAGTATGTTTCGAATGAAATGATTTATAATTATGTATCTTACGAGACGTTATCTATGGATTCTTATACCTTTGCCTTGCAATCTGATATCATGTTTGTTTTGAAAACTATCATTCTTTGTCTTGGATATGTTAGTCACTTGTTGAGCTCCATATGCTCATTCTGTTGCTATATAAATTTTATAGGTTAGCTTTTCACTTACCGAAAAAGTTAGAACTGGGCTGAGATAGTAGAAAGCTATATATATTTTAGGCAAGTCTTGTTGGGAGATGTTGTATAAGAATATTTTACATGTAATGAAATATTATAGATAAATATGAACTGATGTCTCGTGTAAAAAGGTTAGAATATCTCTCAGTGTGGAATCTTTAAATGTTAAGTTTTACAATCATATGAAATGGTGGAAAATGGTTGATTTTGCATTCATATAGATTTCTAAGACTGATGGTTTTATAAGTGTGGTTAATATTTTTGTTTAAGTTAACTTTGAGTTTTGTGGATTAACGAGTGATGTGGTGTAAGATTTATAAACTGAACAGGTTTAATAAATGGATGTGAATGATCTTTGAAAATATTTAATCAGTGTCCTCAAATGTTAGTTTGGATCCTGGGTTCGGATTATTGATGAATTTTAATGTGTTTCCGATTTATGATGGGTTCACGCCTCCCGAATATGGGGGTGTGACAATAGCAATGAAAACAGTTCCATCCGAAGATAACATTACAGATCTACTGACAAAGCTGTTGACTCAGATTGTATTTAGCATCACAGGGGTTTGATGGGGATCAGACACATAGGTGATTGGCTTTAAGCCAAGTGAGAGATTGCTGGTTACAGGTGCCCTACAAGTCAATCATGTGAGTGATAACACGTGTGACACGCTGCGTGATCTTTTTACTTATGATTATTATTAACATATTCTCATATTATATTATATGTTCAATATATATATTGTGATGTCCTTGGTTCTGTGCATTGGGAAATGGATCATGATAAAATTATGATAATGAGATTGATTCACCTTTAAATATAAATCCTAAATAATCCCAGTCATAGGTTACTCGATAGGGACATCGAGATAACCGAATAGACCGGTGTACTATAAACCCGTCCGTATGATGGAGGTGGTTGGTCTCATAGCCACTTATGTAGAAACACTAAGGATATAATATAGGTGCTTATTGGAGAATGAGTTCACTGATTGATCCACTTATGAAATATTGTATGGTTAATGTCACATAATATCAGGC
The DNA here is from genome assembly GCA_029747655.1 of Ensete ventricosum. Taxonomy (NCBI): domain Eukaryota; kingdom Viridiplantae; phylum Streptophyta; class Magnoliopsida; order Zingiberales; family Musaceae; genus Ensete; species Ensete ventricosum. Next base: position 1,857,124 of record JAQQAF010000010.1, on the reverse strand, counting down.
AGCAATTCTAGAGTCTCAATTGTGCATCTGGTCCTTAGACTTTAGGCACCAAAGATGTCTGGTTTGAATACTCCTTTCTTTAACGTCGGACGTACAGGTTTGGAAAGTTCTAGATATGGTATAATCAGTTATTAGGATTGGCAGCCAACCTTACGAAGGTAATTCAATGTCAATAAAGTATTATTCACTCTTAATATCACGAGAGAAATATCCCATATGTGCTTGCTCAGACAAATCCCTAGCCAGGGTCATTCAGATTGAGCAAGAAGGAGTTCTATAGGAGAATCCAATTAGATCGAGACTCAGACGGATTCCGTATGTGGCCTGACAATACCATGTCTAATATACGGTCTTTGGGATATTAGGTGGATGAGGGATTATAGATACACGGTAACTATGGACAAACATGTCATATGGATTTGATCCCCCTATACCGTTTGGGGACTATGACACAGTGGCCTAGTACGTCTATAGTCGATGAGTCAAGTGAATTATTGTAGAGATAATAATTCACTATATCAAAAGGAGTTCTAATGGGAGCGCCTTACGGCCAGCTTGATATCGGGCCTAGAGGGTCACACATATATGGTGGATGCCTCAGCGGATAGAGATCCAATTAGCTCCTATTCTCATTAGATGCGACCCTATATTAATAGGCTCCTTGCATAAGGCTAATTAGAGGCGAAAGGAGATTATTGGATAAAGATCAAATAATGCAAGGTTAGTGTGTAATTGGATGGAGATCCAATACCCACTAAGGTAGGACCCCTAGGGTTTTTGGTGGCTCTCTACAAATAGGAGGGGAGACTCATAGTTGATAGGCTACATCTTGTTAGTGCAAGGATAAATTTTCGTTCTAATGAAAACTCTTCTTTGAAGCAAAATCGAAAATCCAAAGCTTTTTTATTCAAGTGAAATTAATGAGTAATTAAAAAAAGATTGCTAAGTTACTTGCTTCTAAATGACTTAAGAAGGCATAAGCAAATCCAAAGGATAAGCAACGTAAAAGGGAAATGCTTGACTTGAAGCTTCACTTTCAAAGAGTAAGTAAATCGGAAACTTAAAAAAAAATTAGTAAGGAAAACAAAAGAACTCATAAGTTTTATAGTGGTTCGGCACTAACGGCCTACATCCACTCCCGAGTCCTCCTCCTTGAGGCACACCGGCGTCCACTACCGATCTTCTTTAGGTGAAGACCAAACCCTTACACTTTGCTTTACAAGGGAGACTTGAGAATTTTCTAACTCTAAGCTCTCTCCCTTACCCCTTTTCTTTTTCTTACAATCCACATAAGTTTTTCATAGAATTTTATCCCCCAAATTATTGTATTAAATGAAAGAAAACTGGTGGTATTTATAGGCCCCAAATGGCTTTAGAATTTGGAGACAAAAATTAAACTCACCAGGAAAATCCAGGTATGAGTGATAGAACCCCAGATGAAGCTCTATAGATTTTGATCTTTGAGGGGAATCAATCCTTGGAACACTATAGGGGTTCCTCCCTCCTAGTAGTCGGCTATATGGCTGAATTATAGATTGATCTTGCTTTTTTAAAAGAGGTGGATGCTACATGCTTATATAGGGCTCCAAACCTTAGCCCTAGGTATAGCTACCATGCATAAATAAAGGGGCTGACAGGCTAAGTGGCTGCACAAGCCACGCCCCTCTGTTAAAAACCTTAGCCAACCAACCTAGTAAGGGAGGTGGCAGCTAGGAAGCCCTAAAGCCCCTAATTAAACCCTAGCCACACTTCTTTATAGGATAGAAGTGACTAGGTAGGGTTTTATTACAATCTCACAAGGTTCTTATTGATTACTTCTAGGGTGATTAGGACTCAATCCTGCTGGAGGTCTATCAAGCCCGACCTCTTTGAATCAGCCTTGTCCTCAAGGCTGAGGGTCAACGAACTCTTGGAACCGGGTTTTCAGCTCCTCCCATGCGATCATTAATCGAACTTTGGCCTCCTCATCAAGTTGGGTGTTAGTTGGGTGGATTTGGGCTAAGTCGTCTTGTTTAAATTTCCATTTAAGGTGGGATACCTAGAGGATCAACTGTAATCTTGATCTGGTGCACGAATCTGATCTCCAAATTAGGGATCCAATGTGATCCCCAATTTTGCAAGGCCCAAAGAAATAGGGAGACCACTTTCTTGAGGTTTGAATTTCGTGCTGGTGGAGCTGGAGATAAAAGGGGACTTGATCTTTCTAAGGAAACCTTCTTCTGCTCTAGCGTTTGTCAGGGAGAAGTTTCTTCCTTGTATGGGCTACCACGTGGTTGCTCTGTAATAGTAGTTGTGCCTTCTTTTGGAGTGAGGTCTGTCCTCTAATAAAATCTCTAGTGGTGTGAGCTTGATCTGAGTTTGAGGTGGGTAGGAGTGGTGATTTTTCGGGGCCCATTTTCACTTCTGCGTGCTATTGACCATCTTGCATGAGGATGGTGCTGACCCCACTCTGGATGTGTCTGCTCCAATAATAAACATCTGGCCATGATTTGGTGTGGACGATATTGTGGTCGTGAGGGCTATAGTTCCACTCGGCCAAGGTGGTGCATCTTTCTTTATAATAAGAGGGATGATATTCATGCTTCATTGAGTCTTACGAATGATCCTTCCCCTTTTCTGATTTTGCCACTGGAGGGGCTCAATTTTCTCACGGTCTTGGGCCGTAGATCGAAAATCATAATCAAGGAAGTCTTTAAGCATCATGATTCAATCATGGGGAAAGTCGTGGAAGTCACCTGAGAAGGGATGTGTCATAGCAGGAAATAAGCACTGCCAAACAATACATGTCTCTGTCATCTCTTGGGTGACTATTTTATCTTCGACCTTTTGAGGTTGTAGGAAGCAATTTGGCCGAGCAACAGTTTGTAGAAGTTTTGACCGATTCAGCATAGGGGGGTCAAATAGCTACAGAGGAGGTAGTCGGCTCAGTTTGGAGGAGACATCCAAAATTTTAGCAAGATGTGGGAGAGGGTTCTTATCTTCAATCTCATGAAGCTCTTGAATTTGAATTGAGAAATCACTGGATTCTTCTTTTGGTATCCTCTCCAAGTGTTGCGTTGTGGTCGTAGTCGCTTGGCTCCCTCATAGAACCACTTGTTTTCCTTTGCTGAAAAATTTTATGGTTAGCTTTGAAAAATTCTAAAAAATGTCTCCAATCATGGACAACCAATCAATGCCGAGCACTATATCAAAATCATCGAGAGCGAGGAGGAAAAAATTAGCAACTACGTCTAGCTCCTATAGGATCAGTTTTACCCACGGGCACTTCTGGTTACACTTCAGAATTTGGCCATTAGCTACCTTGACTTTGAATCCGTTATAATCTTCTTTTTCGAGCATCAAACGGACAGCAACCTTGCTGCTTATGAAGTTGTGTGTGCTCCCGACGTCGATGAGGATGATGACAGACTGTTGCTCGAGAAACCCTTCTATCTTCAATTTTTGGAGGTTTGTGTAGCTGGCTAAGGTAGGGACCGTGCAGGTGGCCGATTGTGGTGTATCCTTCTCCTTGGGCTCGGAAGTCGTATCCTCAAATTTGGGTTCTTTAGTGGGCGCAATCATCTGTGGTGTCTCCTTTTTATATCGGTGTCCTAGGCTCCATAGTTTATCACAATGCCAACATAGGCCCTTTACCGATCTGTCACGAAGCTCTTCTCTAGTTAACTTTTTCGGTTGAGGTTGTCTACTGGTGGTAGATAGGGCCAAGAGTCTCTGTGCTACTGGTTGTGCGATGGCTTTGGTCCTTTGAGCAACTTGGTTCAACCTGTCTTCGTGTAGTCGTGCGAAGGAGATGGCTGTCTTAAGTGTGGATAGCTATCGCGCTTTAACTACTTCTCGAATCTCCTTTTTCAAGCCCTCAATAAAAGTCCTCAATATCTATTTTTCAGTTCAATCGTGAGTTTGATTATATAATCTTTCAAACCTAGTTTGGTACTCTTGGATGGTGGAGATTTGACGGATCATCGCTAGTTCTTCATCAAGGTTATTGTAAAAGAATGGCGCTGAAGGTTTATATGCATTTGGTTAGGATGTAGCTCTTATGCTCTGAGCATCTTGATTGAGGTGCCCTTCTTGAAATTGTACAAAGGAGATCGTTGTCATCGAGGTATAGGGCTGCCGTATATTATCCTCGCTTCTTATCTCTGATAGGTTCTTTTTGCAATCAGAATTTGCTCCATGTTGTAATCTTTTTGGGCTTGGTGATCAGTCCAATCTAAACTCCTCAAAGAGAGCGCATAATTTAGCATCCATACGCGTCTCGAAAGCCTCCAATTTGGCTTCGAATAAGCCCACCGATGTCATGATGTAAGGATCTCCAACCTATCAAATAAACCGACTGAAGAGTGTAGTTGCAATTTTTAGTTTGAAGGTAGCGAATGGCAGCAATGTCAGGACTGTGGTGGTGAAGTCTCCAAGTGAAGGATGGTAGCCAAGGGTAGCAGCGACGGTGGAGGAAGAAGATGGCAGCAACAACGTTGGCTGCGTGTCTATGGTGATGCTGCAATGTCGATGCTATAATGTTGTCGAGGCTGCGATTTTTTAGGTGGCTGATATATATCAAAAGATGGTAGCCGAGAGATTTGAGTTGGATGGCAGCAGTGATGATGGAGGAAGAAGGGGGCAACAACAACATCGGCTGCGGCTGCGCTGCGACTTCGTGGCTATAGGTGGCGTTGGTTGCAGTAAGGGTGTGGCTACAATAGGAGGAAGATGGGGCAGCGATGTACATGATTATTGCAGAGGAGGGCAGTGGCAGTATGGAGCAAGTGACCGTTTCTATCGTGTTCAATTTGTTGCTGGTCGCGATCAAGATAGTTGGCAGCGAACGATTGTTGCAGGTTACGATGTAAACAGATTGTAGTGAAAGATCATTGCTGGTAGCTTTTTTCCGCAAGGATCATTGCTGGCTGTAACCAAGGAGGATGGTAGTGAGAGGTCACTATTGGTAGTAAAGGGATAAGGGAGATTAGGTGGCTAAAAGGTGGGTGGACTGAAGGTGGAAGGCTGCAATTTTCAGGTGCGGTTTGGGGCTGTGGTTTTATGGAGTTTTGGCTGCGAATTGGTGTTGTTTTAGGGCTGTGATAGTAGTAGATGAAGGTTAGGGAAAAGGGTTTTGGATTTGGGATAGATGGCAACATAGGTTTGATAGGGATCGGTATGGGTATGCTGCAATAGGTGCTGGTTGTAGAAGGCTACGGTTTTAGGTTGTTTTGTGGCTGATTTAGGTATGGTTTTAGCTGTGGTTTGGTAGGGTTTTGGGGCTGTGACAGTAGAGGGTGAAGGTTAGGGAAAGATGGTTTCAGATCTGGAAGAGATGATAGTGAAGGTTTGATAGAATTCGACGATGTTCTCTGCAATGTACGCTGCCTTACAGAAGCAGAATTGTCATCCAAGAAACAACAGTTTCTCAATGAAAATTCCAGCCAAAAATTATGAAATTTGTGGCTGTGATATCAAGGGATGAAGATGAGGAAAATGGAGTTTCAAATCTGGAAAAACAACAGCAAAAACCTGATAGGATTCGACGAAAGATCACTACGTACTTACAGTTTTGCCGACAGAATTTACGTCAAAGAAGCAGCGAGTTCTTGTTGTAATTTCTAGTAGAAAAACCAGGGAAATTGTCCATAATTTCAATGATAAAACCTCGGTTCAGATGAGAGCAAGGGAGTCCAAAAAATGGAAAAAAGATAGCATTTAATCTGATGTAATTCGACAAAGAAAGGTGCTGCAATGTGTTGTCCTGCTGAACAGATTTTACATTTGAGAAACGATGAATTCTCAACGTAAATTCTAGAGAAAAACTCAACAAAAATATACATAAATCCTCAGTTTGGATGTGGTCAATATTTTCGGTAGAGTAATGGTAGGAAAATAGGGTAAAAGACGGAAGACAGATCCTTCATCGTAAAATTCCAACACAGTGTGATGACGAATGAAGGCATAATAAAACTGGTTCTAGAAGGAATTTTTTCCAAGATCAATCTAAGATAAAAGCTAAGTTGATCTATGGAATTGTGTAAAAATTTCGGCCAAAAAGGAGAAGCAATATATCGGTTTCAAGAGGCAAATAGGCGACTAAAAATTTCTGCAGCGTTTCGTATTCGTAATAACGATAACGTTTGCGACGGTCGAAATTTACAGTGGATAAAATATGGAAAAATTCTTCAATGTGTAAGGTAAAGGATCTTGTAGTATTGAAGTAGTGACATATTGGTTTGATCTACGACCGGGGTGGAAGGTGGAGGCGTGCGTTGCAGCAATTGTGGGAATTGCTTGGGAAGGTGGAGGCAGCTAAATGGCTATAGGGGCAGCATGAACGCTGCTCTGAGACCAAATAATAGAACCCCAGATGGAGCTCTATAGATTTTGATCTTTGAGGGGGATCAGCCATTGGAACGCTATAGGGGTTCCTTCCTCCTAGCAGTCGGCCATATGGTTGAATTGTAGATTGATCTTACTTTTTTTATAATAGGTGGAGACTACATGCTTATATAGGGCTCCAAACCCTAGCCCTAGGTATAGCTACCATGCATAAATAAAGGGTGCGACAGCCTAAGTGGCTGCACAAGCCACGCCCCTCTGCTAGAAACCCTATTCAACCAACCCAGTAAGGAAGGTGGCGGTTAGGAAGCCCTAAGGCTCTAAATTAAACCCTAGCCACACTTCTTTATAGGATAGAAGTGACTACGTGGAGTTTTATTACAATCTCACAGGGTTCTTATTGATTACTTCTATGGTGATTAGGACTTAACTCTGCTGGAGTCCTATCAACGGGTGGTTCACCCGCCGACCTGGGCGGGTCAACCACCCAAAGTGCCCAGATTCCTAGGTACAAGCAATTCAGCCACCCAGCCTGGGTGGTTTAGTCATTGATAGTCGCCCGAAATCTTGGGTGGCACTGGTTAAACAACCGCTCACTGACAGTTTACCCGTCGAAATCTTCGAAAAAGTGGTTCCCTCCACTTTTTAAATTTTGACTTGAACCATCAGTTGACCACTCCCTTGATCAACTAACTGAGTCAACCTGAGCTCAATCAAACCCCAGTAGTGGATCCGATTGTCTCTTTGAGTTGATTTCCAAATCACACTCAAATCAGACTCACTCTTAACCTACGACTTAAAATTACAATCAAAACATAACCACCAAGCTTAATGACCTCACTCTTGTAAATCGGTAACCTCCGGCTTCTCCAGTAGTGAGTCTCACGGTCCACCTCCGATGATCTCCCAACGTGTTCCTAGCGATCTTCCCGATACCCTCGGCGAAGTCCTAGCGAACGCTCGGTGAGCTCGCACGTCCAATCCTCAGTCTGATGCCTAAGCTTAATCCTGAGTCCATGTCTGATCTGTAACTCCTTCTCCCGTCATGGTTAAACCTACACGATGCTAACTATGGCTTAATTAAATACAATCATAATGGCCAACACATTCATTACAAGACCATCCCAACTCCCGGTAAGCTTTTCGGCTACCCTTGACAATCTTCCTGCGAGTCTAAATCTTCTTCTAGCGAACTCCTTTGCGCTATCCAGGTAAGCTCTCGATACCCTCGGTGAGCTCCCGATGCACTCCTGGCGAGTTCCCAACCGCATTGTCTGAACCCGGCCCGATGCATGGACTTGACTTTGGTCAATCATGATTGTCATATTCTTTTTATTGTAGTTAATCCTGCATCAATCAACTTCTAACAACACATGTTAGATCATTAACCAATCAATTGATTTCATCATCAAAATATGAGATTCAATAATCTTCCCCTTTTTGATGATGACAACCAATTGATTATAGGAGTTAATCCTAACTCTATCTAAATCCATGTCACTTAAGTTTAAGAGAAACACACACTCTTAAATTCAAGCAATCAACATTCAATGCCAATTTCAACACAAATTGACATCATGTCATCAAATCATAAATTTTAAAAATAATTATGCATCCTTATCCATATATTTCAACAATTATGTATCCATATCCATATCCAAGATATCCGATTCATATCTATATCCAAGATATCCATGTATTTTAACAATATCATAAGTCTTCAATGTCAATTTCTCCCCCTTTGTCATCAACAAAAAGGTGAAATATATAGCTAATAATTTCAAAGCATATGATGACATTATTCCCCCTTAATATATGCATTATAAAATTTTCTTTCCCTTTATGATTAATAAGGAGAGAAACAAGGGAGGTGTTGTTAAATCATTTCATCATTGAGAAGAGCTCTTAATAAATTTTAAAATTAATACTAAGATGAGCTATAAAGTCTAAGAGATTTAAAGACTACTTATGTATTTCAAATGTAGTAAAAAAAAATCATCTCTTGATACCAAAAATTATCTCTTGTAAATTTCCAACGTAGCAATTCATCATTTTCATACAATTTTTCTCCCCCTTTTTGTAAATAATAAAAACATGAAGAAAGTTTTCAAAAAAGTTATCACAAAAAGGCTTCATCTCACAAAAAGACAATTTATATAATTTAGCATTCCTAGGTCTCAACCTCAATCTTGTATAAAATTTTGAATATAAGCACAACAAATCTTTTTCATGTAAATCTCAAGAAAACATAGCAAATAAAGCTAGTGAGTTCTTTCTTCTCTTTTGAGAAGTGCAAGCTAGCAATTTTTGCTTCCTTTGCAATGTTCAAGCTAGCAATTTTACATCATGGAAGATAACAAGATTTGCTCCCCCTTTGTCATTGTCAAAAAGAGGGGATGGTTACAATAGTTCTAAACTTTTCCATTACATCATTTTTCAAATCATCATATGAAATATATCAAGAAAAATTAATATGGTGATGAGATCTATAATTTATGAAAATAAATTATGAATATCAAGAGACAAATTATTGGAGAAACACAAAATATCTTGATTCATGCATAAAAATTCCCAAGTTATAAAAATCTCCTTTTAAATAATACTATAATACATAATAAGAGATTTTGATTCATAAAAGATTTCAAGTTATAATTTTAAGAAATCAAAATCACGATATAGGTAAATAACTCATTCAATTTCAAAATAATCAAAATCACTTTCAAGGGATTCAAAATGAAATAAATATACTTATCGATCTCTTGAAATGCTAGTGATTTCCTTTCTCCCCTTTTTGATTGTAAATAATGAAAATGAGTCTTAGGGGATCAAATAATCTTAATTCATAAATACTAAGACATATAATTCATTTAAATAGATTACTTTTTTTAATAAAATAGAAGAACAATATTGATAAAAAGTTCCAACTTATAATTGTCAAGATCATGAATATCCTTTTTTATTAAAAAAAGAAAATCATAAAGATTAATTATGTGATTCTCATAATGTGTAAATCAAATCAAGAAATTAAGGGAATATTTATGATAATACAAATCTATTTCAATTTTTAACTTATCATAAATTTAAGAAATACTAATTTTGGTGATAAGTTATGTCATTCATGAATTTTAAAATAAGTCATGTCAAGACAGATATTGATATCAAGAGACATTCATGAATACTAAAAGATATGATTTAATTAAATAAATCTCCTCTAAGATAATAAAATAGAATATTAAGAGATCAAAGAAGCGCCTTCATTCATAAAGATATCATATTACAGATATCATGAGTTAATTTTAAGGAAGAAAAAATATAGAAGATGTTGATTTATATATATGAAACTTCAAGTTTTCAAGAATATGGTTCATAAGAAGATTTTCAAGTTTTATTTTCTAAATTTGCCAAAATAATGATAATAACTTATTCAAGTTCAAATCATCAAATCATCAAAACCACTTTCATAGTTCAAGAGATTCATAAAAATAACATAATTGATTCATTAATCTTTTTTTAAAAAATTATAAGATAGAGAAATTAAAAAAAAAATGTATTCCCTTTTTATTTCATACAAGCATGCCTTTATCTTTTAAGTCAAATAAAAACATACATTTTAATTTAAAACTGAAAAAAAGCTTTCATTATGGCAAAGATCAATAAGCCATAAATCACAACAATCATCATGCATAATTTTGAAATATAAATTTATTAAGCATGATCACTATGTATCATTACATTATCAAGCATGATATCATTGAACATAAAGCATCTTCAAACAAGCAATACGAAAATCATCAAGATATAAATTACATTATTTCTTAAAAGCAATCATAGGATTTATCTTAAGCATTTAAGTCTAATATTTTGTTCCTTTATGATAAGACATGCAATTTTAATGATCAATATAATTTTTCAAAATCACTAGAAAATAAAGCATGATTTTTCTCTCCCTTTTCTATATTGTTCTATGCTCAAATTCTATCATTCAATAATAATCATTTATCATACAACCCATACACTATTATAACATTTAAATCAATCATTCAACAATGATATTTTACTTAGCAAAAAATATCATAATATTTAAGTCATTTAATGATAACCTTTGTATTTAAATCAACAAATATTCAAGTCAATGATTTTAAACCTATCATTTAATCATAATCAAAATCTCATTTATGTAAATTTTAACATATTTCAATAACTAAGGTTCTTTGGTTCTAGTCCATTTTCGTACTTATATGTTCTAGTTATACATCATCAAGATTAATTGTATAATGATGAACTATTTTTAATAAAAAAAATTTGTTATAATAGAAACAAGGATCGTACCCATCGGCTGCAAATGGATCTTCAAAAGCCATGAATTCTGAGATAGATTTCACGCACTCTAACAAGGTTTGGAACATTATGGATGCACCTAAGGGTATCATACCCATCGGCTGCAAATGGATCTTCAAAAAGAAGATCGGAGTAGATGGAAATGTGGAGACCTATAAGGCAAGGCTAGTAGCTAAAGGATATCGTCAAAGACAAGGAGTTGACTATGACAAAACCTTTCACATGTAGCCATGCTTAAGTCCATTAGAATTCTTTTGGCCATTGCAGCACACTATAACTATGAGATCTGACAGATGGATGTCAAAATGACATTCTTCAATGGCAACCTCGAGGAGAAGGTGTATATGATACAGTCAGAGGGATTCGTATCCAGAGAGTCCAGATAAAGTGTGCAGGTTGCTCAAGTCCATTTATGGACTAAAGCAAGCTTCCCGAAGTTGGAACATAAGATTTGATGAAACGATCAAATCTTATGACTTCGTGAAGAACAAAGATAAGTCTTGTGTGTACAGGAAAGTAAGTGAGAGTGCTATCACCTTCTTGATATTATATGTGGATGACATCATAATCATTGGTTATGATGTATGAATACTGCAGAGATCTATTGTGTGGATACCGCTAGAGATGAGGATGCTTGACCTCCTTCATCTTCACCATTCGGATCTGGAATATAGGAATATACGATCTCCCTAGGTAAAATCAATCTCTCACATATCATGGTTGTCGATTTGTGCGATTTTTCTTACGACCCCAATCTTTTGCACGATGACTTGATTTATGTGGGAAACCAGTTTTTGTTTTGATTTTCGCTGCGCATGAGAAGCACCCGCTAAGGTTTCCCAATAGTGGTATTAGAGCCAAGGTTTTCATGTGAAAGATTTGTTTTAAAATGCGTGTGATGAGATTGAATCATGTAGAATCGTTATACACGTTCTTGCTGCGTTTTCACAACAAACGCAGCGAGGAGGAGGATGGGCGGCCAGCCATGGCCAGGCCTCCTATATGGGTGGCCGGCCACGACCTGGCCATCTACAAGGGGGCCGTCGGATGTGGCCAAGGCCCCCTGCAAAGGGGCGACTGGCTGCGACCAAGGCTCCCTGCACAGGGGGCGGCCGACTGTGGCCAACCCGCAGGGGCGATATGCGCCTGTGGGCACGACCGTTTGAAGCGCGGCGCCCACAGGGGCGATCGGCTACAAGGCAGCGCCCACAAGGGGCGGTTGCCAGCGGCCATCCTGCAAGGGGCTACTTGCCCGCAATGAGGCCGTAGTGTCACGAACGGTCATCGCTCAACCGTAACTCTTCATTCTGTGAATCGTTCGTCACTTTTTCTTACTTGTACAAATGTTTGGCAGCCTGTTTTGCATTGGTTTTATGTGATTTTGCCTAGGAATTGCGAGCAGAAATAGTCTGTCAGGCTGTAGAATGATCGTTCGCTACACGAAGCCAGAACAGGCCAAAACTACCCAATTTTGGGTCATTTTTGCATGCTACGATGACCTGGATGAGCGGAGTAAAACGTGAGCCATCTTAGCCCTCTGGAACCCCCCGGGTGGCACAGGACTAGATAGGGCTTCAGGATAGTAGTCGGGCGTGAGCACTCAAAAGAAATTGAAGTGTTTTGCGTCCGACACCCTTGGGAACCATCATTTATGGACTTGCGTCCATTCCTACAGCCCTCTAAAGTCTTGTTTCGCTCTCTTTATCTCTTTTTCTACTATACACAAGGTGTTCGATGAATTGCTTGTAAGAGCTGCCCTCTTTGCGAGACGTCGGGACTTGTTCGTCGCTCGTCTTCAAAACTAATCAACTTCTCTTTTTGCAGGTCCTTGGGGACCCACATGAGGTTGCAATTGGGCTGACCCTTTACGGGCAAGTATGCTTCGTCGTTTCATGACTTAGGCAATCTCAGCTAAGTCCAAAACATTGGGCCAAGGTTGCTTCATGACTTAGGCAATTCCAGCTAAGTCTACAAGTTTGTCGCAAGGGTACTACACGGCTTAGGCAAATTCAGCTAAGTCCGTGACATTGTGGTATCAGAGTAGGCAAGCAATTCAAACAAGCAAGCTAAGAGGATTCAAGCAAGATGGGGTAAGCCGGACCTTTGCCCCAAGCAGCCGCAAGTGGGCTGCAAGTGCAGACTTGCTCGCAAACTACTGGAGCCGCTCATGAGGAGCATGGTAGTGAACATGATGAGCGTGAAGTTAGGTACTCTCCACTAGTGGAGGAGGCACAATCTGGTGCGCCAACTGGAAAAAGGAGCCACAATGAGAGATTTTCAATAGTGGAAACCCGCCTCGATGTTCTTGAAGCGAGCTTGGAGGAACTCTATCAAGGCCAAGGAAGGCTCCTTGGGGTAGAGAGCTCGCAAGAAGAAGCTGAATCTCGAATCGACAGGGTTGAATCCCTAGTCAACCGACTGACAGAGGATACTAAAGACTCTGTATGACACCTACATGAAGTTGTGGTGGAACTCACGGCTAAAGTGACGTTGCTAACTAGAACTCTTAATGCGGGAGGGAACAATACCCGCGCTGCACTACCACAAAGCATCAAAGCACTAGAGCTGCACTGCTACGAGGGCACTAGAGATGCCAAAGAGCTCGAGAGTTTCTTGTTTGACATGGAACAATATTTTCGTGCTACGAGGCCTGATTCAGAGGAAACCAAAGTTTATATAGAAACCATGTATCTGAATGGAGATGCAAAACTTTGGTGGCGAACCCGTTGGGAAGAGATCCAACAAGGCCAATGCCGAGTGGATATATGGGAAGACTTGAAGTGCGAGTTGAGAACACAATTTTTGCCTGAGAACACAGAGTTCGTCGCAAGAAGGAAACTGAGACAACTCTGCCAAAGTACTTTCATCCGAGACTATGTGAAGTAATTTTCGGCACTAATGCTGGATATACAATACATGTCCAAAAAGGACAAACTATTCAGCTTCCTCGATGGCTTAAAGCCATGGGCACAATAAGAACTAAATTAGAGGAATGTCACCGACGTGGTCGGGGCAATTGCAACTGCAGAAAAGCTAACTGATTTCATTTCTTCGGAGGACTTGGAAAAGAAGAAACAATCTTCGAGAAATCGCCCAGCAAAATACTCTCGTACAAAGGAGTCTGGGCATGAACAGAAGAACAAGAGCTTCCATAAGGGACCAAGCTCGAAAGGAAAAGCCTCAAAATCTAGCGGATGCTTCTTGTGCGGAGGACCGCACATGGTGAGGGAGTGCCCGCAGAAGCAGGCACTCAACGCTTTAACGACATCAATACACCCCCATAAGTCAGACAAGGGCAAAGCTGTCGCCCTTAGTTCGAGCAGTTTTGAATCCAGCAGCGATGACGAGGAGTCGCAAGGACCCCGAATGAGAGCGATGCGTTTGTTGAATGTATTACAGGGTCAAGTGGGGGAGAGAACAAAGACAAAGGCGCAGAAGGCAGCAAGTAGCAAGCTGATGTATGTGGATATTAAGCTTAATGGCCGAACAACCCTTGCAATGGTGGACACCGAAGCTACCCACAACTTTATTGTCGATCGTGAAGCAAAACGACTTGGACTTGTCTTAGAGAAGAACCCAAGTCGCATGAAGGTTGTGAACTCGGAGGCCAAGCAGATATTCAGATTAGCAAAGGGGGTCCCTATCAAGATTGGAACATGGAGCGGGTACACAAATATGATGGCGGTGCCATTGGACGACTTCCAAGTGATTCTTGGAACGGAGTTCATGCACGCGGCGAAGTTAGTGCCAATGCCGTTCCTAAACTCTTTATGCCTGATGAGAGGTGATGACCCCTACGTAGTTCTAGTTTCCCGAGGGAGAACCAAGGACCCACGGCAAATATCAGCACTACAATTGAAGAAAGGGGTGCGAAAAGGCAAATTAACTTTCGTGGCTGCTGTGAAGCTAGAGCCACTTGACGGGGAGGCCATTCACGAACCTGCTGTGGTGGTAAACGTTCTGAAGGAGTTCATAGACGTCATGCCACCCGAGTTGCTGAAGACCACCATGCAGAGGCGTGGATCATAACATTGAGTTAGAGCCGGGAGTTAAGCCTCTAATGAGACCACCCTACCGCATGGCCCCTCCAGAGTTAGCAGAACTGAGGAAGCAGTTAGATGAACTGCTAAGTGGTGGTCTCATCTGCAGTTCAAATGCACCATTCGGAGCTCCAGTTCTCTTTAAGAAGAAACAAGATGGGAGCCTCTAATTATGTGTCGACTATCGAGTCCTAAACAAAGTGATGGTGAAGAACAAATATCCTATTCCGCTCATCGCGGATTTGTTCGATCAACTGGGCAAGGCCAAGTACTTCTCCAAACTCGACCTTCGGTCGGGGTATTGGCAAGTGTGTTGGAAAACCTACAGCGGGTGCATCACATGCGCAGCGGAAATCAAAACAAAAATCGATTTCCCACGCAGATCAAATCGTCGTGCAAAAGCTTGGGGTTATGAGAAAAATGCAAAAACCGATAAAATCACGATGTGCAAGAGATTGATTTTATCTAGGGAGATCGTATATCCCTGTATTCCAGATCCGGATGGAGAAGATGAAGGAGGTCAAGCGTCCTCTCTAGCGGTATCCACACGATGGATCTTTGCAGCGAAACTCCTCCAATCTGATCTCGTAACTCTTGCGCAGAGGGAGGGAGGAGAATAGGAGGTGGTGGCTAAAGTTATAGCCAATCAACCCTGAGTCTCCCCTCCTATTTATAGAGAGCCACCAAAACCCTAGGGCTCCTTCCTTACTGGGTATTGGATCTCCATCCAATAAACCACTAACATTACATTATTGGATCTCTATCCAATAATCTCCTTAGGCCTCTAATTGGGCCTAAAGCAAGGAGCCCATTAGCATAGGGTCTCATCTAATGAGAATATGGGCTAATTGGATCTTCATCCAATCTTCTATTCGCTAAAGCATCCACCATATGTGTGTGACCCTCTAGCCCCGATATTGAGCTGGCCGTGAGTTACTCCCATCATAACTCCTTCTGATACAGTGAATTATTATCCCCATAATAATTCACTCGACTCATCGACTATGGATGTACTAGTCCACTACGCCATAGTCCCCAAACGGTACAGGGGGGATCAAATCCATCAGACCTGTCTATCCACAGTTATCGTGTATCTATAATCCCTCATCCAAATAATATCCCAGAGACTGTATATTAGACATGGTACTGTCAGGTCACATACTGTCACGGGCTTAGCTGATTTTGCCTAAGCCGTGCAGCACCGCTGCGTATCCGTCCGCAAAGGTTAGCCTTCCCCCAGATCTCCTAGAGTCCCTTAGACTTACAAAAGAGAAAACGGGCCAGAAGAAGCAATTCCCACGGGATCCACAAACAACTGTTCAAGCAAACACTTCATAAAACCATATGCAAATTACATCCATGGACATTACAAACTCAGAGAGGTTGCACACAAAGGATAATGGTCCATTACAGACCGAAGTCCCCCACAAGTGCTTACAACACATACTTGTATTTATAAGCCAAAATGGGCCATAAAGCAAACCAAACTTAGGCTGCTAAGCCTACTGCAAGCCCGCTACTTGCTGTACAAGGTATGTACACAAACCGGAGGACACGGACAAACACGAGCATTTCATCAAACACCTTGTTTACATTGTTGTCCGTGACATTCTCCCCCACTTATTCCTTCGACGACCACATTGTCACGGGCTTAGCTGATTTTGCCTAAGTCGTGCGGCACCCCTGCGTATCCGTCCGCAAAGGTCAGCCTTCCCCGAGATGTCCTAGAGTCCCTTAGACTTATAAAAGAGAAAACGGGCCAGAAGAAGTAATTCCCACGGGATCCACAAGCAACTACTCAAGCAAACACTTCATAAAGCCATATGCAAATTACATCCATGGACATTACAAACTCAGAGAGGTTGCACACAAAGGATAATGGTCCATTACAGACCGAAGTCCCCCACAAGTGCTTAAAAGACATACTTGTATTTACAAGCCAAAATTGGCCATAAAGTAAACCAAACTCGGGCTGCTAAGCCTACTGCAAGCCCGTTACTTGTTGTACAAGGTATGTACACAAACCGGAGGACACAGACAAACACGAGCATTTCATCAAACACCTTGTTTACATTGTTGTCCGTGACAATACGAAATCCATTTGTCTTGCTCTAATCAGATTCTACCGGAGAACTCCTTCTCTTTCAATTCGAATGACCCTGGCCAGGGATTTGTCTAAGCAAGCACATATGAGATATTCGTCTCGTGATACCGAGAGTGGATGATCCTCTATTGACACTCAATTACCTTCGTAAGGTTGGCTACCAATCTCGATAACCAGTTGTACCAGATCTGGAGCTTTCCAAACCTGTAAGTCTAGTGTCAAAGAAAGGAGTACTCATACAAGGCATCCTTGGTGTCTCAAGTCTAAGGACCAGATACACAATAGGGACTATGGAATCACTATTTGACATTAGGTATCATTAACCATACAACATTCCATAAGCGGATCAATTAGTGAACTCATTCTCCAATGAGCACCTGTACTATATCCTTAGTGTCTCCACACAAGTGGCTATGAGACCAACTGCCTCCATCATATAGACGGGTATATAGTACACCGGTCTGTCCAGTTATCTCGATGTCCCTCTCGAGTAACCTATGACCGGGATTATTTAGGATTTGTGTTTAAAAGTGAATTGATCTCATTATCGTGATCTCATCACGATCCGATTCCCATAGCACAGAACCAAGGACATCACAATATATATGCTACATATAATATAATATGAGAATATACCAATATTAATCATAAGCAAAAAGATTACGCAGTGTGTCACACGTGCCATCACTCGCGTGATTGGCTTGGAGGGAACCTGTAATCAGTAATCTCCCACTTGACCTAAAGCCAATCACCTATGTGTCTGATCCCCATCAGACCCCTGTGACGCTCAAATACAATCTGAGCCAGCGGCTTCGTTAGTGGATCTGCAATGTTATCTTCGGATGAAACTCTTTCCATTGCTATATCTTTACGGGCTATGATCTCTCTTATCAGATAGAACCTCCTCAGAACATGTTTAGACTTCTGATGAGACCTCGGTTCCTTCGCTTGAGCTATCACCCCATTGTTGTCACAGTATATGGGAATTGGTCCTACACTGCTTGGTACGACTCCCAAGTCTGTTTGATAAACTTCTTCAACCATACCCCTTCCTTTGTTGTTTCTGCTACAGCAAATTATTACGCCTCTGTGGTCGAGTTAGCAGTAGTATCTTGCTTGGAACTCTTCCAACTTGCTGCTCCTCCATTCATAGTGAAAACATACCTTGAATTTGACTTGCTATCATCAATGTCAGACTGAAAACTTGAGTCTGTGTAGCCCTCAACCTAGAGGCTACCTCCTCTATATACCAGTAAAAGATCCTTAGTGCTTCTCAAGTATTTAAGGATATACTTTACTGCCTTCCAGTGTTCTAAACCTGGATCTGCCTGATACCTACTCGTGACACTCAGAGAATGTGCTATACCGGCAAAAGTCATAATGTGCTACAATAGCCAAAAGAATTCTAATAGACTTAAGCATGGCTATAGGTGAAAAGGTTTCGTCATAGTTAGCTCCTTGTCTTTGACAATATCCATTAGCTACTAGCCTTGCCTTATAGGTCTACCTTTCCATCTACTCCGATCTTCTTTTTGAAGATCCACTTGGAGCCGATGGGTACGATACCCTCAGGCGTATCCACAAGGTTCAAAACCTTGTTATAGTATATGAAATCTATCTCAGAATTCATGACTTCTTGCCACTTCCCAGAGTCTATACTCATAATAGCCTCCTCATAGGTCTGAGGATCAACATTCTGAGAGTCCTCTCCACTGATATGCCCCACATATCTTTCAAGAGGGTGAGATACTCTGCTAGACCTACACAAAGTTAGAATTTGTGTGTTAGGTACTTAAATAGACTCGGGCTCTAGAATGGTGCTTGAGCTAGGTTCTCCAACCTCGCTCAATTCTATCTCACTCCCACTGTTTCCACTAAGAATGTGTTCCTTCTTAAGGAACACTGCTCTCTTGGCAACAAAGACCTTTTGGTCCTCAGGATGATAGAAATAATACCCCAAAGTCTCCTTAGGGTATCCAATGAACATGCATCATTCCGTCCTTGATTCCAACTTATTAGGGTTGTGTGTTCTAACGTGGGCAGGACATCCTCAAATCTTAACTACCTTAAGATCGGGCTTCTTTCCTTTCTATATCTCATATGGTGTAGATACTACTGATTTAATGATACTCTGTTTAGAAGATAAGCTATAGTCTCTAGGGTATATCCCTAGAATAAGATGGGTAGTGTCACGCCCCCCCCTTCGAGAGGTGTGACCATGTCATAAATGGATAATTTTAGACACAACATAATATATCCAGGATCCAATCAAACATTTGAGGATACTAAAAAAAAACACTTGGGAAGTTTATAATCATACATCACATCACTTGGTGAGTCATAATTAACTCAACAGAACACTAACCACAACATAATCCATACGAGTGGGAATCTATCTGATCACAAAAGTAACAACTACCACAATGTCCATATGGTTATACAAGTTTAACTTGACGTTCCAAAATGCTAAACATGAGAGGTATTTTAAATCCACACTTCAACATCTACAACAACATTTCATGAAACATTAGGAATTTCTTATACAATCAAAACATATCAACTGCTATACGATTTGCCCAAAACCTTCTAGCTTTCCACTGTCTCCGCCTAGTTTCAAACGCTTCAGTATGATAAGCTAATCTGAAAAATTAGCATCAATGGAATGAGCTACAAAGCTCAGCAAGTATAAACATAGTTTTAGAGTGTATTAGAAATCAAACAAGGAACAGTAGATTCATAAATCAGAACAAACATGACGGACAGTCCATCCTTGGTTTTATCCAAAGCACATAAATTAACTCACAAGCAATACCTTGGATATCATATCAAAAATACAGAGGGTGAAGTGGGATACAGACAGAATGTGATTCATCCATTTCTGAATGACCACCAGTACAGAAGTCTCCCACGTCTAGGAGCTCCATCCACCCACGTCTCGGTGAAGTCAGAATGGGCCGACAGAGCATCGCGGGCTCAAAGCATAACTCCCTTTACCATTACTGACAAAGGTTCATATTATCCCACAAACACCGGAGTACAAAAGGATGTGTGAACAATGAAATTGGTATGCATTGGAAGCACATGCGAAACAACGAAACATGCATGCGCCTATACAGAATCATACCGTGGGACATAAACTAACGCTTAAGAGCATGAAATAAGTGAGAACAATCATATAAAACTCACTTCAAGAGGGAACTCTAGCATGAATTGAACTTTCACATGAATGAAGTGAGAATAGACAAAAAACTCTGTTTTACGGCTTACATAGTACTACATGAAACAAATGTCTAACCAGCCTATCAAACTCCAAATATTTCAAGTCTAGTGTCAAAAGAAAGGTTTCTCAGTCTAAATTCTCAAAAAGTAGTTTTATATAAATCATAGACTTCAACAGGGAGTTCTACCTAATTTAGTGACAAAAGGTTAAAAACTGAAAACTCTGTTTTATAGATTTCATAGTACCACTTGAAACAAATGTTTAATCAGGCTATCGAACTCCAAATATTTCAAGTATAGTGTCAAAACAAAGGTTTCTCAGTCTAAATTCTCAAAAAGTAAGTTTTATATAAATCATAGACTTCAACATAGAGTTCTACCTAATTTAGTGACAAAAGGTTAAAAACTGCAAACTCTGTTTTACAAATTTCATAGTACCACTTGAAATAAATGTTTAATCAGGCTATCTAACTCCAAATATTTCAAGTCTAGTGTCAAAAGAAAGATCATTCAGTCTAGATTCCTACAACAATAGTTTCACCACAATCAGAAATCAGTAAAGTAATCTAGAGCCAGAACAAGGCAGAAAGGTCAGAACTGTAATCAAAACTACAAACTCTATTTTACAGATTTCCTAGTACCACTTGAAACAAATGTTTAATCAGGCTATCTAACTCCAAATATTTCAAGTCTAGTGTCAAAAGAAAGATCATTCAGTCTAGATTCCTACAACAATAGTTTCACCACAATCAGAAATCAGTACAGTAATCTAGAGCTAGAACAAGGCAGAAAGGTTAGAACTGAAATCAATTTTCTGATTCAAGTTTTGGAAGCTTTGGAACCCACAAAACAGATTTCGGATTATTTTGGAATGCAAGGCAAAATAACAATGGTAAAATGTCAGAATAAGGAAAAGAAATAGGATAGAACACTTGCCCTTGATCTAAGATGAATGGATTTTGAGCAAACAACACCCTAAGCCCCAAATCAATGTTTGTTTCCTCCTCTTCCTTCTCTTTTTTTTTTGTTGTTTTCTTTTCCTCACCGACTCAAGTCTTCTCAGGTCTTCTTAAGGAATGAAGAGGCGGTGGAAATTTTTTATGTAGAGGCGGTGGAGATTTGTTGTGTAGTGTATTTTGCACTTTAGTCCTTCTATTATTAATATTTACGAGTAGGTCCTTTGGATTTTACAAACAGGTCCTCAAATTTTTATAACTAAGTCTTAGCAATAACATAAACTATATTTCTTCACAAACGAGGGATGTTACACTCTTCCCCCCTTAAATAAAAATTTAGTCCTCTAAATTTATCATACCTCTATCGGCGAAAAGATGAGGAAATGTTTTCTTCATTTCCTCCTCTAGCTCCCAAGTAGTTTCATTCATAGAATGATGCCTCCAATTCACTTTCACTACGGGAATGATCTGATTCCTTAAGATTTTTTCTTTCTTATCAATAATTTGTAGGGGCTCTTCCTTGAAGCATCGGTGTAAACTACAAATCCCTCATCGCCATAGGGAATTGTGAGAATAGGGGCACTAGTCAATCTTCTTTTTAACTCCTGAAAACATTGTTCACAATCATCACCCCATTTAAATTTTATATTCTTTCGAGTTAGCTTGGTGAGGGGATTAGCAATTTGAGAAAATCCCTCCATAAATCTCCTGTAATAACCTACCATACCCAAGAAACTTCTAACTTCTCTTACATTTGTTGGTACTTCCCACTTTATTATGGCTTCAACTTTCTTTGGATCGACAGAGATGCCTTGGCCTGAAATCACGTGGCCTAAGAAAGCAACTTCATTTAACCAAAACTCACATTTGCTGAACTTTGCATACAACTTCTTTTCTCTTAGTATGGACAATACATTCCTCAATTGTTCTTCATGCTCTGGATTATTCTTTGAATACACTAATATGTCATCAATGAATACGATTACGTATGTATCCAAGAGTGGCTGAAATATTCTATTCATCAATTCCATGAAAACTGCAGGGGCATTAGTCAAGCCAAAAGGCATTACTACGAATTCATAGTGACCATATCGAGTTCTAAAAGCTGTTTTAGGGATATCGTCCTTCTTGATATTCAATTGATAGTAACCCAACCTCAAATCAATCTTAGAAAATACTTGTGCACCCTGTAATTGATCAAACAAATCATCAATTCTAGGTAGGGGATACTTGTTTTTTATAGTCACCTGATTCAATTGTCTATAATCGATACAAAGCCGAAATGTTCCATCCTTCTTCTTAACTAACAGAACTGGAGCACCCCACGGTGAAACACTGGGTCGAATAAAACCCTTATCCAATAGTTCTTGGAGTTGCTTCTTCAATTCCTCTAGCTCGAGTGGTGCCATTCGGTAGGGAGGCTTGGATATTGGGGTAGTCCCAAGAACCAAATCAATAGCAAATTCACCCTCTCTGTCTGGTGGTAGTCCAGGCAAGTCATCTGGAAATACATCAGGGAAATCTCTGATCACAGGAATCTCATGTAGATGAGCTTCTTGATTTGAACACTCCTTTACACTTATACTATAACAAGAACAACCCTTCTGCATAAGCCGATGAGCTTGAAGTGCCGATATCAAGCAAGGAGGTGAATCATGCCTAATACCCTTGAAATAAAAGATGGGATGATTGGGTATGCAAAAGGTGATTAGTTTTGTATAGCAATCAATACTAGCATGATAAGAAGATAACCAATCCATGCCAAGTATAATATCAAAACCTTGAATCTCTAGGAGAATTAGATCAACAAGGAGTTCATGTTCTCCAATAGAAATTAAACATGATGGATAGAACAAGTTTGTTGTCAAAGACTCCCCAACTGCTGTAGTTACATATACTACAGAATCCAGTGGTCTAGGTTGAATGCCCAAGTGGCAAGCAAAATATTGTGAAACAAAAGACAGGTTGGAGCCAGGATCAAATAAAACTCTTGCATTTCTATTAGAAACGTGAATAATACCTTCAACCACTGACTTAGAGGCTCGAGAATCCTGTTCCGTGATGGCATATACTCTAGCATGGGCTGATGATCTCAGAGGCAGTGGTTCTTTCTTTTTTTTCAATGGGCAAGCTTTTATTTGATGATCTAACTTCCCGCAAGCAAAACAGGCTCCAGTCACCCAACGACACTGGCTTGTTTCATGATTTAACCCACACTTTGTACATGATTGAGTCCCCTGCGGCGGCTTTTCTTTTCCAGAATTAGACATTTTGATCCTCTTGTTACTGCTCTCGAGTTCATTTCCGCTCTTACTTTTGCTGATAAACCTATCTTTACCACTCTTACCCCTGATTTCCTGAATCTCCCCTAAGTCTCTTTCGATTATCAAAGCCCTTTCTACCATATCAGCATATGTTGAAAGTTTTAAAGCTGAAATCCAACTCCTTATTGCCAGTCTTAGACCTCTCTCAAATCTTTTAGCCTTTCTAGATTCATCATCGGTCATATGAGTGGCAAATCTCGAGAGTTCAGTGAATTTAGCTTCATATTTCGCTACGGTCAAAGTTCCTTGAATAAGATTTAAGAACTCCAATTCTTTCTGCTCTTTGATACAATCTGGAAAATATTTATCATTGAACTTTTCCATGAATACCTTCCAAGTAATGAGCTCATGTCTGATTTCGGAAATTCTCTTTATTGTTCTCCACCAATGTTCAGCTTCCCCATCTAACATAAAGGTGGCAAAAGAAACCTTCTGATCATCAGGGCAATTTAAGACGTCAAATATTTTCTCTATCCGCATCACCCATTGTTCCGCCACTATTGGATCAGGTTCACCGCTGAAACTTGGAGGATTAAGCTTTTTGAACTGTTCTATTCCCAATTCAATCTGAGTTGATGTCCTTGCTTTAGCATTTCCTCCTTGTTGGACTTGTTGTTGCATAACACGTGTCATAGTCTCAAGGGTCCTCATAATCCCACTCAACTGAGTAGAAGTCGATGTACCGGGAGAATCCGATGACCTCGTCATACTTGCTTCCTAAAAACAACAAGAGCGATTTTTTTTTTTTTTGTCAATCATTCTATAAAGTTACCAAACCTCAAAATATCTTACACATTTAGCTTATCAACACAATACAACTATCGTAATGATCCTCAAATTATAAGCTCTGATACCACCTCTGACACGCCCCCCCCCCCCCTTCGAGAGGTGTGACCATGTCATAAATGGATAATTTTAGACACAGCATAATATATCCAGGATCCAATCAAACATTTGAGGATACTAAAAAAAAACACTTGGGAAGTTTATAATCATACATCACATCACTTGGTGAGTCATAACTAACTCAACAGAACACTAACCACAACATAATCCATACGAGTGGGAATCTATCTGATCACAAAAGTAACAACTACCACAATGTCCATATGGTTATACAAGTTTAACTTGACGTTCCAAAATGCTAAACATGAGAGGTATTTTAAATCCACACTTCAACATCTACCAACAACATTTCATGAAACATTAGGAATTTCTTATACAATCAAAACATATCAACTGCTATACGATTTGCCCAAAACCTTCTAGCTTTCCACTGTCTCCGCCTAGTTTCAAACGCTTCAGTATGATAAGCTAATCTGAAAAATTAGCATCAACGGAATGAGCTACAAAGCTCAGCAAGTATCAACATGCCAAAGGCGTAAGTTTTAGAGTGTATCAGAAATCAAACAAGGAACAATATATTCATAAATCAGAACAAACATGACGGACAGTCCATCCTTGGTTTTACCCAAAGCACATAAATTAACTCACGGGCAATACCTTGGATATCATATCAAAAATACAGAGGGTGAAGTGGGATACAGACAGAATGTGATTCATCCATTTCTGAATGACCACCAGTACAGAAGTCTCCCACGTCTAGGAACTCCATCCACCCACGTCTGGGTGAAGTCAGAAGGGGCCGGCAGAGCATCGCGGGCTCAAAGCATAACTCCCTTTACCATTACTGGCAAATGTTCATATTATCCCACAAACACCGGAGTACAAAAGGATGTGTGAACAATGAAATTGGTATGCATTGGAAGCACATGCGAAACAACGAAACATGCATGCGCCTATACAGAATCATACCGTGGGACATAAACTAACGCTTAAGAGCATGAAATAAGTGAGAGCAATCATATAAAACTCACTTCAAGAGGGAACTCTAGCATGAATTGAACTTTCACATGAATGAAGTGAGAATAGACAAAAAACTCTGTTTTACGGCTTACATAGTACTACATGAAACAAATGTCTAACCAGCCTATCAAACTCTAAATATTTCAAGTCTAGTGTCAAAAGAAAGGTTTCTCAGTCTAAATTCTCAAAAAGTAGTTTTATATAAATCATAGACTTCAACAGGGAGTTCTACCTAATTTAGTGACAAAAGGTTAAAAACTGCAAACTCTGTTTTACAGATTTCATAGTACCACTTGAAACAAATGTTTAATTGGGCTATCGAACTCCAAATATTTCAAATATAGTGTCAAAACAAAGGTTTCTCAGTCTAAATTCTCAAAAAGTAAGTTTTATATAAATCATAGACTTCAACAGGGAGTTATACCTAATTTAGTGACAAAAGGTTAAAAACTGCAAACTCTGTTTTACAGATTTCATAGTACCACTTGAAACAAATGTTTAATCAGGCTATCTAACTCCAAATATTTCAAGTCTAGTGTCAAAAGAAAGATCATTCAGTCTAGATTCCTACAACAATAGTTTCACCATAATCAGAAATCAGTACAGTAATCTAGAGCCAGAACAAGGCAGAAAGGTCAGAACTGTAATCAAAACTGTAAACTCTGTTTTACAGATTTCCGAGTACCACTTGAAACAAATGTTTAATTAGGCTATCGAACTCCAAATATTTCAAGTCTAGTGTCAAAAGAAAGATCATTCAGTCTAGATTCCTACAACAATAGTTTCCCCATAATCAGAAATCAGTACAATAATCTAGAGCCAGAACAAGGCAGAAAGGTCAGAACTGAAATCAATTTTCCGATTCAAGTTTTGGAAGCTTTGGAACCCACAAAACAGATTTCGGATTATTTTGGAATGCAAAGCAAAATAACAATGATAAAATGTCAGAATAAAGAAAAGAAATAGGATAGAACACTTGCCTTTGATCTAAGATGAATGGATTTTGAGCAAACAACACCCTAAGCCCCAAATCAATGTTTGTTTCCTCCTCTTCCTTCTCTCTTTTTTTTGTTGTTTTCTTTTCCTCACCGACTCAAGTCTTCTCAGGTCTTCTTAAGGAATGAAGAGGCGGTGGAGATGCAGAGGCGGTGGAAATTTTTTATGTAGAGGCGGTGGAGATTTGTTGTGTAGTGTATTTTGCACTTTAGTCCTTCTATTATTAATATTTACGAGTAGGTCCTTTGGATTTTACAACCAGGTCCTCAAATTTTTATAACTAAGTCTTAGCAATAACATAAACTATATTTCTTCACAAACGAGGGATGTTACAAGTAGGTCAATGAAACTCATCATGGATCGTACCATGTCTAATAGTGTGTGATTCATCTTTTATGATACACCATTGAGCTGAGATGTATAAGGAGGTGTCCACTGAGATAGAATCCCGTTGTCCCTAAGGAAATGGGTGAACTTCATACTCAAGTACTCTCCTCCTCGATCTGATCGAAGAGTCTTAATTCTCTTTCCAATTTGGATTTCTACCTCATTCTTATATTCCCTGAATTTCTCAAAGGCCTCAGATTTGTACTTCATTAAGTACACGTGTCCATACCTAGAAAAATCATCAGTGAATGTAATGAAGTATGAGTAACCACCTATAGCCTGAGTCGACATGGGACCACATACATCACTATGTGTGAGTTCCAATAACTTGGTGGCTCTCTCTCTAGTTTCACTAAAAGGAGAGTTGGTCATCTTCCCACGAAGGCAAGATTCGTAAGTTGCATATGACTCATAGTCAAATGGATCTAAGTATCCATCTTTTAACAACTTTTGAATCATTCCCTCATGTATATGACCTAACCTACAATGTCATAGGTATGCATTAGTCACCTCATCTCTTTTCTTCTTAGACTACTTATATTCATGATATGTGGAGAAGTGTCTAACACATATAAGCCATTTATAAGGGTCCCTCTAGTGATGATCTTATCATCCATAATTATTGAACCACTATTATTCTCAAAAACTAATTTATATCCACTAATTGTCAAACAAGAGATAGAAATAATGTTTTTGATAATAGAGGGAACAAAATAACATGCATCTAATGCAATAATAGCTCCACCAAGTAGATGTAGGGTGACCTATCCAATAGCAACTACAACAACTCTTACTTCATTGCCCATCTTGAGGTCCATCTCGCCTCTAGCCAATCTCCTAGCTCTTGCCAGAACCTACAACGAATTGTAGATATGATAAATATTCCCGGTATCCAATACCCATGTGTTCTTATGAAAATCTGACAAGTGGAGACTGATCATGAATATACCTGAAGCTTCTCCAAGCTTCTGTTTCGCCTTATCTATAGGGTAGTCCTTACAGTTCCTCGTCCAATGTCCATCTTGGCCATAGAGGAAGTACCATCCTTTGTCCTTTGCCAGGTCTCTCTTGGCAACCTTTGTCTTACCTGGTCTTTCTTTGCCCTTGCTCTTCTCAAGGGTCTTACTATACTTCCTTTTCTTATTGGTCTCAATAATATAGACAATTAGCTTCTTTTTCTTGATAGTGCACTTAGCTTCCCTCAACATATTAAGGAGCTCAGATAGTGTCACCTCAAGCTTGTTCATATTAAAAATAATGAACTGTGAAAAGGAATCCGGTAGGGATTGAAGTATAAGATCAACACATAGGTTATCCTCTAGGACAATCTATATACTTCACAAAGCGAGCGATCTCATCCTCGCTTGTCCTTTCCTCCAGCATGAGCACAATCATGTTAAGGACATATACGATTTTCTCCTCCGTGAGAATAATTCTCAAATTGCAGAGCATTTGTATGGTTTGGACCAGTGAGGCGGTTGGCATCGAGTATGCCACGTAGGGGGTTTATGAGCGACATGTTTTTGATAAAACAAAATATAACAAAAATAAATAACATGCAGATTTTGTAGAAAATACTAATTAAGATATGGACTTCTATCTTAATATACTCCCATTATTTTCTTGCGAATCACGCGACACCCTCGACACTGAGATGAAAGTCTTCGACAGACTCCTAGTGGGGATCAGAATCCCATCGGCATCTTAGTGCAACCTTGAGGGACTCTACCAATTACACTAATCCCAAAAGGTAGGCAACTCTTGCCAATCACAACTCCTTGTGATTCCTATCTTGTTCGGCCTCTGAATCATCATGGTCTCGACTACTCGACTAACTATGAAGTTAAGTTAAGTCATCACCATCATTATAAGATGAGTCTGATTCGATGGATATGCTCTCGACTGCTCGACCAAGTCATACCATATACTCAGGTCACCGGTGACATCTATATGTCGTAGGCAATAACTCGATCACACAGATAGGTGAGCCTCGAGTGACTCGACCAACTTAACCTATGTCGCGATTCAATCTTTTCCTATAACGATGGAAGGCCACGTGGGTCAATCTTATTGCCTCACGCTTACCGACTTAATATTATCGAAGGAGGGTTTTTCATTTTGTATCGATCTCCTAATATGTTGTGTCACTTACATATATATTTAATATATATCTACATCGTATGAAAATATATATATATACATATATCTAGTAGGTGTATAACACATCACAGATGCAAGCCACATCGGATGATCATGAGCCATCACCTAATATGATTAAGCCCGAGCCAATGGACCTAATCACTCACAATAAGATCTATGTGTGCATCAGCGCATCTCCATGCCCTGTGATTGTTGATCTCATCATCAACGGTTCTGTCGGATCATCGCATCACTATGCGTCGTGATCTCTCACCACGGCATCGTGAGTCCCTAATTCTGGATGAGAGATAGTCCTCGAAATCAGGACATGCTCAGAATTTTTAAAATTATCAAGGATATTTTCATAATTCTGGATGAGAGGATAGTCCTCGAAATTTCTAAAATTATTGAGGGTATTTTTGAAATTATGTACAAGAGGATAGTCCTTAGAATTTCTCAAATTTAGAGGGGTAAAATAGTTCTTTTCTAAAAAAATGCCCTAACGCCTCTTGCCCCTTCTACACCACCACTACTATCGTCGCCCCTACGCAGTCGGTGGCTGCCCTTGCCCGCTGGCAGCCTCTCTGCAAAGGGTCGGGCGCTGCTACCTTTGCGGTCGATGTCGCGCCCGCAGGTGGCACATCCATGGGTGCCGCCCCTGCGGGCGTTACTGCGAGTGACTGCCCATTCAGGCGGCAGCTTCTACCCGTAGGCGGCCTGCCTACGGGCGTCGTGCAAGAAGGCATCGCCCCTGTAGGTGGCTACCTCTACAGCCTGGCCGTGGGCTAGCCACGGCCTGGCTATGAGTTGGCCGTGGCTGACCGCTCTTGTGGGCTGTCCAGGCCGCAACCAGCAGCCCCTTTGCAGGGGACCTTGGCCATGGCCGACCACCCTTACAAGGGGCTTTGGCCGTGGCCGGCCGCACCTGCAAGGGACCTGACCGTGGCCAGCCACCCCTTTCCTTGCTGCCTTCGCTACAAAAATACAGCAAGAACGCGTAGAACGATTCTACATGATTCAATCTCATCACACACAGTTTAAAACTAATCTTTCACACGAAAACCTTAGTTCTAATACCACTGTAGGGAAACCTCAGCGGGAGCATCACATGCGCAGCGGAAATCAAAATAAAAACCAGTTCCCCATGCAGATCAAATCATCATATAAAAGATTAGGGTCACAAGAAAAATTATAAAAATAAAAAAACCACGATGTTTGAGAGATTGATTTTACCTAGGGAGATCATATATCCCTGTATTGCAGATCTGGATAGAGAAGATGAAGGAGGTCAAGCGTCCTTCTCTCTAGCGATATCCATACGATCGATCTCTACAGTGAAACTCCTCCAATCTGATCTCGCAACTCTTACATAGAGGGATAGAGGAGAATAGGAGGTGGTGGCTAAAGCTGTAGCCTATCAACCATGTGTCTCCCCTCCTATTTATAGAGAGCCACCAAAAAATCCTAGGCCTCCTTCCTTAATGGGTATTGGATCTCCATCTAATTACCCACTAACCTTGCATTATTGGATCTCTATCCAATAATCTCCTTAGGCCTCTAATTGGGTCTTAATCATGGAGCCCATCAGCATAGGGTCGCATCTAATGAGAATAGGGGCTAATTGGATCTCCATCCAATCCTCTATTCGCTGAAGCATCCACTATATGTGTGTGACCCTCTAGGCCCGATACCGAGCTGGTTATGAGTCACTCCCATTAGAACTCCTTTTGATATAGTGAATTATTATCCCATAATAATTCACTCAACTCATCAACTATGGACGTACTAGGCCACTACACCTAGTCCCGCAGATGGTACAGGGGGATCAAATCCATCAGACCTATCTGTCCACAGTTACCATGTATCTATGACTTCTCCAAGGAGTGGACCATAATGCTCAAAGTCTTCCCTAATGATAACTATCGATCCATGGCCCATGACTGCAAGAAGATTGAGTCCCTCCAATGACAATACCAGCATGGAATCTGACACCAAACTTTATTAGATGGAGATCAAAATTCTGAAGGAACAGGAGGAAGGCATCAACACATCCACCATCTACAGGATCCTCATAGTCATGATGCCATCTACATCAGTGCTAGCACTACTCGATTGTGGTAATATGTTCATAATTGGAGCAGACATATCAAGAATTAGGATTGGCACCACCGTCATGCAAGATGGCCGACTCCTAATATACACCGAGGCTCTCCCTACATTTCACACGATGCTTTTGATCTGTAAAGGGATACTAATTGTTACTGAATTTGAAGTTTGACATGATATAGGTCAACAGCACAAAGGAGAGATGAAAATAGGCTCGATAAAATTATAGCTCCTACCCTCCTCGGACTTAGAATGGACTCACACCACTAGGGACCTTATCAAAGGGGAGCAATTATTCCAAAAGAAGGCCCGGTTACTATTAAAGAACAACCAAGTCACAGCCCATGCAAGAAAGAAATAGCCCCCAACAAATATCGGAGCAAAAGAAAGATTGATGTTGAATATCGAGTTTCCCTTTATCTCTAGCCCTACCAGTAGAAAATTTGAGCCTCAAGGAAGTGGTCCCCCTGCTACTTTGGCCCTTGCAAAATTGGGGATCACAATGGAGCCGTGACTTATGGATCAGATCAGTACATCAATTTAAAAATACAATTGATCCTCCAAGTATCTCATCACAAATGAAAGTTTAAAGAGGATAACTCAGCAATGATTTATCCACCCGACACCCAAGTTGATAAGGAGGCCCAGGTTCAGCTGATGATTGCATGGGATCACGGGAGCATGACACATCAACGTCCAGTCACTACTGCTAATGCTAGACCTCAAAAGCAAGATGTGCCTACTATAGGGCCAAGAGGGACCCTCGTAAGGAATTATAGATCACGACCCAGAGACATGGAGCTCAGCCTTGAGGACAAGGTTGATTTGAAGAGGATGGGTCTGTTAGGACTCTGCCTAGGGGAGTCCCAATTTATTTTCATTGAAGAGGGCAAACATGTAAATCCTAAGGGTATTCATGTAAATCTAATCTAGCCAACCCCTATTAAAGAGGTGAGGAGGCCGGCTAGGTTAAGTTTAGTTTGGAGAAAGATATTTAAGGGAAGAATAAGATACATGTCACCCTAATTAACCACCCCCTATCCTAGTTAAAGAGGGGTTGGTTGAGGAGGAGTTAAGTTAGAATAGGATTGAGATTAGTTAGGAGGTTGCTTCTTAGAGTTAGAGTTGGAGTTGTTGGAAGTAGGAGTTGCTTCTTAGAGTTGGAGTAGGAGTTGTTAAGAGTAGGAGTCTTAAGTAGGTATCCTATTAAGAGTTGGGGTTTAGAAGCCCTATAAATAGCCTTGTACTCTCTTCTCTTTTATTATCAATATATCAATTATCTTTCAGCTCATGTAGCAGAAAACCAATAAGGGAGGAACTCCTATAATGTTCTAATGAGATCGATCCCCTATAGAGAACCCTTATCTGCAAGGGTTCTAACATCATGCAAAAGATTAGGTCACAAGAAAAAAACCATAAAATCGAAAACTGCATTGTGTGAGAGATTGTTTACCTAGGGAGGTCGTATATCCCTATTTTTCCAAATCCAGATTGAGAGGATGAAGGAGGTCGAACGTCTTTCTCTTTAGTGATATCTATACAATGAATCGCTACAACAATACTGCTCCAATTGTAGCCCCAAGTCTCACAACTCTTGCATAGAGGGAGGTAGGAGAATAGAAGGGGGTGGCCAAAGATGCAACCTATCATCTATGTGCCTCCCCTCCTATTTATAGAGAGCCACCAAAAACTCTGGGGGTCTTGCCTTAGTGGGTATTGGATCTCTGATAGGACTCCAGCAAAGTTGAGTCCTAATCACCCTAGAAGTAATTAATATGAACCCTGTGAGATTGTAATAAAACCCCACCTAGTCACTTCTATCCTATAAAGAAGTGTGGCTAGGGTTTATTTTGGGGCCTTAGGGCTTCCTAGCTGCCACACCTCTTATTGGGTTGGTCGGCTAGGGTTTCTAGCAGAGGGGTGTGGCTTGTGCAGCCACTTAGGCTGTCGCCCCCTTTATTTTGGCATGGCAACTATAGGAGGGGAAAAAGGGGGAATTCACTTAGGAAGCACCCCCCTAGGGCTAGGGTTTTGAGCCCTATATAAGCTTGTAGCCTCCACCTCTTTTCATCAAGCAAGATCAATTTTATTTCAGCCTTGTTAGCCTATCCTAGAAGGGAGGAACCCCTATAGTTTTCCAAGGGTTGATCCCCCACAAATATCAAATTCCATAGAGCTCCTTCTGGGATTCTATCATCTAGTATCAGAGCCACGTTCCTACTACCCCTGTTTCCATCTCTACCGCCTCCACCTTTCCAAGCAATTCTCGTAATTGCTATAACACGTGCCTCCATCTTCCACCCCAAGCCGTAGATCAAATCAATCTGCTGTTGGCCCCTATGTTTAAACTGGAAATCTAGTATATTTTCATCACCCACACCTATTTACTACTACAAATCCTTTACCTTACACATTGAAGAAGTTTTCTCATATTTTCCTTGCTGCAAAATCCTACCATCGCAAACGTGATCATCGTTGCGAAGGGGAAACATTGCAGAAAAAATTTAGCGAACTGTTGCTTCTTGAAACCGAACTATTGCTCATCTTTTTTTGCTGAAACTTTTGTACAATTTCATAGATCATCCTAGCTCTCATCTGATATTGATCTCTGAAAAAAATCCCTTCTGAAACTGGACTTATTGTGTTGTAATTTCTCGTCAAGCATTGTTGGAATTTTACGATGAAGAATTTGCCTTTAGTCTTTTCATCCACTTTCCTACCGTTACACTGTTGAAATTTTGTTAAACTTATTTGCTGATATTACCCACATCTGAACCAAGGGTTTTCCTCCATAAATTACATTGAGAATTTAGTGTTTCTCTGATGTAAATTTTGTTCGACAGGACAGTACATACATTAGCCCTTTCCGTGTCAAATTTCATCGGATTTGAGTGCTATGTTTTTTGGTTTTTTGGACTCTTTCTCTCATCTTCAAACCCTATCATTCGCACCCAAGAACCCTTACAAACCGCACCCTAAACTGATCCCAAACATCCTCCCAAATCAGCCTAAAACCGTAGCTCTCTACCACCAGCACCTATTCGCAGCATACCCTCACCGATCCCTATCAAACCTTTGCTGCCATCTAACCCAGATCTAAAATCCCTTTCCCTAACCTTTATCCATGTCCATCTTAGCCCTAAAACCCCACCAAATCACAGCCAAAACTCTACAAAATTGCATCCCCAAATCGTACCCAAAATAGCCACAAAACTAGCCCCAAAAACCACAGCCTTCGGTCCACCAACCTTTCAACCACCCAACCTCCCTTATCTCTTTATGTGTAACACACATCCCTCACTACACAACATTGCCAATAGTGACCTTTCACTGCCATCCTCCTTGATCGTAGTCAGCAGCGATCCTTTAAGGCAAAAAGCTACCAGCATAGATCTTTCGCTATAATCTGTCTACATCGCATCCCGTAGCAATCTTTCGCTCCTAACTGTCTTGATCGCGGCCAACAATGAATTGAACATGACTAGCAATGGTCTCTCGCTCCATACCACCACTGCCCCATCATCCTCCTATTGCAGCTGCACCCTTGCTGCAACCAACACCACCTACTGCCACGAAGTCATAGCGCAGCCGTAGCCAACATTGCTGCTACCCTCTTCTTCCTCCACCATCACTGCTGCCTTCTAACTCAGACCTCTCAGCTGCCATCTTCTAATATATATCAGCCACCTAAAAAACCACAGCCTCGACGACATTGCAACATCACCACAGAACCGTAGCCGACGTTGCTACTGCCATCTTCTTCCTCCACCGTTGTTGCCACCCTTGGCCGCCATCCTCCACTTGGAGACTTTACCACCGAAGCCCTGACATTGCTGCCATTTGCTGCCTTCAACCTAAAGATTGCAGCTACACTCTTCAATCGATTTATTTGACAGGTTGGAGATCCTTACGTCATGACATTGATGGGCTTATTCAAAGCCAAATTGGAGGCTTTTGAGATGTGTGTGGATGTTGAATTACGTGCTCTCTTCGAGGAGTTTGGATTGGGTAGATCACTGAGCCCAATAAGATCACAACGTGGTGCAAATTCATATTGTAAAAAGAACCTGTTGTAGATAAGAAGCAAGGATAAGATACGGCAACCTTACACCTCGATGACATCGATCTCTCTCACATAACTTCAAGAAGGGCATCTCAATCAAGATGCTTAGAGCATGAGAGACACATCCCAACCAAAAGCATATAAACCTTTAGCACCAATCAATTACAAGAACCTTGACGAAGAACTAGTGATGATCCGTCAAACCTCCACCATATAAGAGTACCAAAACAAGTTTGAAAGATTATCTAATCAAACATATGATTGGTCTAAAAAGCAATTATTGAGGACTTTTATTGAGGGCTTGAAGCCAGAGATTCGGGAGAAAGTTAAAGGATGATAGCTGTACACACTTAAGGCAACTATCTCCTTTGCGTGATATCAAGAGGAGCGATTGAACTATGAAGCCCGGAGAACTATGGTCGCTCCCCGACCAGTAGCACCAAAGCTTTCACCTCCTCCTATTGTCAGCTGACCCACTCAGCCGAAGAAATTAACAAAAGAAGACTCTCATGATGGATCAGCAAATGGCCTATATGAGTGTTGTGATAAACTGTGGAGCCTCGACCAAGATTGTAAAATTGAGAGAACTTTGATGATTGTGGCCACTGAAGAACCCAAACTTGAAGATACGAATCTCGAGTCCAAGGAGAATGATACACCACAACCGGTCACCCACATGGTCCCTACCTTAGCCAGCTACACCAACTTGCAAAAGTTGCAGATCAAAGGGTTTTCGAGCAGCAGTCTATCATTGTCCTCATCGACGCCGAGAGCACATACAATTTCATGAGCAGTAAGGTTGCTGCTCATTTAATGCTCCAAAAAGAAGATTATAGCGGGTTTGAAGTCAAGGTAGATAACTGCCAAATTCGAAAGTGCAACCAGAAGTGCCCGTAGGTAAAACTGATCCTACAGGAGCAAGACGTAGTTGTTGATTTTTTCCTCCTCTCTCTCGATGATTTTGATATAGTGCTTAGTATTGATTGGTTGTCTACGATTGGAGATATTTTCTTGAATTTTTTGAAGCTAACCATGAAATTTTTCATCAAAGAAAAATATGTGGTCCTACGAGGGAGCCCAGCGACTACAACCACAACATAACACTTGGAGGGGGTACCAAAAGAAGAATCCAGCGGCTTCTCGATCTAAATTCAAGAGTTTCAGGAGATGAAGACAAAGGAGATTGAAGATAAGAACCCTTCCCAATAGCTTGTTGAAATTTTGAGAGTCTGCACCAAACCGAGCCTACTACCTCTTGTCAAGATGCCCGATTCCCCTATGCTGAACTGGCTAAAATTACCACTATCTGATACTCGGTTAGATTGTTACACATAGAAGATCAAAGATACGGGGATCGCCTAAGAGAAGATAGAGACACAGATTGTTCGGTCGTGCTTATTTCCCTCTCTGACACATCCCTACATCCTTTTCACCAAGGATAAGTTACGTCTGAATTGTTACATCTTGCTGAATTCACCATTGTTGCTGATGTAGCACTTTCAGATCTCAGATGACTTCCACGATTTTCCCCAGGATCAGACCATGATGCTCAAAGACCTCCTTCATGATGACCTCCAATCTATGGCCCAAGACCATGAAAAAATTGAGCCCCTCCAATGGCGAAATCAAAATAAGAGAAGGATCATTTGCAGATCTCACCAAAACATTATCCCTCTCACTGTGAAGAAAAATGCACCACCTTAGCCGAGTGGAACTATAGCCCTCACGACTATGATGTTGACCCCACCAAGTCGTGGCCAGATGTTTATGATTGGAGCAGACACATCTAGAGTTGGGATCGGTGTCACCCTTATGCAAGATGGTTGACTCCTAATTCACACGAGGCTTCTCCTACACTCCACATGAGGTTTTTAAAGGGGATAATCATTGCTACCAACTTTAAAATTTGGCTAGATACAGGTCCATGGCACGAAAGAGGAGTAAGCCCAAAAGAATTGTAATCCATGCTCACACCAAATTGGGCTCTCTTCATCCTTACCCACACCAGAGGACAATCACCATTCCAGAAGAAAGATTGGTTATTACTAAAGACTAACCACATGGCAACACATGCAAAGAAGAAATAGCCTCCTAACAAACTACAAAATGGATGAAAAATTGAAGATCAAGTTTTCCTACACCTCTAGCCCGATCAACAAGAAACTCGAGTCTTAAGGAAGTAGTCTCCCTATTTCTTTGGGTCTTGCAAAATTGAGGATCACATTAGGGCCATAACTTGGAGATCATATCTGCACACCAGATCAAGATTATAGTTGATTCTCCGGGTATCCCATCTCAAATGAAAATTTAAAGAAGACAACTCAGCCCAAATCCTTCCAACTGACACCCAAGCTGATAAGGAGGCCAAAATTCAGTTGATGATAGCATGAGAATCATATGAGGAGCTGAACAGCCAGTTCCCTGAGTTTATGGATCCTCATCCTTGAGGACAAGGCTGATTCAAAAAGGGCAGGCTTGATAGGACTCCAACCGGGTTGAGTCCTAATCACCCTAGAAGTAATTAATAAGAAACCTGTGAGATTATAATAAAACCCCACATAGTCACTTCTATCCTATAAAGAAGTGTGGCAAGGATTTATTTTTGGACCTTAGGGCTTCATAGCCACCACCCCCCTTACTAGGCTAGTCGGCTAGGGTTTATAACAGAGCGGCATGGCTTGTACAGCCACTTAAGCCGCCATCCCCTTTATTTAGGCATGACAGCTATAGGAGGGTTAAAAGGGGGAATTCACTTAGGAAGCACCCCAAAGGGCTATGGTTTTGAACCCTATATAAACTTGTAGCCTCCACCTCTTTTCATCAAGCAAGATCAATTCTATTTCAACCTTATTGGCCGACCCTAGGAGGGAGGAACCCCTATAGTGTTCCAAGGGTCGATCCCCCTCAAAGATCAAATTCTATAGAGCTCCTTCTGGGGTTCTATCAATCGTCACCCAATTATCTACTAACCATGCATTATTGTAATAAAACCCCACCTAGTCACTTCTATCATATAAAGAAGTGTGGCTAGGATTTATTTTGGGGCCTTAGGGCTTCCTGGCCACCGTCCCCTTTACTGGGTTGGTCGGCTAGGGTATTTATGCATGGTAGCTATAGGAGGGGCAAATGGAAGAATTCACTTAGGAAGCACCCCCCTAGGGCTAGGGTTTGGAGCCCTATATAAGCATGTAGCCTCCACCTCTTTCCATCAAGCAAGATCAATCTATAATTATGTCATATGGCCGACTACTAGGAGGGAGGAACCCCTATAGCGTTGCAAGGGTTGATCCCCCTCAAAGATCAAAATCTATAAAGCTCCA
Organism: Ensete ventricosum; assembly: GCA_029747655.1. Classification (NCBI taxonomy): domain Eukaryota; kingdom Viridiplantae; phylum Streptophyta; class Magnoliopsida; order Zingiberales; family Musaceae; genus Ensete; species Ensete ventricosum. Next base: position 1,818,942 of record JAQQAF010000010.1, on the reverse strand, counting down.
TCTGGGGTTCTATCATCTGGTATCAGAGCCGCATTCCTGTTGCCATGTAGCCATCTCTGCCACCTCCATCTTCCAAGCAATTCCCATAATTATTTTTGACGTCGCCTTCATCCACCGTCGCCCACCAAGCCGCAAATCCATCAATTTGTTGTCATCCTCTACATCAACATCATAGATCTGGTAAAAACTCCAAAACCCATGCCTCTTGCTACTGCTATTCCTTTATCTTATATATGGGAGAAGTTTTTCCCAAGTTTCTTTGCTGCAAAATTCTACCATCGCAAACGTCATCATCGTTGCGAAGGGGAAAAGCTGCAGAAAAATTTTAGCCGATTGTTGCCTCTTGAACCTGAACTTTTGATCATCCTTTTTGGTTGAAACTTTTACACAAATTCATAGATTGTCTTAACTTTCATCTACGACTAATCTCTGGAAAAAACTCTTTCTGGATCTGAACTTATAGCACTACAATTCTTCGTCATGCAGTGCTAAAATTTTATGACAAAGAATCTGCCTTCCGCTTGTTGGCCTCTTGAAAATAAACTTTTGTTTATTCTTTTTGGCCGAAACTTTTACATAATTTCATAGACAATCTTAGCTTTCATCTAAGATTGATCTTTGGAAAGAATTCCTTCTTGAACTAGTTTTATTGTGCCTTCTTTCATCATCATGCAGTGCTGAAATTTTATGATGAAAGATCTACCTTCCATCTTTTGCAGCCATCTATCCCAGATCCAAAACCCTTTTTCCTAACCTTCATCTACTGCTATCACAACCCTAAAACCACACCAATTTGTAGCCCCAAATCACACCCAAAACAGCCACAAACCGCACCCAAAAATCGTAACCTTCGGTCCACCAACCTTTCAGCCACCCAATCTCCCTTATCCCTTCAACCGCAGTATGCATCTTTCGTTGCCCAATGCTACCAACAGTGACCTCTCACTACCATCATTCTTGATCGCAGCCAGCAATGATCCATGCAGCAAAAAGCTACCAGTAGCGATCTTTCGCTGTAATCTATTTACATTATCGCCCGCAACAATCGTTCGCAGCTAACTATCTTGATAACGGCCAGCAACAAATTGATCACGACAACAGCCATCTCTTGCTCCTTACCGCTGCTGCCCTCCTCCGCAATAGTCGTGCACACCACTACACATCTTCCTCCTATTACAGCTGCACCCTTATTGCAACCGATGCCACTTGCAGCCACGAAGTCGCAGCGCAGTCATAGCCAACATTGCTGCTGCCCCCTTCTTCCTCCATCGTCGCTGCTACCTTCCGACTCAGATCTCTTGACTGCTTTCTTCCGATAGATATCAGCCACCTAAAAAATAACAGTCTCGATGACATTGCAGCATCAACATTGTAGAATCACTGAAGGACCACATTTGACATTGCTGCTGCCATCTTCTTCCTCCACTGTCACTGCTACCCTTGGCTGCCATCCTCCACTTAGAGACTTCACCACCGTAGCCCTGACAGTGCTGCCATTTGCTGCCTTTAAACTGAAAATTGGAGCTATACTCTTTAGTCAGTTTATTTGACAAGTTAGAGATCCTTACGTCATGACGTCAGTGGGCTTATTCGAAGCCAAATTAGAGGCTTTCGAGACATGTACGGAAGCTAAATTATGAGCTCTCTTCGAGGAGTTTAGATTGGCTTGATCATCAAACCCAAGAAGATTACAACATGATGCAATTCAAATTACAAAAGGAACCCACCGGAGATTAAAAAATGAAGTTAAGACATGGCAGCCCTATACCTCAACAACATCAACCTCCTTTGCACAACTTCAAGAAGGGCACCTCAATCAAGATGCTCAAAGTATGAGAGCCACATCCCAACCAATAGCATATAAACCTTCAGCACCAATGGATTGCAAGAACCGTTATGAAGAACTAATGATGATTCGTCAAACCTCTACCATCCAAGAGTACCAAACAAGCTTTGCAAGGTTATCTAATCAAACTTATGATTGGTCTGAAAAGCAGATATTGAGGACTTTTATTGAGGGCTTAAAGCCGGAGATTCGCGAAGAAGTTAAAGTGCGACAGTCATACACACTTAAGGCAACCATCCCCTTCGCACGACATCAAGAGGAGCAATTGAACTATGAAGCCTGGAGGACTAGGGTCACTCCTCGACCAGCGGCACCAAAGCTTTCACCTCCCCTACTATCAGCTGATCCCCTCAGCCGAAGAAACTAATAAGAGAATACTTTCATGATGGATCGGTAAAGGAACCCAAACTTAAAGATACGAATCTCGAGCCCAAGGAGAAGGATACACCGCAACCGACCACCCGCACGGTCCCTAACTTAGCCGACTACACCAACCTGCAAAAATTAAAAATCGAAGGGTTTCTCGAGTAGTAGCCCGTCATCATCCTCGTCGACTCCGGGAGCACACGCAACTTCATGAGCAGTAAGGTTACTGCCCAATTAATTCTAAAAAATGAAGATTACAATGGGTTCGAAGTCAAGGTAGCTAACGGCCAAATTATGAAGTGCAATCGAAAGTGTCTTCGGGTTAAACTGAGCCTATAGGAGTAAGACGTAGTTGCTAATTTTTTCCTCCTCCCTCTCAAAGATTTTGATATAGTACTCGACATTGATTGGTTGTCCACGATTAGAGATATTTTTTGGAATTTTTCGTGGCTAACCATGATATTTTTCAGCAAAGAAAAACAGGTGGTTCTACGAGGGAGCCTAGCGACTACAACCACAATACCACATTTGGAGGGGGTACCAAAAGAAGAATACAATGGTTTCCCAATTCAAATTCAAGAGTTTCATGAGATTGAAGATAAGAAACCCCTCCCATAGCTTACTGAATTTTTGGGCGTCTCCACCCAACTGAGCCAACTACCTCCTCTAAAGCTAACCAACCCCCCATACTGAAGTGGTCGAAATTTGTACCAATTGATGCTTGGCCAGATTGCTTCATACAACCTTAAAAGACTGAAGATAAAAGAGTCATCCAAGAGATGACAGAGATAGATTGTTTGGCCATGCTTTTTTCCCGCTATAACACATCCCTATATCCTTTCCCCTGAAGATAAACTACTTCTAAAGTGTTACATCCAGCCGAACTCACCATGGTTGCTGATGCAGAAATTTGAGATCTCAAGTGACTTCCATGACTTTCCGCAAGATCAGACTATGATTCTCAAAGACTTCCTTGATGATGACCTCCGATCTACGGCCCAAGACTGCGAGAAAATTGAGCCCCTCTAGTGGCAAAATTAGAAAAGGGGAAGGATCATCCGCAGGACTCAACGAAGCATGAATATCATCGCTCTCATTATAAAGAAAGATGCACCACCTTGGCCGAGTGGAACTATAGCCCTCACGACCATGATGTCGCCCACACCAAATCATGGTCATATATTCATTACTGGAGCAGACAAATCCAGAGTGGGGGTCAGCACCATCCTCATGCAAGATGGTCAATAGCACGAAGAAGTAAAAATGGGCCTCGAAAAATCACCACTCCTAATCATCTTAGACTCAGATCAGGCTCACACCACTAGGGATTTTATTAGAGAACAAACCTCACTCCAAAAGAAGGTACGACTATTATTACAAAACAACTATGTGCTAGCCCATGCAAGGAAGAAACTTCCCCCTAACAAACGCTAAAGCAGAAGAAAGTTTCCTGTAAAAGATCAAGTTCCCTTTCATCTCCAGCTTCACCAATACAAAATTCAAGCTTCAAGAAAGTAGTCTCGCTATTTCTTTGGACTTGCAAAATTGGCGACCACATTAGGGCCCTAACATAGAGACCATATCCGTGTACCAGATCAAGATTACAGTTGGTCCTCCAAGTGTCCCACCTCAGATGGAAATTTTAAGATGACGACTCAACCCAAATTGTTCCAACTAACACCCAAGCTGATGAGGAGCTGAAGACCCATTTCTCTAAGTTCATAGAACCTTAGTCTTGAGGATAAGACTGATTTTAAGAGAGTGGGTTTGATAGGACTCCAACAAGGTTGAGTCCGAATCACCCTAAAAGTAATTAATAAGAACCCTGTGAGATTGTAATAATACCCGACCTAGTCACTTCTATCATATAAAGAAGTATGACTAGGGTTTATTTTGGGGCCTTAGGGCTTCTAGTCGCCCCCCCCCCCCCCCCCCCCCCCCCCCCCCCCCCCCCTTCACTGGGTTGGTCGGTTAGGGTTTCTAGAAGAGGAGCATGGCTTGTGCAGTCACTTAGGCTGCCACCCCCCTTTATTTATGCATGGTAGCTATATGAGGGGCAAAAGGGAGAATTCACTTAGGAAGCACCCCCCTAGGGAAAGGGTTGGGAGCCCTATATAATCATGTAACCTCCACCTCTTTCCATCAAGCAAGATCAATCTGTAATTCTGCCATTTGGCCGACTATTAGGAGGGAGGAACCCCTATAGCATTCCACGGGTTGATCCCCCTCAATAATCAAAATCTATAGAGCTCTATCTAGGGTTCTATTAAAAGACCATATACATATCGAAAACTACATAATCACAATCAAATATCAGGTATCATTAACTATGCATAATTCTATAAGTGGATTAATCAGTAAACTCATTATCTAATGAGCACCTGTACTGTGTCCTTATTGTCTCCACATAAGTGGTTATAAGACCAGCCGCCTCCATCATATGGATAGGTATATAGTACACTGATTTGAACGCAAATTGGTCTCAATATCCCTCTCGAGCAACCTTTGACTTAGATTATTTAGGATTTATGTTTGAACGCGAATTGGTCTCATTATCATGATCTCATCACGATCCAATTCTCATTGCACAGAACTAAGGACATCACAATATATATATTCAAAAGATTATATAATATAAGAATATACCAATAATAATGTAAAAATACTCTGTAGTGTGTCAGATATGCCATCACTCACGTGATTGGCTTGTAGGGCACTTGTAACCAGCAAATTTTATCTTGAGATGATGGAAGCCCGTCGATAAATCTATGGATATATTAGTCCAAGCATCATTAGGAATAAGAACAGGTTGAAGCAAACCAGTGGTAGCAATTGTCTCACCTTTGTGGCGCTAGCAAACATCACATTCTATCACCAACTTCTTGATGATTTTCTTCGTACCTTTCTAGTAAATTTTTTTTGACAAAAATGTTTTTAAGTATGAAGACATCCATAATGACATGTAGTTGGTGATGAATGTGCTGGTTATAGGTGCCCTACAAGCCAATCATGTGAGTGATGGCACGTGTGACACGCTACGTGATCTTTTTACTTATGATTATTATTAGCATATTCTTATATTATATTATTTGTTGCTTATATATATATATATATATAGTGATATCCTTAGTTCTATGCAATGGGAATCAGATCGTGATGAGATCACGATAATGAGACTAATTTACCTTTAAACACATATCCTAAATAATCCTGGTCATACATTACTCGAGAGGGACATATTGATAACTGAAGAAATCAGTGTACTGTATACCTGTCCATATGATGGAGGTGGCTGGTTTTATAGCAACTTGTGTGGGGACACTAAGGATACAATACAAGTGCTCATTGGACAATGAGTTCACTGATTGATCCACTCACGAAATGTTGTATGATTAATGATACCTATCGTTAGACAGCGATCGATAGTCCTGGTTATGTTTATGGTCCTTAGGCTTAAGACATCAAGGATGTCTTGTTTGAGTACTCCTTTCTTTGACGCCAAACTTATAGGTCCGAAAAGTTCCAGATCTGGTACAACTAATTATCGGGATTGGTGACCAACCTTAATAATGCAATTGAGTGTCAATGGGGGATCATCCACTCTCGATATCATGATAGGAATATTCCATGTGTTCTTGCTTAGATAAATCTCTGGCTAGGGTCATTCAGATTATGAGAGAAGTTCTTCGGGAGAATCCGATTAAGCAAGACTCAGACGGATTCATATGTGGCCTGACAATACCATACCAATATACGGTCTCTAGGATATTAGATGGATGCGAGATTATAAATACACGGTAACTAAGGATAGTCAGGTCAAATAGATTTGATCCCTTATGTCGTTTGAGGACTATGGCGTAGTGGCCTAGTACTTCCATAGTTTATGAGTTGAGTGAATTATTATGGGATAATAATTCATTGAATCAGAAGGAGTTCTGATAAGTAGGACTAATGGCTACCTTGGTATGGCCTAAAGGGTCACACACATATGGCCTAGCGAGTAGAGGATTGGATATGAGTTATCTAATTAGGCCTCATTCTCATTGGATGAGACCCAAAATTGATGGGCCTTTGCATGAGGTCTAATTAGAGGTCAATTGAGATTATTGTATAGAGATCCAATAATCTAAGAAGAGTGGGTAATTGGATGGAGATAGAATATCTACTAAGGCAGGATCCATTAAGATTTTTTGGGTGGCTCTTTGTAAATAGGAGTTAGGGGTGGCACAATAGTGATAGGCTACACCTTTGGTCGTCCCCTCCTATTCTCCTCTCTCCCTCATCTTCTCAGCCAACTAGCCCTTCCCTACTGTGAGAGGGCAGCGAAGAAGATAGCAGATCTTCTTCCATGAGTGCTGCAAGAAGGTGCGCAAGAGTTACGAGTTTCGGGCTATGATTGGAGAGCATCGTTGCAATGATCTATCATGTGGATACCATTAGAGAGGAGGACGTTTGACCCTCTTCGTTCTCTCTATATGGATCTGAATTTTTAGGGATATATGATATTCCTAAGTAATAAATCTCTCACGTATCGTAGTGTTCGATTTTGTAGGTTTTTCGCACACCAATATTTGCATGACAACTTGATATATGTGTGAAACCATGTTTGTTTTGTTCTTCTGCTATGCATGTGATGCGATTGTATCGCATAGAATTATTCTACGTGTTTGTTGCAACGATTTGCAATGAAAGCAATACTGCTAGCATGGCCAAGCCCCTTGTAGGGGCGATCGCTAGTGGCCAAGCCCCCTGTAGGGGCGGTCGCTAGCGGGCACAACACCGTGGATAGGTGGCCCCTACGGGCACAATGCCCACGGGCGGTCACCTGTAGGCAGATCGGCACCCACCTGTAGGGGCGGATCGAGTAGGTACAGCCCCCACGGGTGGGCCAGGTGGTCGAGTGAGGCCGCCCGCCCGCTCGTAGGGGCAGCCGCACATGGGCAAGGGCTACCGCTAATGATGGGTAACACTACCGCCTACATAGGGGGGGGATGGCAGCCATAAGAACAGGGGCACAAAAGGATTAGGGTTTTGTCTATGGTAAAAGGATAATACTACCCCTTGAAATTTATGAAATTTTAAGGTCTGTCCTTTCTAGAATTCCGAAAATACTCTATAATTCTTAAAATTTTGAGGTTTGTCCTTTTATCCATAATTTTAAAAATACACTTAAAATTCTAGAAATTCTTGGCATATCTCGATTTTCTAAAAAAATAAATAAATAATTAATAATTATCTAGTAGTCCGACATGATGATGTGTATATGTGATGTATGACGTGGACGGATGATCATGAGCCATGTGTTGTGTTATGTGTAAATATGATTATTATTATTATTATTGGGGCCTACGAGCCTCCATTGTTCTTGTTTATAATCGGGCCTGCATGCTTGTGATTATGTTATAATTAAACGAAAAGATGCGACGGGAGAGTGGATTTGTCAGTGGGACCCACGATGTCGTGGCGGGTGATCATGATACATGGTGATGTGCCGAGGATCCAACAGAACCGATGATGATGAGAAAAATGGTCATAGGGCATAGAGATGTGTCGATACATACATAGATCATATTGTGAGTAATTGGGCCCACTGGCTTGAGCCTAATCACATTAGGTGATGGTTCATGATCATTCAGTGTGGTATGCATATGTGATATGTGATTATACACCTACTTGATATATATATGTGTGTGTGTGTGTGTGTCACACGACATATTAGGAAACTGATACAAAATAAACAAACCCCCTCCTATGATAATATTAAGTCGATGAACGTGAGGCTATAAGATTGACCAACATGACCTTCCATTGTTATAGGAAGAAATTGAGTCACGACATAGGTTGAGTTGGCCGAGTCCCTCGAGGCTCACCTATCTACGTGATCAAGATCTTGCCTATGACATAAAGATGTCACCGATGACCTAAGGACGTCATATGCTTGGTTGAGTCACTCGAGGGCTTATTATCAAATCAAACTCATCTTGTAATGATAGTGATGACTTAATATAACTTCATGGTTGATCAAGTGGTCGAGACCATGATGATTCAGAGGTTGAACATGACGGGAATCATAACGAGTTGTGATTGATAATAGTTGCTTACCTTTTTGGGTTTAGTGTGATTGGTCGAGTCACTCGAGGTTACACTAAGATGCCAATCGGATCTCGATCCCTACTAGAAGCCTGTCGGAGACTTCTGTTTCACATGCCGAGGATGTCACATGATTCGCTAGGAAAATAGTGGAAGTAGATTAAGATAGAATTATCTGTCTTAATTACTAATTTATTTATGATACATCTTGTTTGTTAGAAACATGTCGCTTGAAAACCCCCTATATGACATACTTAATGCAAACCGCCTTACTAGTCCAAGCTATACAAATTGGCTCCACTATTTGAGAATTATTCTCCTGGCGGAGAAAATCGCATATGTCCTTGAGACGACTCTACCCTAGAAAGAGAAGCCAGTTTCTCTATGTTGGTGAGACCAAAAGGAAAAAGAAGGCTGATAAGTCCCTTAAGAAGGGCAAGAGCAGACCGGGTAAGGCAAAGGTTGCAAAGAAAGACCTGACTAACGATAAAGGCCAGTGCTTCCACTACATCAAAGATGACATTAGAAGTGCAACAGCAAGGATTATCTTGTAGAGAAGATAAAATAGAAGCTTGGAGAAGCTTCAGGTACATTGATAGGACTCTAGCTGGGTTGGGTCTTAATTGATTAAGTCGAGTCTATAGATTGGGCCCTATTAGTCAGTCTAAACCTAAAATTGAGTCGGTTATGAGTTTATTTGAATATACTAGCCGAAATCCTAGTAGGATTAGGATTTGGCTAAATTGGAGTTTGATTAGGAGTAGGAATTAGAGTTAGAGTTATATTTCCAGTAGGAATCTACTTAGGAGTCAATTTGAATAAGAGTCTGCAAGTCCTGGTCGGACTAGGATTCGACTAGAAGTAGGAGTCCAAGTATAAGAAGGAGTTCAAGTCAAAGTGATAGAACCCCAGATGAAGCTCTATAGATTTTGACCCTTGAGGGGGATCAACCCTTGGAACACTATAGGGGTTCCTCCCTCCTAGACTCGGCACAAGGCTGAAATAAAATTGATGATTGCTTGATAAAAAGAGGTGGAGGGTACAAGCTTATATAGGGCTCCAAACCTTAGCCCTAGGGGGGATTACCTACTAAAATTATCCTTTTACCCCTTTTATAGCATACCTGCCTTAGAGGGAATATGTGACATTTAGGTTGGCTCTATAGCCGACCTAAGCCAAACCCTGGCCGACCAGCCCAGTAAAGGGGGTAGCGGCTACTAAACCCTAAGGCCCCAATCTAAACCCTAACCACACTTCTTTATAGGATAGAAGTGGCCAGGTGGGGTTTTATTACAATCTCACAGGGTTTTATTGACTACTTTTAGAGAGATTAGGACTCAACCATATTGGGAAACCTTAGTGGGATCATCACATACGCAACGAAAATCAAAATAAAAAATTGGTTTCCTACACAGATCAAATCATCGTGCAAAAGATTGGGGTAGTGAGAAAAATCGTAAAAATAAAAAAACTACGATATGTGAGAGATTGATTTTACCTAGGGAGATCGTATATCCCTGTATTCCAGATCCGGATGGAGAAGATGAAGGAGGTCAAGTGTCCTCCTCTCTAGCGGTATCCACATGATGGATCTCTGCTGCGAAACTCCACCAATCTGATCTCGTAACTCTTACGCAGAGGGAGGGAGGAGAATATGAGGTGGTGGCTAAAGCTGCAGCCTATCAACCATGAGTCTCCCCTCCTATTTATAGAGAGCCACCAAAAACCCTAGAGTTTGTTCCTTAGTGGGTATTAGATCTCCATCCAATTATCCACTAACCTTGCATTATTGGATCTCTATCCAATAATCTCCTTAGGCCTCTAATTGGGCCTTAATCAAGGAGCTCATCATTATAGGGTCTTATCTAATGAGAATAGGGGCTAATTAGATCTCAATCTAATCATCTATTTGCTGAAGCATCCACTATATGTGTGTGACCCTTTAGGCCTGATACTGAGCTGGCCATGAATCACTCCCATCAGAACTCTTTTTGATATAGTAAATTATTATCCCCATAATAATTCACTCGACTCATCGACTATGGACGTATTAGGCTACTACGCCATAGTCCCCAGATGATACAGGGGGGATCAAATCCATCGGACATGTCTGTCCATAGTTATCATGTATCAATAATTTCTCATCTAACTAATATCCCAGAGACCATATATTGGACTTGGTACTGTTAAGTCACATACGGAATCTGTCATAGTCTCGCTCTAATCGGATTCTTCCAGAGAACTCTTTCTCTCTTAATCCGAATGACCCTGGCTAGGGATTTATCTGAGTAAGCACATATAGGATATTCCTCTAGTGATATCGAGAGTGGATGATCCTCTATTGACACTTAATTACCTTCGTAAGGTTGGTTACCAATCCCGATAACTAGTTGTACCAGATCTAAAACTTTCCAAACCTGTAAGTCTGACGTCAAAGAAAGGAGTACTCATACAAGGCATCATTGGTGTCTCAAGTCTAAGGACCAGATACACAACTAGGACTATGGAATCGCTGTCTGACATTAGGTATCATTAACCATACATCATTCCATAAGCAGATCAATCAGTAAACTCATTCTACAATGAGCACCTGTACTATATCCTTAGTGTCTCCACACAAGTGGCTTTGAGACCAACCACCTCTATCATATGGATGGATATATAGTATACCAATCTGTCCGGTTATGCTGATGTCCCTCTCGAGTAACCTATGACTGAATTATTTAGGACCTGTGTTTAAAGGTGAATCGATCTCATTATCGTGATCTCGTCAAGATCCGATTCCCATTGCACAGAACCAAGGACATCATAGTATATATGCTACAAATAATATAATGTGAGAATATGCCAATATTAATCATAAGCAAGAAGATCACACAGCGTGTCACAAATGTCATCACTCACATGATTGGCTTGCATGACCCTTGTAACCAGCAACTCTCACTTGACCAAAAGCCAATCACCTATGTGTCTGATCCCTATTAGACCATTGTGATTCTCAAATACAATCTGAGCCAACGGCTTCGTCAATGGATCTGCAATGTTATCTTCGGATGGAACTCTTTCCATTGCTATATATTTTCGGGTCATGATCGCTCTAATCAGATGGAACCTCTTCAAAACAATTCTGATGAGACCTGGGTTCCCTTGTTAGAGTTATCGCCCTTTCGCTGTCACAATATATAGGAGTCAACTCCATGCTGCTTGGTATGACTCCCAAATCCTTGAGGAATTTTTTTATCTACACGCCTTACTTTGTTGCTTCTGCTGTAGCAATATATTCCACCTTTGTGGTCGAGTCAGCAGTAGTATCTTGCTTGAAACTCTTCCAACTTATTGCTCCTCCATTTATGGTGAAAATATACCCTGAATTTAACTTGATATCAACAATGTCGGACTGAAAACTTGAGTCCTTGTAGCCCTCAACCTGGAGGCTACCTCCTCCATATACTAGTAAAAGATCCTTAGTCCTTTTCAAGTACTTAAGGATACACTTTACTACTTTCCAGTGTTCTAAACCTGGATTTACCTGATACCTGCTCGTGACACTCAGAACATGTGCTATATCAAGCCTAGTACATAACATCGTATATATGATAGACCATATCATTGAGGCATAAGGTATCTTATCCATGTCTGTCCTTTCTTCAGGAGTCTTTGGAGACATACTCCTAGAAAGCGATATTCCATGTCTCATCGGTATGAGACCTCTCTTGGAATTCTCCATGCCAAACCTTTTGATAATGGAGTCTATGTACTTGGACCGGGACAAGCCAAGCATCCTCTTGGATCTATCTCTATAGTTCTGAATCCCCAAAATATAGGATGCTTCCCCTAAGTCTTTCAAGAGAAGTTTTTGGATAACCAAGCCTTTAATATGGAGAGCATTCTTACATCATTCCCAATTATTAGAATGTCATCCACATATAGCACCAAGAAGGTGATAGCGCTCCCACTTACCTTCCTGTACACACAAGACTCATCTTCGTTCTTAATGAAGTCATAAGATCTGATCACCTCATCAAATCTTATGTTCCAACTTCGAGAAGCTTGTTTTAATCCATAAATGGTTCTAAGCAACCTGCACTTTATCTGGACTCTTTTTGGATATGAATCCCTCTAGCTGTATCATATACACCTCCTCCTCGAGGTTGCCATTGAGGAATATCATTTTGATATCCATGTGCCATATCTCATAGTCATAGTGTGCTGCAATGGCCAAAATAATTCTAATGGACTTAAGCATGGATACAGTTGAAAATGTTTTGTCATAGTCAACTCCTTGTATTTGACGATATCCTTTAGCTACCAGCCTTGCTTTATAGGTCTCTACCTTTTCATCCACTCTGATCGTCTTCTTGAAGATTTATTTACAATCGATGGGTACAATACCCTTAGGTACATCCACAAGGTTGAAACCTTGTTAGAGTATATAGAATCCATCTTAGAATTCATGGCTTCTTGCCACTTCTCGAAGTCTATACTCATAATAGCCTCCTTGTAGGTCTGAGGATCAACATCTAGAGAGTCATATGTACTGATATGTCCCACATATCTTTCAGGAGGGTGAGATACTCTACTAGACCTGCGTAAAGTTGGAACTTGTGTGTTAGGTACCTGAACACACTCGGGCTCTAGAATGGTGCTTGAGCTAGGTTCTCTAACCTCATTCGATTCTATCTTACTCCCACTGTTTCCACCAAGAATGTGTTCCTTCTCAAGGAACATGACTCTCATGGCAACAAAGACCTTTCGGTCCCCGGGATGATATAAATAATACCCCAAAGTCTCCTTAGGGTATCACACGAATGTGCACCGTTCTGTCCTTGATTAGGGTTGTGTCTTCTAATATGGGCAGGACAACCCCAAATCTTAACTACCTTCAAATCAGGCTTCTTTCCTTTCTATATCTCATATGGTGTAGACACTATTGATTATGATGGAACTCTGTTCAGAAGGTAAGTTGCGGTCTCTAGGGCATATCCCCATAATGAGACGAGTAGGTCACCGAAACTCATCATGGATCGCACTATGTCTAACAGTGTCTAATTTCTCCTTTTTTATACACCATTAAGCTGAGGAGTATAAGGAGGTGTCCACTGGGATAGAATCCTATTGTCCTTGAGGAAATGGGTGAACTCCGTACTCAAGTACTCTCCTCCTCGATCTGATCGAAGAGTCTTAATACTCTTTCCAATTTGGTTCTCGACTTCATTCTTATATTCCCTAAATTTCTCAAAGGCCTCAGATTTGTACTTCATCAAGTACATATGTCCACACCTAGAGAAATAATCAGTGAATGCAATGAAGTATGAGTAACCACCTATATCCTGAGTCGACATGGGAGCACATACATCATTATGTAGGAGTTCTAATAACTTAGTGGCTCTCTCTAGTTCCACTAAAAGGAGAGTTGGTCATCTTCCCATGAAGGCATGGTTCGCAAGTTGTATATGACTCATAGTCAAATGGATCTAAGTATCAATCTTTCAGCAACTTTTGAATCCTTCCCTCATGTATATGACCTAGCCTACAATACCATAGGTATGCATTATTCACCTCATCTATTTTCCTCTTAGATATATTTATATTCATGATGTATGTAGAAGTGTCTAACACATATAAGCCATTTATAAGGGTCCCGCTAGTGATGATCTCATCATCCATAATTATTGAATAATTATTATTCTCAAGAACTAATTTATATCTTTTAATTGTCAAACAAGAGATCAAAATAATGTTTTTGATAATGGAAGGGACAAAATAGCATGTATCAAATGTAATAATAACTCCACCAGGCAGATATAGGATGACCTTCCCAATAGTAATTACAACAACTCTTGCTCCATTGCCCATCTTGAGGTCCATATCGCCTTTGGCTAATCTCCTAGGTCTTGCCAAAAACTATAATGAATTGCAGATATGATGAGCACTCCTGGTATCCAATACCCATGCATTATCATGAAAATCTAACAAGTGGAGACTGATCATGAATATATCTAAAGCTTTTCCAAGGTTCTGTTTCACCTTCTCTGCAAGGTAGTCCTTACAGTTCCTCTTCCAATGCCCATCTTAGTCACAGTAGAAGCACTGTCCTTTGTCCTTTGTCGGGTATTTCTTAGCAACCTTTGTCTTGCCCGATCTTTATTTGCCCTTGCCCTGCTTAAGGGTCTTGCTGGCATTCCTTTTTTTATTGGTCTCACCAATATAGAGAACTAACTGGCTTCTTTTTCTTGATAGTGCTCTTAGCTTCCCTCAACATATTGAGGAGTTTACGTAGAGTCACCTTAAACTTGTTCATATGAACTGTAAAAAAGAATCTGTTAGGGACTGAAGTATAAGATCAACATATATGTTATCCTCTAGAACTATCTATAAACTTCACAAAGCGAGTGATCTCATCCTAGCTTGTCCTTTCCTCCGGCATGGGCACAATCATATTAAGGACATATACGATTTTATCTTTTGTGAGAATAATTCTTAAATTGCAGAGCCTTTGGAGCAATGAGGCAGTTGGCATCAAGTATGCCATATAGGGGTTTTGCAAGTGACAAACAAGATATAGCAAAAATAAATAACATGCAAACTTTATAGAAAATACTAATAAAGATATGGACTTTTATCTTAATGTACTCCCACTATTTTCCTAGCGAATCTCGCGATACCCTCGACATGTGAGATGAAAGTCTCCGACAGACTCAGAGTGGAGATCAGGATCCAATTGGCATCTTAGTGCAACCTCGAGAGATTCAACCAATTACACTAAGCCCAAAAGGTCTCTTGTCAATCACAACTCTTTACAATTCTCGTCATGTTCGACCTCCGAATCATCATTGTCTCGACTGCTCGACCAACCATGAAGTCAAGTTAAGTCAACACCATCGTTACAAGATGAGTATGATTCGATGGATATGCTCTTGACTACTCGACCAAGTCATACCATGTCCTCGGGTCACCGGTGACATCTATATGTCAGGCAAGAACTCGATCACGTAGATAGGTGAGCCTCGAGTGACTCAACCAACTCAACCTATGTCGTAATTCAATTTCTTCCTATAACGATGGAAGGCCACATAGGTCAATCTTATTGCCTCATGCTTACCGACTTAATATTATCGTAGAAGGAGATTTCATTTTGTATTGGTCTCCTAATATGTCGTGTCACACATATATATATTTAATATATATCTACATTGCATGTATATATATATATATATATATATATATATATATATATATATATATATATATATATATATATATACATATATCTAGTAGGTGTATAACACATCACATATGCAAGCCATACCGGATGATCATGAGCTGTCACCTAATATGATTAAGCCCGAGCCAATGGGCCTAATCACTCACAATAGGATCTATGTGTGCATCGGTGCATCTCCATGCCTTGTGATTGTTGATCTCGTTATCATCGGTTCCGTCGATCCTCGTTCAATCACTATGCGTCGTGATCTCCCGCCACGGCATTGTGGGTCCCACTATCACCTCCACGCTCCTACTGCGCCTCTCCATGAAATTACAAATAATCACAAGTACACAGGCCGGACAATAAATGAGAAAAACAGAGGCTCGCATACCCCAATAATAATAATAATAATAATTACATATATCACAACACAGGACTGATGATCATCCATCCACATCATACATTACATGTATATCACATCATATGTAGGATTACTAGATATATAATAATTAATTAAACTATTTAATTAATTATTTTTCTAAAAATTAGGACATGCTAAGAATATTCAGAACTCTCAAGGGCATTTTTATAATTTTGGATGAGAGAACAGTCATCAGAATTTTTAGAATTATTGAGGTCATTTTTAGAATTTTTTGCATATGACATACCTCTGAATTTCTCAAATTCTAAACGGCAAGATCATCCTTTTCTCAAAAGGATGCCCTAGCCCTTCCATCACCCTCGCTACGCCGTCCCAGTCGCGGTTGCCCCTGCGTAGGCGGCGGTTGCCTCGCTCGCCGGCAACCTCTCTGCCAAGGGGCGGGCGTTGCTACCTTTGTAGGCGGCAGCTTTTGCTCGCAGGCGGCTTGCCTACGGGCGTCGTGCCTGCAGGCATCGCCCCTAAGGGTGGCTGCCTCTATATCCTGGTCGTAGGTTGCATCCCACCTTCGACAGTCCCTATCGCAAGCTAGCCACGGACGACTGCCCCTTGTGAGCAGCCTCTGTCGCAGGCTAGCCACGACCTGACTGCGGGCTGGCCGTGGCCGACCGCTCTTGCGAGCTGTCCAGGCCATAGCCGGTAGCCCCTTTGTAGGGGACCTTGGTTGTGGCCGGCCACCCCTACAGGTGGCCTGGACGTGGCTGGCCGCCCCTATAAGGGGCCTAGTCGTGGCTGGCCGCCCCTATAGGGGGCCTGGCCGTGGCCAGCCACCCCTTTCCTAGTTGTCTTCGTTGTAAAAATGCAGCAAGAACGCATAAAACAGCTCTACGTGATTCAATCTCATCATACATAGTTTAAAACCAATCTTTCGCACGAAAACCTTGGCTCTGATACCACTGTTGAGAAACATCAGCGGGAGTATCACATACGCAGCAAAAATCAAAACAAAAAATCAGTTTCCCACGTAGATCAAATCATCGTGCAAAAGATTGGGGTTGCGAGAAAAATCATAAAAACCAAAAAATCATGATGTGTAAGAGATTGATTTTACCTATGGAGATTGTATGTCCCTGTATTCCAGATCCGGATAAAGAAGATGAAAGAGGTCAAGCGTCCTCCTCTCTAGCGGTATCCACACAATGGATCTTTGTAGCGAAACTCCTCTAATATGATCTCGCAACTCTTGCGTAGAGGGAGGGAGGAGAATATGAGGTGGTGGCTAAAACTGCAGCCTATCAACCATGAGTCTCCCCTCCTATTTATAGAGAGCCACTAAAAAACCTAGGGCTCCTTCATTAGTGGGTATTGGATCTCCATCCAATTATCCACTAATCTTACATTATTGGATCTTTATCCAATAATCTCCTTAGGCCTCTAATTATGCCTTAATCAAGGAACCCATCAGCATAGGGTCTCATCTAATGAGAATAGGGGCTAATTGGATCTTCATCCTATCCTCTATTCGTCGAAGCATCCATTATATGTGTGTGAGCCTCTAGGCTCAATACCGAGCTGGCCGTGAGTCACTCCCATTAGAACTCCTTCTGATATAGTGAATTATTATCCCCATAATAATTCACTCGACTCATTGACTATGGACGTACTAGGCCACTACGCCATAGTCCCCAAACAGTACAGGGGGATCGAATCCATCAGACCTGTCTATCCATAATTACCGTGTATCTATAATCTCTCATCTAACTAATATCACAGAGACCATATATTGGACATGGTACTATCAAGTCACACACGGAATCCGTCATAGTCTCACTCTAATCAGATTCTCTCGGAGAACTCTTTTTCTTTCAATCCAAATGACCCTGGCTAGGGATTTTTCTGAACAAGCACATATGAGATATTCCTCTCATGATAAAGAGTGGATGATCCTCTATTGACACTCAATTGCTTTTGTAAGGTTGGCTACCAATCCCGATAACCAACTGTACTAGATCTGGAACTTTCCAAACCTGTAAATCAGGCGTCAAAGAAAGGAGTACTCATACAAGACATCATTGGTGTTTTAAGTCTAAAGACCAAATACACAACTGGGACTATAGAATCACTGTCCGACATTAGGTATCATTAACCATACAATATTCTATAAGCGGATCAATCGATGAACTCATTCTCCAATGAGCACCTGTACTATATCCTTAGTGTCTCCACACAAGTGGCTATGAGACCGGCCGCCTCCATCATATGGACTGATATATAGTACACCGGTCTATCTGGTTATCTTGATATCCCTCTCGAGTAACCTATGACTGAGATTATTTAGGACCTGTGTTTAAAGGTGAATCAATCTCATTATCATGATCTCATCACGATATGATTCCCATTGCACAGAACTATGGACATCACGGTATATATGCTACAGATAATATAATGTAAGAATATGCCAATATTAATCATAAGTAAAAAGATCACATAGCATGTCACACATGTCATCACTCACGTGATTGACTTTCTTGGCACTTGTAACCAGCAAACCCTGTCGGAGTCCTATCAAACCTGCCCTCTTAAAATCAGCCTTGTCCTTAAGGCTGAGGGTCCATGAACTCTGGGAACTGGGTCTTCAGCTCCTCATCAGCTTGGGTGTCAGTTGGAAGAATTTGAGCTGAGTCATCATCTTTAAATTTTCATTTGAGGTGGGACACCTGGAGGATCAACTATAATTTTAATCTGGTGCACGTATCTGACCTCCTTGTTAGGGCTCCAATGTAATCCTCAATTTTGTAAGGCCCAAAGAAATAGGGAGATCACTTTTTTGAGGCTTGAATTTCGTATTGGTTGAGCTGGAAATGAAAGGGGACTTGATCTTTCTCAGGAAACTTTCATATGCTCCGACATTTGTTAGGGGGAAGTTTCTTCCTTGCATGGGCTGCCATGTGGTTGCTCTGTAATAGTAGTCGTGTTTTCTTTTGGAGTGAGAGCTGTCCTTTGATAAAATCTCTAGTGGTGTGAGCCTTATTTGAGTTTGAGGTGGATAGGAGTGGTGATTTTTTGGGGCCTATTTTCACTTCTTCATGCTGTTGACCATCTTGCATGAGGATGGTACTGACCCCCACTCTGGATGTGTCGACTCCAATAATAAACATCTGGCCATGATTTGGTGTGGACGACATCGTGGTCATGAGGCTATAGTTCCATTCAGCCAAGGTGGTGTATCATTCTTTATAATGAGAGGGATGATGTTCATGCTTTATTGAGTCTTACGAATGATACTTCCCCTTTTCTGATTTCACCACTGGAGGGGCTCAATTTTCTCACGATCTTGGGCTGTAGATCGGATATTATCATCAAGGAAGTCTTTAAGCATCATGGTCCGATCCTGGGGAAAGTCGTGGAAGTCACCTGAGATTAGCAACCATAGTGAGTTCGACTTGATGTAACACTTTAGAAGTAGCTTATCTCTAGGGAAAAGGATGTAGGGATGTGTCGTAGCGGGAAATAAGCATGGCCGAACAATCCGTGTCTTTATCATCTCTTGGATGACCCTTCTATCTTCAACCTTCTGAGGTTGTAGGAAGCAATCTAGCCAAGCAACAACTGGCAGAAGTTTCGGCCTGTTCAGCATAGCAAGGTCAGATGACATCAGAGGAGGTAATCGGCTCGGTTTGGTGGAGACGTCCAAAATTTCAGCAAGCTGTGGGAGAGGGTTCTTATCTTCAATCTCATGAAACTCTTGAATTTGAATTGGGAAACCACTGGATTTTTATTTTGGTACCCCCTCTAAGTGTTGTGTTGTGGTTGTAGTCGCGGGGCTCCCTCGTAAAATCACCTGCTTTCCTTTTTTAAAAAATTTTATGGTTAGCTTCGAAAAATTCTAGAAAATATCTTCAATCATGGACAACCAATCAATTCCAAGCACTATATCAAAACCATCAAGAGGGAGGAGTAAAAAATTAGCAACTACATCTTGCTCCTGTAGGATTAGTTTTACCCGCGGGCACTTCTGGTTGCAATTTAGAATTTGGCTGTTAGCTACTTTAACTTCGAACTGGCTGTAATATTTTTTTTTAGCATTAAGTAGGCAGCAACCTTACTGCTCATGAAGTTGTGTGCTCCTGACGTCGATGAGGATAATGACGGATTGCTGCTCGAGAAACCCTTGGATCTTCAATTTTTTCAGGTTGGTTTAGCCGGCTAAGGTAGGGATCGTACGGGTGGCCAATTGTGGTGTATCCTTCTCATATCTTCAAGTTTGGGTTCCTTAGTGGGCACAATCATCAGTGATGTCTCCTTTTTACATTTGTGTTTTAGGCTCCACGGTTTATCACAACACCCACATAGGCCCTTTGTCGATCCGTCATGAAGGTCTTCTCTTGTTAATTTTATGGTTGAGGGGGTCGGCTGACAGAAGGAGGATGTGAAAGCTTTAGTACCGCTGGTCGAGGAGCAACTCTAGTCTTCCGAGCTTCATAGTTTACTCGCTCCTCTTGATGTCGCGCAAAGGAGATAGCAAAGGGCCTATGTGAGTATTGTGATAAACTGTGAAGCCTAGAACACAAATGTAAAAAGGAGATACTGTTGATGATTATGCCCACTAAAGAACCCAAACTTGAAGATACGACTCTCGAGCCCAAGGAGGAGACACTACCACCGGCCACCCCGCACGGTCCCTACCTTAGCCGGCTACACCAACCTGCAAAAATTGAAGATCGAAGGGTTTCTAATAGAACCCCAGAAGGAGCTCTATAGATTTTGATCCTTGAGGGGGATCAACCCTTGGAATGCTATAGGGGTTCCTCCCTCCTAGATTCGGGACAAGGCTGAAATAAAATTGATAATTGCTTGATTGAAGAGGGGGGACGGCTACATCTTTAAATATGGATCAAAACCCTAGCCTAAGGGGGAAGCTTATCTAAGTAATATTACCTCTTTGCCTCTCATATAGCCAACCTACCTTAATAGGAACAGGATGCGGCTAAGTGGCTCTGGCCGACCTAAGCAGGGGGAAACCCTAGCTGACCAACCCAGTAAGGAGTATAGCGGTTACTAAGCCCTAAGGGCTAATCTAAACTCTAGCCATACTCCTTTATAAGATAGGAGTGGCTTTATTATAATCTAACAAGATTTTTATTGACTAGTACTAAGATTATTAGGACTCAACCCTGCTGGAGTCCTATCAAGTCCGTCCTCTTCAGATCAGCCTTGTCCTCAAGGCCGAGGATCCATAAACTCTGAAAACTAGATCTTCAACTCCTTATGTGACTCTCATGTTATCATTAACTGAACTTTAGCCTCCTCATCAGCTGGGGTGTTAGTTGGAAGGATTTGGGCTGAGTCATCTTCTTTAAATTTTCATTTGAGGTGGGATACCTGGCGGATCAACTGCAATCTTGATCTGGTGCGCGAATTTGATCTCTAGGTTAGGGCCCCAATGTGATCCTCAATTTTGCAAGGCCCAAAGAAATAGGGAGACCACTTCATTACGGCTCGAGTTTCCTGCTGATTGGCCGGAGGTATAGAAAAACTCGATCTTCAATTTTTCATCCATTCTGAAGTTTATCGGGAGGTCGTTTCTTCGTTGCATGTGTTGTCATATGGTTAGTCTTTCGTGATAGCCAATCTTTTTTCTGGAATGGTGACTACCCTCTGGTATGGTTCAGGATGATGAGAGCCCAATCTGGAGTGAGCATGGATTATAATTCTTCTAGTTTAACTCCTCTTTCGTGCTATGGACTTGTATCTAACCACATTCTAAATTTGGTAGTAATTAGTATCTCCTGTAAAAACCTTGTATGAAGTGTGGGGGAAGCCTTGGTGTAAATTAGGAGTTGACCATCTTGCATAAGAATAGCCCCAATTCCAACTCCTGACGCATCGGCCTCAATGACCAAAGTGCGGCCGAAATAGGATAGCGCTAGGACCAACATCATCATCATGGCTGCCTTGAGTCGTTCGAAGGCTGTGGAGGCTTTATCCAACCATACGAAAGAGTCTTTCTTTAGTAAGGATGTGAGCGGGGCACTGATCTTGCCATAATCTTTCACAAAAATTTTGGTAGTAGCCCATGAGTCCAAGGAAATAATGTAATGATTGTACGTTTATAGGTCTCGGCCATCCTTGCATTACCTCGATCTTTGTCGGGTCCATCGCCACTCCATCCTCTAATATAATGTGCCCAAGATACTCCATTTGATGCTGTAAGAAGCTACACTTTGACTATTTAACATAAAGAGTATTCTCCCAAAGAATCGTTAGAACAGTTCGTAAGTGCTGAAAATATATATCAAGCTTAAGGCTATAAATGAGAATATAATCAAAGAATACCAATACGAACTTGCATAGAAAACTCCAAAGATGTCATTCATCAGGCTTTGGAAAGTAGAAAGAGCATTCGTAAGTCCAAAAGGCATTACCAAAAACTCATAGTGGCCGTTATGCGTGCGGAATGCAGTTTTCATAATATCTTCACTGCATACCCGAATCTGATGGTATCCGGATCGGAGATCCAATTTAGTGAAGACTCGAGCTCCTTTTTATTCATCCAAGAGTTCATCTACGAATGGGATATGATATTTATCCTTGATGGTTATGGCGTTTAGAGCCCGGTAGTAAATGCACATCCGCCACGTACCATCTTTCTTGTGCACTAGCAACACCGGTGAGGAGCAAGGGCTGTAACTCGGTCGAATCACCCTGGTGTCATCTCTTTAACAATGTTCTCGATCTCATCCTTCTGCAAGTGAGGATAGTGGTACGATCGTAAATTTGCTAGAGGTTTGTCGGGAAAAATAGGAATGCGGTGGTCATGCGGCCGGTTAGGGGGCAGCCTGCACGGTTCCAAGAAAACATCCACGAATTCATTCAGGCAAAGGGCAAGCTTAGGATCTATGTTTTGTATGTTCTCCCCCATAGATGGCTGCTGAATATGCATCAAGAATCCACCATGTGCTTTGTGCAAAACTTTCTCCATTTGTTGCGACGAAACGGTGGAAATTTGGCTCCCACGCTTGCCTCGTAACGTGACCTATCTCCCTTTGTAATAAAATTTCTTGATTAATTTAGAAAAATTCCAAGAGATATCACCTAGTGTTGTGAGCAATTCAATCCCGAGTATGGCTTTATAATCATCGATGGGTAGGAGGAAGAAATCAGCTACCACTTCTTGGTCTTGGAGGACTAGTTTCACCCGCGGGCACCGTTGGTCGTAATTAAAGATTCGACCGTCAGCGACCTTTACGCCAAACTTGTTGTAACCTTCAATTTGAAGCGCCAAACGTGCAGCAACCTTACTATTGAGGAAGTTATTGGTGCTACCCTTGTCGATGAGAACGGTGATGGGTTGCTGCTTTAGAAGTCCTCCAACTTTCGTCATCTACGGGTTGGAATAGCTGACCAATGCGTGCACTGCATAGTCGACCGGTTGGACCTCTTCCTCCATGGCTTCTTCTTTAGGTTCAAGGGCTTCTTCAGATGTTTCATTGTCCTCATCCTCCGCTGGTTCAATCATGAGGAATCAGCCCTTTTTGCAGTGATGTTCGTGGCTCCATGGTTCGTCGCAATGCCAACACAACCCCTTGGCCGATCGTTCGCGAAGCTCGTCTCTTGTCAACTTTTTTGGTGCAGGGGCTTTGATGGCAGTAGAGGGGGCAGTAGGCTTTGGCATGGTTGGTCAGAGAGCGACCCTTGTCGTTCGTACCTCATGGTTCAATTGTTCTTCCTGGATACGTGCGAAGGAAATCGCCGCCATAGGAGTGTACGGTTGTCGCGCCTTTACTTCTCCTTAGATCTCCGACTTTAGACCCTTGATAAAAGTACCTAAAATTTGTTTCTCAGACCAATTCTCAGTTTGGTTAGATAAACGCTCAAACCTTGTTTGGTGTTCTTGTATTGTAGAGGTTTGATGAATCTTTGCCAATTGTTCATCGATGTTGTTGAAATTGGTTGGTCCGAAGTAGTTTAGTAGTCCTTCCTTCAATCGCTGCCAAGAGAGTCCTCCATGGGTATGCTTAAACCAATTAAACCACTAAATAGCATCTTCCTCAAGGTGGATGGCAGTAATCTCCACCCGTGTGGCTTCGGTGGTTCGGTAGAAACGAAAATAGCACTCCGCGCACAAGATCCACCCAATCGGGTCTCCTTCCCATCTAGGGAAGTTAACCTTCATGCATGGATTATTGAGATCAGAGGTGATGTGGCCATATTGAGGATCATCTCGCCGATCTGAAGTTTCTCTGTGTTGTAATTTCCTCGGGTTCGACAATCGACAAATGCTGAATTCGGTGAAAAGGGATCACATCTTCTCTTCAATGCGGTTTTCAAAGGCTTCAAGCTTTGCATTGATAGCCTCCTCTAATGCCATAGTATATGCCTCAAGATTTGTAATATTGAGATCTTTTTTCTATTGTCGGGTTAGTGGCATGGGAATTTTGGAGAAGGGGGTGGCCGGTTGGAAGGTGAATTGGTTTGGATAGGAATAGGCTGATTTAGGGCTACGGTTTTATGGAGTTTAGACTATGAATTGGTGTAGTTTTAGGGCTGTGATAGCAGTAGATGAAGGTTAAGAAAATAAATTTTAGATCTGGGATAGATGGCAGCAAAGGTAGGTGTCTCGGTAAGGAAAGTTGGCTAAAATGGTTAGTGGATCGATAAGGAAGTAGGCTGATTTGGGTGGCTGATTTAGGGGGCTGTTTGGATTCAGTTTAGGGTAATATTTGGAAGGGTTTTTAGTGAGGATGATAGGGTTTGTAGATGAGAAAAAGAGAGTCTGATATCCCACAAAAAATAACACTCAAATCTAATAGAATTCGGTGAAAAAAAGTGTTGCAATGTGCTGTCCTGCTGAACCGGTATTTGCGTCGAAGAAACGATGACTTCTCAACGTAAATTCCAGATGAAAGTTCAAGAAAATTATGCATAACCATGGTTTAGATGTTGCCAATACCAGTATAAATTTTGACAAAATTTTGGCAGCATAACAGTAGGGAAATAAGGCAAAAGATGTAAGGCAGATTACTTCATTGTAAAATTCAAGAACTTCGTGATGGTGAAAGATCATACAAGAAAACTGGTTCCAGAAAGAGTTTTTTTATGAAATTAAATCCAGATGAAAGCCAACTTGATCTTGAGAATTGTGTAAAAATTTTGGCCAGAAAGGATGAACAAAAGTTTGGTTTCAAGTAGCAACAATCAGTTAAAAATTTATGCAGTGTTTTACCTTCGCAACGAAAAATCCAGTGGTTTCCCAATTCAAATTCAAGGGTTCCATGAGATTGAAGATAAGAACCCTCTCCCACAACTTATTGAAATTTTGGGCATCTCCACCAAACCGAGCCGATTATCTCCTCTGAAGCTGTTCGACCACCCTATGCTGAACAGACCGAAACTTCTACTAGTTGTTGCTCAGCCATATTGCTTCCTACAACCTCAGAAGGTCGAAGAGAAAAGGGTCATCCAAGAGATGATAGAGACACGGATTGTTCAGCCATGCTTATTTTCTGCTATGGCACATCCCTACATCCTTTTCCCCGGTGATAAGATACTTCCGAAGTGTTACATCCCGTCGAACTTACCATGGTTGTTGATCTCAGGTGACTTCCATGACTTTCCCCAAGATCGGACCATGATGCTTAAAGACTTTCTTAATGATGACCTCCGACCTATGGCCCAAGACCCCGAGAAAATTGAGCCCCTCCAGTGGTGAAATCAGAAAAGGGGAATGATCATTCGCAGGACTCAATGAAGCATGAACATTATCCCTCTCATTATAAAGAAAGATGCACCATCTTGGCCGAGTGGAACTATAGCCCTCACGACCACGATGTTGTCCACACCAAATTATGATCAGATGTTTATTATTAGAGCAGACACATCTAGAGTGGGGGCTACCACCATCCTCATGAAAGATGGTCAACAGCATGAAGAAGTGAAAATGGGCCCAAAAAAATCACCACTCCTACCCACCTCAGACTCAGATCGAGCTCACACCATTAGAGATTTTATCAGAGGACAACCCTCACTCCAAAAGAAGGTACGACTACTATTACAGAGCAACCACGTGGCAGCCCATGTAAGAAAGAAACTTCCCTTTGACAAACGCCGAAGCAGAAGAAAGTTTCTTGAGAAAGATCAAGTCCCCCTTCATCTCCAGCTCCACCAGCACGAAATCCAAGCCTCGAGAAAGTGGTCTCTCTATTTCTTCGCGCCTTGTAAAATTGGAGATCATATTGGGGCCCTAACCTGGAGATCAGATCCGTGCACCATATCAAAATTATAGTTGATCCTCCAAGTATCGCACCTCAAATGAAAATTTAAAGATGACAACTTAGCTCAAGTTCTTCCAACTGACACCCAAGCTGATGAGGAGCTAAAGACCTGGTTCCCTGAGTTTATGGAACTTCAGCCTTGAGGACAAGGCTGATTTTAAGAGGGCGGGTTTGATAGGACTCCAGCTGGGTTGAGTCCTAATCTCCCAAGAAGTAGTCAATAAAACCCTACTAGATTATAATAAAGTCACTCCCATCTTATAAAGGAGTATGGCTAGGGTTTAGATTAGCCCTTAGGGCTTAGTAGCCGTCGCCTCCGTTACTGGGTCGGTAGGCTAGGGTTTCCCCTGCTTAGGTCGGCTATAGAGCCAACCTAGCCGCCACCTGTTCCCTCTAAGGTAGGTAGGCTATAGAAGGGGTAAAAGGATAATTTTAGTGTTACAACCTAGCCGCCACCTGTTCCCCGGTGATAAGATACTTCTGAAGTGTTACATCCCGTCGAACTTACCATGGTTGTTGATCTCAGGTGACTTCCATGACTTTCCCCAAGATCGGACCATGATGCTTAAAGACTTTCTTAATGATGACCTCCGACCTATGGCCCAAGACCCCGAGAAAATTGAGCCCCTCTAGTGGCGAAATCAGAAAAGGGGAAGGATCATTCGCAGGACTCAATGAAGCATGAACATTATCCCTCTCATTATAAAGAAAGATGCACCATCTTGGCCGAGTGGAACTATAGCCCTCACGACCACGATGTTGTCCACACCAAATTATGATCAGATGTTTCTTATTAGAGCAGACACATCTAGAGTGGGGGCTAGCACCATCCTCATGAAAGATGGTCAACAGCATGAAGAAGTGAAAATGGGCCCAAAAAAATCACCACTCCTACCCACCTCAGACTCAGATCGAGCTCACACCATTAGAGATTTTATCAGAGGACAACCCTCACTCCAAAAGAAGGTACGACTACTATTACAGAGCAACCACGTGGCAGCCCATGCAAGAAAGAAACTTCCCTTTGACAAACGCCGAAGCAGAAGAAAGTTTCTTGAGAAAGATCAAGTCCCCCTTCATCTCCAGCTCCACTAGCATGAAATCCAAGCCTCGAGAAAGTGGTCTCTCTATTTCTTTGCGCCTTGTAAAATTGGGGATCATATTGGGGCCCTAACTTGGAGATCAGATCCGTGCACCAGATCAAAATTATAGTTGATCCTCCAAGTATTGCACCTCAAATGAAAATTTAAAGATGAATACTTAGCTCAAGTTCTTCCAACTGACACCCAAGCTGATGAGGAGCTAAAGACCTGGTTCCCTGAGTTTATGGAACTTCAGCCTTGAGAACAAGGCTGATTTTAAAAGGGCGGGTTTGATAGGACTCCAGCTGGGTTGAGTCCTAATCTCCCAAGAAGTAGTCAATAAAACCCTACTAGATTATAATAAAGTCACTCCTATCTTATAAAGGAGTATGGCTAGGGTTTAGATTAGCCCTTAGGGCTTAGTGGCTGTCGCTTCCGTTACTGGGTTGGTAGGCTAGGGTTTCCCCTGCTTAGGTCGGCTATAGAGCCAACCTAGCCGCCACCTGTTCCCTCTAAGGTAGGTAGGCTATAGAAGGGGTAAAAGGATAATTTTAGTTAGGCAAGCACCCCCTAGGGCTAGGGTTTGGAGCTCTATATAAGCATGTAGCCTCCACCTCTTTTTATTAAGCAATTATCAATTTTATTTTAGTCTTGTGCCGAATCTAGGTGGGAGGAACCCCTACAGCGTTCCAAGGGTTGAACCCCCTCAAGGATCAAAATTTACAGAGCTCCTTCTGGGGTTCTATCACTTAGGCCGCTGCCCCCTTTATTTAGGCAGGGTGGCTATAGGAGGGGAAAAAGAGAGAATTCACTTAGGAAGTACCCCCTAGGGCTAGGGTTTTGAGCCCTATATAAGCTTGTAGCCTCCACCTCTTTTCAATAAGCAAGATCATCTTTATTTCAGCCTTGTGGCCGACTCTAGGAGGGAGGAACCCCTATAGTGTTCCAAGGGTTGATCCCCCTCAAAGACCAAAATCCTATCGAGCTCCTTCTAGGGTTCTATCATATGGTATTAGAGCCGCGATCCTGCTACCCCTGCTGTCATCTCTATCGCCTCCACCCATCCAAGCAATTCCCATAATTGCTGCAAGACGCGCCTCCATCTTTCATCCCAAGCAGCAGATCAAATCAATCTACTGTTGTCCCCCTGTGTTGAATTGGAGATTTGTTATAATTTCATCACCCACGCCTATTTACTACTGCAATCCCTTTGCCTTACACATTGAAGAAGTTTTCCCATATTTTCTCCACTACAAAATTCTACCATGGCAAATGTGATCATCGTTGCGAAGGGGAAACACTGCAGAGAAATTTCAATCGACTATTGCTTCTTGAAATCGGTTAGTACTCATATATTTTGGACAAATTTTTTACATAACTTCATAGATCATCTTAGCCTTCATCTAAGATTGATCTCTGTAAAGAATCTTTTCTAAAACCGGTCTTATTGTATTGCAATTCCTCGTCGTGTATTGCTGAAATTTTACAACGAAGAATCTGCCTTCCATCTTTTCATCAATTTTTCTACCATTATGCTGCAAAAATTTCATCGATCTTATTTGTTGACATTACCCACATCTGAACCGAGGTTTTGCTATCAAAATTATGTATATTTTCCTTGGATTCTCTTCTGAAATTTATATCAAGAAATAGTTGTTTCTCTGACATAAATTCTGTTCAGTAGGATAGCACGTACGCAACATCTTTTTTGTTGAATTCCATCATATTTTGTTGCTGCTGTCTTTTTTTGGTTTCTTGGACTCTCTCCTTCTCGTCTTCAATCCCTACCATCATAGCCCAATTTTCTCAATTTTTCGCTAGAATTCTCATTCAGAAACTGCTATTTCTTCGATGATAATTCTGCTTCTGCAAGGCAGCATATGCTACAGCGAACTTCATCGAATTCTATCAAACCTTCACTACCATCTCTTCCAGATCTGAACCCATCTTTCCCTAACCTTCGCCCTCTACCATCACAGCCCCAAATATCTTGGTCCTTCTCTGAAAATTTCAATAAGAAATTGCTATTTCTATGACGACAATTCTGCTTCTACGAGGATCACATTACCGCAGCCAGCCTTCACCGACTTCTCCCAAATCTCTACTGCCATCTATCCCAGATCTAAAATCCCCTTCCCTAACCTTCATCCACTTCCATCTTAGCCCTAAAACCCTAACAAATTGCAGCCAAAACTCCATAAAACTGCAGCCCTAAACCACACCCAAAACAGCCACAAAATAAGCCCAAAAAATCACAACCTTCAACCTTCCGTCCACCAACCTTTCAGCCACCCAATCTCCCTTATCCCTTCAACCACAACATGCATTTCTCACTGCATAATGCTGCTAGCAGCAATCTCTCGCTGCCATCCTCCTTGATCATAGCTAGCAGCTATCCCTCATGACACAAATGCTACCAGCAATGATCCTTCGCTGCCATCTATCTTCATCCTAGTCATAGCAATCTTTCGCTGCCAACTGCCTTGATCCCGGCTAGCATCAAAGTGAACATGATCAACAACAGTCTCTCGCTCCATACCGTTGTTATCCTCCTCTGCAACAGTTGTGCACTCTGTTGTCTTCCCCCTATTGAAACATCACCCTTGCTGCAACCAACTCCACCTGTAGCCATGAAGTCGCACCGCAGCCGACGTCGCTGCTGCCCGCTTCTTCCTCCACCATCACTATTGCCTCCCGATTCAAATCCCTCGGCTGCTATCTTCCAACAAATATCAGCTACTTGAAAATCGCAGCCTCGTGACCTTGCAGCATCACCACAGACCCACAGCCAATGTTGCTATTGCTCTCTTCTTCCTCCACTATTGCTACTATCTTTGGCTGCCATCCCCTATCAACGTAACAGCCACTTAGAGACTTCACCACCGTAGCCCTGACATTTTTGCAACATCATCATAGCAGCCCTTTCTCATCTTTTTGTTGCCACTGCCACCTTCAACCTGAAGATTACAACTACACTCTTTAATCGGTTATTTGACAGGTTGGAGATCCCTACGTCATGGCACCAGTGGGCCTATTTGAAGCTAAATTGGAGGCTTTTGAGATGCGTATAGATGCTAGACTATGCACTCTCTTTAAGGAGTTTAGATTGGGTTGATCGTTGAGCCCAAAAAGATCACAACATGGAGCACATTTAGATTGCAAAAAGAACCCAATAGAGATAAGAAGTGAAGTTAAGACACGGTAGCCCTACACCTCGACGACATCGATCTCCTTTGCACAACTTCAAGAAGGGCACCTCAATCAAGATGCTCAGAGCATGAGAGCCACATCCCAACCAACAGCATATAACCTTCAGCACCAATCGATTACAAGAACCTTGACGAAAAATTAGCGATGATCCGTCAAACCTCCACTATCCAAGAGTACCAAACTAGGTTTGAAAGGTTATCTAATCAAACTTACGAGTCGTTTGAAAAATAGATATTGAGGACTTTCATTGAGGGCTTGAAGTCAGAGATTTAGGAAGAAGTTAAAACATGATAACTGTACACACTTAAGGCAGCCATCTCTTTCACGTGACATCAAGAGGAGCGATTGAACTATGAAGCCCGGAGGACTAGGGTCACTCCCCGACTAGCGGCACCAAAGCTTTCACCTCCTCCTACTATCAGCTGACCCCCTCAGCTAAAGAAATTAACAAGAAAAGACCCTCATGATGGATCAAAAAAGGGCCTATGTGGGTGTTGTGATAAACTGTGGAGCCTCGATCAAGATTATAAAATGGAGAGACCTTTGATGATTGTGGCCACTAAAGAACCCAAATTTGAAGATACGACTCTCAAGCACAAGGAGAATGATACACCATAATCGGCCACCTGCATGGTCCCTACCTTGGCCGGCTACACAAACCTGTAAAAATTGAAGATCAATGGGTTTCTCGAGCAGTAGTCCATCATCGTCCTTATCGACGTTGGGAGCACACACAACTTCATGAGCAGTAAGGTTGCTACATGTTTAATGGTCCAAAAAGAAGATAAAAGCAGGTTCGTAGTCAAGGTAGCTAACGACCAAATTCTAAAGTACAACCAGAAGTGCCCGCGGGTAAAACTGATCATACAGGAGCAAGACATAGTTGCTGATTTTTTCCTCCCCCTTGATGATTTTGATTAGTGCTCGGCATTGATTGGTTGTCTATGATTAGAGATATTTTTTGAAATTTTTTGAAGCTAACCATATAATTTTTCAGTAAAGGAAAATAGGTGGTTCTAGAAGGGAGCCAAGCGACTACAACCACAACACAACACTTGGTGATGGTACCAAAAGAAGAATCCAGCGGTTTCTCAATTCCAATCCAAGAGTTTTAGGAAATGAAGCCAAAGAAGATTTAAGATAATAACCCTCTCCCATAACTTACTGAAATTTTAGGAGTCTCCACCGAATCGAGCCTATTATCTCCTATTAAGATGCCCAAACTCCCTATGTTGAATTGGCCAAAACTTCCACCATCTGATGCTCGGCCAGATTGCTACCGACAGAAGATCGAAGATAAGGGGGTTACCCAAGAGATGACAAAAATACAGATTGTTCGACCATGTTTATTTTCCACTACGACACATCCCTACATCCTTTTTTCTAGGGACAAGTTACTTTTGATGTATTATATCCCGTCGAACTCACCATGGTTGCTGATGTAGCACTTCCAGATCTCAGGCGACTTCCACAACTTTCCCCAGGATCAGACCCTGATGTTCAAAGATTTCCTTGATGATGACCTCCGATCTATAGTCCAAGACCGTGAGAAAATTGAGCCCCTTTATTGGCAAAATCACAGTAAGAGAATGATTATTTGCAGAACTCAACGAAGCATCCTTCTAACTATTAAGAAAGATGCACCACATTGACCGAGTTGAACTATAGCCCTCATTACCATGATATCGTCTACACCAAATCGTGGCCAGATGTTTGTTATTGGAGCAGACACATCCAGAGTTGAGATTGGCATCACCTTTATGCAAGATGGTCCATGACATGAAAGAGGAGTAAGCCTAGAAGAATTACTTTTCATGCTTACGCCAGTTTGGGCTCTCATCATCCTGAACCATACTAGAGGGCAACCACAGTTATAGAAGAAAGATTGGCTATCACTAAAAATTAACCATATGGCAGCACATGCAAAGAAGAAATGACCTCTAAACAAACTTCAGAACTGATGAAAAATTAAAGATCGAGTTTTCCTACACCTGTAGCTCGATCAACAAAAAACTCGAGCCTTAAGGAAGTAGTCTCCATATTTCTTTGTGCCTTGCAAAATTCGGGGATCACATTGGGGCCCTAACCTGGAGATCAGATCCGCGCACCAGATCAAGATTACAGTTGATCCTCGAAGTATCCCACCACAAATAGAAATTTAAAGAAGATGACTCAGCCCAAATCCTTCCAACTAACACCCAAGCTGATAAGGAGGCCAAAGTTCAGCTGATGATCGCATGAGATCACAAGATCATGACATATCACGGTCCTGCCACTACTATTGAGGTTAGATCACAAGAGCAGGAAATGCCTACTATATATGCCATATGGGAGTCTTATGAGCATAAGACCCAGTTCCTAGAGTTTATGGATCCTTAGCCTTGAGGATAAGGTTGATTCAAATAGGGCAGGCTTAATATGACTCCAGTAGGGTTGAGTCCTAATCACCGTAGAAGTAATCAATAAGAACCCTATGAGATTGTAATAAAACCCCACCTAGTCACTTCTATCCTATAAAAAACTATGGCTAGGGTTTATTTTAGGGCCTTAGGGCTTCCTTGCCATCGCCCCCTTTACTAGGCTAGTCGACTATGGTTTCTAGAAGAGGGGCATGGCTTGTGTAGCCACTTAGGCTGCCGCCCCCTTTATTTAAGCAGGGCTTAGCTAATTTTGCCTAAGCCGTGCTGCACCCATACGTGTCCGTCCGTAAAGGTCAGCCTTCCCCGAGATCTCCTAGAGTCCCTTAGACTTACAAAAGAGAAAATGAGCCAGAGGAAGCAACTCCAACGGGATCCACAAGCAACTTCTCAAGCAAACACTTTATAAAGCCAGATACAAATTACACCCATGGACATTACAAACTCAGAGAGGTTGCACACAAAGGAGAATGGTCCATTACAGACTGAAGTCCCCACAAGTGCTTATAAGACACTCGTATTTACAAGACAAAATTGGGCACAAAGCAAACCAAACTAGGGCTGCTAAGCCTATTGCAAGCCCGCTTCTTGATGTATAAGGTATGTACACAAACCGAAGGACACAGACAAACAAGAGCATTTCATCGAACACCTTGTTTACATTTTTGTCTATGACACTAGAGCTAAGGTTTTGAGCCCTATATTGCTGGTTACAAGTGCCCTGCAAGCCAATCACATGAGTGATGGCACGTGTGACATGCTGTGTAATCTTTTTACTTATGATTAATATTGGCATATTCTCACATTATATTATCTGTAGCATATATACTGTGATGTCCTTAGTTCTGTGCAATGGGAATCCGATCGTGATGAGATCACGATAATGAGATCGATTCACCTTTAAACACAAATCCTAAACAATCCCAGTCATAGGTTACTCGTGAGGGACATCGAGATAACCGGATAGACCGGTGTACTATATACCCGTCCATATGATGGAGGCGACTAGTCTCATAGCCACTTATGTGGAGACAATAAGGATATAGTACAAGTGCTCATTGGAGAATAAGTTCACTGATTAATCTGCTTATGGAATATTGTATGGTTAATGATACATAATGTTAGACAGCAATTCCATAGTCCCGGTTGTGTATTTGGTCCTTAGACTTGAGACACCAAGGATGTCTTGTATGAGTACTCCTTTCTTTGACGCCAGACTTACAGATTTGGAAAGTTTCAGATCTGGTACAACTAGTTATCGGGATTGGTAGCCAACCTTACGAAGGCAATTGAGTGTCAATAGAGGATCATCCACTCTCGGTATCACGAGAGGAATATCCGATATGTGCTTGCTCAGACAAATCCCTTGCCAGGGTCATTCAGATTGAGAGAGAAAGAGTTCTCTGAGAGAATCCGATTAGAGCGAGACTATGACGGATTCCGTATATGACCTGACAGTATCATGTCCAATATACGGTCTCTAAGATATTAGTTGAATAGGGGATTATAGATACACGGTAGCTGTGGACAGACAGGTCCGATGGATTCGATCCCCTGTACCGTCTGGGGACTATGGCATAGTGGCCTAGTACGTCTATAGTCGATGAGTTAATTGACTTATTATGGGGATAATAATTCACTATCAGAAGGAGTTCTGATGGGAGTGACTCATAGCCAACTCGGTATCGAGCCTAGAGGGTCACACGCATATGGTGGATGCTTCAGCAAATAGAGGATTAGATATAGATCTAATTAGCCCCTATTATCATTAGATGAGACCCTATCTAATGGGTTCCTTACTTAAGGCCCAATTAGAGGCCTAAGTAGATTATTGGATAGAGATCCAATAATGCAAGGTTAGTGGATTGTTGGATGGAGATCCAATAACCACTAAGGCAGGAGCCCTAGGGTTTTTTGTGGCTCTCTATAAATCGGAGGGGAGACTCATGGTTGATAGGCTGCAGCTTTGGCCTCCCCCTCCTATTCTCCTCCCCCCCTCTACGCTAGAGTTACGAGGTCAGATTGGAGGAGTTTCGTTGCAGAGATCCATCGTGTGAATACCGCTAGAAAGGAGCACGCTTGACCTCCTTCATCCTTTCCATCCGGATCTGAAATACAAGGATATACGATCTCCCTAGGTAAAATCAATCTCTTACATATTGTAATTTTTTTTCGGTTTTTACGTTTTTCTCGCGACCCCCAATTTTTTGCATGATGATTTGATTTGCTTGAGAAACCAATTTTTGTTTTGATTTTCGCTGTGCATGTGATGCTCCCGCTGAGGTTTCCCAACATATATAAGTTTATAGCCTCCATCTCTTTTCAATAAGCAAGATTATCTTTGTTTCAGCCTTGTGGCCAACCTTAGGAGGGAGGAACCCCTATAGTGTTCCAAGGGTTGATCCCCCTCAAAGATCAAAATCCTATAAAGCTCCTTCTGGGGTTCTATCAGTATCCCATCTCAAATGGACGTTTAAAAAGGATGACTTAGCCTAGATCTGTCCAACTGATACCCAAGCTGATGAGGAGGCCTAAGTTCAACTGATAATCGTGTTGGATCATAGGATTATGACACCTCACCGTCTAGTCACTACTGTTGATGTTGGACCCCAGAAGCAGGATGCGCCTACTATAGGAGCCACGAGGGAGCCTCATGAGGAGTTGCAGATTAGGACCCGGAGACATGGAGCTCAGCCTTGAGGACAAGGTTGATATGAAAAGGCAGGTCTATTATGACCCTGCTGAGTCGGGTCCTAGTTGATTAAATCGAGTCCTTAGATTAAGCCTTGTTTGCCAGCCTAAACCTAATACTAGGTTAGCTAAGAGGAGATTTGAGTCAATTGTAATAAATCAGCATAATCCTAGTAGGGTTTGGATTCGGTGGAACTAGAGTCTAGTTAGGAGTCGGAGTTGAATTTGTGTTAGGTCAACCAAGTCAATCTTGTAATTAACCCAATTGGACGCCCACCTTGATAAGGGGAAGTCGGCTAGGGTTGAGAGAAGGCGGCTAAGGTAAAAAAGGGAGAGTTCCATTTAGTTAGGACCCTCTATAAGGTTGATTAGGAATTAAATTAAGAGTTGAAGTCTTTGGTTACTTAGAGTAGGAGTTTCACTATGAGTTGGGGTCTTCCTATTAGGAGTTAGGCTTTTGAGTCCCTATATAAACTCATATAGCCACCATAATATTGCATCATCAATAGATCAAATTCCTTTCAGCCATGGTACATAAAACTTTGGAGGAGGGAAACCCTATAGAGTTCTAGGAGGCCGATCCCCTATACGGATCAACCCCAAGCTTAGAATCTGCAAGGGTTCTAACACTTGGTATCACAGCAACATCCCTTGGAGCTTCACTGCCCTTCTATAGCTACCCATCATCTTCATCCATCTCCCAAGCAATGCCCACAATTGCTGTGATCATCACCGACTCCACCGTCATCACCACTACCGCAAATCACCTCTTCAATCTCGCTGCAAATTGTATCAGGTTCTAGTATTCTACCTTTCCAATAATCTAAAAAAAGTGTTCTTATTTTGCTACATAAACTTATCATCGTAAAGTTGCTATCTTTATGACGAAAGTTACGCTGTAGAATTCAGTCACATACTACTACCTTGTTTTGCAACCACTATTTTGCTGCCCTATCTTCCACGAGTTTTTTACGATGTCATTGGCACTCCCTATCAGTGAATTCCTTTGTGTTTCATGCAAAAATTACTAATACAAACCACTAATCTTTTATGTCCAAACTGCTGCACTTTAGACGTAAAAATCTACCGCAGCACCTTCTCGTATTCCTTGGTTTTGCCAAACTTTTGGCTGTCATATTCTCCCATAAATTTTTTGACAGCATTAACTTTTCTTTACCAGTGGATTCCCATTGAGTTATACTCAAATCTTTGTTATGAACTGCTGGAAAAAATTACGTCTATACTGCTGAAATCTTTTTGACGAAAAAATTATGCTGCATCTTATTAGTGTTTCTTGCTACATACACAACCAATCTTTGCCCACAATTGTTGTTGTCGCTATTCTCATCTGTCTTGTTACTATCCTTATTGGTTTCTTGCTATTGTAATAATCTAAAGCACCATTGGAATTTTCATCGTCAGACTGCTGTTCTTCGACGTAAAATTCTATCGTTGCATTTTTTCGCTATTCCCCACCGTGTACATCACCAAATCTACCGAATTTGTTGCTGCCACCCACGTCATCCTTAAGGCATCCTTTTAGCCTTGAGACACATTCATCATAGCTTACTTTTAATCTTTACAACGAGCCTAAATAGCTATGTAAAAAACCACTGCAATGATCTTCCATTGTTGATGCAAGATTTTAACTGTATCGTATATATTTTGCCTCAGTCACACCAACCAGTTGCTACCCCCAGCAGCAACCCTAAACCTTCCTTCCCAGCTCCAATCCATAGCCCTGACAGCAACCTAAAACAACAAGCTATCAACCCAAAACTGTAGCCATCTACCCTAGATCCACCACCTCTTTCGGCCACCGGTTCATGCCATTGACCCAATAGTAGGAGTTATAGATTTTGAGTCTTATGCCATAGCATCGATAGATTTGATCGGTGCCAAGTTGGAGGCCTTCGAGACGCGCATGGAGGACATGCTACATGCTTTGTTCGTAGAATTCAGATTGGGACGATCACCAAGCCCAACGAAACTGCAACAAAGTGAAAGTTCAGAGACACCTCCCAAGAAGGAAGAATAAGCCACTAATTTGATTCAGCCACGCATGAGGGTGGACTTCTCTTGATGGGAAGAGGGAGACCCGACGGGATGGCTTTCACGCGTGGAATGCTACTTCCATTATCACCGAGCACTAGTGGCTTTGATGGGGGACATTGCTGCCATCCACCTCGAGGGAGATGCAATTTAATGGTACAATTGGTACAAGCACACCTACAAAGTCCCAACATGGAGGCAATTCAAAGCGGACTGCTAATCCGCTTAGGATCGTCCAAGTAAGAGAACATCAACGGTCAACTCACGAAGATCTGATAGACCTCGACAGTTTAGGAATACTAGAATAGGTTTGAGATATCATCTAAACAGTCCTATGAATGGTCTGAGAAATAATTACTAGGGACGTTTATCAAAGGATTAATGCTAGAGATCCAAGGAGAAGTTAAGGCATGGCAACCTTATACATTGACGACAACGATCTCCTTCACAAAATTTCAAGAGGAGTGGCTTAATCAAGATGTTCAGAGGACAAGAACCACACCATGACCAGTAGCATCTAAACCTCCGTCCAATTCTAGCTGACCCCCTTAGCTAAAGAAACTTACGAGAGAAGAGCTTCGCGATAGATCCGCGAAGAGATTGTGTTGGCATTGAGACGAACGGTGGAGCTGTGACCACCGATGCAAAAAGGGACGACTTCTCCTCATTCAACCCTCTGAAGAACCCAAACTCAAAGACGCAGCTCTCGAGCCCGAGGAGAAGGATATGGAGGAAAAACTACAACCGATCGCCCACACCTTCATGCTTCATTTGGCTATGTGAACTCGCATATAATGAACGTTAATGGCCTCATCGAGCATTAGACCGTCACCATCCTCACCGACACCAGGAGCCCCAATGACCTTATAAATGGCAAAGGAAAACAAATGACCATACACGGGAAATGAATGAGCGAAGGAAAGACAAAGTGCTTGGAGAAGCTTGCTACCTTCGTCGAGCTGAGCCGACTTCTTCATACCAGACTACACGACCTCCGTATGTTGATCTTACAGGAGAACCACCAACACATATCGGCTATATTATTGTCCATATCTTTAAAAGGCTGAAGCTAAAAGGATCGTTCAGGAGACACGAGAGACACAGATCATTCGGCCACTATCTTCTCCTATAATGACACATTATCTCTAAAAGCTTTGCCTCTTTGTTTGCAAGGATAATCTCCTCTTGAAGTGCCACATCCAGCTGAACCAGTTGTGGCTTCTAATGCAGCACTCCCAGATCTCAGGCTACTTCCACTACCTCTCCCAGGAGCGGACCACGCTGCGTGAAGTCTTCCCTATTGATGACCTTCGTTCCACTACCAACAATCGCAAGAAGATCAGGTCCATCCAGTGATAGTACGAGGATAGAATCTATGACTAGATAGAGATTAAAATTCTAAAGGAACAGGAGTAAGACATCCACACGTCCACCATCTATAGAGCCCTCACAGCTACGATGTCATCTATATCGGTCCTAGCATTACCAGATCTTGGTGAGATATTCGAAATTATAACATATATAATAGGAGTTAAGAACGACATCACCCTCTTACAAGCTAGCCAACCCCATCCGCATTGAGGCTCACCCTACACTTTAGACGAGGCTTCTAATCTACAAGGGGATACTAATTGTTATTGAAGTTTTGCATGATACAGGGCAACAGCATGAAGGAGATGTGAAAATGGGCCCGAAAAAATTATAGTCCTGCCCACTTCAGACTCAAATCGGGCTCATACCACTGGGGACCTTATCAGAGGGCAACCCTCATTACAAAAGAAGGCCCGACTACTATTAAAGAATAATCACGTGGCAGTCCATGCATGAAAGAAATATCTCCCCGACAAACACCAGAGTAGAAGAAAGTTTGCTATAGAAGATCAAGTTTCCCTTCATCTCCAGCCCCACCAGCAGGAAATTCGAGTCTCAAGGAAGTGGTCACTCTACTACTTTGGACCTTGCAAAATTGGGAATCACATTGGGTCATAACCTGGAGATTAGATCTATGCACTAAATTAAAAATACAGCAGATCCTCCAGGTATCCCACCTCAAATGGAAGTTTAAAAAGGATGACTCAGCCCAGATCTATCCAACCGACACCCAAGCTGATGAGGAGGCCCAAGTTTTGCTGATCATCATGTGGGATCACAGAATCATGACACATCACCGTCCAGTCACTACTACTGATACTGGACTATAGGAGAAGGATGCGCCTACTACAGGGGCCACGAGGGAGCCTCATGAGGAGTTACAGATTATGACTTGGACACATGGAGCTCAGCCTTGAGGACAAGGCTGATTTGAAGAGGATAAGTCTGTTATGACCCTAGCTGAATCAGGTCCTAGTTGATTGAGTCGAGTCCTTAGATTAGGCCCTGTTGGCCAGCCTAGATATAACATTAGGTCGACTAGGAGAAGATTTGAGTCAATTATAATAAATCAGCTCAAATCCTAGTAGGGTTAGGATTCGACTGAACTAGAGTCTGATTAAGAGTCGAAGTTGGATTCGGGTTGGGTCAACCAAGTTAATTTTGTAATCAACCCAGTTGGCTACCAACCTTAATGAGGGGAAGTCGGCTAGGGCTTAGAGGAGGCGGCTAAGGTAGAAAAGGGAGAGTTTCATTTAGTTAGGACACTCTCTATGGTTGATTCGGAGTTGAAGTCTTAGTTTACTTGGAGTAGGAGTTTCACTATGAGTTGGGGTTATCCATTAGGGAGGAGTCTTTATGGAATATGAGGCCTATTAGGAGTTAGGGTTTTCAGTCCCTATCTAAACTCATGTAGCCACCATAATATTTCATCATCAATAGATCAAATTCCTTTCAGCCATTGTGCAGAAAACCTTGGAGGAGGGAACCCTTATTGAGTTCCAGGAGGCCGATCCCCTATAGAGATTAACCCTAAGCTTAGAATCCGCAGGGGTTCTGACAATATGGTTAATGATACCTAATGTTAGATAGTGACTTTATAGTCCTAGTTAAATATTTGGTCTAAGCCTTAGACTTGAGACACCAAGGATGCCTTATTTGAGTACTCCTTTCTTTGACGCCAAATTTATAAGTCTGAAAAGTTCTAGACATGGTACAACCGACTATAGGATTGGTAGCCAATCTTAAGAAGGCAATTGAGTGTCAATTGTTGGAAAACCTCAACGGGTGCATCACATGCACAGTAGAAATCAGAACAAAATACTGGTTTTCCACACAGATCAAATCATCGTGCAAAAGATTGGGGTCACGAGAAAAATGCAAAAACTGATAAAACCTCAATGTGTGAGAGATTGATTTTACCTAGGGAGATTGTATATCCCTATATTCTAGATCTGGATGGAGAAGATGAAGGAGGTCAAGCGTCCTCATCTCTAGCGGTATCCACACGATGGATCTCTGCAGTGAAACTCCTCCAATCTGATCTTACACAGAGGGAGGGAGGAGAATAGGAGGTGGTGGCTAAAGTTGTAGCCTATCAACCATGAGTCTCCCCTCCTATTTATAGAGAGCCACCAAAAACCTTAGGGCTCCTGCTTTAGTGGGTATTGGACCTTTATCCAATAATCCACTAACCTTGCATTGTTGGATCTCTATCCAATAATCTCCTTAGGCCTCTAATTATGCCTTAAGCAAGGAGCCCATTAGCATAGGGTCTTATCTAATGAGAATATGGGCTAATTGGATCTCCATCTAATCTTTTATTCGCTGAAGCATCCACCATATGTGTGTGACCCTCTAGGCCCGGTACCGAGCTGGCCATGAGTCACTCTCATTAGAACTCCTAATATAGTGAATTATTATCCCCATAATAATTCACTCAACTCATCGACTATAGACGTACTAGGTCACCACGCCATAGTCCCAAGACGGTACAAGGGGATCAAATCCATCGGACCTGTCTTTCCACAGTTACCGTGTATCTATAATCTCTCATTCAACTAATATCCCAAAGACCGTATATTGGACATGATACTGTCAGGTCAAATACGAAATCTGTCATAATCTCGCTCTAATCAGATTATCTCGGATAACTCTTTCTCTCTCAATCCGAATAACCCTGGCCAGAGATTTATCTAAGCAAGCACATATGGGATATTCCTCTCATGATACCGAGGGTGGATGATCCTCTATTGACACTCAATTACCTTCGTAAGGTTGACTACTAATCCCGATAACGAACTGTACCAAATCTGGAACTTTCCAAACCTGTAAGTCTGACGTCAAAGAAAGAAGTACTCATACACGACATCCTTGGTGTCTCAAGTTTAAGGACCAGATACACAACTGGGACTATGGAACTACTATCTGACATTAGGTATCATTAACCATACAACATTCCATAAGCATATCAATCAGTGAACTCATTCTCCAATGAGCACTTGTACTATATCCTTAGTGTCTCCACACAAGTGGCTATGAGACTAGCCACCTCCATCATATGGACAAGTATATAGTACACCGGTCTGTCCGGTTATCTCGATGTCCCTCTCGAGTAACCTATGACCGGGATTATTTAGGATCTGTGTTTAAAGGTGAATCAATCACATTATTATGATCTCATCACGATCTGATTCCCATTGCACAAAACCAAGGACATTATAATATAAATACATGCAACAGATAATATAATGTGAGAATATGTTAATATTAATCATAAGCAAAAAAGATCACATAATGTGTCACACGTGCCATCACTCACGTGATTGGCTTGTAGGGCACCCGTAACCAGCATTAATAAAGGATCATCCACTCTTAGTATCGCGAGAGGAATATCCCATGTGTGCTTGCTCATACAAATCCCTAGTCAGGGTCATTCAGGTTGAAGGAGAATAAGTTCTCCGAGAGAAGCCGATTAGAGCAAGACTCAAATGAATTTTGTAATAGCCTGACAATACTATGTCTAATATACGGTCTCTATGACATCAGTTGGATGAGGGACTATAGATACACGACAACTATAGATAGAAGGTCTGATGGATTTGATCCCCCTGTACAGTTTGGGGACTATAGCGTAGTGGCCTAGTACGTCCATAGTTGATGAGTCAAGTGAATTATTATGGAGATAATAATTTATTATATTAGAAGGAGTTCTGATGGGAGCGACTCACGACCAGCTCAATATCGGGCCTATAGGGTCACACACATATGGTGGATGCTTCAATGAATAGAAGATTGGATAGAGATCCAATTAGCCTATATTCTCATTAGATGAGACCCTACATTGATGGACTTCGCATAAGGCCCAATAAGAGGCCAAAGGAGATTATTGGATAGAGATCCAATAATGCAAGGTTAGTGGGTAATTGGATGAAGATCTAATACCCACTAAGGTTGGACCTATAGGATTTTTTTATAGCTTTCTATAAATAGGAGATGAGGCTCATAGTTGATAGGCTGCATCTTTGGCCGCCCCCTCCTATTCTCCTACCTCCATCTGTACAAGAGTTACGAGACCTAGGATTACGATTGGAGGAGTATCGCCGTAGCCATTCATATTATAGATACTGCTAGAGAGGAGAACGCTTGACCACCTTCATTCTCTCCATCCGGATCTAGGAAAATAGGGATATACGATCTCCCTAGGTAAGTAGTATCTCACACGTTGCAGTTTTTTGGTTTTGTG
Organism: Ensete ventricosum; assembly: GCA_029747655.1. Classification (NCBI taxonomy): domain Eukaryota; kingdom Viridiplantae; phylum Streptophyta; class Magnoliopsida; order Zingiberales; family Musaceae; genus Ensete; species Ensete ventricosum. The sequence continues at coordinate 1,775,714 of JAQQAF010000010.1, read as the reverse complement.
ATTTTCTCGTGACCCAATCTTTTGCACGATAATTTCATCTACAAGGGAAACCTATTTTGTTTTAATCTTCCACTATGCATATGATGCTCCTGTTTGATTTCTCAAATAGTGGTATTAGAGCCAAGGTTATTTGTGTGAAAGATCGATTTTAAACTGCGTGTGATGAGATTGAATCACGTAGAACTATTCTACATGTTCTTGCTATATTTTTGCAGCAAAGGTAGCGAGGATAGGGGCAACTACTTACGAGCAGGTCACCGGCAAGGGCAGCTACTCTTGGTCAAGGCCCTGACAAGAGTGGCCGCTTGCGGCCAGGCTGCTTGCAAGGGTGGCCGACTGCGGCCAAGGCCGCTAGCAAGGGCAATCGCCCACGACCAGCCCACAAGGGACGATCGCTCGCGGGCATGGCTACCGCCTACAAGGGTGGCACCTGCGGGCATGGCGCTCACCAGCAGGCAGAGGCAGTCGGCGACCAACAGCGGAGCGCAACGCTGTCGCCTGCGTAGGGGCGACGATGGCAACGACTGCTGGAAGATGGCAGAAAGGACTTAGGATTTCTTTTTTAGTAAAAGGATGATACTACCCCTCAGAATTTAAGAAATTCTAGGTTTTGTCCTCCTTTATAAAATTCCAATAAAACCCTTGACTTTTCTATAAATTTTGAGGTCTGTCCTTTTCAAGAATTCCAATAATATCCTTGATAATTCTAGAAATTCCTTACATATCCTGATTTCTTAAAAAATAATTAATTAAATATTATAATATCTAAATGTGTACATATGATGTATGGTGTGGAAGGATAATCATGAGTCATGTGATGTGATGTGTGTATATATGGTTATTATTATTCTTGGGGCCTGCGAGCTATAAGTTTTTCTCGTTTATTGTCAGGCCTGCATGCCTGTGATTATTTTGTAATTACATAGAGAGGCGCAGCGGGAGCGTGGAGGTGACAGCAGGACCCACGGTGCCGTCATGAGAGATCACGACATATAGTGATACGACGAGGATATGACATAACCGATGATGACGAGATCAACGATCATAGGGCATAGAGATGTGCCAATGCACACTTAGATCCCATTATGAGTGATTAGGCCCATTGGCTTGGGCTTTATCATATTAGGTGATGGCTCATGATCATCCGGTGTGGGTTGCATATATGATATGTGTTATACACATACTATATATATATATATGCATGCCAAGATTAGGTTTGAACTACTATAAATTGTAATTATTCCTTACTTGCTTCATTTACTACTTACAATTGTTCGTAATTAGAAAAGCAAGAGCATGATCTTTCTATTGTGTTTTTAAATCATCTACTTACTCGCATTCAAGTTCAAGATACGCTTCTGATTTGTGGTCTTGCTCCAAACGAAAAGTTTTTGTTAAAACGTCAATTTACACTAGCACTAATTCACCCCCCTCCCCCCCCCCCACTCTTAGTGCTAATTGATCCTAATAGATGGTTCGAAGGTTGAACATGACAGGAATCGTAAAGAGTTGTGATTGTCAAGAGTTACCTACATTTTGGGCTTAGTGTAATTGGTCGAGTCCCTCGAGGTTGCACTAAGATGCCAATTAGATCCCAATCCCCACTAGAAGTCTGCTGGGGACTTTCGTTTCATGTGCCGAGGGTGTCATTTGATTCGCTAGGAAAATAGTGGGAGTACATTAAGATAAAAGTCTATATCTTAATTAGATTTTTCGTAAAATCTGCATGTTACTTATTTGCGCTATATCTTGTTCGTTAGAAGCATGTCGCTTGCAAACCCCCTACGTGGCATACTTGATGCTAACCGCCTCACTGGTCCTAACTACAATGATAGGCTCCATAATTTAAGAATTATTCTCACGGTGGAGAAAATCGCGTAGGTTTTTAGTACAATTATGTCCACGTCAGAAGAAGGGGCAAGCAAGGATGAGATCGCTCGCTATGTGAAGTATATAAATGATTCCATATTGGCAAAATATTTCATGTTAGCCTCCATGACTCTTGATTTACAAAGGCAATAGGAGAGCATGGATGTATATTTCATCCTTCTTCATCTCCGCCAACTGTTTAAGAAACAAGGAAGAACTCAAAGATATGAGATATCCAAGAGACTCTTCCAAGCTAAGATGACAGAAGAGACATCGGTTGAGAATCATGTCCTAAAGATGAGAGTATGGATTGAGAAACTCACAGGTCTAGGAATAGTCCTAGAGAATAACCTGTGCGTTGATCTTATATTTCAATCCCTACCAGATTCCTTTTCTTATTGCATCATGAATTTTAACATGAGCAAGTTTGAGATGACTCTCCATGTACTCCTCAATATGTTGAGTGAAGCTGCCATCAAGAAAGAGAAGTCAGTTCTCGATATTGGTGAGACCAAGAAGAAAAGGAAGGTCAGTAAGACCCTTAAAAAGGGCAAGAGCAAAGAAGGACCAGGTAAGGCATAGGTTGCCAAGAAAGACCTGGCAAAGGACAAACGACAGTGCTTCCACTATGGTCAAGACAAGCATTGGAAGAGAAAATGTAAGGACTACCTTGTAGATAAGGTGAAACAGAAGCTTAGAGAAGCTTCAGGTATATTCTTGATTAGTTTTCACTTTCCAGATTTTCATGATAACACATGGGCATTGAATATTGAGAGTTCTTCTCATATCTGTAATTCATTCACTGTTCTAGCAAGACCTAGGGATTGGCCAAAGGCGAGATAGACCTCAAGATAAATAATGGAGCTAGAGTTGCTACAGTTGTTGTTGGGGAGGTCACCTTACATCTGCTTGATGAAGCTATTATTGTATTGGATACATGCTATTTTGTTCTCTCTATTATCAAAAATATTATTTTTATCTCTTGTTTGACAATTAGTGAATATAAATTAGTTTTTTAGAATAATAGTTGTTCAATAATTATGGATGATAAGATTATCTCTAGGGGGACCATGATAAATGGCTTATATATGTTAGACACTTCTCCACACATCATGAATATAAATATGTCTAAGAGGAAAAGAGATGAGGTGAACAATGCATACCTATGACATTGTAGGCTAGGTCATATATATGAGGGAATGATTCAAAAGTTGCTGAAAGATGGATACTTAGATCCATTTGACTATGAGTTGTGTGCAACTTGCGAACCTTGCCTTCATGAGAAAATGACCAACTCTCCTTTTAGTGGAATTGGAGAGAGAGCCACTGAGTTATTAGAACACTTACATAGTGATGTATTTGGTCCCATGTCGACTCATGTTATAGGTAGTTACTTATACTTCATTACACTCACCGATGATTTCTTTAGGTATGGACACGTGTACTTGATAAAGTATAAGCCCGGGACCTTTGAGAAATTAAGGGAATATAAGAATGACGTAGAGAACTAGATTGGGAAGAGTATTAAAACTCTTTAATCAGATCTTTGAGGAGAGTACTTGAGTACAGAGTTCACCCATTTCCTTAGGGACAATGAGATTCTATACTAGTGGACACTCCTTATACACCTCAGCTCAATGGTGTATCAGAAAGGAGGAATCACATACTATTGGACATGGTGTGATCCATGACGAGTTTAGATGACCTACTCGTCGCATTCTAGGGATAGGCCCTAGAGAACACAACATACCTTCGGAACCAAGTTCCATCAAAGTCGATAGTGTCTACACCGTATGAGATATGGAAAGGAAAGAAGCCTGATTTTAAGATGGTTAAGATTTGGGGTTGTCCTGCCCACGTTAAAAGATACAATCCCGATAAGTTAAACAAGGACAGAATGGTGCAAGTTCATGGGATACCCTAAGGAAACTTATGGGTACTATTTCTATCATCCCGAGAATCAGAAGGTCTTTGTTGCCCAGAGGGCTATGTTTAATGAGAAGGAACATATTCTTGGTGGAAACAGTGGGAGTGAGATAGAGTTGAATGAGATTGGAGAACTAGCTAAAGCACAATTCTAGTGTCTGAGTCTATTCAGGTACCTAGCACACAAGTTTCAACTTTATGTAAGTATAGTAGAGTATCACACTCTCTTGAAGGATATATGGGACAATCAATGAAGAAGACTCTCAGGATGTTGATCTTCAGACCTACGAGGAGGCTATTATGAGTATAGACTCTAGGAAGTTACAAGAAGCAATGAATTCTGATATGGATTTCATGTACTCTAATAAGGTTTAGAACCTTGTGGATGCACCTGAGGGTATCACACCCATCAACTGCAAATAGATCTTCAAGAAGAAGATCAGAGTGGATGGAAAGGTGGAGGATACCTATAATGCAAGGCTAATAGCTAAAAGATATTGTTAAAGGCAATGAGTTGAGTATGACGAAACTTTTCACCTGTAGCCATGCTTAAAGCCATCAGAATTCTTTTGGCCATTGCAGTACATTATGACTATAAGATCTAGTAGATGGATGTAAAATGATATTCTTCAATGGCAACCTAAAGGATGATGTATATATGATATTGCAAGTGGGATTCATATCTATAGAGAGTCAAGATAAAGTGTGCAGGTTGCTCAGGTCCATTTATGAATTGAAGCAAGCTTCCTAAAGTTGGAATATAAGATTTGATGAGGTGATTAGATCTTACAGCTTCGTTAAGAACAAAGATAAGCCTTGTGTATACAGGAAGGTAAGTGGGAGCGCTATCACTTTCTTGGTGTTGTATGTGGATGACATCCTAATCATTTAGAATGATGTAGGAATGCTCTCCATAGTAAAGGCTTAACTATCTAGAAACTTCTCCATGAAGGACTTAGGGGAAACATCCTATATTTTGAGGATCTGGATATATAGAGACAGATCTAAGAGGATGCTTGGCTTGTCCCACTTCAAGTACATAGACTTTATTGTTAAAAGATTTGGTATGAAGAATTCCAAGAGAAGTTTCATACCGATGAGACATGTAATATCACTTTCAAGGAGTATGTTGCTAAAGACTCCTGAAGAAAGGGCAGACATGGGTAGGATACCATATGTCACATCCATAGGGTTTGTTATGTATGTTATACTATGTACCAAGCCCGATATAGCGCATGCTCTGAGTGTCACAAGCAGGTATCAAGTGGATCCAGATTTGAAACACTAGAAGGTAGTATAGTGTATCCTTAAGTACTTGAGAATGACTAAGGATCTTTTAATGGTATATGGAGAATGTAGCCTCTAAGTTGAGAGCTACACGGACTTGAGTTTCCAGTTCAACATTAATGATAGCAAGTTGAACTCAGGGTATATTTTCACTCTAAATGGAGGAACAGTAAGCTAGAAGAGTTCTAAGCAAGATACTACTGCTAATTCTAGCATTGAGGCGGAGTACATTGCTATAGCAGAAGCAGCAAAGAAAGGGGTGTGGATGAAGAAGTTCATCAAGGAGTTGATTCTCGTATATTACGATAGCGATAGGGCGATAGCTTTAGCAAGGGAACCTAGGTCTCAATAGAATTATTCTAAGGATGTTTCATCTAATTAGAGAGATCATAGCCCATAAAGATATAGCAGCGGAAAGAGTTCCATTTGAAGATAACAATGTAGATCCATTAACGAAACCGCTGGCTCAGATTGTATTTGAGCATCACAGAGGTCTGATGGGGATCAGACATATAGGTGATTGGCTTTAGGTCAAGTAGGAGATTGCTGGTTACAGGTGCCCTGTAAGCCAATCATGTGAGTGATGGAATGGGTGATATGTTGCACGATCTTTTTGCTTATGATTATTATTTACATATTCTCACATTATATTATCTGTTGCATATATATGATGTTCTCGGTTCTGTGCAATGAGAATTGGATGGTGGTGAGATCATGATAATGAGATTTATTTCCTTTAAACACAGATCTCAAATATTCCCAATCATAGGTTACTTGAGAGGGATATCGAGATAACCAGTCAGACCTATGTATTGTATATCCATCCATATGATGGAGGCAGCTAGTCTCACAGCCACTTGTGTGGAGACAGTAAGGATACAATATAGGTGCTCATTAGAGAATGAGTTTATTGATTGATCCACTTATGAAATATTGTTTAGTTAATTATACCTAATGTCAGACAGCGATTTCATAGTCTCAATTATGTATCTGGTCCTTATACTTGAGACACCAAGGATGCCTTATTTGAGTACTCCATTCTTTGATGTCCGACTTACAAGTTTAGAAAGTTTAGATCTGGTACAACATGTTATCAGAATTGGTAGCCAACCTTACGAAGACAATTGAGTGTCAATAAAGGATCATCCACTCTCGGTATCTCGAGAAGAATATCCCATGTGTGCTTGCTCAGACAAATCCCTAGCTAGGGTCATTCAGATTGGGGGAGAATGAGTTCTCCAGGAGAATCTGATTAAAGCAAGACTCAAACAGATTTCGTATGTGACCTGACAGTATCATATCTAATATACAATTCTGGGATATTAGTTGGATTAGGGACTATAGATAGATGGTAACTATGGACAGACAGGTCCGATGGATTTGATCACCCTGTACCGTTTGGGGATTATGACGTAGTACCCTAGTATGTCAATAGTCGATGAGTCAAGTGAATTATTATGGAGATAATAATTTACTATATTAAAAGGAGTTCTAATGAGAGTGACTCACGGCCAGCTCAGTATCAGACCTAGAGTGTCACACACATATGGTGGATGCTTCAGCGAATAAATGATTGGATAGAGATCTAATTAGTCCCTATTATCATTAGATGAGACCTTACATTGATGGGCTCCTTACATGAGGCCCAATTAAAGGCCAAAGGAGATTATTGGATAGAGATCCAATAATGCAATGTTAGTGGGTCATTGGATAAAGATATAATACCCAGCCAAGCAGGACCCCTAGGGTTTTTGGTGGCTCTCTATAAATAGGAGGGGAGGCTCATAGTTGATAGGCTGCATCTTTGGTCGCCCCCTCCTATTCTCCTCCCTCCCTCTACATAAGAGTTGCGAAACCTAGGATTGTGACTAGAGGATTATCGCGACAGTGATCTATCGTATGGATACCGCTAGAGAGGAGGACGCTTGACCTCCTTCATCCTCTCTATTCATATCTAAAAAATCAGGGATATACGATCTCCCTAGGTAAATAAGGACCTTAATTAATGGCTTATATGTGTTAGAAAGACCTTGATGAGATTATCACAAGAGGGACCTTGATTAATGGCTTATATGTGTTAGACACATCTTCACACATTATGAATGCAAATATGTTTAAGAGAAAATGAGATGAGGTGAATGAGGCATACATATGACATTGTAGGCTAGGTTATATCCATAAGGAAAAGATTCAAAAATTACTAAAAGATTGATACTTGGATCCATTCGACTATGAGTCATGCAACTTACAAACCTTGCCTATGTGGAAAGTTGACCAAGTCTCCTTTTAGTAGAACTAGAGAGAGAGCCACTGAGTTATTGAAACTCATACATAGTAATGTATGTGGTTTAATGTCGACTCAGTCTATATGTGGTTACTCATATTTCATTACATTTACTAATATTTTCTCTAGGTTTGGACACTTAATGAAGTATAAGTCCGAGGCCTTTAAGAAATTCAGGAAATATAAGAATGAAGTAGAGGACCAGATTGGAAAGAGTATTAAGACTCTTTGATCAGATTGAGGAGGAGAGTACTTAAGTATAGAGTTCACCCATTTACTCAGGGACTATGAGATTTAGTCCCAATGGACACCTCCTTATACACCTCAGCTCAATAGTGTATCAGAAAGGAGGAATCACATACTATTAGACATGATACAGTCCATAATGAGTTTCACCGACCTACTCGTCTCATTCTAGGGATACACCCTAGAGACTACAACTTACCTTCTGAATATAATTTCATATAGGTCGGTAGTGTCTATACCATATGAGATATAGGAAGCGCAGAACCCTGATCTTAAGATTGTTAAGATTTGGGGTTGCCCTGCCTACGTTAGAAGACACAACCCCAATAAGTTGGAATCAAGGACGGAATGACACAAGTTCGTGGGATACCCTTAGAAAACTTACGGGTATTATTTCTATCATCCTGAGGACCATAAGATCTTTATTACCAAGAGAGTTGTCTTTCTTTATAACGATTATGTTCTTAGTGGAAACAGTGGGAGTGAGATGGATTGAGCAAGGTTGGAGAACTTAGCTCAAGCACCATTCCAGAGTCCAAGTTTGTTAAGGTACTGAGCACATAAGTTCTAACTTTGTGTAGGTCTAGCAGAGTATCTCATCCTCCTAAAAGATATGTAGGACATATCATTAGAGAGGACACTCAGGATGTTGATCCTCAGACCTACGAGGAGGCTGTTATGAGTATAGACTCTAGAAAGTGGCAAGAAGCTATAAATTCTGAGATATATTTCATGTACTCTAACAAGGTTTGAAACATTGTGGATGCACCTAAGGGTATTGTGCCTATCGGCTGTAAGTAGATCTTCAAGAAGAAAAGTAGAGTAGATGAAAAGGTGGAGACCTATAAAGCAAGGTTGGTGGCCAAAGGCTATTGTCAAAGGTAATGAGTTGACTATGATGAAACCTTCTCACTTGTAGCTATACTAAAAAAATCCATCCGAATTCTTTTGGCTATTGTAGCATATAATGATTATGAGATCTAGCAGATGGATGTGAAAATTATGTTCCTCAACGGCAACCTGAATAAGGAAGTATATATGATATATCTAGAGGGATTCGTATCCAGAGAGAGTATAGATAAGGTGTGCAGGTTGCTCAGGTCCAGACACCTCCTATACATCTCAACTCAATAGCATATCAGAAAGGAGGAATCGCACACTATTAGAAATGATGCAGTCCATAATGAGTTTCACCGACCTACCCATCTTATTCTAGGGATACGCCCTAGAGACTATAGCTTACCTTTTGAATAGAATTTTATCTAGGTCGATAGTGTCTACACCATATGAGATGTAGAAAGGGCAGAACCCCAATCTTAAGGTTGCCTTGCCCACTTTAGAAGACATAACCCTAAGAAATTAGAATTAATGATGGAATGGTGCAAGTTCATGGGATACCCCAAGGAAACTTGTGGGTATTATTTCTATCATCCCAAGGACCAGAAGATTTTTATTACCAAGAGAGCTATGTTTCTTGATAATGATTACGTTTATAGTAGAAATAATGGGAGTGAGATAGAGTTGAGCAAGGTTGGAGAAATTAGCTCAAGCACCATTCTAGAGTCCAAGCCTGTTCAGGTACCTAGCACTCAAGTTCTAACTTTGTGTAGGTTTGGCAGAATATCTCATCCTCCTGAAAGATATGTCGGACATATCAGTGGAGATGATACTTAGGATGTTGATCCTCAGACCTACAAGGAGCCTGTTATGTGTATAGACTCTAGGAAGTGGCAAGAAGCCATGAATTCTAAGATAGATTTCATGTACTCCAACAAGGCTTGAAACCTTATGGATGCACCTAAGGGTATTGTACCTATCGGCTGTAAGTAGATCTTCAAGAAGAAAATCAGAGTAGATGAAAAGGTAGAGACCTATAAAGCAAAGCCGGTGGCCAAAGGGCATTGTCAAAGGTAATGAGTTGATTATGATGAAACATTCTCACCTATAGTTATGCTAAAATCCATTAGAATTCTTTTGGCTATTGTAGCACACTATGATTATGAAATCTAGCAGATGGATGTGAAAATCATATTTCTCAAACGCAACCTGAATGTGGAGGTATATATGATATAGCTAGAAGGATTCATGTCCAGAGAGAGTCCATATAAGGTGTGTAGGTTGCTCAAGTCCATCTATGGATTGAAGCAAGCTTCTTGAAGTTGGAACATAATATTTGATGAGACGATCAGATCTTATGGCTTCGTTAAAAATGAAGATTAGTCTTGTGTGTACAAGAAGGTACGTGAGAGCACTATCACCGTTTTGGTGTTGTATATGGATGACATCCTAATCATTGGGAATGATCTAGGAATGCGCTCCATGGTTAAGACTTAGTTATCTAAAAACTTCTTTATCAAGGATTTAGGGGAAGCATCCTATATTTTGGGGATCCAAATCTATAGAGATAGATCCAATATGATGCTTGGCTTATCCCAGTCCAGTTACATAGACTCCATTATCAAAAGGTTTGATATAAAAAATTTTAAGAGAGATCTTATACTGATAAGACTTTGAATATCACTTTCTAGGAGTATATTCCCAGAGACTACTAAAGAAAGGGCAGACATTGATAGCATCCTTATGCCTCAGTGATAGGGTATATCATGTATATTATGCTATGTTCCAAGTCGGAGATAGCATATGCTCTGAGTGTCATGAGTAGGTATCAGGCAGATCGAAGTTTAGAATACTAGAAGGTAGTAAAGTGTATCCTTAAGTACTTGAGAAAGACTAAAGATCTTTTACTGGTATATGGAAGAGGTAGCCTCCAAGTTGAGGGCTACACAAACTTGAGTTTCCAATTTGACATCGATGATAGCAAGTCGAACTCAGGGTATGTCTTCACCCTGAATGGAGGAGCAGTAAGCTAGAAGAGTTCCAAGCAAGATACTATTGCTAACTCGACCATAGAGGCGAAGTACATTGTTATAGTAGAAGTAGTAAAAGAAGGGGTGTGGATGAAAAAGTTCATCAAGGATTTAGGAGTCATACCAAGCAGTGTGGTGCCGATTCCCATATATAGCGACACCAACAGAACGATAGCTTTAGTGGGGAATCCAAGTCTTATCAAAATTATTCTGAGGAAGTTTTAGCTGATTAGAGAGATCATGGCCCGTAAAGATGTAGCAAAGGAAAGAGTTCTATTCGAAGATAACATTACAAATCCACTAACAAATTCGTTGGCTCAAACTTTCTTTGAGCGTCACAAAGGTCTGATGGGGATTAGACACATAGGTGATTGACTTTAGAAAGTGGGAGATAGATGCCCTATAAGCTAATCACATGAGTGATGGCATGTGTGACATAGTACATAATCTTTTGGCTCATGATTATTATTGGTATATTCTTACATTATATTATTTGTTGCATATATATATTGTGATATCCTTGGTTCTGTACAATGAGAATTGGATCGTGATGAGATCATGATAATGAGATCGATTTGCCTTTAAACACATATCCTAAATAATTCCAATCATAGTTTACTCGAGAGGGATATTGAGATAACCGGAGAAATTGGTGTAATGTATATCCATCTATATGATGGAGGTGGCTAGTCTTATAGCCACATGTGTTGGGACACTAAGGATACAATATAGGTGCTCATTGGAGAATGAGTTCACTGATTGATCCGCTTATAAAATATTATATAGTTAATTGTACCTATCATCAAACGGTGATTCTATAGTCCCAATTGTGTATCTGGTTCTTATATTTAAGATACTAAGGATGCCTTATTTGAGTACTCATTTCTTTGACTCCGGACTTATAGGTTTAGGAATTTTTAAATCTGATACAATCAAATATCGAGATTGGTAGTCAACCTTACGAAGGTAATTGAGTGTTAGTAGAGAATCATCCACTCTCAGTATCATGAGAATAATATCTCATGTGTTCTTGCTCAGACAAATCCCTAACCAGGGTCATTTTGATTGAGAGAGAAGAAGTTCTACGGGAGAATCAGATTAGAGCAAGACTCGGACAGATTTCATATATGGCCTAACAGTACCATGCCCAATATATGGTCTTTGAGATATTAGATGGATGAGGGACTATAGATACATGATAATTGAGGCCAAACAGGTCCAATGAATTTGATCCTCTGTACTGTTTGAGGACTATGACGTAGTGACCTAGTACTTCCAGGGTCAATGAGTTGAGTGAAATGTTATGAAATAATAATTTTCTGACAAGTATGACTCACGACCAGCTCAGTATTGAGCCTAGAGAGTCACACACATATGATGGATATTTTAATGAGTAGAGGATTGTATATGAGTTATCTAATTAGCCTTTATTCTCATTGGCTGAGACCCAACATTGATGGGCTCCCTGCTTAAGGCCTAGTTAGAGGCCAATTGAGATTATTGGATAGAGATCCAATAATCCAAGAGGAGTGGGTAATTGGATAGAGATCTGATACCCACTAAGGTAGGATCCATTAGAGTTTTTGGGTGGCTTTCTATAAATAAGAGGCAGGGGTGGCACAATAGTGATAAGCTGCACCTTTGGCCGCCCCCTCTTATTCTTCTCCGTCCCTCATCTTCTCAGTCGACCAACCCTTCCCTAGTACGAAAGGGCAGCGAAGAAGATAATAGATCTTCTTCCCCAAGTGCTACGAGAATGTAAGCAAGAGTTACGAGTTTTGTGCTGCCATTAGAGGAGCTTCGCTAAAACAATTCACTGTGTGAATACCGCTAGAGATGAGGATGTGACATCCTTTATCCTCTCTATCTGGATCTGAATTTTTAAGATATATAATCTCTCTAGGTAATCAATCTTTTCGTATCGCGGTTTTCAATTTTACGTGTTTTTTGCACACCAATTTTTGCACGATGACTTGATATACGTGGGAAACCATTTTTGTTTTGTTCTTCCACCGGGTTCCCCAACAGAATGAAACTCTTCAAAATTATATTCTAGCAAGAAGAATTTGGTACCAAGGCAATTCTACACTTATAGCTCAAATCTATGAGATCCCTACTATAATTAGGTTTAAAAGTTGGATCTTCTTTTAGATTTTTAATAACATTTTGAATTTCAGGATCATTCAACCATTCACTCCTAATAAGTTCTAGCATTTTGTAAGTAGAAATAGAAATAGCCACTAGTTCAACTTGCTCTACTAGGTGCGAAAGTGCATCTCAACTAAATTCTCACTCTCCTTTTTATAAATAATCTCATAGTCAAAACCCAATAGCTTAGTGACTTATTTTTACTAGTATAAAGAAGAAACCCTTTGCTTAGGAAAATATTTCAAGCTTTTGTAATTGATGCATATTTGAGGGGAGGGGGTGAATTAGTGCAAGTGAAAAAAAATCATAGTTTAAGGAAAATTTTTCGTCAGAACCAAAACCGAAAATCGGAAGCATTTCATGAGTAAGTGAGCAATAAGCTATTGAATGAAACTAAGTTATGATTATGCTAAAAGAAAGCTCCATATAAGAACATGCATAATCGAAAATAATAAAGTAGAGAAATGCTCACAGATTTATAGTGGTTCGGTCTCAACCTGGCCTACGTCCACTATCGAGTCCTCTTCTCTGAGGTCCACTAGTGTCTACTACCGATCTTCTTTGAGTGAAGACCATACCCTTACATGCTTTCAACTCAAGGGAGACTTCTTATAAGAAATACAACACTTGGCTCACTCCCTTCCCCTTTTTCTTTTTCTTGCACACTTTTAGCACCCAATTTTTCACATAATTTTTAGCCCAATTGTTATGCAAAACCCTGTGATAAATGTAAAAAAACTTGGGGTATTTGTAGGCCCCTATTGGTTTCAGAAAAATGAAGCCAAAATTCAAACTCACTCGAAACATTCAGGTACGGGTGGTACAACCGTTGACGTCGACGATACAACTACCGAAAGCCACCCTGAAAATAGGGTATGGGTGGTACAACTATTGGCCTGGGTGGTCCAACCGTTACCTACTGCCTAGATTCCTGGGCAGTGGTAGTATAACAGCTATGATTTTTGAAAAAGTGATCCCCTTCACTTTTCCAATCTCAACTTGTACCTCATGTTGACTAATTTCTAGGTCAACTAATTGAGCTCAACCTGAGCTCACTCCAATCTTTAATATGGACACGGTTACCTCATTGAGTTGATTTGGATTCCTTCCAAATCAAACCCAATTAGGACTCAAACCTAACTATGACTCACTTGATTACAACCATACATGACCATCAAGTCTAACAATTGACCTAACCCTCGCCAATCTGACAATCTCCGACATTCTTTTGATGAGTTTTATGGTGTTCCTCCAGCGATCTCCCAGCGTGTTCCCAACGAGCTTCCCGACTCCTTCGGTGAACTCCTAGCGAACTCCCAGCGAACTCCCACTGCATCATCCAAACCTTGGCCCGATGCCCAAACTTGATCTTGGCCCATCTTGTTATAATTCATTTTCTCCATCGTAGTTAAACCTTAACAATGCTAACATGACTTAATTAATTACTATCAATATGGCCAATAAATCCACTTCAAGACCTTCCCAGCTCCCGACACGCTTTTCGACTTCCCTCGATAATCTTCCGGTGAGTCTCGGTCTTCTTCCAGTGAACTCCCTTACGCCATCCAGGTAAACTCTCAATACCCTCGGCGAGCTCCCGGTGCACTCTAGGCGAGTTCCCAACTGCATCATCCTCACTCCGACCCGATGCTTGGATTTGACTTTGGCTAAACCTCTTATTGTAATTATCACGCCCCCACATTCGAGAGGCATGAACCCATCATAAATCGAAAACACACTAAAATTCATCGACAATCCGAACCCAGAATCTAAACTAATATTTGAGGACACTGATTAAACATTTATATTTATTTACATCCATTCATAAAACCTGTGCAGTTTATAAATCTTACACCACATCACTCGTTAATCCATAAAACTCAAAGTTAACTTAATCAAAAATATTAACCACACTTATAAAACCATAATTCTTATAAATCTATACGAATGCAAAACCAACCATTTTTCACCACTTCATATGATTTGTAAAACTTAACATTCAAAGATTCTACACTGAGAGGTATTCTAGCCTTTTTATAAGATACATCAGTTCATATTTATCTATAATATTTCATTACATGTAAAATATTCTTATACAACATCTCCCAACAAGACTTGCCCAAAATCTATATAGCTTTCCACTATCTCAGCTTAGTCTTAACTTTTTTTGTAAGTGATAAGTTAACCTGTAAAATTTATATAGCAACAGGGTGAGCATATAGTGCTTAGCAAGTGACTAACATATCCAAGACAAAGAAGGATAGTTTTTAAAACAAACTTGAAATCAGATAGCAAAGCAAGGGTGTAAGAATCCATAGAGAGCATCTCATTAGATACATAATCGTAAATCATTTCATTCGAAAACATACTTTAATCATAATAGTAAAGGAAGAGTAGTTGGAGCATATCAGTGGTGTGAAATATCTCGGAATATATCAATGTCGTATGAAACAACCCGGAGTATATAAATGAGAATATGAAATATTTCATAGCATATCAAAGATTTATAGAGTGTTTCAGAATATATCAACAAAATGTGAAATGATTTGGAGCATATCAATGACATAAGAATGTCAAGTAGCATATCAATGGTGAACAAAACATTTTGGAGCATATCAATAAGAATACGGAACATTTCGAAGCAAATCAAAGATGTATAGAGTGTTTCAGAATATATCAACAGAATGTGAAATGATTCAGAGCATATCAAAGGCGTAAGAGTGTCAAGCAGCATATCAATGGCGAACAAAACATTTTGGAGCATATCAATGAGACTACAAAATATTTCAGAGCTTATCGAAGACATATAAAGTATTTTGGAACATATCAAGGGAATGTGAAATGATTCGGAGCATATCAAAGGTGTGAGAATGTCAAGCAGCATATCAAGGGAAAACGAAATATTTCGAAGCATATAAATAAGAATACGAAACATTTTGGAACATATCAACGATATATAAAGTGTTTCAGAATATATCGAAGGGAATATGAAACATTTCAGAGTATATCAAAGAAGTATAGGACATTTCAGAACATATCAATTGCGTGTGAAATGTAACAGAATATATCAATAGCAAATGAAACATTTCAAAACATAACAATGGCATAAGGAATATTTTAAAGCATGTCAAAGACATAGACACATTGCTAAGCATATCAATGGTGAATAAATAATCTCAAAGCTTATCAAGTGAACAAATGAGGAATGAAAGCTCAATATCATATCAGACATAACAATCATTTCATTCTTATCCAAAGAGCACATATAACTCAAAAGCAATGCTTTGGATATCATAACACAAACATAGAGGGTGAAGTGGGATCACAAACATAATGTGGATCATCCATCGTTGAATGACCACCAAACATAAGTCTCCCACGTCTGGGTGCTCCATCCGCCCACATCTAAGTAAAGTCAATGGGGCTGGCAGAGCATCATGGGCTCTAAGCACAATGCCCTTTACCATTTCTAGCAAAGGTCTAGAATTATCCCACAAACACTAGAGTATAAAAGGATATAAGCAACAAAATTAGCATATATCGGAAGCACATACGGAACAACAAAATATACATGTGCCAAATATGAAATAATATGATGAATACATAAACATTCATATGTGCAGTCAGATAGTCAAGGAATAAGGAATAAGAGTTCGCAAGATTTTAAAGCAATGATATAAGGCTCTAAATAAGAAAGACTTTAGCTAAATCATAAATATAATATGATCCAATATCATATCAAAAATATAGATAGTGATGTGGGATCATATATATAATATGATCCATCCATTTCTGAATAATCATCAGACAGGAGTAGATAATCACAGGCTCTAAGCATATTACCCTTTATCATTTCTGGCAAAAGTCCAAAATATCACATAAACACCAGAGTACAAAAGGACATGAGCAATGAATTTGGCATATATTGGAAGCACGTGCGGAACAATAAATCATGCATGCGCCTAAACAAAATAATATGATGTAATATTGATTAATACATAACATATTCAGATATGTAAGGAAATTAAAGGCAAGAGCATCAAAGAATTTAGTTTTGAAATGGATGAAGCAAGAATAGGCAAAATTGATACAATCGCTATTCTGGCATAATTCAGAAGGCACATCTCAAAGTTATTTTAAACAATCAGATATGCTCCAAATTACTCAAAAAGGGTATGGAAAGCTAAATCAATCTAATTTCTAATGAAATAAGTTTCATACAAATTAGAAGTCTCTACAAAAAGTTATAGATGATTGGACAACCAAAGGTTAGGAATTATGATCCATGTTTTACAGAATCTATAAGGTCTAACAAAACAAAAATTTCGACAGTCATTTGGACTCCAAATCTTTCAATCCTAGAATCAAATGAAAAATCTATGAGCCTATTTTCTAATGAATTAAGTGTTGAATCTCATATTTTCATGATGAAATCAATTGATGGTTCTATAATCTAACTTGTGAGTTAGAGAAAATGATACAGAATTAACTGTGACAGTAAAGGGCAGTACAATCAGATGTTGCATCGGAGGTCAACCAAGGTTCGGATGATGTTGTCGGGAGCCGAGAACTCACTAGAAGTTTGCTAGGAAGTTCGTCGACAGGTTATCGAGAACTCACTGGGAAGTTCATCAGAAGAATGCTGGAAGCGTTGGGAGTTCGCCAAAAGAAATCGGGAGCTCACCGGGGGTTCCTCGAAAAGATGCCGGGAGTTCGTCGAAAAGACGATCAGACAACGAACATTGTACGTTGAGTATCGTAGTTAGCATCGTAATGAGAGTTAGTTTTACTAACTTGATTAAGAGGCCAATAAGCCTTAATTTGGACTTATTATAAAAGTCATTTCATTAACCCAAGGTCAGATGAGACACGATCTTCGAAGATATGGTCGCCAAGACGACATAGTCTTCGAAGGTGTGTTAGGCGATTGAATCACCTAGACTGGGCAGTTGAATCACCCAGACATAGTCTCCTAGACTGTCAATCGGATGAACCACCCAGAACACAGTCTCTCAGACTATTAGGCGGCTGAACCGCCCAGAACACAGTGTTCGAGACTAGCATCTTGGGAACACTTAAAAATTAATTTTTGGTTTCACTTTTGAAGCCATTTAGGGCCTATAAATACCCCACTCATTCTTGCTGGAGTAAGGCAAGCAATCAAGAGCAAAAACCTTGTGAAAATGCTATTGTAATTGAGAGCTTTCTCCTCATTTCGTCTTGTGTAGTTTTTTATTTAAGAGAGAGCTTAGAGACTTGTAAAGGTTATCTCCTAAACCTGTAAAAGGAGAATAGACTTGTAAGAGGGTGGTTGATCTTCACCCATTGAAGAAAGATCTATAGTGGAAGCCGATGACCTCAACGGAGGAGGAATCGGGAGTGGACGTAGGTCACAAGACCAAACCACTATAAAATCGGTTTGCTTCCTCTTCTTTGCTCTTTATGTTAATTGCTTAATTTTTTACTACCATTGCTTGCACTCTTACACACATCGCTAAACTTAAATTCATTTTCGATATGATTTTTATTGAGTAAATATTTAAATCGACATGAAATTTTTATAAGCACTAATTCAACCCCCCCTCCCGCCCCCTCTTAGTGCCACTTTAATCCGAACATTAAGTTTTACATAAATCAGGGACTCCAACAAGAAAATATAAGCAATATAGTGATGAAAGGTCAGGAGCTATAGACTCTATTTTACAGATTTCATATACTCAATTGAAATAAACGTTTGGACTAGCAAATGAACTCCAAATTCTTCAAACACAGTTTCAAAAGAAAGATATGTGAATCTATTTTTGAAAAAACTAAGTTTTGTCCAAATCAAAGGTTTGTACTAAAAATTACAAATTAAACAAGGCAAATGGGTCATAATCTCAAAAATATTATAGATTCACACTTAGGCAGCCAACAAAAGAGATTTTGATTTTGTTCCAAATTTTATCTCATAATCAAGGCAAAAACAAAGATACATTTCAAAAGAGAAAGGATAGAAAACATTATGTACGATGGGGTTAAAACACTTGCCTTTGTAAATTTTGACCTCAAATGTGGGTTTGATCAAAATGTCAAAACTCCCTAATCTTTTCTTCTCCTCTTTCTTCTCTTCTTCTTCTTCTTCTTCACAAGTTTACGTTACAGCAATCACTTTCTTCTCTAATTGCTATTTTGTTTAAGCTAACATATAGGTTGTAGGCGGCAAGCATGCATGTAAGGTTTACATGTGTCACCTAAGAACATGCATAAGTGGCACCACTTTTAACTAGGTAATGATACATGTCATCACCCTTTTTTTTTATAACTTAATTTGAATCTTACATAATTCATATCAAACTTTTAAGTTTTATATTTAAGTCCCTAGTAATAAGCTTTTAAATAAATTCTCATATTTATAAATAGGTCCTTATAAATAATCTATTATTAAATAAATTCTCAATAAAAATTTAAAATAGATCATTATAGATATTTTTAAAATGAGGGATATTACAGTAATTTTCTCTCTATCGTAGTTAATCCTATATCAATCAACTCTAACAACCTTATTAGATCAATAACCCATTAATTAATTTTATAATCAAAATATGAGATTTAACAATCTCCCCCTTTTTGATGATGACAATCAATTGATGACGGAAGTTAAACTTTACTCCTCCCTATATCCATGTCATGATTCAAATTAGAAAAACTTAAATTCAAGATAACCAACCACGCTTGAATTCAAGTATCATAACATCCATTTATCAAATTTTGAAATGATATATGATGAATTTCAAAATCATCAAATCATACATGATATACGATATTTATCTCAACCAATCATGAATCATCAAATTTTTAAAGTATATAATATGAATTATGCATCAATTATACATTAAGTTGAAGTTCTCTTCCTTAAGTCATCAATTATTTCTCCCCCTTTGTTTATCAACAAAAATAGGAGAAATATCTTTTTTTATTTTTCTACATGTGTCATCAATATGTCATTTCTCCCCCTTTATCATCATCATAAAGGTGAAATATTAGAGCAAATGTTTTCAAGGCACATGTGTCAATAATTTTCTCATGAAAATTTTTTCCTTTTAACATGCATGTATCATTTTTATGTCATCAATTTGCTATTTCTCCCCCTTTGTCATCAACAAAAAGAGATGAAATAACAAGTAAGTAATTTTATTATACATAAGGTCATCATGTGTCAAAGTTTTCAAAAAAATGTAAAAATTTCTCCTTTTAACATGCATGTACAACCACCGGTCACCAGCGGTACAACCGCCAGGATTTTTGAAAAAGTGATTTCCTTCACTTTTCCAATCCTGACTTGTACCTCATGTTGGCTAATTTCCAAGTTAACCAATTGAGCTCAACCTGAGCTCAATTCAATCTCTAATATGGACCCGGTTGCCTCATTGAGTTGATTTGGATTCCTTCCAAATCAAACCCAATTAGGACTCAAACCTAACTACGACTCAATTGATTACAATCATACATGACCATCAAGTCTAACAATTGAACTAACCCCCGACAATTCGACAACCTCTGGCATTCTTCCAGCAAGTTTTATGGTCTTCCTCCGGCAATCTCCTGGCGTGTTCCCAATGAGCTTTCCGATTCCTTCGGCGAACTCCTAACGAGCTCCCACTGTATCATCCGAACCTTGACACAATGCCCAAACTTGATCTTAGCCTATCATCTGATTGTAATTCATTTTCTTCATCATAGTTAAACCTTAACGATGCTAACTATAACTTAATTAATTACAATCATCATGGCCAACAAATCCACTTTAAGACCTTTCAAACTCCCGGTAAGCTTTTCGGCTTCCCCCGATAATCTTCCGGTGAGTCTCGATCTTTTTTCAGCGAACTCCCTTACGCCATCCTGGCAAACTCCTGATACCGTCAATTAACTCCCAACGCACTTCAGGTGAGTTCCCAACCACATCGTCCTCACTCCTGCCCGATGCTTGGACTTGACTTTGGCCAAACCTCTTATTGTAATTTTCTCTTTATCGTAGTTAATCCTGCATTAATCAACTCTAACAACATTATTAGATTAATAACCCATCAATTGATTTCATCATCAAAATCTGAGATTCAATAATCGGGAGCTTACCAGGAAGGCATCGGGAGTTCGTTGGAAGAAGAAAAAGAAAATTATCGAAAGATTGTCGGGGGTTTCCGAAAAGCTTACCGGGAGTTAGGAGGGTCTTGTTGGACTTGATGGTCACAAAGGTTGTAGTTAATTAGTAGTAGTTAGCATCGGTAAGGTTTAAGTCCTACTTGAGTTAGATTTGGAAGGAATCCAAATTAACTCAAGTGAGGCAAATCGGGTCCACACTTGGGTTTGGATTGAGCTCAGGTTGAGCTCAATTGATTGACCTGGACAGGGGTCAACTAAAGGTACAAGTCAGAATTGAAAAAGTAGACGAATCACTTTTATGGGATTCCCAACAGTTGTACCGCCAATGGACGGTGGTCGTACCACCCAGGTCGATAGTTGTACCATCATTGCCCTATTTCTCGGTAGCTTTCGGCTATAGTACCGTGGGTGCTGGCGATGGTACCGCTCGTACCCAATTCTTCCTAATATGTTTAAATTTTTAGCTCCATTTCTGAAGCCATTTAGAGTCTATAAATACCCCAAGATTTCTTACATTTAGCACAACACTTTGAGCTAGAAATTTTGTGAAAAGTAGTGTGCTAAAATTGTGTAAGAAAAAGAAAAGGGGGAAAAGAGTGAGAAAAAAAGTTGTAATTCTTGTAAAGTCTCCCTTGTGAGTTTGTAAGGTTCCTCTCCTGAGCTTGTGAAAATGAGAGTGGGAAGTATAAGGGTTTGGTCTTCACCTAAAGAATATTGATAGTGGACACCTGTGGACCTCGGAGAAGAGGACTCAAGCAGTGGATGTAGGCCAAGTTATAGTTGAACCACTATTAATATGTTAGCTCTATACTCTTATCTTATTTACTATTTTTAATTGCTCTTAACTAGTTTAAAGAAAGATACAAGCATCATTTTATGACATTCTCTTAAATCATTTGATTATTCATTTCCAATGAAACTCAAGAAGCGCTTCTGATTTTTCTTCTTTACGTTAGCAAGTTATTCGAATCACACTTTCACTCTTCCACTAATTCACACCCACCCCCCTCTCTTAGTGCCAATTGATCCTACCAATTGGTATTAGAGCCACGTGCTACTCATTGGACTAAAATCCCAAGTGAGTAAATGGCTTCGTTTGACATGAACAAGGGACATTCCATTGCACATCCTCGTTGAGAATGGGACCGATTACACATATTGGAAAACAAGAATATGTATTTTTCTAATTATCATGGATTTTGACTTATGGCATATTGTTGAGAATGATTTTGAATAATCTTCTAAACCCATGAACGAATGGAATGATTTTGAAAAGAATACTTTTTCGTTAAACGTAAAAGCAATGAATGCCTTATTTTGTGCACTTGATAAGAATGAATTTAATCGAGTTTTTGTTTATGAAACTGCTTATGATATTTGGCGTACATTTGAAATCACACATGAAGGCACTAGTAGAGTTAAGGAGTTTAAAATTAATATTTTAGTTTATAGTTATGAATTATTTAGAATGTAACCAAGTGAGTCCATTGAAGACATGTATACCCGGTTCACGGATGTCGTCAATGGTCTAAAAGCTCTTAGTAAATATTTTTCTAATTTTGAACTTGTTAGTAAAATATTAAGATCTCTTCTAAAAAGTTAGGATCCTAAAGTACCTGCAATTCAAGAGGCCAAAGATCTTAATATATTTTCCTCTTGAATGGCTGATTGGATCTCTTATGACTTATGAACTGAGTTTTAAAGCTCATGACAAACTCAATGAACCCCTTCCAAAGAACAAGAAGGATTTGGCACTAAAGACTGCAGATGACTCCTCAATTGAAACTTCGAGTGATGAGGACAATGACATTGTACTATTATCTAGAAAAATTAAAATTTATAAAAAACAAAAATTATAAAAATAAAAATGAACCAAAGAGGGACAACATTATATGCTTTGAATGTAAGAAGCAAGGACATTTCAAAAATGAATGTCCTCAATTAAAGAAGAAAGTACTGCACAAGAAGAAGGCTCTCTCGATGACTTAGGATGACTCAAGCTTATCGGATGAAGAGGACCACATCAAAGAAGAAGTTGCCAACTATACTCTCATGGCCATCCAGGACAAGGTAAGTGAGTCTTCCAATATTCCATTTATTGAATTACTAAATATGTTTCATGAACTTTATGACGAGTCTAGAAAAATTACTAAGTCTTATAAGTTACTTAAGAAAGAGCATGATTCTTTATTAGTATATTTGAACAAATACATGTAGCACCATTATCAAATATTTCATGCACCGAATTTGAAAACTTAGATGAACTTAGAAAAGAAAACATTGTATAAAAACAAACATTAGAAAATTTTAAAATAAGAAATAAATTCTGAAACATGGTCCTTGCAAATAAAGGTTATGTTAATAGGAGAAAATAAATAGGCTTTGTTTGCAACACTCAACAAAAGCCAACTATTTTCGTCAAATGACCCACTCTAAACTTACCACCAAAAATAAAATGTAATTTTTGTGGTAAATTATGGCATAAAGCCTAGAAATTTTTATTTAGAAAGTATGCTCCACATAAATTAATTTGGATTTTTAAAGGAACCATAAACAACCAAAAAAACCTTTAGATAAATTTGGTAAAGCTCTTCATGAGGGACCCAAAGTGAAATAGGTACATAAATTAAAACTATCTTTCTTGTAGATTTGTCTCCAAACTAAGGCTAGGAGCACTAAATGATACCTTGATAGTGGATGCTCAAGTGATATGACCGAAGATTCAACTTATTTTTCTAAGCTCACTAGCCTCAAAGGAGTTGTCACCTTCGGAGACAACAACAAAGGTAAAATCATTAGGAAAGGAACCATAGGTAACGTATCAAACCTTTTGATTGAAGATGTGTTATTAGTTGATGGCTTGAAACATAATTTACTTCGTATTAGCCAATTATGTGATAAAGGATATATTGTCAAATTTCAACCTAATGCTTATGTAATTGAGTTGCATCACAAAAACGCATCTTTGATTGTCTTATGAAACAATAATGTGTATACCATAGATATTAAAAAAATTTATAATGAAATATGCTTTTCGGCCTTAAATGATGATACTTGGATTTGACAAAAGAGACTAGGTGACGATGCTCTGATACCAATTGATAGAACCCCGTAGAATTCTTTCATGGATGGAATTGGAAAAGGGAGATAAATGATCACTTCGAGAGGATCGGGCCTCCTATATCACTTTGAGGGGATCTGCCTCCTTGATCTCTTTAGAGGATCGACCCTCCTGGGGTTTTGCCTATTAGCTAAAACACATACTTCTTTATTGATTTCTCTGATAAAAGAGCTTTACACTATTATTTTTGTGTTCTACCAAGAGTCCCTCTAAGATTGGACTTTTAACTAATTGATAGATTCCTAACTAAAAATAATAACTGAATTCATCCTAACTAAAGATAATAACCAACTCCAACTAACTTATAACTAACACAATTGGGCTCACCTGACCCATAGCTGACTTCGACTGACAGACCAACATGACTCAACTTAAATTTATTGTGAATCGATGGACCCAACCCTGTTAGGGTCCTCTAACTAGGTCATGCTAGCATGAAACTACTAAACTAAATTTTAACTAAAGATTTAGTAAAAGGACTACCTAGACTTCGTTAAGGATAAAATATATAATAGTTGTCAATTAGAAAAATAAATAAAAAGTAGCTTTAAGTCAAAAAATTAAATAAGCACCTCTAAACCACTATAATTGATCCTTATGGATTTATTTAGACCAATTGATACTATATGTTTAGGAGATAGCAAATATGTATTTGTTATAATAGACGATTATAGTAGATATACTTGGACTTATTTCTTGGGACACAAAAGTGATTTCTTTAAATATTTTTTAAAATTTTATAGAATTATTTAAAATAAAAAAGGTTTTATGATTTCATCAATACGTAGTGATCATGTAGTGAATTTTAAAACAATGAGTTTAAAAATTTTTGTGAGTCAAATGGGTATATCTATAACTTCTTTACTCCAAAAAATTCATAACAAAAAAGAGTAGTAGAAAGAAAACATAGGAGCTTACAATAAATGGCTAGAACCATGTTAAATGAACATATTCTACCCAAATTTTTTGGGCCGAAGCCATTAACATGGCATACTATGTTTTAAATAGGGTTATTGTAAGACCATGACTCTCTAAAACTCTTTATGAATTGTGGAATGATAAAAAACCTAATATTTTATATTTTAAAGTTTTTGGTTACAAATATTTTATTTTAAATGAAAATGATGCCTTAGGAAAATTTGTTGTAAAATCTGATGAAGGTATTTTTCTTAGTTATTCTTCTATTTCAAAAGCTTATTGTGTATTTAGAACTTTAGTAATTGAAAAATATATTCATGTTGTTTTTAATGAGATTTTTGAACTTAAGAAAATTGATTTTGATGATGAATTTCATTTTGGTTCTTTGAATTTAAATGATAATCCTCCTAAAAGCAACTTGGATAAATCTGTTTCTGAATCATTACCCAAGGAGTGAAAGTACATAAATGCTCATCCTAATGAGCTTATAATAGGAGATACATCAAGAGGTGTTCCAACTTGTTCTTCTTTTTAAAAATTTTGTGTTAATGCTGCATTTCTTTCTCAAGTTGAACCAAAATATATTAATGACGCCCTAAGAGATGACTCTTGGGTTATTGCAATGCATGAAGAGTTAAATCAATTGGGGATAAATAAGGTATGAGAGCTTGTTCCTAGACCTAATGACCGTTTAGTGATTGATACTAAATGGATCTTTAGAAACAAGCAAGATGAAAATGGTATTATGGTGAGAAACAAGACTAGATTAGTGGTCAAAGGTTTCAACCAAGAAGAAGGAATCGATTATGAAAAAACCTTCACTCTTGTAGTTAGACTTGAAGGCATAAAGATGCTCCTTACATTTACATCTTTTAAATATTTTAAATTATTTCAAATGGATGTTAAAAGTACTTTTCTTAATGATTTTATTTCCAAAGAAGTGTACGTTGAACAACCCCCTAATTTTGAAAATAATTTTTTTCCAAATCTTATTTTCAAACTTTCTAAAGCTATTTATGGATTAAAACAAGCTCCTCGGGCTTGGTATGAAAGACTTAGCTCTTTCCTTATTTTAAATAATTGTTTGAAAGGTAAAGTTGATAACACATTATTTTTTAAGTATTTTGAAAATAATTTTCTTATTGTTCAAATTTATGTTGATTATATCATTTTTGGTTCAACAAATGAATCGTTATGTGAATCTTTTGCAAAAAGTATAAACCAAGACTTTGAAATAAAATAATTAAATGATGATATATTTATTAGTCAAACTAAATATACCTTAGACTTGTTAAAACATTTTGGTATGAAAAATGCTAAGGCAATAAACACACCCATGAGCACATCAACAAAATTAGACTTAGATAATGAGGGAGAAAATTTTGATCAAAGAACATATAGAAGAATGATTAGTAGCTTGTTAACATTAACAGCTACTAGATCAGATATAACGTTTAGTATTGGATTATATATAAGATTTCAATCAAATCCTAAGCTTTCGCACCTTAAAGTAATTTAACAAATATTTAGATATTTAAAAAGAAATTCTAACTTAGGATTATGGCATCCAAAATCCAAAAATTTTGATTTAATTGCTTATGCAGATGCCGATGTAGGAGGATGTAGAATAGATAGAAAAAGTACTAGCAGGATATGTTAATTTTTAGGACATGCACTTGTTTCTTGATCTTCTAAGGAATAAAATTTGATTGCTTTATCTACTGCTGAAGTCAAATATATTGCAGCTAGTGCTTGTTGTGCCCAAGTCATCTGTATGAAAAACACATTAGAAGATTACGAAATTCAATTGAAAAATATTCTTATAAAATGTGACAACACAAATGTCATATGTTTACCTAAAAATCTCATTCAACACTCTAGAACTAAACATATTGATATTATACATCACTTTATTAGGAAGCATGTGAATAATCATGACATTGTTAGGATCAATTAGCACTAAAAGCGGGGGGGGCGGGACGATGGGGGTGAATTAGTGTAAAAGAGAAAGTGCTTCATTCAAAAACCTTTTGCTTACAGATAGTGAAGATAGAAAAATGGAAGCTCCTTTGTGTTTCGTTTATTGAATATCAAATTTTAATGATAAAATCAATTGATGGGTTATTGATCTAATATGTGTTGTTAGAGTTGATTGATGTATGATTAACTATGACAGAGAGAATATGACAATTTGAGGTTTGGCCAAAGTCAAGTCCATGCATCGGGCCAGGGTTCGGACGATACAGTTGAGAACTCACTAGGAGTTCATCGAGAGCTCAAGGGTATCGGAAGTTTGTCAGGATGGCACAAGGGAGTTCGTCGGAAGAAGACCAAGACTCGTCGGAAGATTGTCCGGGGTAGCCGAAAGGCTTGCTGGGAGTTGGGAAGGCCTAGAAGTGGATGTGTTCGCCATTATGACTGTAATTAATTAAGTCATAGTTAGCATCGTGCAGGTTTAACCATGACGGGAGAAAGAGTTACAGATCAGACATGGACCCAGGATCAAGCTTAGGCATCGGGCCAAAGTTTTGGACGATGCGGTGAAATCTCGTCGGGCATTCGCTAGGACTTCGTCGAAGGTATCAGGAAGATCGCTAGGAACACACCAGCAGATCGCTAGAGGAAGACCGTGAGACTCATCATTGGAGATTCCGGAGGTTGCCGGATTGCGGGAGTAAAGTCACAGCTTGGTGGTCATGTCTTGATTGTAATCTTTAAGTTGTAGATTAAGATTGAGTCATAAATGAGTGTGATTTGGAAGGAATCCAAATCAACTCAAAGAGGCAATCGGGTCCACTATGAGGGTTTGGTTGAGCTCAGGTTGAGCTTAATAAGTTGACCAAAGAATTGATCAACATCAGGTTCAAGCCAGAATTCAAAAAGTCACTTTTTCGGAGATTCTGAAGGGTAAACCGTCGGCGAGCGACGGTTTAACCGGCGGCGCCCAGGATTTCGAGCAGCTATCAGCAGTTGAACCACTCAGGCCGAGTGGCTGAACTACCCATACCCAGGAATCTGGGCACTTTCGGCGGTTGACTCGCCTAGGTCGGTGGGTGAACCGCCCATACCCGGATTTTTCGGGTGGGTTTAATTTTTGGCTCCAAATTCTAAAGCCATTTGGGGTATATAAATATCCCAAGTTTTTTTGCATTCTAGATAATAATTTTAGGGTTTATATTTTGAGAAAATATTATGTGTGAATTATAAGAAAAAAGAGAAAAGGGGTAAGGGAGTTATCCAAGTGTATAATCTTATTTCCCTTGAAATGTTATAAGGGTTTCATCTTCACCCAAAGGGATCAATAGTAGACACCAGTGTGCCTCAAGGAGGAGGACTCGGGAAGTGGACGTAGGCCAAGGTTGAGGCCAAACCACTATAAATTATAAGTGTTCCTTACTCGTTTCATTTACTACTTACAATTGTCGGGTTCTTAATTGTGTTCAACAAAATATCATGTGACACTTCCATTTTTATTTACTCCTTGAAAGCAAGGTTTGAAGTCAAGCACTTCTAAGAAACTTAGCATTTTATTTTTGAATCATTCACTTGCTTTACTTGAACGAAAAAAAGAATTTACACTTGCACTAATTGAACCCCCCCCTCTTAGTGCCAATTGATCCTAACAATTGATATTAGAGCCATGTTTTTCTCATTTGGTTTAACACCCAAGAGAAATGACTCTTTTTGGCATTAACGAGGGTCAATGCATTACATGTCCTCATATGTTTAATGGGACGTACTACATATCTTGGAAAATATGAATGTGTATATTTTTTATTTCAATATATCTTAATTTATGATGTATTATTGAAAAAAAATTTCAGAAGTCATCCAATCCAATAAATGATTGGAATGATTATGAAAAACAAATATTTTTGTTGAATGAAAAGACTATAAATGCCTTATATTGGGCACTTGATAAAAATGAATTTGATCGGGTTTCTTGTTTTGATTCGGTTTTCGATATATAGCATACATTAGAAATGACATATGAAAGTACAACTAATCTAAATGAATCATTAAATGAAAATACTTCTAAAAATAATTTTGAAGAACACCTTCCAAATAATACGAAGGAACTTGAACTGAGAACATATGACTCCTCGAGTGAAATCTCGATTGATGAGGACTTTGAACCCTTGATAAATGAATCGGATAAATTAATAAACATGAATCTTAAAAATGATCTAAAGATGGACAAAACCTCTTGATTTGAACACAAGAAGCCGAGGAGCTCCAAAGATGAAATGCACAACCAAAAAGTGGAGAACCTCGCTCTTATGACCATCAACGATGAGGTTAGTGATTCATTAAGCATTTCTTTTTTAAAATTATTAAACATGTTCCATGATTTATTTCATGAGTTTAGAAAACTTAGCAAATATTTTAAGTTGCTTAAAAATGAACATGATTTGTTAATTGGTAAAGTTGATGAAATGTATGAGTTATTAGCATCACATAATCTTAGTTCTAAATATGAAATGCTAGACAACATTAAAGAAGAAAATATCATGCTTAAGTCAATATTAGAAAATTTTAAAATTAGGAACAAATCCCTAAATATGAACCTTGCGAATAAGTGTCATATTAATAAAAGAAATTGCATAGGCTTTGTTGGTAATGTTCAACAAAAGCTAACTATCTTTGTAAAAAGACCTATCTTAAATGTGCCACCAAAAATCAAATATAATTCTTGTGAAAATTAGGACATAAAGACTACAAATATCCATTCAAAAATTATAGTCCACATAAATTAGTTTGAGTTCCTAAAGGAACCATAAACAACCTTAAGCCATTAGAGAAAATGGGAAGAACATATCATGTAGGACCCAAACTCAAATGGGTACCTAAATCAAAAGCTCTCATAATATAAAGTTACCTCCTAACAAGGCTAGGAGCACTAAGTAATATTTTAAAAATAGATGCTCAAAGCATATGACTTGAGATCTAATAAATACGCTTTCAAAGCTCACTAGCCTAAGTAGTAATAAGAAAATTATTAAAATTAAAATTAATGACAATGAATCTTTTGAAGGTTCATCATTATACAATTAATCTTGATGATGCATAGCTAGAGAATGAACTAAAAACAAAGAACCTTATTTATTGAAAAATATGTTAAAATTTAAAGGTTCAAAATAAATGAGATTTTGATGATAATTGAATAAAAGGTTCAAAATTATTAGCTTGGATGTTGGTTTAAATGTAAAGATTATTGTTAAATGCTTCAAATATTGACAAAGTCGATGGAATGATTGATTTAAATGTTACATTGATTGAAATGCTATGATTGAATGGTTGTGTTGAATGATAAAATTTTAGCATACAACAATATAGAAAAGAGAGAGAAAAATCAAGCTTCATTGTCTAATATTTTTATAAATTAAAAATATATTTAATGAGAATGAAATGAGTATGGTAACTCACTACACTAAGTCTAAAAATCATTGGAATTGAAATAAATTAATGTTTTTGTTTAAAAATATTTTATTGCAATGATCTTGATGAAATTTTGTTTTTGACTTTAAATGACATTGCACTTGAAATAAATTTCAAAAGAAGGACAAGTATTCTTGAAAGAATTTTTATCCTATTAATCCTTCAACAAGAGATAAAAAAATACTACTATTGTTGAATCTCTTAAACTACAAAAATGGATTAGAGAACTTTAGCTATTGAAAAACAATCTATGATGCCTTCATTGAACTTTTCAAAAAGTGATTTTTTATGATGATTTTGGATAAGTTTCCAAATGATTTTGTTTTAAAAAGAGATTGATGAATCTATCCAATGTTATTGATATTTTTGATGATTTTATCATGATCTTGACAAGTTAAAAACTTACAACTTGAAATCTTTACATAAATCAAGTTGGTTTGAATAAGTTTATAAATGAATAATAAGTTTATCCATTTGAAACTACAGCATGAATCTAAACAATGATCTTGATGATTTAAGATCACATAAATAAGTTGAGATCCTATATTTCCATATCTCATTTTGTAAAATCATACTTGTAATTTGATAATTTTCATGAATTAAGATTTTACTTGCAAATTTGATCTTCTAAAAACTTTTATTACCCAATAGGAGATTTATTAAATTAAATTATATCGTTTGATATTCATGAGTATCTTTTTATATTAATATCCTTCTTGACATGATTTATTTTATAACTCATAAATGTGATAAATTGAAAATTAAATGAAATATGCATGATTTGATAATTTTACTTGGAAATACATAAGATGTCTTGATTACTTATATTCATAAACAAAAGGTGGGGCAAATTTATTAAATCACGTCTTTTGGTTTTGAATTTTTATTTTTAATGACATGATACCCCTTATACTTTTAGGAGTAATTTGAACATGGATGTAAAGATATTATACCATCATATTTCATGATGATGACCAAAAAGGAAAAATAAAATTTCCAATATGATTAGAAGAAAATTGGATATGATAACATTGAATGAGGAACAATTGCTTAGAAGAAAATTATAAATTTCTAATGCATGCAAAGTACTTGATTTACAATTTGAGCTTGATCTACTATCATATTTTCTTTTGGAATTCTTGATGCTTATTATCAAAATTTACTTGAGATAATCCTTAAAATTTATGATTTGATTGATTTGCTACCTTGCTTGAAATTTACATAAGATAAATTAAATTGCATGGGTAGCTCTTGATTTTTTCTTGGATTTTGGAATTCACATCTATAAAATTGAGTATTTTTGTGATATGATGTTTTTTACTTCTCTACCTTGATTCTTACCTTCTTATTTACAAAATGGGGATAGAATTTACATAAAAATGATGTTTTGCTATTTTTCCGATCTATATGCTATGTTTTCTTGAAATCTACATGAGAAAGATTTGTTGAGCTCATATTTAAAATTTTCTTTTAAAATCTTATATCTACAAGATTGAGGTTGAGATTTAAGAATGCTAAATCATGAAAATATATGAATTGCTAATTTAGATTTCATGAGATTAAGTTTTTCTTATTTGATAATGTTTGTAAAAACTCTCTCCATGTTTTTATCTTATTGTTCACAAAAAGGGGAGACAATTTACATGATGTTTTGCTACTTTACGGATTTATTTGCTACGCTTGCTTGAAATTACATGAGATGATTTTAAATGCATGAGTAGCTCTTAAACTTTTGAATCTCCTTGAATATCTTGGAGTTTTGAGCTTATTTTTAAAATTCACCTCTACATATTTAATGATATCTTACAAATTCTCCCTAATTTTTTTTCTTCTTTTTCAAGAGGAAGAAAATTCTTTATAACTCATATGGTATCTTAAAAAGGGGGAACAAAAACTCATGTGCCTTAAAATCTATAGCCCTATATTTCACCTTTTTGTTAATGACAAAGGGGAGAAATATATATTGATAATATATGACATTGAGAAATATACATTGATGGCACATGATGATATATATTGATGATACATGATATTGAAGATATAAATTGATGACATATGATATTAATGATATACGTTGATGACTCATGATATTGATGATATACTTGGATATCTTAGATATGGATGCATAATCTTTTTGAAACTTATGATTTGATGACTTGATGCAAATTTGTGTTGAAATTTGCTTGGAATGATGATTGCTTAAAAATACTTAAAATTTAAGAGTGTGTGATTCTCTTAAATTTAAGTGGCATGGATTTAGGGGGAGTTAGGATTAACTCCTATCATCAATTGATTGTCATCATCAAAAAGGGGGAGATTGTTGAATCTCAGATTTTGATGATAAAATCAATTGATGGGTTATTGATCTAACATATGTTGTTAGAGTTGATTGATGTAGGATTAACTATGACAGAGAGAATATGACAATTAGAGGTTTGGCCAAAGTCAAGTCTATACATCGGTCCGGGGTTCGAACAATGCGGTTGGGAACTTGCTAGGAGTGCATTGGGAGCTCGCCGAGAGTATCGAAAGTTTACTAAGATGGCGTAAGGGAGTTCATCGGAAGATTGTCAGGGGTAGCCGAAAGGCTTGCCAAGAGTTGGGAAGGTCTTGAAGTGGATTTGACATGGTCCCAGGATCAAGCTTAGGCATGGACCCAGGATCAAGCTACAACCGGAGAAGGAGTTACAGATCAGACATGGACCCAGGATCAAGCTTAGGCATCAGGCCAAAGTTTTGGACGATGCGGTGAAAGCTCACCAGGCATTCGCTAGGACATTGGAGAAGGTATCAGGAAGATCGCTAGGAACACACCCGGAGATCGCCAAAGGAAGACCATGAGACTCACCGTTGGAGATTTTGGAGGTTGCTGGATTACGGGAGTAAGGTCATAAACTTGGTGGTCATGTCTTGATTGTAATCTTTAAGTCGTAGGTTAAGATTGAGTCCTAAATGAGTGTGATTTGGAAGGAATCCAAATCAACTCAAAGAGGCAATCGGGTCCACTATGAGGATTTGGTTGAGCTCAGGTTGAGCTCAATCAGTTGACCAAAGAATTAGTCAACATCAGGTTTAAGCAAGAATTTGAAAAGTAGAGGGAACCACTTTTCTGGGGATTCCGATGGGTAAACCATCGGTGAGCGGTGGTTCAACATGTGCCGCCTAGGATTTCGGGCGGCTGTCAATGGTTGAACCGCCCAGGCTGGGCGGCTAAAGCCATTTGAGGTCTATAAATACCCTAAGTTTTCTTGCACTCTAGATAATAATTTTGGAGATTATATTATGAGAAAATATTGTGTGTGAATTATAAGAAAAAGAAAAGTGGTAAGGGAGTAATCCAAGTGTGTAATCTTGTCTCTCTTGAAATATTATAAGGGTTTGATCTTCACCCAAAGGAGATCAATTATGGATGTCGATGTGCCTGATAAAACTCCAGTAGGGTTGAGTCCTAATCATTTCAGTAGAAGTCACTAAAAACTATGCTAGATTGTAATAAGGCCTCTCCTATCTTATAAAAGAGTATGGTCAGAGTTTGGATTAGCCCTTAGGGCTTAGTAGTCACCGCCCCCCTTACTGGGCAAGTCGGCAAGGGTTTTCCCCTACTTCGGTCAGCTATAGAGCCAACCTAGTCGTCCCTTATTCCTATTAAGGTATGATGGCTATAGGAGGGCAAAAGGGTAATTATACTTAGATAAGTGCCCCCTTAGGCTAGAACTTTGATCCCTATTTAAGATGTAGTTGCTCCCCTCTTTTAATCAAGCAATTATCATCTTCAATTCAGCCTTTGTGCCGATTCTAGGAGGGAGGAACCCCTATAGCATTCCAAGGGTTGATCCCCCTCAGTTATCAAAATCTATAGGGCTTCTTCTAGGGTCTTATCATCTGGTATAAGAGCCACATTCCTACTACCCTATAGCTATCTCAACCGTCTCCACCTTCCCAAGCAATTCCCACAATTGCTATGACACGCGCCTCCACCTTCCACCCCAACAGCAGATCAAATTAGTCTACTGTTGCCCCCTGCGTTTGATATGGAATTTTGGTATATTTTTATAACCCACACCTCTTCAATACTACAAGATCCTTCATATTATACGTGGGAGAAGTTTTCCAAAGTTTTCTTGCTGTAATTTTTTTACTGTCGCAAACGTTATCATCGTTGCAAAGGCAAAATGCTGCAGAAAATTTTCAGTCGATTGTTGCTACTTGAAATTGAGCTTTGGTTCATTGTTTCTGACCAAAATTTTTACACAATTCTTAAGATCAAGTTGGATTTCATCTGAAATTTATTTCATAAAAAAAATCCATTTGGAACTAGTTTTCTTGTATGATCTTTCACCATCACGTAGTTCTAGAATTTTACGATGAAGGAATTGACCTTGCATCTTTTGCCCTATTTTCCTACCTTTATTTAGCCAATATTTTGTCAAAATTCATACTGGTGTTGAAAAATCTAAACCAAGGGTTTCTATATAATTTTATTAAACTTTCCCATGAAATTTACATTGAGAAATCATCGTTTCTCTGACATAAAAACTGGTTCAATAGGATAGCACATCACAACACTTCTTTTCACCGAATTCTATCATATTTGAGTGCTATTTTTTGTGGGATTTCGAACTCTCCTTTCCTCATCACCAAACCCTACCATCCTTACCAAAAACCCTTTAAGACTCTACCTTAAAATGAAACCAAACAGCCACCCAAATCAGCCCTAACCGTAGCCTATTTCCTTATTGATCCACTTACCTTTTTAGCCAACTTTCCTTACCGAGACACCTATCTTTGCTGCCATCTATCACAGATCTAAAACCTATTTTTCTAACCTTCATCTACTGCTATCACAGCCCTAAAACCATACCAATTCGTAGCCTAAACTCCACAAAACCGCAGTCCCAAATATGCCCTAAATCGTACTTCCACCCAAACCGATCCACCTTCCAACCGGCCACCCCTTCTCCAAAATTCTCATGCCACTAACCCGATAATAGAAAAAAGATCTCAATATTACAGATCTTGAGGCGTATACTATGGCATCGGAGGAGGCTATCGATGCAAAGCTTGAAGCCTTTGAAAATCGCATGGAAGAGAAGATGCGATCCTTATTCGTCGAATTCAACATAGGCCCACCATCAAGCCCGAGGAAGTCACACCATGGAGAGACTTCATATCGGCGAGATGATCCTCAAGAGCATGGACACATCACCTCTGATCCCAACAATCCACGCATGAAGGTTGACTTCCCAAGATGGGAAGATGAAGACCCGATCGGATGGATCTCGCACGCGGAGCACTATTTTCGGTCTACCAAACCGCCGATGCCACACGGGTGGAGATCGCTGCTATATACCTCGAGGGAGATGCTATTCAGTTGTTCAATTGGTTTGAACACACCCATGGAGGACATTCTTGGTAGCGGTTCAAGGAAGGGCTTTTAAACTGCTTCGGTGCGACCGATTTCGACAACATCGACGGACAATTGGCAAAGATTCGTCAAACTTCTACAATACAAGATTACCAAACAAGGTTTGAGCATTTATCTAACCAAACTAAAGATTGGTCTGAGAAACAACTTTTAGGTACTTTCATTGAGGGCCTAAAGCCAGAAATTCGAGGAGAAGTCAAAGCACGACAACCGTACACCATTATGGCGGTAATTTTCTTCGCGCGTATCCAGGAAGAACGATTGAACCATGAGGCACGAAGGACAAGGGTCGCTCCTCGACCAGCCATGCCAAGGCCTACTACCCCCTTTGTTGCCATCTGAGCCCCTGCACCAAAAAAATTGACAAGAGATGAGCTTCGCGAACGATCGGCCAAAAGATTGTGTTGGCATTACGACGAACCATGGAGTCACAAACATCACTGCAAGAAGGGCCAGCTCCTCATGATTGAACCAATGGAGGATGAGGACAATGAACCATCTGAAGAAGGCCTCGAACCCAAAGAGGAAGCCACAGAGGTAACCGACTGACTACACAGTGCATGCGTTGGCTAGCTACTCCAATCCGCAGACGATGAAAGTTGCAGGACTTCTAAAGAAGCAATCCATCACCATTCTCATCGACACAGGTAGCACAAATAACTTCCTCAATAGTAAAGTTACTACATATTTAGCACTTCAAATCGAAGGTTGCAAGAAGTTCGATGTAAAGGTCACCGACGGCCGAATCCTCAATTGCGACCAACGATGCCCGAAAGTGAAGCTACTCCTCCAAGACCACGAAGTGGTAGCTGATTTCTTCCTCCTACCCATCGATGATTATGAAGCTATGCTTGGTATCAAATGGCTCACAACGCTAGGTGATATCTCCTGAAAATTTTCTAAATTAATTATAAAATTCTATTGCAAAGGGAGACAGGTCACATTACAAGGCAAGCGCGGGAGCCATCTCTCCACCATTTCGATGCAACGGATGGAGAAAGTTTTACACAAAGCGCATGGGGGATTTTTTATGCATATCAAGCAGCCATCTAAGGGGGAGAATATACAAATTTCATATCCTAAGCTTGCCCTCTTGCTGGATGAATTTGCACACGTTTTCATGGAGCTGTGCAGGCTGCCCCCTAACCAGCAGCATGACCACCATATTCCTATTCTGTCAGGCAAACCTCTAGTAAATTTGCATCTGTATCACTACCCTCACTTGCAAAAGGATGAGATCAAGAACCTCGTCAAAGAGATGCTTGACACTGGGATAATTCGACCGAGTTGCAGCCCTTATTCTTCATCGATATTGCTAGTGTGCAAAAAGGACGGTACATGGCAAATGTGCATTGATTATCGGGCCTTGAACGCTATCACCCTCAAGGACAAATATCTTATACCCATCATAGATGAGCTCTTGGATGAATTAAAAGGAGCCTGAGTCTTCACTAAACTGGATCTCCATTTCGGTTATCACCAGATTCGGGTATGTACTGAAGATATTTTGAAAACTGTATTCCGCACGCATAACGGCCACTGTGAGTTTTGGGTAATGCCTTTCGGACTTACGAATGCTACTTCTGCTTTCCAAAGCCTGATGAATGACATCTTCTGGAGTTTTCTACATAAGTTCATATAATTATTCTTTGATGATATCCTCATTTATAGCCCTACGCTTGATATACATTTTCAGCACTTACGAACTGTTCTAACAATTCTCTGGGAGAATACTCTTTATGTGAAACAATCAAAGTGCAGCTTCTTACAGCGTAAAGTAGAGTATCTTGGGCACATTATATAAGAGGATGGAGTGGCGGTAGACCCGACGAAGATCGAGGTAATACAAGGATGGCCGAAACCTACAAACGTAAAATCGCTGCGTGGCTTCCTTGGACTCAACCTACTACCAAAAATTCGTGAAAGATTATGGCAATATCAGTGCCTCGCTCACATCCCTACTAAAGAAAGACTCCTTATGGTCGAAATAAGCTTCTTTGAATGACTCAAGGCCGCCATGACGATGACACCGGTCCTAGCGTGCCTGATTTCAGTCGCACCTTCGTGATCGAGACCGACACGTCCAGAGTTGGGATTGGAGCTGTTCTAATGCAATATGGCAGACCTCTCACCTACACCAGCAAGGCTTTGTCTCCCTCACACTTGAAAATATCGGTATATGATAAAGAAATGTTTGTCATTGTACCCGTCGTCATAAAGTGGAGACCCTACCTGATCGGCCGGCGCTTCCAGATTAAGACTGACCACCAAAGTCTTAAGTATTTCTTGGAGCAGAAAATATCTTCCCCAGAGTAGCAACGTTGGGTAACTAAACTTCTCGACTTTGGTTATGAAAGTATTTATCGAAAAGGAAAAGAGAATGTTGTTGCAAATGCTCTATCTCGGCTCCCGGGGCAAGCCAAAATTTCAGCCATCTCCGTTCCCACCACCGACTTCCTCGAACACATTAGGGAGGAGTGGAAGAATGATCCGAAAATCCAAAGCATCATAGAAAAATTGGAGAAGGATCCGGATTCCGTAGGGCACTACACATGAGACTCGAATGCCTTACGCTATAAAGACCGAATTGTTATTGTTCCTTCTTCTCCTCACATTCAAGTTATTTTGCATGAAATGCACTCTTCACCTTCGGTAGGGCACTCTAGATTTCTGAGGACTTATAAAAGGGTGAAGCAAAACTTCTTCTGGAAGGGCATAAAAAAATCTATTTTTGACTATGTATCCAAATGTGATGTATGTCAGCCCATAAAGGTGAAACAATGGCAAGTCCCGATAAACTACAGCTGCTACCTATACCAGATTCGACTTGGACAGACATCTCTATGGATTTCATCGAAGGACTGCCACTATCTCAAGGTAAAAGCATGATCTTTGTGGTGGTAGATCGCCTAACTAAGTATACTCATTTTTGTGCTATGAGACATCCCTATATTACTGCCACTATTGCCCAGATTTTTATGAAAAATATTATGAAATTGCATGGGATGATGCCAAGGTCGATAGTAAGCGACTGTGATATTGTGTTTACAAGTAAATTTTGGATCGAGCTCTTCCATCTACAGGGCACCCAATTGAAGATGAGTATAGCCTATCATCCACAAACAGATGGCCAAACATAAGTGGTGAACAGATGCCTCGAGACTTACTTACGATGCTTCACCAGCGACCGGCTCAAAGAGTGGACAAGATGGCTTCCCTAGGCCGAATGGTGGTACAATACAACTTTTCATTCGTTGACTAAATGTACCCCTTACAAGGCATTATATGGTCGATCACCCCCTGTAATTCCCAGATATGTACTTGGTTCGACCAAAGTGGATCAGGTCGACCAAGACCTAATTAACAAGGATAAACTGCTATAGTTGCTGAAGGATAACCTAACTGTCATTCAAACCCACATGAAGCAACAAGCAGACAATCACCGGAGTGAGCGAGAATTTTCAGTAGGAGATTGGGTTTACCTCCGCCTACAACCATACAAGCAGCTATCCATCAACACCAGAGCATCGATAAAACTATCTCCATGATTTTATGGACCATATCAGATTTTGGAAGGCATTGGGGACATGGCATACCGACTTAAACTTTCAGATGACGCCAAAATTCATCTCGTCTTCCATGTATCCCAACTGAAGCCAAAATTGGGTGAACATGAACTGACTCAGACTTAGCTGCTGAGCACTATAATTGAAGGTGAAATCCAAGCCCAACCCGAAGCTATACTTGATCGAAGAATTGTGATGCGCCGACGAAGCCCCTCTACCGAAGTACTTGTGAAGTGGAATAACTTACCATCTGAAGACACAACATGGGAGTCACACGAAGAGCTAAAGACCTGGTTCCTAGAGTTTATGGATCCTCAGCCTTGAGGACCAGGCTGATTCTGAGAGGGTGGACTTGATAGGACTCCAGCAGGGTTGAGTCCTAATCAGTTTAGTAAAAGTTAATAAAAACTCTGCTAGATTGTAATAAGGTCTCTCCTATCTTATAAAGGAGTATGACCAGGGTTTGGATTAGCCCTTAGGGCTTAGTAGTCACCGCCCCCCTTACTGGGCAAGTCGGCCAGGGTTTCCCCCTGCTTAGGTCGGCTATAGAGCCAACCTAGCCGTCCCTTGTTCATATTAAGGCAGGATGACTATAGGAGGGGCAAAAGGGTAATTTTACTTAGACAAGTGCCCCTTAGGCTAGGACTTTGATCCCTATATAAGATGTAGCCGCCCCCTCTTTTAATCAAGCAATTATCATCTTCAATTCAACCTCTGTGCCGAGTCTAGGAGGGAGGAACCCCTATAGCGTTCCAAGGGTTGATCCCCCTCAGTGATCAAAATATATAGGGCTCCTTCTGCGGTCTTATCAGTGCCTCAAGGAGGAAGACTCGGGAAGTGGACGTAGGCTAAGGTTAAGGCTGAACCACTATAAATTGTAAGTGTTCCTTACTTGTTTCATTTACTACTTACAATTGTCAGATTCTTAATTGTGTTCAACAAATTATCAAGTGACGCTTTTGTTTTTATTTACTCCTTAAAAGCAAGGTTTCAAGTCAAGCACAAGAGAGATTTACAAGAATTACACTTCTTCCCTCACTCTCTTGCCCCTTTTATTTTTCTTATAATTTAGCACATAATTTTCTCACAAAATTTCAGCCCCAAGTGTTGTGCTAAATGTAAGAAAACTTGGGGTATTTATAGACCTCAATTGGTTTCAGAATTGGAGCTAAAAATTTAAATGTATCCGGAAAGACCAGGTATGGGCGGTACCCCCACCAGCGTCAGCGATGCCATCACCGAAAGTAGCTCAGAAAATAGGGCAATTGTGGTACAACCGTCGACCTGGGGGGTACAATCGTCGCCTGGGCGGTACGACCACCGCTCACCGGTGGTACAACCGTCGAAAAACTTGAAAAAGTGATTCCCTCCACTTTTCCAATCTTGGCTTGTACCTTCTATTGACCACTTCTCAAGTCAACCGATTGAGCTCGACCTGAGCTCAATCCACTCTCCATAGTGGACCCGATTTGCCTCAATTGAGTTAATTTAGATTTCTTCTAAATTTAACTCAAGTATGACTCAAATCATAATTGATATTAACTATGACTTAATTACAATCAATATGGCCAACAAGTTCCATTAGACCTTTTCAACTCCCGGCAAGCTTTTCGACTACCCCGGACGATCTTCCGGTGAGTCTCTCAGTGTTCCTCAGGCGAACTCCTTGACGCCATTTTGGTAAGCTCCTTGCGAACTCCTGACAAGCTTCTAATACCCTCGGCCAGCTTCCGATGAACTCTTGGCAAGCCTCTGATTCCTTCGGCGAGCTCCCGTCAAATTTCCTACTGCATCATCCTAACCCTAGCCCGATGCCCCGGACTTGACTTTGGCCCACATTTAATTGTAATTCTCTCTGTCGTAGTTAATCCAATATCAATCATCTCTTGCACATATGTTAGATCAATAACCCATCAATTAATTTCATCATCAAAATCCGAGATCCAACAATCTCCCCCTGTTTTTTGATGACAGGAGTTATAACTTACTCCCCCTACATCCATGCCATGATTCAAATTAGAAAATTTTAAATTCAAGAGAATCACATATCCTTGAATTCAAGTTTCATAACATTCATTTTTTAAATGATATACCATGAATTTCAGAAATATCGAATCATCATAATATTAATTTTTGATCAATCATGAATCACTATATTTTAAGAATATTCCAAGAAATGTAAAATTTCCTTCTTTTAAAGATCATCATGATATAACATTAATTTTAACTAGCAAATCATTAAATTTTCTAGAGTATTCCAAGAATTTCAAAATTAATTCATTATTCACACAATGAATTTAAACATTTTCTTCTTTCAAAAATCATCATTATATTAATTTCAACTAACAAATATTTAAGAACATTATAAGATTTTCATGCATTATTAAAAAATTTCTTCTTAAAAAAAACTATTTCTTCGCTTGTGTTTTATATATGTTATTTATCTGTTTTTATCATATATGTTATTTTCTTTTTTTGACATGTATGGATCATTATGTGTCATCAATACTACTTCTCCCCCTTTGTCATCATTAAAAAGAGGTGAAATAACAAGCATACAATTTTCATAATACATAAAGTCATTATATGCTAAAATAAATATGATTAAATGCTTGACTACTTCATTGCTCCCCTTGATAAAATAGGATAAGAGCCTAATATTCCCATGAAATTTTCTCCCCTTTTTGTAAATAAGAAAGTAGAAATAAGAAAGAGGATTTTAATAATATCATCACAAAAATAGATCATAATCACATAAATTTTGATATCCAAAGTTAGAAATTAATCATGAATTTTATACATTTCAAACAAAAGTAGCAAATCATGTGTTTTGATGATCTCTCATGTAAATTTTGATAAGAAGTGCAATTTATAAAGGCCAAGAAATCCAAAGGAAAATGTGATGATAAATGAAGCTTAATTAATTAAGCATTTCATATGTGTTTTAAAATTCTAAATTTTCTTCTTAGCAAATTGTTCCTCGTTCAATGTTATAAGATTGATCATATCAATTTTCTTTTAATTGACAATTTTATTTCTCCTTTATATCATTGTCAAGAAAAGAAATATGATAGTATATATTTTTTTTACATCAATGTTCTAATTACATCCAAAAGTATAAGGGGATTATGTCTTTAAAAAATAAATCCAAAAGACATGATTTAATAAATTTGCCCCACTTTTTGTTTGTGAATTTCAATATACGTAATCAAGAAATCTTATTTATTTAAAATTCTAAGTAAAATAGAAACCAAATAATGCAAATCTCATGTATTTAAAGTTCTTAATTTTCTTTCAATTAAATCGCTCCTCATCCAATGTTAGAAGATTTTTTTTTATATCCAGTTTTCTTCTAAACAAAATAATAATTTTATTTCCCACCTTTTGTATTGTCAAAATGATTATAATGATATATTTTCTTTATGACCATAAGTACAAAGAGATGATGTCATGAAAAATCAAATCTTTAAGTGCTAAAAAACATTATTGAATAACTCTCCTAATAATCTTAATTAGAAATCTTATGAGATATAAACCATCTTGATCTTAAATTATAATTATCAAAATCATAGATCTCATTTTTACTAAAATAAATAAATCATACATGTTCAAAATTTTGATTTCCATTGAGGATATGACAAGTTTAGAAATTAAGGAATATTCATGATAAAACAAATCTAATTTAATTTTCAACTTATCATATATTTAAGAAAAATTAAGTTTGGTGACAAGTTTTATCAAAAAGGAAGTCATAAGTAATCATGTCATGAAAGATATTATTATCAAATCATGAATGCCAAACAACATGATTTATTTTGACAAATCTCTTCTTAGATGAGATTCAAAGCTTTAGGAATATTAGGAGATGAAAGAAGAGTCTTTATTCATATTAAATTATAAATATCAAGATCATGAGTAGATTGCAAGGAAGAAAAAAAATGGAAGATCTTGATTTGTATATTTGAAACTTCAAGTTGTTAATAATATGGTTCATAAGAAGATTTTTAAAATATAGTCTGAAGAGACAAATTATGATTCATTTATATACTTCTCTTTGAATGAACTTGATTTATATAAGGATTCAAGTTTCAATTCAAGAACTATCGTCCAATCATAACCCATTTTAACATATAACTATCATCGTAACATTTAAATTAATCATTCCATAAACTTAGTCAATATAATATTTAAATCATCAAATTATTTTTGGATGGGGCATTCGTATAACAAGGAAGGTGTTGCCCGTCGCTTCGTTCGATGTCCATCGCTCGTCGCTCGCTCAGGCAAGCCCAAAACGACCAGTTTTGGCCCACCGCAATCGCCGCAGCATGCGAAAACGGCCCAAAAATAAGCCAAAACTAGTCGTTTTTGGCTGCCCGAGCAAGCGACGGACAATGAACAAAGCGACGGGCAGCACCTTCAACAATGGTATCATTTTACCTTTAGTTGAAGGGTTGATAGGATAAAAATATTTTCAAGAAGAATTATCCTCTTTTTAGTTATTTCATGTGATTTGTTTCAAGAATGATTTTCAAATCAATAAATTATCATTTAAGACCAAAAACCAAATTTCATTCTAGAAGAAATAATCAAGGTCATCAAAATAATAATATGTTTTCAAAACAAAAATTCAATCTATCTTAATTCTGACTTTTAAATGAGTTTCTTTACATATAGTGTAAGGAGTTATCATGTAATCTTCATTCTCATTTCAAAAGTATTTTTAATATTTTAAAAAAATAAAAATAAAGTATAATTTTTCTCTCTTTTTTATTTTCATCTAAGCTCAAATTCAAGAATAATATATCATTTAATAACACACATTCAATCTCAACATACAACTTTTCAACCATTTAAATCAATCGTTCAATAATAATATTTATAAGCTAACTTAGTCAAAAATGCCATAATAATTAAGTCATTCAATAATAGCCTTTGCATTTAAATATTCAAGCCAATGATTTTGAACCTAATATTCAATCATCATCAAAATCTTAATTTTATAAATTTCAATATAAACATATTTTTCAATAGCTAAGGTTCTTTAGTTCTAGTTCATTTTCATATTAGTATGGTCTAGCTATATATTATCAAGATTAATTATATAATTATGAACTATTTTTAATAAAAATATATTTGTTATAATAGAAACAAAGATCATTAAGTTTCAAACATCTTGATTCAAATATTTTTTCTTATTTTCAACATTTTGGCTAGAGAGCTTGATAAATGATTTAGATCGCAAGTCAAATGTTTTAAGCATCCACTATCAAGGTACCATTTGGTGCTCCTAGCCATAGTTTGGTGACAAACCTATAAGAAGGATTTGAGTACCTATTTTACATTGGGACCTATATGAAGAACTTTATATATCTTTTCTATTGGTTTTTGGTTGTTTGTGGTTCCTTTAGAAACCCAAACAAATTTGTGTGGACTGTATATTTTATATAAACATTTGTAGGCCTTATGTCCTAATTTTCTATAAAAATTACATTTAATTTTAGATGGTAAGTTAATAGTGGATCCTTTAACAAAAATGGTTGGCTTTTGTTGAGTGTTGCCAACAAAGCCTATATCCTATTTTAAAATTTTCTAATGTTTGTTTTAGAGTGAATTTTCTTTTCTCAATATTTTCTAGAGTTTCATATTTAGAGCAAAGATTGTGTAATAGTAAAGTATCATGCATTTGATCAAATCTACAAACTAAAGAATTATGTTCCTTTTTAAGTGACTTATAAGATTTACTAATT
The DNA here is from genome assembly GCA_029747655.1 of Ensete ventricosum. NCBI lineage: Eukaryota > Viridiplantae > Streptophyta > Magnoliopsida > Zingiberales > Musaceae > Ensete > Ensete ventricosum. The sequence goes on along the minus strand of JAQQAF010000010.1, from coordinate 1,730,726 downwards.
TTTTGAAATTTATCAAACAATTCAAGAAACATATTTAGCAATTCAATAAAAGAAATTCTTGAACATTCACTAACCACGTCTTGGATGGCCATGAGAGTATAGTTCGCTACTTCTTCCTTATTATGCTCCTCTTCATCTGATGAGTCTGTGTCATTCTATGTTGCTGAAAGAGCTTTCTTCTTGTGTGGTGCCTTCTTCTTTAATTGAGGGCATTCAAATATGAAATGTCCCAATTTTTTACATTCAAAGCATACAATATTGTCCTTTTTTTCATTTATTTTTGTAATTTTTATTCTTTTTATAAACTTTTTAAATTTTCTAGATAATAGTGCAATGTCATGGTCCTCATTACTCGAGGTTTCACTCGAGGAGTCATCTGCGATTCTCAGTGCTAAATCCTTCTTATTCTTTGGAAGGGGTTCATCAAGCTCTTTATGAGCTTTACAATTCAGTTCATATATTATAAGTGATCTGATAAGTTCTTCAAGAGGCAGGTTATTAAGATCTTTGGCCTCTTATATAGTAGTTACTTTGGGATCTCAACTTTTAGGAAGGGATCTTAAAATTTTACTAACAAGTTCAAAATTAGAAAAATAATTTTCAAGTGCTTTTAGACCATTGACGACATCCGTGAAATGGGTGTACATGTCTCCAATGGATTCACTTGGTTTCATTCTAAACAACTCATAACTATGAACTAAAATATTGATCTTAGATTCTTTAACTCTACTAGTGCATTCGTGTGTGATTTCTAGTATATGCCAAATATCATTAATAGTTTCACAAATAAAAATTAATTAAATTTATTTTTGTCGAGAGCACAAAATAAGGCATTCATAGCCTTCACAATCAATGAAAAAGCCTTCTTTTCAAATTCATTCCATTCATTCATAGACATAGAAGATTTTTCAAAACTATTTTCTACTATATGTCATAAATCAAAATCATAGAAAATCAAGAAAATACGCATTCTAGTTTTCTAATAAGTATAATCCGTCCGATTGAACATGGACGGACATGTAATAGTGTCCCTCATTCATGTCAAAAGAAGTCATTTACTCACTTGGGTTTTTAGTCTAATGGATAGCACGTGGCTCTGATACCAATTGTTAGGATCAATTGGCACTAAGAGGAGGGGGTGAATTAGTGCAAAAGAGAAAGTGCTTAATTCAAAAACCTTTGCTTACGGATAGTGAAGATAGAAAAATGGAAGCTCCTTTGTGTTTCGTTAGAATCATTTAAAACCTAATTTAAGATAGGTCAAGAGATAGTAGCTCGTGTCTAACTATAAAGTAAATAAGAGCAATCACAAGTAGAAAGTAAAGCAATTAGAAACACTCACAATTATAGTGGTTCGGCCTCAACCTAGCCTACGTCCACTCCCGAGTCCTCTTCCCCAAGGTCCATCGGCATCCACTATCAATCTTCTTTAAGTGAAGATCAAACCCTTACAACTTCCTCTCTCCTTTTCACAGGCTTAGGAGATGAACCTTACAAGCTTACAAGGGAGATTTACAAGAATTATACTTCTTCCCTCACTCCCTTGCCCCTTTTCTTTTTCTTATAATTTAGCACATAATTTTGATGAAAAATGATACATATATGACAAAAAGAAAGAAATAGCATATTGATGAAAAATGATATATCATAAAATGAGGCATTTCTTCTTTTTAAAGAAGGAAAAATTCAAATTCATTGTATGACTAATGCATGGATTTTGAAATTCTTAGAATATTCTTAAAAATTGAATGATTTATGATTTGTTAGTTGAAATTAATGCTATATCATGTATCATTGATAATTTAATGATTTTAAAATTCATGGTATATCATTTGATAAATGGATGTTTTAAATAAAGAGTGTTTGGTTCTCTTGAATTGAAGTTTTTCTTATTTGGATTATGGCATGAATTTAGGAGGAGTTAAGGTTAATTTCTGTCATCAATTGGTTGTCATCATCAAAAAGGGGGAGATGTTGAATCTCGAATTTTGATGATGAAATCAATTGATGGATTATTGATCTAACATGCATATTAGAGATGATTGATGCAGAATTAATTACGATAGATAAAGAAAATTACAATTAGATGTAGGCAAGAGTCAAGTCTGGGCATCGAGTCGGGGTTCGGATGATGAAGTGGGAACTCACCGAAAGCTTGCCGAATGTATCGGGGGCTTGTCGGGAGTTCACCGGAAGAAAATCAAGCGACTCATCAAAAGATCATCAAGGGTTGCCGAAAAGCTTGTCGGGAGTTAGGAGGGTCTTATTGGACTTGATGGTCACAATGGTTGTAGCTAATTAGTCGTAGTTAGCATCAGTAAGGTTTGAGTTCGACTTGAGTTAGATTTGGAAGGAATCTAAATTAACTCAAGTGAGGCAAACCGGGTCCACACTTGAGTTTGGATTGAGCTCAGGTTGAGCTTAATTGGTTGACTTGGAAAGGGGTAAATTAAAGGTACAAGTTGGGATTGGAAAAGTGAAGGAATCACTTTTTCGAGATTCCTGGTGGTTGTACCGCTGGTGGGCTGTGGTCAAACCACCCAGGTCCACGGTTATACTATCTATGTCGGTGGTTGTACCACCGCCACACTAATTTTTGGGCAGCTTTCGATGACAGTACTGTCGGCGCCGGTGGTTGTACCGCCCGTACCCAATTTTTTTTAAATATATTTAAATTTTTGCTCCAATTTTGAAGCCATTTGGAGTCTATAAATACCATAAGATTTCTTGCATTTAACACAACACTTTGGGCTAGAAATTATGTAAAAAGTAGTAGGCTAAAATTGTAAAAGAAAAAGAAAATGGGAAATGAGTGATAAAAAGAGTTGTAATTCTTGTAAAGTCTCCCATGTGAGTTTGTAAGGTTCATCTCCTAAGCCTGTGAAAAGGAGAGTGGGAAGTGTAAGAGTTTGGTCTTCTTCTAAAGAAGATTGATAGTGAACACCGATGGACCTCGGAGAAGAGGACTTGAGGAGTGTACGTAGGCCAAGTTGCGGTCGAACTATTATAAATCTGTGAACTCTCTACTCTTATCTTATTTACTACTTTGAATTGCTCTTAACTAGTTTAAAGAAAGATACGAGCATTATTTTGTGACTTTCTCTTAAACCGTTTGATTATTCATTTTCAATGAAACTCAAGAAGCGCTTTCGACTTTTCTTCTTTACGTTAGCAAATTTTTCGAATCAAGCACTTTAACTCTTGCACTAATTCACCCCCGCCCCCCTCTTCTTAGTGCCAATTGATCCTAATAGCAGAATTAACTATGACAATGTAATACAATCAGATGTTGGGTCAGTGTCCAGTTTGGCCATCAGACTGTGGTTCGAACGATGCAACGGGAACTCGCCGGGAGATTACCGAAAGCTCACCGAAGGTATTGGGAGCTTGTTGGGGGTTCGTTGGGAGCTCGTCGAAAGTGATCGAGAGCTTGTCAAAATACACCGGGGGTTCGCCAGAAGATGATCGAGACTCGTTAGGAGTTCACCAAAGGTTACTAGAAAGATCGCCAGGAGTTGGGAAGGTCACTTAACATGTTGGTCAAATTGATTGTATTTGTATGTCTTGGTATGTCATAGTTAGTATCAGTTTGGTTTAGAGTCCAAATTGAGTTAGATTTAGGAGTAATCGAAAGTAACTCAATGTGAGGCAACCGAGTCCACTCTGGGTTCGATTTGAGCTCAAGTTGAGCTCATTTCGTTGACTTGGAAAGGGGTCAACAGGAGGTATGAGTCGAGAACACAAAAGTATAGAAAAGTAGCTTTTGTGAGATTTCTAGTAGTAGTACCACTAGTGGTTGGTGGTAGTACTGCCCAAGTGGTGGTTGTATTGCCCAGGTCGGTGGTTGTAGCGTCATCACCCTGTTTTACGATACTACCATCGGTGCCGATGGTAGTACCGCCTGTACCCCAGTTTTATGAAAAGCTTTAAATTTTGGCTACAATCTGAAGCCAATTGGGGTCTATAAATATCCCAAGTTTTCTTGCTTAGAGAAGCAAGGGTGGTGAATGAAAAAGAAAAAAAATTCTTATAAAAAGTGTAATAAAATTTGAGAGCTTCCCTTGAGTGCTTCTAAGTGTAAAAGTAAGTCTAAGAGAAGTGAAGAACTCTTGTAAGAAGGTTCCTCTCTTGAAAAGGAGAGAGAGAAGTATAAGGGTTTAATCTTCACTCGAAGAAGGTCAGTAGTGGACACCGATGGGCCTCAAGGAGGAGGACTCCGAAAAGTGGATGTAGACTAAGTTTTGGCCGAACCACTATAAATTATGAGCCATCCTTAACTTTCCTTTTTGAATTTTCCTGTTCTTGCTCGAGCTTTCTTTAAGCAATATAGTAACTTAATATTGTTTATATTTTAATTCCTCATGTATTCAACTTAAACTAAATGCTTTTGATTTTTGATTTTATTTCAAGCAAGTATTTCTAAACCTAAGATTTTTAACTCTCTCACTAATTCACCCCCCACCCTTATTTCTTAGTACTAATTGATCGTAACAGTTGGTATCAGAGCCACGTTGTACTCATTGGATTAACACCCAAGCGAGTAAATGATTTATTATGGTATTAACGAGAGTCAATATATCACAAGTCCTCCTATACTTAATGGAACAGACTACACCTCTTGGAAAACAAGGATATGTATTTTTCTGATTTCTATGAATTTTGATTTATGGCACATCGTTGAGAATGATTTTGAAAAGTTTTTCAAACCAATGAATGAATGAAATGATTTAAAAAAGAAGACTTTTTCTTTAAATGCAAAAGTAATGAATTCTTTATTTTATGCTCTTGATAAGAATGAGTCTAATCAGGCTTCTGTTTGTGAAACGACTTTTGAGATTTGATATAAATTAGAAATGACAAATAAAAGAATGATTACACTATATGAATCATTAAATGAAAAGATCACCTTCCAAAGAATAGAAATGAAACTACTTTGAGAACACAAGAACAAGACCTTCCAAAGAACATGAAGGATATCGAACTAAGAACTGAAGAACACCTTCTGAAGGATAAGAAGGAACTAGAACTGAGAACAACATATGACTCCTCAAGTAAAACCTCAAGTGACGAGAACTTTAAACTTTTGACAAATGAATCAGAAAAATTAATATATAAAAATATAAAAATAAACTTAAAATGGATAAAACCTCTTGCTATGAATGCAAGAAGCAGAGGCACTCTGAAGATGAAGAGTATAATCAAGAAGAAGTGGAGAATCTCGTGCTTATGGCCATCAATAATAAGGTAAGTGATTCCTCCAAGGTCTCTTTTACTTTTGATGAATTATTAAATATTTTTCATGAATTATTTTATGAGTATAAAAAGGTTAGCAAAACTTATAAATCAATTAAAAAAGATCATGCATTACTTTCTTATAAACATGAAACTTTGAATGATGCTTCAACATCATGTAATTTTTGTTCTGAGTGTGAGTTACTAGAGGTAATTAAACAAAGGCTTAAGATAGACAATAAGTCTTTAAACATGATCCATATTGATAAGTGTCATGTTTATAAGGAAGGTATTGTCATTGTGAGCAATACTCATCAAAAGCCAACTACGCCTTTTAGAAGACTCACATTACGCTCTTTGCCCAAAAATAGATGTAATTTTTATGGTAGATATAGACAGTTTGCCTATAGGTGTTTATTTAGAAAGTATAGTCCACATAAATTAATGTGGGTTCCTAAAGGAACCATAAATAATCAAATACCTTCAGTGAAAATTGATAGAGCTTTTCATCATGGACCCAAAGTCAAATGGGTACCTAAACCAAAACCCCTCGTACTATAAATTTGTCTCATAACAAGGCTAAGAGTACTAAATGATATTTTGAAAGTGGATGCTCAAGGCACATGACATGAGATATAACACTCTTTCAAGCTCACTATTCTAAGTAATAACAAGAAAAATTATAAAATTATTGGTAATGAATCTTTGGATGATTCATTATTATAATTAATATTAATTGCTTTAACTTTAGCATGCTAGTGTCAAAATGAATTGAAACAATAATATTAATAAAATGAATTGTCAAAATGAATTGAGTCAAAATGAATACTCAAACATTCCTAGCTCTTTTCTAATAAAGTCAAATCATTTTTCATTTAATGACTTAATTGTTAAGAAATCAATTTTCTCTCCCTTTGTGATTGTTAAAGAAATTATTTCTTTAAAGATAAATGATGATATATATTTTTTTACATCCATATATATTTTTTCTAGCTCTTTTCTAATACTCAAATATGATGATATATATTTTTTTACATCCATATCCCAATTAAAGATAAATGATCAAATCACAAGTGCTAAAAGAAATTATTTCTTTTAAGAAATCTCTCCCCCTTTTTTCTTTGTAAATAATGAAAATGAGTTCTCAGGGATTAAATAATCTTGATTCATCCAAGATAAATCTTAGGACACCTAATTCATTTAGATATATCTTTTTAATAAAATAGAAGAATGATCTTGATAAAAAAATCTCAATTATAATTGTTAAGATCATAAATATCCTTTTATTAAAATGAAGAAATCATAGATTAAAAAATAATTTCCATAAAGGATAAGTCAAGTCAAGAAAATCTCATTCAATTTTTAACTCATCACAAATTTAAGAAATATTAATTTGGTGATGAAGTATGAAAGGAAGTCACAAACAAATCATGTCATGAAAGATATCAATAATATTAATAATATTAATAATAGATATGGAAGGAATCCAAATTAACTCAATGTGAGGCAACCAGGTCCACTTTAGGTTGGATTTGAGCTCAGGTTTAGCTCATTTCATTGACCAGGAAAGGAGTCAATAGGAGGTATGAGTTAGGCACACAAAAATAAAAATAGCTTTTGTGGGATTCTCGATGGCCCAGATCAGTGGTTGTACCGCCGCCACCTTGTTTGCAGGATGCTTTCGGTAGTAGTACTGCTAGTGCCGATGGTAGTACCGCTCATACTCAATTTTACGAAAAGCTTTGAATTTCGGTTCCAATTGGGGTTTATAAATACTCCAAATTTTCTTGCTTGGAGAAGAAATGGTGGTGAATGAAAAAGGAAGAAAATTCTTGTAAAAAGTGTTGTAGGATTTGAGAGCTTCTCTTTAATGTTTCAAAGTGTAAAAGTGAGTCTCAGGGAAGTGAGAAACTCTTGTAAGAAGGTTCCTCTCCTAAACCTATGAAAAGAAGAGAGAGAAGTGTAATGGTTTAATCTATTGAATCTCAGATTTTTATGATGAAATCAATTGATGAGTGTTTAATCTAACTTGTATGTTAGATAAAGTAAAGCAGGTCTAACTACGATAGAGGAATTGAGTTACAATCATATGATGGGCCAGAATCAAGTTTGGGCATCGGGTCAAGGTTTGGACGATGCTGTGGGAGCTCACCGGGAGTACGCTAGGAGTTCGCCAAAGGAATTGGGAAGCTCATTAGGAAAACGCCGGGAGATCACCGGAGGAAGACCATAAGACTTGCCGCAAGAATGTCAGAGGCTGTCGGATTGGCAGGAGTTAGGTCATTGTTTTGCTTAATAGTCCTTAAGGTTGTAATCAATGAGTCATAGTTAGGGATTGAGTCCTAATTGAGTTTAATTTGGAAAGAATCCAAATCAACTCAATATAAGGCAACCGGGTCCATTAAGGGGATGGATTAAGTTCAAGTTGAGCTCAATTGGTTGACATGAAAAATGGTCAATATGAGGTACAAAGTCGGGATTGGAAAAGTGAAGGGAATCATATTTCCAAAAATCCTAGCGATTGTACCACCGTCGCTCAGTATTTCAGGCAATAGGCAACGGTTGGACTGCTCAGGCCGGTGGTTGTACTACCCATACCCTGTTTCCAGGGTAGCTTTTAGCGGTTGTAATGCCCATACCCAGATTTTTTCGGTTGTGTTTGAATTTTGGCTCCATTCTTCTAAAGCCAAATGGGGTCTATAAATACCCCAAGGTTTTTGGCATTTAGCACAAGTATTCACGCAAGTCGTTGGACAAAAATCTATGAAAAAAGTGTGTGCTAAAAGTGTGTAAGAAAAAGAAAAGGGGAAAGAGAGTGAGCTAAGTGTTGTATTATTGTAAAGAGTCTCCCTTGTAAGTTGAAAGTTTATAAAGGTTTGGTCTTTACCCAAAGAAGATTGGTAGTGGACACTGGTGAGCCTCGATGAAGAGGACTCGGAAGTAGACGTAAGCCAAGATTAGGGCCAAACCACTATAAATTATGAGTGCTCTTTACTTGTCTTGTTTACTATTTTCTATTGCTCTTAATTAGTTCATAGAAAGATACATTCATCATTCTCGTGACTTTTTCTCTTAAATCAATTTCTTAATCGTTTCCAACAAAATACAAAAGCTGCTTCCGATTTTATTTCTTTACTTTTAGTAAGCAAGGTTTTTAAATCGAGCACTTCCACTTTTGCACTAATTCATTGCACTCCCCCTCTTTCCCCCCTCTTAGTGTCAATTGATCCTAACATAATCTTCACCCGAAGAAGGTCATTAGTGGATACCGATGGGCCTCAAGGAGGACTTCAAAAAGTGGATGTAGGCTAAGTTTTGGTTGAACCACTATAAACTATGAGTCATTTAGATCCCTTATGGATTCTAAGCTTGGGGTGATCTTTATAGGGGATCGACCTCCTTGGAACTCTATAGGGGTTCCTCCCTCCTTGATTTTCTACTGCATGAGCTAAAATATAATTGATCTATTGATGATGAGAGAGGGGAGAATACAAGGCTATATATAGGGCTTCTAAACCCCAACTCCTAATATGATTCCTACTTAAGACTCCTACTCCTAACAACTCCTACTCCAACTCTAAGAAGCAACTCCTACTTCCAACAACTCCAACTCCAACTCTAAGAATCAACCTCCAATCTAATCTTATTCATATTCTAACTTAACCTCTCCTTAATCAACCCTTTTTTAACTAGGATAAGGGGTGGTTAATTAGGGTGACATGTATCTTATTCTTCCCTCAAAATATCTTCCTCCCATCTAATCATAACCTAGCCGCCCTCCTTGCTTCTTTATTAGGGGTCGGCTAGATAGGATTTACATGAATGCCCTTAGGATTTACATATTTGCCCTTAGGATTTAATGAAACTAAATTAGGACTCTCCTAGCTAGAGTCCTAACAGACCTGTCCTCTTTAAATCAGTCTTGTTCTCAAGGTTGAGCTCTATGTCGCTAGGTTGTGATATGTAACTCCTCACAAGGGCCCCTCGTGGCCCTAGAATTTACATGGATGCCCTTAGGATTTAATGAAACTAAATTAGGACTCTCCTAGCTAGAGTCCTAATAGACCCGCCCTCTTTAAATCAGTCTTGTTCTCAAGGCTGAGCTCCATGTTGCTAGGTCATGATCTACAACTCCTCACGAGGGTCCCTCGTGGCCCTATAGTAGGCATATCCTATTCTTGAGGTCCAGCATCAGTAGTAGTGATTGGACAATGATGTGTCATGATCCCGTGATCCCATGCAATCATCAGCTGAATTTTGACCTCCTCATCAACTTGGGTGTCAGGTGGATAAGTTGGGATTGAGTTGTCCTCTTCAAACTTTCATTTGCGGTGAGATTCCTAGAGGATGAGTTATAATTCTGAATTAGTACGCAAGTCTGGTTTATAATTTATGGCTCTAATGTGATCTCTAATTTTGTAGGGTCCAAAGTAACTAAGAGACCACTTCCGTGAGACTCGAGTCTTCATAAATTCCTTCTTGTAGGGATGAATAAGGAGAAAGACTCAATCTTTAATAACAAACTTCCTTCTATTCTGGCATTTATTGGGCGGTTGTTTCTTTCTTGTGTGGGCTAACATGTAGTTATTCTTTATTGATAGCCAAGCCTTCCTCTGTGATGGTAGCTACCTTATAGTAAAGTCCATGGTAAGGTGAGCTCGAAAATTCAGCAAACAATTGGAGGATGTTTGGATCTTCAAATTTTGTTGGCTCCCTTATAGAGTGTTGTTGAAGTTGCATCAGGACGCTGTTATTTTCTTTATTCAAAGCTCTCTCAGTTTGCTGTATGTAAGTCGTCATTACGTCACTCCTACGTTTCCCACGTATGATCTCATGGTTGAAAATTTTCATAATAAATTTAGAAAACTTCCAAGGAACATCACCTACTATAGTTGGCCATTTTATGTTGAGCACGGTCTCATAATCATCAAGAGGAAGGTGGAAGAAATCAGCAAGTATCTCTTGGTCTTGTCGCAATAATTTCACCTGTGAACATCTTTCGTCGCACTTCAAAATTTGGTCGTCGGTGACCTCAACATTTAACCTGCTGTAATCTTCATTTTGGAGCATTAATTGGGTAGCAACCTTGTTGTTCATAAAGTCGTTGGTGCTCGTGGTGTCAATAAGAACGGTGATCGGTTGTTGCTTTAGAAGTCCTCCCATTTTCACCGTTTGTAGGTTCGCATAGCTAGCAAGAGTATGCATCGTAAAATCAACCGGTTGTTGTTCTTCATTCATGACCTCTTCATCATGCTTTTGGACCTCCTCCTCCACATCTTCAAGAGGTTCAATCAGTAGGAGGCGACCCTTTTTACAGTGATGGTTACAGCTCCAAAGTTCATTGCAATGCCAACAAAGACCCTTTGTCGATCGGTAGCATAGTTCTTCTCTTGTCAATTTTTTTGGCAGCAAAGGATGGTTGAAAGCAGAAGGAGGTTTGTATGCCATAGGTCTAGGAGTGGTTCTCATCCTCCAAGCATCTTGGTTGAGTCATTCTTCTTGGATTCGGACGAAAGAGATTACAACCTTCATAGTGCGGGGTTGTCGCGCCTTGACCTCTCCTTTAATCTCCGGTTTGAGTCCCTCGATGAATGTCCCTAATAATTATCGGTCAGTCCAATCATGAGCAAGATAGGATAAATGTTCAAACCTGGTTTGGTACTCCTGAATCATAGAGGTTTGTCGGATCTTTGCAAGTTGGTCATTGATATTCTCATTCTTGGTAGGACCAAAGTGGTTCAGTAGTGCGTACTTGAATTGTTTCCATGTCGGAGCCCCATGGTTATATTCAAGCCAATTATACCATCGAATAGCATCTCCTTTAAGGTGGATGACAGCGGTGTCCACCATGGAATCCTCCGGTGTTTGGTGATGACGGAAGTAACGTTCGGCACGTGAAATTCATCCCGTCAGGTCTCCTTCCCATCGAGGGAAGTCCAACCTCATGCGTGGCTGCCTCATATCAGTTGTTGGGAAACCTCAACGGGTGCATCACATGTGTAGTGAAAATCAAAACAAAATACCGATTTCCCATGCAGATCAAATCATCGTGCAAAAGATTGGGTCGTGAGAAAAACATAAAAATGGATAAAATCGTGATATGTGAGAGACTGATTTTACCTAGGGAGATCATATATCCCTGTATTCCAAATCCGGATGGAGAAGATGAAGGAGGTCAAGCGTCCTCCTCTCTAGCGATATCCACACAATGGATCTCTACAGCAAAACTCCTCAAATCTGATTTTGCAACTCTTGCTCAGAGGGAGGGAGGAGAATAGGAGGTGGTGGCTAAAGTTGTAGTCTATCAACCATGAGTCTCCCCTCCTATTTATAGAAAGCCACCAAAACCCTAGGGCTCCTTCCTTAGTGGGTATTTGATCTCCATCCAATAACCCACTAACCTTGCATTATTAGATCTCTCTCCAATAATCTCCTTAGGCCTATAATTGGCCCTTAATCAAGGAGTCCATCAACATATGGTCTTATCTAATGAGAATAGGGGCTAATTGGATCTTCATCCAATTCTATATTCGCTGAAGCATCCACCATATGTGTGTGCCCCTCTAGGCCCGATACCGAGCTGGCCGTGAGTCACTCCCATCAGAACTCCTTCTGATATAGTGAATTATTATCCCCATAATAATTCACTCGACTCATCGACTATGAACATACTAGGCCACTACGGCATAGTTCCTAGACGGTACAGGGAGGATCAAATCCATCGGACCTGTTTGTCCACAGTTACCATATATCTATAATCCCTCATCCAAATAATATTCCAGAGACCATATATTGGACATGGTACTGTCAGGTCACATACGGAATCTGTCATAGTCTCACTTTAATCGGATTCTCCTGGAGAACTCATTCTCTCTCAATCCGAATGACCCTAGCTAAGGATTTGTCTGAGCAAGCACATATGAGATATTTCTCTCATGATACCGAGAGTGGATGATCCTCTATTGACACTCAATTGCATTCGTAAGGTTCGCTACTAATCCCGATAACCAGCTATACCAGATCTGAAACTTTCCAAACTTGCAAGTCTGGCATCAAAGAAAGGAGTACTCATACAAGACATCATTGGTGTCTCAAGTCTAAGGACCAGATACACAACTGGGATTATGGAATCACTGTCTGACATTAGGTATCATTAACCATAAAACATTCCATAAGCGGATCAATCAGTGAACTCATTCTCCAATGAGCACCTGTACTATATCCTTAGTGTCTCCACACAAGTGGTTATGAGATCAGTCACCTCCATCATATGGACGGGTATATAGTACATCGATCTGTCTGGTTATCTCAATGTCCCTCTTGAGTAATCTATGACCGGGATTATTTAGGATCTGTGTTTAAAGGGGAATCGATGTCATTATCGTGATCTCATCACGATCCAACTCTCATTGCACAGAACCAAGGACATCACAATATATATGTAACAGATAATGTGAGAATATACCAATATTAATCATAAGCAAAAAAGATCATACAACATATCATACGTGCCATCACTCACATGATTAACTTGTAGGGCACCTGTAACCAGCATCAGTGGATCTTTCTTTCTTTTTGAGAAGCCTCTCTGAACTTGCACTTTGCTAGAATTTTGTTGGGCTCGAAGATCTGCCCAATCTGAATTCGGTGAATAAGGCTCAAACGTGATTCAAACGCCTCCAACTTGGCACCGATTGAACCTTGAGATGTCATTGTATGTGTCTCCAAATCTGAGATGTCAATATCCTTCTCCTGCTGTTGGGTCCATGATATGAAATGGTTGGGTGGATTGATGGTCGAAAGAGGTGGTGGGTCAAGAGTAGATGGCTATGGTTTGGGGTTGAATGGTTGTTGTTGGGGCTATGATTTAGGGCTATTGTAGGGATTGTATAGGGGCTATAATGACTGAGGCTTAAGGTTAGAGGGGTGGTTTAGGGTTGTTGTTGATGGCAGCAACTGTTTTGGTAGGGATTGGTGGCCAAAAGGATGATGGATCAAGGTTGCAGTTTAGGGTTGATAGCTTACAGTTTAGGTTATTGTTGGTGCTATGGTTTGAGGGCATTGTGGAGGCTACAAAGGATCTTTGTGGTAGTAGTTTGATGTTGGAAAGGAAGGTTTAGGGTCGCTGTTAGGGGCAATGATCGATTTGGCAGGTTCGGTGGCTACGGAAGATAAGGATCGGGGGAAGGTTTGGTGGTTGTAGAAGACCACTATTTCGGCTACGATTTAGATTGTTTGTGTTGAATCTCATATTTTGATGATGAATCAATTGATGAGTTTTATGATTTAACTCGTGTGTTAAAGAAAGTGATGCAGGATTAACTATAATGGTCAAAGGGAATTACAATCAGATGTTGGGCCGGGGTCAGGTTCGAGCATCGAGCCAAGGTTCGGACGACGTAGTGGGAGCTCGCCGAGAGTTCGCCGGAGGTCGACCGATGTTTGGACGATGTTATCGGGAACTCGCCGAGACCTCACCAGAGGTTTGCTGGGAAGTTTGTTAGGAGTTCACTGACAAGTTGTCGGGAGTTCACCGGAAGAATGCCAGGAAGTTCATCGGAAAATCATAGACAGGTTGTCGGGAGCTCGTCAAGAGTTCACCGAAAGAATACTGAAAGTTCATTAGGAGTTCACCAAAGAAAATCAGGAGCTTGCTGGGGTTCATCGAAAAGATGCCGGGAGTTTGCCGAAGAGACAATTGGACAACGAAGATTGTACATTGAGTGTCGTAGTTAGCATCATAATGAGAGTTAGTATTACTAAATTAAGAGGCTATTAGGTCTTAATTTGGGCTGATTTTGACTCATTATAAAAGTCATTTCAGTAGCTCGAGGTCATATAAGGCACGGTTTTCGAAGATACGATCTTCAAGATGACACAGTCTTCGAAGGGGTGTTAGGCGGTTGAACCGCTTAGGTTAGGCGGTTGAACCGCTTAGGTTAGGCGGTTGAACCGCCCAGGCAATTTCCCAGACTCCCAAGCGACTGAACCGCCCAGAAGAGTCTCCGAGACTGTGTCAGGCGGCTGAATCACCCAGAACAGTCTCCCAGAATGTGTTAGGCGGCAGAACCGCTTAGAACTCAGTCTTCGAGACTAGCACCTCGGGATCACTTAAAATTTGATTTTTGGCTCCACTTTTGAAGCCATTTAGGGCCTATAAATACCCCACCCTTTCTTGCCTCAGGTATGCAAGCAATAAATAGCAAAAATCTTGTGAAAATGCTGTTATAATTGAGAGCATCTCCTCATTTCATCTTGTATAGTTTTTTGTTTAAGGGAGAGCTTTGAGTCTTGTAAAGGTTATCTCCTAAACCTATAAAAGGAGAATAGAGTTGTAAGAGGGTAGTTAATCTTCACCCATTGAAGGAAGATCAATAATGGAAGCTGGTGGCCACAACGGAGGAGGAATTTAGAAGTGGACATAGGTCACGGGACTAAACCACTATAAAATCGGTTTGCTTCCTCTTCTTTGCTCTCTAACTTCAGTGCTATGTTATTTAACTATGTATTATCTTTGCTTGTACTATTATAAACATTTCTACACTTAAACATATTTTCGATATGATTTTTATTGTGTAAATTTTTTAAATCGATGAAGATTTCTCATCAGCACCAATTCACACTCTCCCCCCCCCCCCCCCCCCCTCCTTTCAGTGTTGCTTTGATCCTAACAATTGGTATTAGAGCCACGTTTCTCTCTAATTGGCTTAAAATCCAAAAGAGATGGCTTTTGTTGACAATCAAGAGGGACTTTCTATCACATATCCTCCTATATTCAATGGGACGGACTACACATCTTAGAAAATTCAAATGCGCATCTTTTTTATTTCGATAGATTTTGATTTGTGGTGTATTATTGAAAAAGGTTTTCAAAAGTCATCCAATCCAATAAATGATTGGAATGATTATGAAAAACAAATATTTTCTTTAAATGACAATGCTATGAATGCCTTATATTGTGCTCTGAACAAAAATGAATTTGATCAGATTTCCTCTTGTGATTCGGCTTTTGAGATTTAGCATACATTAGAATTAACACATGAAAGCACACTAAATCTAAATGAATCATTAAATAAAATATCTTTCAAAAATAAACAAGAAGAATACCTTCCTAAGAGCAAGGAAAATTTACACTGAGAACCCAAGAACACCTTCCAATAGACAGGAAGGAATTGGAACTAAAGAGAACACATGACTACTCGAGTGAAATCTCAAGTGATGTGAACTTTGAACATTTGACAAATGAACCAGATAAATTAATCAACATGAACCATAAAAATGATTTAAAGATGTACAAAACGTCTTGCTATGAATGCAAGAAGTTGACGTGCTCTAAAGATGAAGAACACAATCAGGAAGAAGTGGAAGATCTCGTGCTCGTGGCCAATCACGATGAGGTAAGTAACCCACCCGAAAGCTCTTTTTACTTTTAATGAGTTATTACTTTCTTTTCATGAGCTTTATGATAAATTTAGAAAGATTAGCAAATCATATAAATTACTTAAGGTAGAACATGCATCATTTGTTAGTAG
Source organism: Ensete ventricosum (assembly GCA_029747655.1). Classification (NCBI taxonomy): domain Eukaryota; kingdom Viridiplantae; phylum Streptophyta; class Magnoliopsida; order Zingiberales; family Musaceae; genus Ensete; species Ensete ventricosum. The sequence continues at coordinate 1,714,962 of JAQQAF010000010.1, read as the reverse complement.
CACCATCACATACTACTTGATGAAATGCATGAAGTAGCACCATCACATAATACATGCACCAAACATGAAACATTGCATGATGCTTTATCATTACACAATTTTTGCTCTAAATGTGAAATGCTAGATGATGTTAAAAATAAAAATATCATACTTAAAAAAATATTAGAAAATTTTGAAATAGGGAATAAATCCCTTAATATGATCCTTGCGAATAAGGGTCATATTAATAGAAGAAATAGTATAGGCTTTGTTGGTAACACTCAACAAAAGCCAACCATCTTCAATAAAGGACCTACGTTATATGCTTCATATAGGAATAAATATATTTTTTGTGGAAGAATTGGACAGTGTGCTAATAAATATTCATTTAAAAGGTACAATTCACATAAATTAATTTGGGTTTCTAAAGGAACTATAAACAACTCAATGTTCATTTAAAAGGTACCCAATGTAAAATGGGTACCTAAACTAAAACCTCACATACTATAAATTTATCTCCTAACAAGGCTAGGAGCACTAAGTAATGTTTTAAAGTTGAACTTGAATAAGTTATTATCATGATTTTGGTAAGTTTAGAAAATGAAACTTGAAATCCTAATATAAATCAAGTTCGTTTGAAGAAGTTTATAAATGAACGATAAGTTTATCTATTCGGAACTATAACATGAATCTAAAACAATGATCTTGATGATTTGAAATCATATATAAAAATTGAGATTCTATATTTTCATATCTCATTTTGTAAAATCATGATCTTAATTTCTCGATACTTGTAACTTGACAATTTTCATGAATTGAGATCTTGCTTACAATTAATCTTCTAAAATTTTTATCGAAGAAGAAGATTTATTAAAAAGAAATAGTGTCTATTGATACTTATGATTTAATTCTTCATGACATGATTACTTTGTACTCATGGTTATATTTAAAACATGGATGTATTAAAAAATTAAACGATTATATTTCTTGTTGACAATAAAAAGGAGGAGGAATCAAAATTAATTTGGTTAGAAGAAAATTTGAACATTGAATGAGGAACAATTGCTTAGAAGAAAATTAGAACTTTTTAAATGTATGCAAAATACTTGATAACAATTTGAGCTTGATTTACTATCATATTTTCTTTTGGAATTCTTGATGCTCATTATCAAAATTTACATGATATAATGTTCAAAATGTATGATTTGATTGATTTGCTATATTACTTGAAATTTTCATAAGATGAACTAAATTGTATGGGTAGCCGTTAATTTTAGGATTTATATCTATAAAATTGAGTATTTTTTGATATGATGCTTTTTAGAACCCCCTCATTGATTCTACCTTTTTGTTTACAAAAAGGGGGAGAAATGGACTATATTTCTTTCTTTGTGTAATGAATATTTATGATGAATATGTTGACATATCTATTGAATACTCATTATTCAAATATGCGATAAATATTTCTTCTTTTTGATAACAAAGGGGGAGAAACGACATGATTGATGACATATGATAAATGTTGTGTTTGAAATTTTATCATATAATGAATATTTGTTTTGAACAATTGTTTCAAAAAGGTATATTGAACATTTCTCCTTATTGATAAATATTCAAAAATGATAATCATTCAAATGATGGATATTTATGATAAATGCTCATATATGAATTGAGCATTTCTCCTTTTTGTTGATGAAAAAGGGGGAGAAATGACCTAAGTGATGACATAAGAGAAATATGTATTTTAAAATATTTGAAATGTTTATATGATGCCAAGAAAAGATTATTACTCTAAAATTTTTATCATGTGTGGTATCATGATTTTTTAACATAAAGTGAATGTTTAAAATATTTATTATATGAAACATATCAATTGAAATTAGTTATCATGTGATACCAAGAAGAAGAATGCTTTAAAAATTTTATTATGTATAGTATCACGAATGTTAAATTATGAAAATATTATACTTGAATTCAAAAGTGACAGGTTCTTTTGAATTTAAGTTTGTTGTATTTATCCTATGGCATATACATAGGAGGAGTTAAGGTTAACTCTGTTATCAATTGGTTGTCATCATAAAAAAAAGGGGAGATTATTGAATCTCGAATTTTTATGATGAATCAATTGATGAATTTTATGATCTAACTCGTGTGTTAAAGAAAGTGATGCAAGACTAACTACGACGATAAAATGGCATTACAATCAGATGTTGGGCCAAGGTTCGAACAACGTAGTGGGAGCTCACCGAGAGTTCGCCGGAGGTTGATCGATGTTTGGACGATGTTATCGGGAACTCACTGAGACCTCACCAGAGGTTTGCTAGGAAGTTTATCGAGAGTTCGCTGACAGGTTGTCGGGAGCTCGCCGGGAGTTCACCGGAAGAATACCGGGAAGTTCGTCGAGAGTTCACCGATAAGTTATCGGGAGCTCACTGAGAGTTCACCAGAAGAATGCTGGAAGTTCATTGGGAGTTCATCGAAGGAAATCGAGAGCTCGCCGAGGGTTCATTGAAAAGATGGTAGGAGTTTGTCGAAGAGACGATCGGACAATGAAGATTGTACGTTGAGTGTCGTGGTTAGCATCATAATGAGAGTTGGTTTTACTAACTCAATTAAGAGGACATTAGGCCTTAATTGGGACTGATTTAGACTCATTATATAAGGCACGATCTTCGAAGACATGATCTCCAAGATGACACAGTCTTCGAAGGTGTGTCAAGAGGTTAAACTGCCAAGACTGGGTAGTTGAACTGCCTAGACATCGTCTCCTAGACTATCAAGTGGTTGAACCGCCCAGAACACAATCTCCCAGACTATGTCAGGCGGCGGAACTGCCTAGAACGCAGTCTTCGAGACTAGCACATTATGATCACTTAAAAATTAATTTTTGGCTCCACTTTTGAAGTCATTTAGGGTCTATAAATATCCCACCCTTTCTTGTCTGAGGTATACAAATAATTAAGAGCAAAAATCTTATGAAAACGCTGTTGTAATTGAGAGCTTCACCTCATTTTGTCATGTGTAGTTTTTTATTTAAGGGAGAGCTTTGAGTCTTGTAAAGGTTATCTCCTAGACCTATAAAAGGATAATAGAGTTGTAAGAGGGTAGTTGATCTTCACCCATTGAAGGAAGATCAATAATGGAAGTCGGTGGCCTTAATAAAGGAGGAATCAGGAAGTGGACGTAGGTCACGAGACCGAACCACTATAAAATCGGTTTGCTTCCTCTTCTTTGCTCTTTAACTTCATTGCTATGTTATTTAAATATTTATTAACTTTGCTTGCACTATTACAAACATCTCTACACTTAAACACATTTTTGATATGATTTTCATTGAGCAAAATTTTTAAATTGACGAAGTTTTCTCATCAGCACTAATTTAACCCCCCCTAGTGTTGTTTTGATCCTAACAATCTATACAGATCAAGAAAAGGCTATGATGTCTATGCCTTAAAGCTAGAGGAGTGCTCTAAAGATGATGTGGATGGCAGTAACAATTTTGGTAAGGATCAGATGTGAGTGCAGCAAAAACACCAAAAAGTAGTACTGCAGAATTCTGCGTCAATAGGCTGTGATAGATCGTTGTTTTGGGCTATGGTTTTAGGTATTGTTTGGGTTATGAAAATAGGTTATGATGGTTGAGTCTTAAGGCTAAAGGGATGCCCTAAAGACGTCTTGGGTGGTGGCAGCAAGATAGTTAGGTTTCGGTGGGTTAAGGAGAAGATGAAAGACAAAGGTGCAATAGAAGATTTTTCGTCGAAAAAATTCCAGCAGTGAAGACATAATTTTTTTCAGAAATTCTCAATGAAAATTTAAGTGAAACTTGTCACGCCCCCCAGAATTATATCATAATTCGAGAGGTGTGACCGTGTCATAAATCGATAATATTATCAACAACATAATCCATCCAGGATCCAGACAATCATTTGAGGATACTAAGAATAACATGCAGAGTCATTCAACCACTTTCATAGAAACCTGTGCCGATTATAATCTCTTCATATTCTCTTAAGGAATCATAAACCAATCCAAAACCAATGCAGCTAAATATAATCCACATTCATAAAGTCCACCAATACGATAAAATCCATATGACTTTGGAAAACAACCGTACACCACCACTTCATATATTATACAGCAAGTTTAACATTTCAGATCCCAAACAAGAGGGTAGTTTTAATAACATTACGTAGTTATCCCTCTTTAAAATATGTCTACAACTTTACTTTAAACCCAAGGTGTACACATACAATGATAACATATTGTCAAATGAACATTTAGCCCAAGAACTTCTTGTTTTCCGCTTACATTAGCCCGTATCAAGTATTTTTATAAATGCCGAGCTAACCTGAAGAAGATTAGATAGCAACCGAGTGAGCTAAGAAGCCCAGCAAGCATCAAACAGGTTCAAAGCAAGGAAAGATGTTTTCAAGTTGAACCTGATATAAGAGTGCAAGGTAGGGAATACATAAGTCTTCACATATAGCATCAAATCAGATTCACAACCACAAGGTTCATCTCGTTCGAAGCATACATGAATCCATAACAATTTGGGAAGGTATTTGGAGCATATATGGCAATCAAAAGCATTTTGGTATATATCAATGACATTTAAAGTTGTTAGGGGCATATCAATAATACATGAAATACTTTGGAACATGTCAAAGGAACAAATATCAAACTTAAACTCATATGTCACATTTGAAGTTGGATGAATATCATAGGCATAAGTATGACAAGCAGCATATCAATGGTAAAACGACATAATTTGGTGCCTATCAATGAGAATACAAAATATTTCGGAGCATATCAAGGAGGTATATGATATTTTTGAAAGTATATCAATGATGTATGAATATTCTCAAAAGCGTATCAAATGAACAAGTAACGAACAGGAGCTCAAATATCATTCATACATAACATTCATTTCATTCTTATCCAAACCACACAAATAACTCAAAAACAATACTTTGGATATCATATCAACAACATAGAGGGTGAAGTGGGACCATAAACATAATGTGGAACATCCATCGCTGAATGACCACCAAACATAAGTCTCCTACGTCTAGGAGCTCTATCCACCCACGTCTGAGTAAAGTCATAGGGGGCCGGCAGAGCACGCCGGCTCTAAGCATAACTCTCTTTACATTTCTAGCAAAGGTTCACATTGTCCCACAAACACCGGAGTACAAAAGGACATGAGCAATAAATTTGACATATATAGGAAGCACATGCGGAACAATAAATCATACATGCGCCTAAATAGAATAATAGAATATAAGATTGATTAATATATAATATATTCTAATATGTAAGGAAGTCTAGGACATGGGCATTAGAGATTTCAGTTTTTGAAATGGAAGAAGCAAGTATAGGCAGAATTGATACAATCCCTATTTTGGTCGAATTCTGAAGGCAAATTACAAAGTTATTTAGATGATCAAACATGCTCAAAATTACTCAAGAAATGTGTTGTTGAAAAGAAAAACCAATCTAGTTTCATACAAATTGAATGTCTCTACAAAGAGTTATTGATGATTTTGTAACCAAAGGTCCGGAATCATAGCCTTTGTTTTATAGAATTCATATGGTCCATCAAAATGAGGTTTTGACAGTCATTTCAACTCCAAATCATTCAATCTTAGGTTCAAAAGAAAGGTTCGAAAGCTTATTTTCTAACAAATTAAGTTTCACATAAATCATGAACTCCAACACGAAGATATAAGCAATATAGTGATGAAAGGTCTTGAGATACAGATTCTGTTTTACAGATTTCTTATACTCAATTGAAGTAAACGTTTGGGCTAGCAAATGAACTCCAAATTCTTCATGCTTAGGTTCAAAAGAAAGATATTTGAATCCATTTTGGAAAAAACTAAGTTTTGTCTAAATCAGAGGTCTATACTAAATGTTACAGCAAGAACAATATAGATAGGTTATAATATTTATAATATTACAGATTCATACTTAGGCAGCCAACAAAAGATTTCATATTAGTTTCAGAATTTTCTTCATAAATCAAGGTAAAAACAAAGATACATTTCAGTAGAAGAAAGATAAAACACTTGCCTTTGAATATTTTAGTCCCAAAGGTGTGGATTAAATCACAATCTCAAAATCCCCAAATTTCTTTCCTTCTTCTTCTTCTTCTTCTTCTTTCTTCTTCTTCTCCTCAAGTTCATGTTGCAGCCAAAACACCCCTTTTTTTTCCTCTAATTGTTAATTGTTTAAGCTAACATATGTGTTAATAGGTGGCAAACATGCATGCAATGTACTTATGTGTCACCCATGCACATGCACAAGTGGCACTACATTAAACAAGGTAGTCCTCACAATGTTTCTTTTTTTTTAGCTTAATGTGAGTCTTTTATAATTTATTTCATATTATTATTTTTTGTTAAGATTGACACTTAGGTCCTTAGCACTTAACTTTCAATCTAAAATTATTTAATCAAGAGAATTAATAAATGAATCCTTAAATTTTACAAATGAGTCATCATAAATAATTTAAAATATATCATTATAAATATTTCAGAAATGAGGGATATTACATTCTTCCCCCCTTAAAATAAAAATTTAGTCATCTAAATTTATCATACCTTCATCGACGAAATGATGAGGATAGATTTTCTTCATTTCTTCCTCTAGTTCCCAAGTTGTTTCATCCATAGAATAATGCCTCTATATCACTTTTAATGGAGAAATGAACCGATTCCTTAGTATTTTTTCTTTCTTATCAATAATCTGTATAGGTTCTTCCACATAAGATAAGTTGTGATCGATTATAATCGGCTCATACTGAATGATGCGAGAAGAGTCATGTATATACTTTCTGAGCATTGAAATATGAAATATGTCATGGATACGAACCAAGGATGGTGGCAAGATAATCCTATAAGCGACATGACCAATCCTTTCAAGGACCTCAAACGGTCCAATAAACCTAGGGCTTAACTTTCCTTTCTTCCCAAATCTTACTATACCCTTGGAAGGAGAGACCTTCAAGAATACAAAATCCCCCACTTGAAACCCAATTTTCTCGTCTTCGATTGTCAGCATAGCTTTTTGACGACTCTGTGTAGTCTTTAGTCTTTCTCTTATAACTTGAATCTTTTCGGTAGTCTCCTACACTTTATCGGGTGATAACAATTTCCTATCGCCAACTTCCTCCCAACAAATAGGCGTTCTGCACTTTCGCCCATTCAAAGCTTCATAAGGGTCCATCTGAATACTAGACTGGTAACTATTATTGTAGGTGAACTCAACAAGAGAAATATCTTTATCCCACTCACCTTTCCAATCCATGATATATGCTCTAAGCAAATCCTCAAGTGTTTGAATTGTTCTTTCTGATTGACCATCGGTTTGAGGGTGATAAGCAGTGCTAAACGTGACTTTAGTGCCCATATATTCCTGTAATCTTCTCCATAATCTAGAAAGGAATCTGGAGTCCCTATCAGAGATGATCTCCTTTGGAACACTATGAAGCCTTACTATTTCACCAATATATAATTCAACATGTCTATCCATAGAATATGTCATATTGATCGGTAGGAAATGTGCCGATTTGGTAAATCTATCAATAATATATAGCATCATGCTTTCTAGAGGTTCTGGGTAGACCGAAAATAAAATCCATAGTGATACTTTCCCTTTTCCATTCAGGAATATCTAAAGGTTGTAAACCTTCGGGTCTTTGGTGTTCAACTTTGATTTGCTAGCAAGTTAAACATTTTGATACATATATTGCAATCTCCATTTTCATGCCTTCCCACCAATAATGACTTTTAAGATCTTTATACATTTTTGTGCTACCCGTGTGCAAGGTGAATTTGGAACTATGACCTTCCTTCAGGATTTGATCCTTGATATCTAGGTCATCTGGAACACATATTCTATTCCCCATTCTCAACAGGTCATCCTCAGAAACACAAAAACCAGGCTTTAATCCTTTTTCTACTTCTTTCCTCAAGTGGATTAAACGTGGATCTCGTAGTTGTCTCTCTTTAATTTGTTGAATGAAATCAGATTGAACCTGGATAGAGGCCATCAATATCATTAAGTTGTGCTCATTCCTAATAGATTTCTCATCACCATTTTCTTCCAATAAGTCCCATTGTTTCACAACCAAACTAGCCATAAAATTTACAGATTTCCTACTAAGTGCATCAGCTACAACACTGGCTTTACCCGGATGATATCGAATGGTGCAATCATAATCCTTTAAAAGTTATATCCATCTTCGTTGCCTCATATTTAACTCCTTTTGAGTGAAGATATACTTTAGACTCTTATGATCGATAAATATTTCAAACGTCCGCCCATATAAATAATGCCTCTAAATCTTCAGTGCAAAAATAATTGATGCTAACTCTAAATGGGTTGGATAATTTAGTTCATAACTGTTCAGTTGTCTAGAAGCATAAGCAATTACTTTCCCTTCTTGCATCAAAACACATCCAAGACCCTTCCTTGAAGCATCAGCGTAAACTACAAATCCTTCATTACCACTGGGAATTGTGAGAATAGGAGCACTAGTCAATCTTCTTTTTAGCTCCTGAAAACTTTGTTCATATTCATCAACTCATTCAAATCTCACATTTTTTCGAGTTAACTTGGTGAGGGGGTTAGCAATTCGGGAAAATCCCTCCACGAATCTCCTATAATAACCTGCCATGCCCAAGAAACTTCTAACTTCATTTACAATTGTTGGTGCTTCCCACTTAACTACTGCTTCAACTTTCTTTGGATCAACAGAGATGCCCTTACCTGAAATCACATGGCCTAAGAAGGTAACTTCTTTTAACCAAAACTCACATTTACTGAACCTTGCATACAACTTCTTTTCTCTTAGTATTGACAATACATTTCTCAAGTGCTCCTCCTGCTCCAGGTTATTCCTTGAATACACTAGTATATCATCAATGAATACGATAACACAGTTATCCAAGAGTGGATGAAATATCCTATTCATTAATTCCATGAAAGCTGCAGGGGCATTAGTCAAACCAAAAGGCATTACTATGAATTTATAGTGACCATACCGAGTTCTGAAAACAGTTTTAGGGATATCTTCTTTCTTGATATTTAATTGATAATAACCTGACCTCAAGTCAATCTTAGAGAATACTTGTGCACCATGCAATTGATCAAACAAATCATCAATTCTAGGTAGAGGATACTTATTTTTTATTATCACTTGGTTCAATTGTCTATAATCAATACAAAGCCTCCATGTCCCATCCTTCTTCTAAACTAACAGTACTGGAGCACCCCATGGTGAAACACTGGGTCGAATAAAACCTTTATCTAATAGTTCTTGTAGTTGCTTTCTCAATTCTTCTAGCTCGAGTGGTGCCATTCTATAGGGAGGCTTGGATATTGGTGTTGTTCCAAGGACAATATCAATAGCAAATTCACTATCTCTATCTGGAGGTAATCCAGACAAGTCATCTAGAAAAACATCAGGGAACTCTCTGACGACCAAAATTTTATTTAGATGAGCTGCTTGTTTTAAGTTCTCCTTTACACATATAACATAGCAAGAACAACCCTTCTCCATAAATCGACGAGCTTGAAATGTCGATATTAGGCAAGGAAGTGAGTCATGCCTAATACCCTTAAAATAGAAGATGGGTTGATCTGGTATGCAAAAAGTGATTATTTTTGTATAACAATCAATACTAGCATGATAGGAAGATAGCCAATCTATGCCAAGTATAATATCAAAGCCCTGAATCTCTAGGAGAATTAAATCGGCAAGGAGTTCATGTCCTCCGACAAAAATCAAACAAGATGGATAAAGCAAGTTTGATGTCAAAGTATCCCCAACTGCAGTAGTTACATACAACTCATAATCCAATGGTTTAGGTTGAATGCCCAAGTGACAAGCAAAAGTTTATGAAATAAAAGATAGATTGGACCCGGGATAAAAAAAAAACCATTGCATTCTTATTAGAAACTTGAATAATACCTTCGACTACTGATTTAGAAGCCCGGGAATCCTGTTCAGTGATGACATAAACTCTAGCATGGGTTGTCATTCTGGGTGGCAATGACTCTTTCTTCTTATTCAGTGGACAATCATTTACTTTATGATCTAATTTTCCACAAGCAAAACAGGCTCCAGTCACCCAAAAATACTTACTCATTTCATGATTATATCCACATTTTTCACATGACTGAATTCTCTGAGGTGGCTTTCCCTTCTCTAATCCTGACATCTTGATCCTCTTATTACTATTTTCATATTCATTCACTCTCTTACTTTTGCTTGTAAACTTGTCCTTGTAGTTCTTACCCATAATTTTCTGTATCTCCTCCAAGTCTCTTTCAATAATTAAGGCCCTTTCTACCACGTCAGCATATGAAGGATGTTTTAAGGCTGATATATGACTCCTTATCGTCGGTCTTAGACCTCTCTCAAATCTTTTTGCCTTTCTAATTTCATCATCGGTTATGTGAGTGGCAAATCTAGAGAGCTCAGTGAATTTAGCTACATATTTTGCTACAGTCAAGTTTCCCTGTATAAGATTTAAGAACTCCAATTCCTTCTACTCCTTGATACAATCTGGAAAATATTTATTATTAAACTATTCTATGAATACTTTTCAAGTAATGAGTTCATGCCTGATTTCACTAATTCTCTTCATTGTTCTCCACCAATGTTCAGCTTCCCCTTCAAACATGAAAGCGACAAAAGGAACCTTGTGATCTTCATGACAATTGAAGACATTAAATGTCTTCTCTATTCGCATCATTCATTGTTCAGCCACCATTGGATCAGGTTCACCGCTAAAACTTGGAGGACTAAACTTTTTGAACTATTTTATTCCCAATCCAGCCTGAGTTGATGTTCCAGCTTTATCATTTCCTCCTTGTTGGACTTGCTGTTGTATCACATTTGTCATAGCCTCAAGGGTTTTCATAATTCCACTTAATTGATCACCCACAAGAGGACCTGATGACCTCGTCATTCTTGTTTCCTAAAATCATCAAAAAGAAAATTTTTATTTGTCAATCACTCTATAAAATCACTAAACCTCAACGTATAGTAAAAATATGATATATCTATAGTATATCTTAGTGACTTAGTAATCCTCAAACCATGCTCTGATACCATCTCTGTCACACCCCCCCAGAATTATATCATAATTCGAGAGGTGTGACCGTGTCATAAATCGATAATATTATCAACAACAAAATCCATCCAGGATCTAGACAACCATTTGAGGATACTAAGAATAATATGCAGAGTCATTCAACCACTTTCATAGAAACCTGTGCAGATTATAATCTCTTCATATTCTCTTAAGGAATCACCAATCGATCCAAAACCAATGCAGCTAAATATAATCCACATTCATAAAGTCCACTAATACGATAAAATTCATATGACTTTGGAAAACAACCATACACCACCACTTCATATATTATACAACAAGTTTAACATTCCAGATCCCAAACAAGAGGGTAGTTTTAAAAATATTACGTAGTTATCCCTCTTCAAAATATGTCTACAACTTTACTTTAGACCCAAGGTGTACACATACAATGATAACATATTGTCAAATGAACATTTAGCCCAAGAACTTCTTGCTTTCCCCTTACATTAGCCCATATCAAGTATTTTTATAAATGCCGAGCTAACCTGAAGAAGATTAGATAGCAACAGAGTGAGCTAAGAAGCCCAGAAAGTATCAAACAGGTTCAAAGCAAGGAAAGATGTTTTCAAGTTGAACCTGATATAAGAGTGCAGGGTAGGGAATATATAAGTCTTCACATATAGCATCAAATCAGATTCACAACCACAAGGTTCATCTCGTTCAAAGCATACATTAATCCATAATAATTTGGGAACGTATTTGGAGCATATAGGGCAATCAAAAGCATTTTCGTAATATCAATGACATTTAAAGTTATTAGGGGCATATCAATAATACATGAAATACTTTGGAACATGTCGAAGGAATAAATGTCAAACTTAAACTCGTATGTCATATTTGAAGTTGGATGAATATCATAGGCATAAGTATGTCAAGCAGCATATCATTGGTAAAACGAAATAATTTGGAGCCTATCAATGAGAATACAAAATATTTCGGAGCATATCAATGAGTATAAGATATTTTTGAAAGTATATCAATGGTGTATGAATATTCTCAAAAGCGTATCAAATGAACAAGTAACGAACAGGAGCTCAAATATCATTCATACATAATATTCATTTTATTTTTATCCAAAACACACAAATAACTCAAAAGCAATACTTTGGATATCATATCAACAACATAGTGGGCGAAGTGGGACCATAAACATAATATGAAACATCCATCTCTGAATGACCACCAAACATAAGTCTCCTACGTCTAGGGGCTCCATCCACCCACGTCTGAGTGAAGTCATAGGGGACCAGCAGAGCATGCGGGCTCTAAGTATAACTCCCTTTATCATTTCTACCAAAGGTTCACATTGTCCCACAAACACCAAAGTACAAAAGGACATGAGCAATAAATTTGGCATATATCTGAAGCACATGTGGAACAATAAATCATACATGCGCCTAAACAGAATAATAGAATATAACATCGATTAATACATAATATATTCTGATATGTAAGGAAGTCTAGGACAAGAGCATTAGAGATTTCAGGTTTTGAAATGGAAGAAGCAAGTATAGGCAGAATTGATACAATCCCTATTCTGGCTGAATTCTGAAGGCAAATTACAAAGTTATTTTGATAATCAAACATGCTCTAAATTACTTAAGAAATGTGTTGTTAAAAAGATAAACCAATCTATTTTCATACTAAATAAGTTTCATATAAATTGAATGTCTCTACAAAGAGTTATTGATGATTTTGTAACCTAAGGTCCGGAATCACATTCTTTATTTTGAAAAATTCATATGGTCCATCAAAATGAGGTTTAGACATTCATTTCGACTCCAAATCTTTCAATCTTAGGTTCAACTAAAAGGTATGAAAGCCTATTTTCTAACAAATTTAGTTTCATATAAATCATGAACTCCAACACGAAGATATAAGCAATATAGTGATGAAAGGTCTTGAGATACAGATTATGTTTTATAGATTTTGTATACTCAATTGAAGTAAATGTTTGGGCTAGCAAATGAACTCTAAATTCTTCAAGCTTACGTTCAAAAGAAAATTATTTGAATTTAATTTTTGAAGAAACTAAGTTTCGTCTAAATCCGAGGTCTGTACTAAATGTTACAATAAGAACAAGACAGATAGGTCATAATCTTGATAATATTATAGATTTATACTTAGGCAGCCAACAAAAGATTTCGGATTAGTTTCAAAATTTTCTTCATAAATCAAGGTAAAAACAAAGATACATTTCAGTAGAAGAAAGATAGAACACTTGCCTTTGAATATTTTAGTCCCAAACGTGTGGATTAAATCACAATCTCAAAATCCCCAAATTTCTTTCCTTCTCTTCTCTTTCCTTCTTCTTCTTCTTCTTCTTCTTCTTCTTTCTTCTTCTTCTCCTCAAGTTCACGTTGCAGTCAAAACACCCCTTTTTTTTTCTCTAATTGTTATTTATTTAAGCTAACATATGTGTTAATAGGTGGCAAACATGCATGCAATGTACTTATGTGTCACCCATGCATATGCATAAGTGTCACTACTTTAAACAAGGTAGTGACACATGTCCTCACCATGTTTCTTTTTCTTTTTTTTAACTTAATGTGAGTCTTTTATAATTTATTTCATTTTTTTTGTTAAGATTGACACTTAGGTTCTTAGCACTTAACTTTCAATCTAAAATTATTTAATCAAGAGAATTAATAAACAAATCCTTAAATTTTCCAAATGAGTCATCATAAATAATTTAAAATATATCATTATAAATATTTCAGAAATGAGGGATATTACAAAACTCAAGGGGAATCTACTGGTAAGGGAAAGATAATGTCATCAAAAATTTCATGGAAAGAAATGATAGCAAAAGTTTGAGAAAAATCAAAGATTGCAAGAAGGTGTTGCTGCAGAATTTTTTCAGTAAAAGATTTCAGTAGTATAGTCAATTTTTTCTGCAACAGTTCATAATAAGAAATTGAGTAAAAGTCAATGAGACTCAATTGGCAAGGGAAAGGTAATGCTATCAAAAAATTCATGGACGAAAACATCAGCAAAAGGTTCAGCAAAATCGAAGATCACGGGAAGGTACTGCAGTAGATTTTTACATCTAAAGTGCAGCAGTTTGGACGTAAAAGATCAATGATTTATATTGAGAATTTTTTGACAAAACAAAAAGAAAATCCAAAGATAGGAAGTGCTAAAGCCATTGTAAAAATTTCATAGAGATTGGATCAGTAAAAATGCAGCAGCAAATCAAATAGTCATGGGTGTGTAGCTGGAATTCTGCAGCGTAACTTTCATCATAACGATGGAAACTTTACGACAAAAAGTTTGTGTAGCAAAATAGGAATAAATTTTTGGGTTTTTTTAATAAGGATAACTAAATTGCAGCAGTAGTAAGGTAGAAAACCAGAACCTGTTGTAATTCATGGGGAGATTAAAGGATGATCTGTGATAGTGGAGATGACGATGGAATTAGGTGACGATCTTCACGCAATTGTGGGAATTGCTTTGGATGGCTATGGGGGGCTAATGGATGGCTAAAGGGCAGCGAGATGCCAAGAACACTACTCTGATACCAAGTGTTAGAACCCTTTCGGATTCTAAACTTCAGGTGATCTCTATAGGGGATCGGCCTCCTTGGAACTCTAAAGGGGTTCCTCCCTCGATTTTCTGCTACATAAGCTGAAATATAATTGATCTATTGTTGATGAACGAATGGAGAATACAAGGCTATTTATAGGGCTTCTAAACCCCAACTCCTAATAGGATTCCTACTTAAGACTCCTACTCCTAACAACTCTTACTCCAACTCTATGAAGCAACTCGTACTTCCAACAACTCCAACTCCAATACTAAGAATCAACCTTCAAACTAATCCTAATCATATTCTAACTTAACCCCTCCTTAACCAACCCTTCTTTAACTAGGATAAGGGGTGGTTAATTAGGGTGACAAGTATCTTATTCTTCTCTCAAAATATCTTCCTCCCATCTAATCTTAACCTAGCCAGCCTTCTTGCTTCTTTATTATGGGTCGGCTAGATAAAATTTACATGAATACCCTTAGAATTGACATATTTACCCTCTTTAATGAAACTAAATTAGGACTCTCCTAGCTAGACCTTCTTTAACTTTCATTCTTGAATATACATGTTCTTGCTCGAGTTTTCTTTAAGCAAGATAGTAACTTAATATTGTTCATTGTTTAATTGCTCATCTATTCAACTTAAACGAAATGCTTTTGATTTTCAATTTCATTTTGAGCAAGTATTTCTAAAACTAAGGTTTTCAACACTCGCACTAATTCTCTCCCACCCCCCCCCCTCTCTCTCTCTCTCTCTCTCTCTCTCTCTTAGTGCCAATTGATCCTAACAACAGGTTTAATAATCTCATTATTATTAGTACCTTGATGATCAGAGTCTACAGCCTCAATCTCTGGTTCATCCTTAATTGGTTCCATCATTAAAAGTTTTTCTTGCATACATCAATGCTCCCTACTTCCACTTTTCATCACAATGCTAGCACGAACCCTTTGTTGATCATTCTTTGAGTTTCTCTTAGATCAATCTTCTAGTATTAGGATTATGATTATGAATGATTAGATTAGTTTGTTGAATCTCATATTTTGATGATGAAATTAATTAATGAAGTTATGATCTAATCTATGTTCACAAAAAGTGATGCAGGATTGTCTTTGATCATGAAGATGCAAAACGATCTAAGTAGAAAAACCAGACATTGGGTCAGAGCCAGAGATCGAGCGTTGGGCTGGAAGAATTGGACATTGCATCAAGATCGGATGTTGTGAGAGTCAACATATTGATGGATCGAGCAATATACCAAAGGAGAGCATTTTTGTCAAGCAACACAAGATTTATACTTTGTAATCATTTGTCATGATTATCATAGTTTAGGTCTTAATTGAGTTAGTTTTGGGTATAACCATGCTAACTCAATTAAGGACCCATTAGGCCTTGTTTGAGATTGATTTTGAACCATTATAAGGACCATTCAGTGACCCAATGCTAGGTCAGGCGATGGCACTATTAGACCTAGCAATGGTATCGCCTAGAGTGGGCAGTGGTATCGCCCATACACAGTCTCCCAAACTATGTCAGGCGATGGTAATGCCCAGGCTGGTGGTAGTATCGCTAGGCTCAATCTTTGAGGCCCTATTCGGTGATAGTACCACCCATTAATGGTGATGGTACTGCCAATAACTTAGAAACCCCAAAAATTTAAAATTTAGCTCTATTTTCTAAATCATTCAGGACCTATAAATATCACACTCATTCTTACTTAAGGTAACAAGAACTGAGATAAAAAACTTATGATTCTAAGTGGGCAAACTCTACTCTGTTGAAATCTCTTGAGAGTTCCCCTCCTAAAGTTTAGGTTTCATTCTAATGGAAGTGTAAGACTTGTAAAGGTTCTCTTCTAAACATGTAAAAAGGAGAAAGGGTTGTAAAATGGTAGTTGATCTTCACCGATTGAAGAAAGATTGTTAGTGAAAGCCAGTAGCCTCGAAGGAGGAGGAATCGGGAGTCAACGTAGGTCACGATGACTGAACCACTATAATCTTAGTGTGCATTTCCTTTTATGCTCTTTTTACTATTGCTTTCTGATTTAACTACTTATAACACTTTCCTAGTCAAAGCACACTTTAAATATCGGTTTTCATTAGACAAAGGTTTTTACAGAATATGTATGTGCGTGACACAACATATCAGAGATCAATACAAAAACCAAAACCTCACCTATGATAATATTAAGTCGGTAAGCGTGAGACAATAAGATTGACCCACGTGGCCTTCCATCGTTATAGGAAGAAATTGAATCACGACATAGGTTGAGTTGGTTGAGTCCCTCAAGGCTCACCTATAACATAGAGATATCACCAGTGACCTGAGGACATAGTATACTTGGTCGAGTCCCTCGAGGGCATATCATCAAATTAGACTCATCTTGTAATGATGGTGATGACTTAATTGAACATCATGGTTGGTCGAGTCCCTCAAGACCATGATGGTTCAGCGGCCGAACATGACGGGAATCGCAAAGAGTTGTGATTGGCAAGAGTTGCCTACCTTTTGGGCTTAGTGTAATTGATCAAGTCCCTCGAGGTTGTATTAAGATGCCAATTGGATCCCGATCCCCACTAGGAGTCTGCCAGAGACTCTCATCTCATGTGTTGAGGGTGTCACGTGATTCGCTAGGAAAATAGTGGGAGTACATTAAGATAGAAGTTCATATCTTAATTAGTTTTTTCTGTAAAATCTACATGTTATTTATTTGTGCTATATCTTGTTTGTTAGAAACATATCACTCATAAATCCCCTACATGGCATACTTGATGCCAACCACCTCACTAATCTTAACTACATGGATTGGATCCATAATTTGAGAATTATTCTCACGATGGAAAAAATTGTATACGTCCTTAATACGATTGTGCCCACGTCGGAGGAAAGGACAAGCGAGGATGAGATTGCTCGCTATGTGAAATATATAGATAGTCCTAGAGGATAAGATTACTCACTACCAAATTTTTTTTCTCACTTCATCATGAATTTTAACATGAGCAAGTTTGAGGTGACTCTCTCTAAGCTCCTCAATAGTTGAGGGAAGTTGAGAGTGCTATCAAGAAAGATAAGCCAGTTCTTTATTTTGGTGAGACCAAGAAGAAAAGGAAGGCTAGTAAAACCCTTAAGAAGGGCAAGGACAGAAAAATTGGGTAAGGCAAAGATTGCCAAGAAAGACCCGACAAAGGAGAAAGGACAATGCTTCCACTACGGCCAAGATGGGCATTGGAAGAGGAACTGTAAGGACTACCTTACAGATAAGACAAAACAGAAGCTTGGAGAAGCTTTAGGTATATTCATGATCAGTCTCCACTTGTTAGATTTTCATGATAACACATAGGTATTTGATACCGATGTGCTTATGATATCTGTAACTTGTTGTAGGTTCTGGCAAGCCTAGGAGATTGGGCAAATGTGAGATGGACCTCAAGATGAGCAATGAAGCAAGAGTTGCTATAGTTGTTGGGGAGGTCACCTTACATCTGCCCGGTGGAGCTATTATTGTATTGGATGCATGCTATTTTATTCCCTCTATTATCAAAAATATTATTTTCATCTCTTGTTTGACAATAAATAGATATAAATTATTTTTTGAGAATAATAGTTATTCAATAATTATAAATAATGAGATCATCACTAGAGGGACCCTGATAAATGGCTTATATGTGTTAGACACTTTTCCATATATCATGAATATAAATACGTCCAAGAGGAAAAGAGATGAGGTGAACAATGCATACCTATAACATTGTATGCTAAGTCATATATATGAGGAAATGATTCAAAAGTTGCTGAAAGATGGATACTTAGATCCATTTGACTATAAGTCATATGCAACTTGCGAACCTTGCTTCGTAGGAAGATGACCAACTCTCATTTTAGTTAAACTGGAGACAGAGCCACTGAGTTATTGGAATTCGTACATAGTGATATATGTGGTCCCATGTCGACTAAGGCTATTGGTGATTACTCATACTTCATTACATTCCCTGATGATTTCTCTAAGTATGAATACGTGTACTTGATGAAGTACAAGTTCAAGGCCTTTAAGAAGTTCAGGAAATATAAGAATGAGGTAAAGAACCAGGTAGGAAAGAGTATTAAGACTTTTCAATTATATCAAGAAGAAAAATACTTGAGTACAGAGTTTATATATTTCCTCAGGGACCATAGGATTCTATCTGAGTGGGCGCCTCCTTATACACCTCATCTCAATGGTGTATCAGAAAGGA
This sequence comes from Ensete ventricosum, assembly GCA_029747655.1. Classification (NCBI taxonomy): domain Eukaryota; kingdom Viridiplantae; phylum Streptophyta; class Magnoliopsida; order Zingiberales; family Musaceae; genus Ensete; species Ensete ventricosum. The sequence continues at coordinate 1,696,057 of JAQQAF010000010.1, read as the reverse complement.
GGAATCACATGCTGTTGGACATGGTGCGATCCATAATGAGTTTCACTGACTTACCAATCTCATTCTAGGAATATGCCCTAAAGATCATAACTTACCTTCTGAATAGAGTTCCATCAAAGTCGATAGTGTCTACACCATATGAGATATGAAAAGGAAAGAAGTCTTATCTTCAGGTGGTTAAGATTTAGGGTTGTCCTGCCTACGTTAAAAGACACAATCCGAACAAGTTGGAATCAAGGACAGAATGGTGCAAGTTCGTGGGATACCCCAAGGAAACTTATGGATATGATTTATATCATCCCGAGGACCAAAACGTCTTTGTTGCCAATAAGGTTGTGTTTCTTGAGAAGGAACACATTCTTGATGGAAACAATGGGAGTGAGATAAAGTTGAGAGAGGTTAGAGAACCTAGCTCAAGCACCATTCTAGAGTCCGAGTCTGTTCAAGTATCTAGCACACAAGTTCCAACTTTGCATAGATCTAGCAGAGTATCTCACCCTCCTGAAAGATATGTGGGACATATCAGTTGAGAGAACTCCTAGGATGTTGATCCTCGACCTACGAGGAGGTTATTATGAGTATAGACTCTGGGAAGTGGTAAGAAGCCATGAATCCTGAGATGGATTCCATGTACTCTAACAAGTTTTGAAATCATATGGATGCACATGAGGGTATCGTACCCATCGGCTACAAATGGATCTTCAAGAAGAAGATCATAGTGGATGGAAAGGTGGAAACCTATAAGGCAAGGTTGGTAGCTAAAGGATATCGTCAAAGGCAAGGAGTTGACTATAACGAAACCTTTTCACTTGTAGCTATACTTAAATCCATTAGAATTCGTTTGGCCATTGTAGTATATTATGCCTATGAGATCTGGCAGATGGATGTGAAAATGACATTCCTCAATGGCAACCTTGAGGAGGTGTATATGATACAATTATAGGGATTTGTATCCAGAGAGGGTCCAAATAAAGTACGTAGGTTGCTCAGGTCCATTTATAGATTGAAGTAAGCTTTTTGAAGTTGGAATAAAAGATTTAGTAAGGCAGTCAGATCTTATGACTTCGTTAAGAATCAAGATGACCCTTGTGTGTAAAGGAAGGTAAGTGGGAGCGCTATGATAGGACTCTAGCAGGGTTGAGTCCTAATCTCCCTAGAAGTACTCAATAAAACCTTACTAGATTGTAATAAAATCACTCCTATCTTATAAAGGAGTATGACTAGGGTTTAGATTAGCCCTTAGGGCTTAGTGGCCGCCGACTCCTTACTGGGTTGGTAGGCTAGGGTTTCCCCTTGCTTAGGTCGGCTATAGAGCCAACCTAGCCGCCACCTGTTCCCTCTAAGGCAGGTAGGTTATAAAAGAGGTAAAATGTTAATTTTAGTTATGCAAGCACCCCCTAGGGCTAGGGTTTAGAGTCCTATATAAGCATGTAGCCTCCACCTCTTTTTATTAAGCAATTATCAATTTTATTTCAGCCTTGTGCCGAATCTAGGAGGGAGGAACCCCTACAGCTTTCCAAGGGTTGATCCCCCTCAAGGATCAAAATCTATAGAGCTCCTTCTGGGGTTCTAACATCTGGTATCAGAGCAGCGACTGCCCCTGTAGCTGTCATCCACGCCTCCACCTTCCCAAGCAATTCCCACGATTGCTGCAACACGCACCTCCACCTTCCACCCCAACCGCAGATCAAATCAATCTGCTGCTACCCCCTACGTTTGATCTAGAAATCAGGTATTTTTTTATCATCCACGCCTCTTCAATACTGCAAGATTTCTTACTTTACATGTTGAAGATTTTCCCCAAATTTTATCTGCTGCAAATTTCATTCGTCGCAAACGTTATCATTGTTGCAAAGGTGAAACGCTGCAGAAATTTTCAGCCGATTGTTGCTTCTTAAAACTGAACTTTTAATTATCATTTATGGCTGAAACTTTTATAAAATTTCATAGATCATCTTAGCTTTCATCTAAGACTAATCTCATAAAAAAACGCCTTCTGGATCCAGATTTATAGTGCTGTGATTCATCATTGCGCAGTACTGAAATTTTACAATGGAGAATCTGCCTTCTGTTGATTGGCCTCTTGAAAACTGAACTTTTGTTTATCCTTTTTGGCTGAAATTTTTACACAATTCTAAAGATCACGTTTACTTTCATCTGGATTTGATTTCATGAAAAAACTCCTTCTGGAACTGGTTTTCTTGTATGATATTTCACTATCATGCAGTTCTAGAATTTTACGATGAAGGAATCTGCCTTGCATCTTTTGCCCTATTTCCCTACCGTTATGCCGCCAAAATTTTGTCAAAATTTCTACTGATATTGACAACATCTAAACCAAGGGTTTCTGCATAATTTTCTTAAACTTTCCCCTAGAATTTACATTGAGAAATCATCATTTTTCTGATGCAAAGACAGGTTCAGTAGGACAACACATCGCATCACTTCTTTTCATCGAATTCTATCATATTTGAGTGTTATTTTTTATGGGATTTCAGACTCTCTTTTTCTCATCACCAAACCCTACCATCCTCATCAAAAACCCTTCCAAATATTACCCTAAACCGAATCCAAACAGCCCCCAATCAGCCATCCAAATCAGCCTACTTCCTTATCAATCCACTTACCTTTTTAGCCAACTTTCCTTACCGAGATACCTACCTTTGCTGCCATCTATTCCATATTTAAAATCTACTTTCCTAACCTTCATCTACTGCTATCATAGCCCTAAAACTATACCAATTCGTAGCCTAAACTCCACAAAACCGTAGCTCCAAATCTACCCTAAACCGCAGCCTACTTCCATCCAAACTGATTCACCTTCCAACCGGCCACCCCCTTCTCCAAAATTCTCATGCCACTAACCCAACAATAGAAAAAAGATCTCAATATTATAGATCTAGAGGCTTATACTATGGCATCAGAGGAGGCAATCGATGCAAAGCTTGAAGCCTTTAGAAACCGCATGGAAGAGAAGATGTGATCCCATTTCGCCGAATTCAGCATTGGCCGACTGTCGAACCCGAGGAAATCACAACATAGAGAAACTTCATATAGGCGAGATGATCCTCAAGAACATGATCACATCACCTATGATCTCAATAATCCACGCATGAAGGTTAACTTCCCTAGATGGGAAGAAGGAGACCCGATCGGGTGGATCTTGCGCGCGGAGCGCTATTTTCGATTCTACCGAACCGCTGACGCCACACGGGTGGAGATTGTTACCATCCACCTCAAGGGAGATGCTATTCAGTGGTTTAATTGGTTAAGCACACCTATGGAGGAGTCTCTTGGCATCGATTCAAGGAAGGACTACTAAACTGCTTCGGACCAATCGATTTCAACAACATCGACTGACAATTGGCAAAGATTCATCAAACCTCTACAATACAAGAATACCAAACAAGGTTTGAGTGTTTATCTAACCAAACTGAGAATTGGTCTGAGAAATAACTTTTAGGTACTTTTATCGAGGTCCTAAAGCCGGAGATACAAGGAGAAGTAAAGGTGCGACAACCGTACACTCTCATGGCGGCGATTTCCTTCGCATGTATCTAGGAAGAACAATTGAACCATGAGGCACGAAGGACAAGGGTCGCTCCCCGACTAGCCATGCCGAGGCCTACTGCCATCCAAGCCCCTGCACCAAAAAAGTTGACAAGAGACGAGCTTCGTGAACGATCGGCCAAGGAGTTGTGTTGGCATTGCGAAGAACCGTGGAGCCGCGAACATCACTGCAAAAAGGGTCGGCTCCTCGTGATTGAACCAGTGGAGGATGAGGACAATGAAACATTTGAAGAAGCCCTTGAACCTAAAGAAGAAGCCATGGAGGAAGAATCCCAACCGGCCAACTACGCAGTGCACACATTGGTCGGCTATTCCAACCCGCTGATGATTGCGCCCACTAAAGAACCCAAACTTGAAGATATGACTCTCGAGCCCAAGGAGAAGGATACACCACAACCGGCGACCCGCATGGTCCCTACCTTAGACGGCTACACCAACCTGCAAAAATTGAAGATCGAAGGGTTTCTCGAGCAACAGTCCATCATCATCCTCATCGACGCCGGGAGCACACACAACTTCATGAGTAGTAAGGTTGCTACCCACTTAATTCTCCAAAATAAAGATTACAACGGGTTTGAAGTCAAGGTAGCTAATGACCAAATTCTAAAGTACAACCAAAAGTATCTGTGGGTAAAACTGATCGTACAGGAGCAAGACGTAGTTGCTGATTTTTTCCTCCTCCCTCTTGATGGTTTTGATATAGTGCTTGGCATTGATTGGTTGTCCATGATTGGAGATATTTTTTGAAATTTTTTGAAGCTAACCATGAAATTTTTCAAAAAGGGAAAGCAGGTGATTCTACGAGGGAGCCCAGCAGCTACAACCACAACACCACACTTGGAGGGGGTACCAAAAGAAGAAGCCAATGGTTTCCCAATTCAAATTCAAGAGTTTCATGAGATTGAAGATAAAAAATCACTCCCATAGCTTACTAAATTTCTGGGTGTCTCCACCCAACCAAGCTGACTACCTCCTTTGAAGCTGGTCGACCCCCTATGTTGAACAGGTTGAAATTTCTACCAGTTGTTGCTCAACCAGATTGCTTCATACAACCTCAGAAGGTCAAAGACAAAAGGGTCGTCCAAGAGATGACAGAGACATGGATTGTTCGGCCATGCTTATTTCTCGCTATGACACGTCCCTATATCCTTTTCCCTGGAGATAAGCTACTTCTAAAGTGTTACATCCTGTTGAACTCATAATGGCTGCTGATGCAACACTTCCAGATCTCAAGTGACTTCCATGACTTTCCCCAGGATCGGACCATGATGCTTAAAGACTTCCTTGATGATGACATTCGATCTATGGCCCAAGACCGTAAGAAAATTGAGCCCCACCAGTGGCAAAATCAAAAAAGGGGAAGGATCATTCGCAGGACTCAACGAAGCATGAACAGCATCCCTCTCATTATAAAGAAAGATGCACCACCTTGGCTGAGTGGAACTATAGCCCTCATGACCACGATGTTGTCCACACCAAATCGTGGCCATGTGATTATTATTGGAGCAGACACATCCAGAGTGGGGGTCAGCACTATCCTCATGTAAGATGGTCAACAACACGAAGAAGTAAAAATGGGCCCTGAAAAATCACCACTCCTACCCACCTCAGACTCAGATCAGGCTCACACCACTAGATATTTTAATAGAGGATAGCCCTCACTCCAAAAGAAGTCACGACTACTATTATAGAGTAACCACGTGGTAACACATACAAGGAAGAAACTTTCCCCTGACAAACGTCAGAGCAAAAGAAAGTTTCCTGAGAAAGATCAAGTCCCCCTTCATCTCCAACTCCACCAGCACAAAATTCAAGCCTCAAGAAAGTGGTCTCCTTATTTCTTTGGGCCTTGCAAAATTGGGGATCACATTGGGGCTCTAACCTGGAGATCAGATCCGTGCACCAGATTAAAATTACAGTTGATCCTCTAAGTATCCCGCCTCAAATAGAAATTGAAAGCCGATGACTTAGTTCAAGTTCTTCCAACTGACACCCAAGCTGATGAGGAGCTGAAGACAATGCTGATTTTAAGAGGGCGGGTTTGATAGGACTCCAGTAGGGTTGAGTCCTAATCTCCCTAGAAGTAGTCAATAAAACCTTACTAGATTGTAATAAAGTCACTCCTATCTTATAAAAGAGTATGGCTAGGGTTTAGATTTACCCTTAGGACTTAGTGGTCGTCACCCCCCTTACTGGGTTGGTAGGCTAGGGTTTCCCCTTGCTTAGGTCGGCTATAGAGCTAACCTAGCCGTCACCTGTTCCCTCTAAGGCAGGTAGGATATAAAAGAGGCAAAAGGGTAATTTTAGTTATGCAAGCACCCCCTAGGGCTAGGGTTTGGAGCCTTATATAAGCATGTAGCCTCCAGAGTTTCCAGTCTAACATTGATGATAGTAAGTCGACCTTAGGGTATATTTTCATCTGAATGGAGAAGCAGTAAGCTGGAAGAGTTTCAAGCAAGATACTACTGTTGACTCAACCATAGAGGTGGAATATATTACTGTAGCAAAAGGAAGGAGTATGGATAAAGAAGTTCATCAAGGATTTGGGAGTCATATCAAGCAGCATGGAGTTGATTCCCATATACAGTGACAACGATAGGGCAATAGATCTAGCAAGGGAACCCACGTCTTATCAAAATTATTTTGAAGAGGTTCTACTTAATTAGAGAGATCATAGCCCAAAAAGAGATAGCAATAAAAAGAGTTCCATCTAAAGATAACACTACAGATCTATTGTTGGGAAACCTCAGCGGGTGCATCACATGCGAAGCGAAAATCAAAATAAAAACCAGTTTCCTACGTAGATCAAATCGTCGTGCAAAAGATTGGGATCGTAAGAAAAATCATAAAAACCAAAAAACCACGATGTGTGAGAGATTAATTTTACCTAAGGAGATCATATATCCCTGTATTCCAGATCCGGATAGAGAAGATGAAGGAGGTCAAGTGTCCTCTCTAAAGGTATCCACACGATGGATCTCTGTAGCGAAACTCCTCCAATCTGATCTCGCAACTCTTGCACAGAGGGAGGGAGGAGAATAGGAGGTAGTGGCTAAAGTTGCAACCTATCCACCATGAGTCTCCCCTCCTATTTGTAGAGAGCCACCAAAAACCCTAGGGCTCCTGCCTTAGTGGATATTGGATCTTCATCCAATAACCCACTAACTTTGTATTATTGGATCTCTATCCAATAATCTCCTTATGCCTTTAATTGGGTCTTAAGCAAGGAGCCCATCAGTATAGGTTCTCATCTAATGAGAATAGGGGCTAATTGGATCTTTATCCAATCCTCTATTCGTTAAAGCATCTACCGTATGTGTGTGAACCTCTAGGCCCGATACCAAGCTGGCCGTGAGTCACTCACATCAGAACTCCTTCTGATATAGTGAATTATTATCCCCATAATAATTCACTCAACTCATCGACTATGGACGTACTAGACCACTACGCCATAGTCCCAAACGGTACAGGGGGGATCAAATTCATCGGACCGATCTATCTATAGTTACCATGTATCTATAATCCCTTATCCAACTAATATCCCAAAGATCGTATATTGGATATGGTACTGTCAGGTCATATACGGAATCTGTCATAGTCTCGCTTTAATCGGATTCTCCCGAAGAACTCTTTCTCTCTCAATCCGAATGACCATGGTTAGGGATTTGTCTGAGCAAGCACATATGAGATATTCCTCTCGTGATATCGAGAGTAGATAATCTGCTATTGACACTCAATTGTCATCGTAAGGTTGGCTACCAATCCCGATAACCAGCTATACCTGATCTGGAATTTTTAAAACCTGTAAGTATGGTGTCAAAGAAAGGAGTACTCATACAAGACATCCTTGGTGTCTCAAGTCTAAGGACCAGATACAAAACTGGGACTATGGAATCATTGTCTGACATTAGGTATCATTAACCATACAACATTCAATAAGCAGATCAATCAGTGAACTCATTCTCCAATAAGCACTTGTACTATATCTTTAGTGTCTCCACACAAGTGGCTATGAGACCAGTCGCCTCCATCATATGGACGGGTATATAGTACACTGATCTGTCTTGTTATCTCAATGTCCCTCTTGAGTAACCTATGACCGGGATTATTTAGGATCTGTGTTTAAAGGTGAATCGATCTCATTATCGTGATCTCATCACGATCCGACTCCCATTGTACAGAACCAAGGACATCACAATATATATGTAACAAATAATGTGAGAATATGCCAATATTAATCATAAGCAAAAAGATCACATAGCGTGTCACACATGCCATCACTCACGTGATTGGCTTGCAGGGCACTTGTAATTAGCAATCTCCCACTTGATCTAAAGCCAATCACTTATGTGTCTGATCCCCATCAGACCCTTGTAACGCTCAAATACAATCTAAGCCAGCGGCTTCGCTAGTGGATCTGCAATGTTATCTTCGGATGAAACTCTTTCCATTGCTATATCTTTTCGGGTCATGATTGCTCTAATCAGATGAAACCTCCTCGAAATAATTCTGTTGAGACATTAGTTCCTTTGTTAGAGTTATTGCCCTATCGCTGTCACAATATATGGGAGTCAGCTCCACGATTCTTGGTATGACTCTCAAATCCTTGATGAACTTCTTCATCCACAGCAATGTATTCTGCCTCTATGGTCGAGTCAGCAGTAGTATCTTGTATGGAACTCTTCCAGCTTACTGCTCCTCCATTCAGGGTGAAAACAAACCCTGAATTTGACTTGCTATCATCAATGTCGGACTGAAAACTCGAGTCCGTGTAGCCCTCAACCTGGAGGCTACCTTCTCCATATATCAATAAAATATCCTATAGTGCTTCTCAAGTACTTAAGGATACACTTTACTGCCTTCTAGTGTTCTAAACCTGGATCAGCCTGATACCTATTCGTGACACTCAGAGCATATGTTATATCTGGCCTGGTACATAGCATCGTATACATGATGGATCATATCGCTGAGGTATAAGGTATCTTATCCATGTCTGTCCTTTCTTCATGAGTCTTTGGGGACATACTCCTAGAAAGTGATATTCCATGTCTTATCGGTATGAGACCTCTCTTGGAATTCTTCATGCCAAACCTTTTGACAATGGAGTCTATGTACCTAGACTGGGATAAGCCAAGCATCCTTTGGCATCTATTTTTATAGATCCGGATCCCTAAAATATAGGATGCTTCCCCTAAGTCTTTCATGGAGAAGTTTTTGGATAGCCAAGCCTTTACTGTGGAGAGCATTCCTACATCATTTCCAATTATTAGGATATCATCCATATATAGCACCAAGAAGGTGATAGCGCTTCCACTTACCTTCTCGTACACACAAGGCTCATCTTCGTTCTTAACGAAGTCATAAGATCTGATCACCTCATCAAATCTTATGTTCCAACTTCGGGAAGCTTGCTTCAATCCATAAATAGATCTAAGTAACTTATACACTTTATCTGGACTCTCTTTGGATACGAATCCCTCTGACTGTATCAAATACACCTCCTCCTAGAGGTTGCCATTGAGGAATGTCATTTTGACATCTATCTGCCAGATCTCATAGTCATAGTGTGCTGCAATGGCCAAAATAATTCTAATGGATTTAAGCATGGCTACAGGTGAAAAGGTTCGTCATAGTCAACTTCTTGTCTTTGACGATATCCTGTAGCTACCAGCCTTGCTTTATAGGTCTCTGTTTTCCATCCACTCTAATCTTCTTCTTGAAGATCCATTTGCAACCGATGGGTACAATACCCTCAGGTGCATCCACAAGGTTACAAAACTTGTTAGAGTACATAAAATTCATCTCAGAATTCATGGCTTCTTGCCACTTCCCGGAGTCTATACTCATAATACCCTCCTCGTAGGTCTGAGGATCAACATCCTAAGAGTCATCTCCACTTATATGTCCCACATATCTTTCAGGAGAGTGAGATACTCTACTAGACCTACGTAAAATTAGAATTTGTGTGTTAGGTATCTTAATAGACTCGGGCTCTGGAATGGTGCTTGAGCTAGGTTCTCCAACCTCGCTCAATTCTATATCACTCCCACTGTTTCCACCAAGATTGTGTTTCTTCTTAAGGAACACAGCTCTCTTGGCAACAAAGACCTTTCGGTCCTCAGGATGATAAAAATAATATCCACAAGTTTCCTTTGGGTATCCCACGAATATGCACCATTCTATCATTGATTCTAACTTATCGGGTTTGTGTCTTATAACGTGGGCAGGACATCCCGAAATCTTAACAATCGTAAGATCGAGCTTCTTTCCTTTCTATATCTCATATGGTGTAGACACTACCAACTTTGATGGAACTCTGTTCAGAAGGTAAGTTGTAGTCTCTAGGGCATACCCCCAGAATGAGATGGGTAGGTCAGTGAAACTCATCATGGACTGCACCATGTCTAATAGCGTGTGATTCCTCCTTTCTGATACACCATTGAGATGAGGTGTATATGGAGGTGTCCACTGGGATAGAATCACATTGTCCTTGAGGAAATGGGTGAACTCTGTACTCAAGTACTCTCCTCCTCGATCTGATCGAAGAGTCTTAATACTCTTTCCAATTTAGTTCTCTACCTCATTATTATATTCCCTGAATTTCTCAAAGGCCTTAGATTTATACTTCATTAAGTATACATGTCCCTACCTAGAGAAATCATCAGTGAATGTACTGAAGTATGAGTAACCACCTATAGCCTGAGTCGACATGGGACCACATACATCACTATGTATAAGTTCCAATAACTCGGTTGCTCTCTCTCCAGTTCCACTAAGAGGAGAGTTTGTCATCTTTCCACGAAGGCAAGGTTCGCAAGTTGCATATGACTCATAGTCAAATAGATCTAAGTATCCATCTTTCAGCAACTTTTGAATCCTTCCCTCATGTATATGACCTAGCCTATAATGCCATCGGTTTGCATTATTCACCTCATCTCTTTTCCTCTTAGATATATTTATATTCATGATGTGTGGTGAAGTGTCTAACATATATAAGCCATTTACAAGGGTCCCTCTAGTGATGATCTCATCATCCATAATTATTGAACGACTATTGTTCTTAAAAACTAATTTATATCCAATAATTGTCAAACAAGAGATATATATAATGTTTTTGATAATAGAGAGAACAAAATAGCATGCATCCAATGCAATGATAGCTCCACCAGGCAGATGTAAGATGACCTCCCCAACAGTAACTACAGCAACTCTTGCTCCATTACCCATCTTGAGGTCCATCTTGCCTCTGGCCAGTCTCCTAGGTCTTGCCAGAACCTATGACGAATTACAGATATGATAAACACTCCCGGTATCCAATTCTCATATGTTATCATGAAAATCTGACAAGTGGAGACTGATCATGAATATACCTGAAGCTTCTCCAAGCTTCTATCTTGCCTTCTCTACAAGGTAGTCCTTACATTTCCTCTTCCAATACCCATCTTGGCTATAGTGGAAGCACTATCATTTATCCTTTCCCTGGTATTTCTTAGCAAACTTTGCCTTACCTGGTCTTTCTTTGCCCTTGCCCTTCTTAAGGGTCTTGCTAGCCTTCCTTTTCTTTTTGGTCTCACTAATATAGAGAACTGGCTTCTCCTTCTTGATGACACTCTCAGCTTCCCTCAACATATTGAGGAGCCCAGGGAGAGTCAACTTAAACTTGCTTATGTTAAAATTTATAATGAAGTGAGAAAAGGAATCTGATAGGGACTGAAGTATAAGATCAACACACAGGTTATCCTCTAGGACTATCTATATACTTCACAACGCGAGCGATCTCATCCTCACTTATCCTTTCCTCCAGCGTGGGCACAATCATGTTAAGGACATATATGATTTTCTCTTTCATGAGAACAATTCTCAAATTGTGAAGCTTTTGAACCAATGAGGCGGTTGGCATCAAGTATGCCACGTAGGGGTTTGCAAGCGACAAACAAGATATAGCGTAAATTAAATAATATACAAATTTTACATAAAATATTAATTAAGATATGAACTTCTATCTTAATGTACTCTCACTATTTTCTTAGCAAATCACGCGACACCCTTGACACGTGAGACGGAAGTCTTCGACAGACTCCTAGTGGGGATCGGGATCCAATTGGCATCTTAGTGCAACCTCGAGGGACTCGACCAATTACACTAAGCCCAAAAGGTAGGCAACTCTTGCCAATCACAACTCCTTATGATTCCTGTCAGGTTCGGCCTTCGAATCATCATGGTCTCGAGGGACTCGACTAACCATAATATTCAGTTAAGTCATCACCATCGTTACAAGATGAGTCTGATTTGATGATATGCCCTCGAGGGACTCGACCAAGCATACCATGTCCTCAGGTCACCAGTGACATCTCTATATCGTAGGCAAGAACTCGATTATATAGATAGGTGAGCCTCGAGGGACTCGACCAACTCAACCTATGTCGTGATTCAATTTCTTCCTATAACGATGGAAGGCCACGTAGGTCAATCTTATTGCCTCACGCTTACGGACTTAATATTATCTTAGGAGGGGTTTTTTGTATCGGTCTCCTAATATGTCGTGTCACACATATACATATTTAATATATATTTACATCGCATGCAAATATATATATACATATATCTATTGCCAAAGTCGTTAGCTCAAATTGTACTTGAGCGTCATCGGAGTCTGATGTGGATCAGACACATAGGTGATTGGTTTTAGGTCAAGCAAGAGATTGCTAGTTATAAGTGCCCTACAAGCCAATCACGTGAATGATGACAAGTGCGACACGCTGCATGATCTTTTGATTATGATTATTATTGATATATTCTCACATTATATTATATGTTGCATATATATTGTGATGTCCTTGGTTCTATGCAATGAGAATCAAATCATGATGAGATCATGATAATGAGATCGATTCACCTTTAAACACATATCCTAAATAATCTCAGTCATAGGTTACTCGAGAGAGACATCGAGATAACCGAATAGACCCCTGTACTATATACTCATCCATATGATGGAGGTGACTGGTCTTATAGCTACTTATGTAGAGACATTATGGATATAGTACAGGTGCTCATTAGAGAATAAGTTCACTGATTGATCCGCTTATGGAATGCTGTATGGATAATAATGCCTAATGTCAAATAGTAATTCCATAGTCTCAGTTGTGTGTCTGATCCTTAGACTTGAGACACCAAGGATGCCTTGTATGAGTACTCCTTTCTTTAATTCCGGACTTACAGGTTTGGAATGTTCCAGATATAGTACAGTCGGTTATCAGGATTGGTAGCTAACCTTATGAAAGCAATTGAGTGTCAATAAAGGATCATCCACTCTCAGTATCACGAGAGAAATATCCTATATGTGCTGGCTCAAACAAATCTCTGGCCAGGGTCATTCAGATTGAGAGAGGAGTTCTCCGGGAGAATCCGATAAGAGCGAGACTCAGATGGAATCCATATGTGACCTGACAATACCATGTCCAATATATGATCTCTGGGATATTAGTTGGATGAGGGACTATAGATACATAGTAATTATAGATAGCCAGGTCCTATGGATTTGATCCTCTACCATCTGGGGACTATTGCGCAGTGGCTTAGTACGTTCATAGTTGATGAGTCGAGTAAATTATTATGGAGATAATAATTCACAATATCAGAATGAGTTCTGATGGGAGCGACTTACGGCCAGCTTTATATCAGTCCTAGAGGGTCACACACATATGGTAGATGCTTCAGTGAATAAAGGATTGGTTGGAGATCCAATTAGCTCCTATTCCAATTAGATGAGAACCTTCACTGATGGGCTCCTTGCATGAGGCCCAATTAAAGGCCAAAGGAGATTATTGGATAGAGATCTAATAATACAAGATTAGTGGGTAATTAGATGAAGATCCAATACCCAATAAGGCAGGACCTCTAGGGTTTTTGGTGGCTCTCTATAAATAGGAGGGGAGGCACATAGTTGATATGCTAGATCTTTAGTCGCCCCCTCCTATTCTCCTCCCTACCTCTGCACAAGAGTTGCGAGACCTGGGATTGTGCGTAGAGTATTGCTACAGTGATCCATCGTGTGGATGCCGCTAGAGAGGAGGACGCTTGACCTCCTTCATCCTATCCATCCAGATCTAAAGAAATAAGGGTATATGATCTCCCTAGATAAATAATCTATCATACGATATGGTTTTTCGATTTTACAAATTTCTCATGACCCAATCTTTTGCACAATGATTTGATCTACGTGTGAAACCTGTTTTATTTTGACCTTCTGCTGCACATGTGATGCTCCCATTGATGTTGCCCAACAAAGGATCCATTGGGTCTTATTTGGGACTGATTTGAGCCAATTAAGAGGCTCATTCAGTGATCCAATGCTGGGCCATACGGTGGCACCACCAGACCTAGCGATGGTATAATGAAACCCCACAAGATTCTATCTCTGAAATGATCTCTATAGGGGATCAGCCTCCTTGGAACTCTAAAGGTGTTCCTCCCTCCTTGGAAATCAGCACAATGGCTTGAAGAAAAGTTGTATTACTTGATGAAAAAGAGGGAACTAAAGTGCTAATATAAGGCTCAAAAACCCTTACCCTAATATAGACTCCAACTACTACTCCAACAAACTTAGCCGCCTTTCCCAAATAGTAGGATAGGCGACGGTTAGATGACTCCTAACCCTAGCCGACCTTTTTAATTAAGGTGGTTAGGGTTTATTATATGCCTTGGAGTTTTATTGATATCATGACTCAGTGAACTTAGGACCTAACCTAATTAGGGTCCTAATAGACCTGTCCTCTTCGAATCAGTCTTGTCCTTAAGGCTAAAGCTCCATGAACTCCAGAAATTTGATCTTCAACTCTTCATAAGGCTCCCACATGACATCTTCGGCATGTAGACTCATCCATCGTACTAGCACTTCAGTAGTAGGACGTCGATGACGCATCACGATTCATCGGTCAAGAATCACCTTCGGTTGGATCTAGATCTCTCCATGGGCGGTAATTTCCTGTAGGTGAATCTGGGCCTTCTTGTTCTCACTAAGCTTGGGCTTCGGGCATGATACGTGGAAGATAGATAGATCTTACAATTTGTAGGTAGGTCCAGCCAGTATGCCACTGCTTCTATGCGCTCTATAATCTGGTAGGGCCCGTAAAAGTGAGGTGATAGCTTCATAGATGCTCTAGTGTGGATGGATGTCTGTTTGAAGGGCTAGAGCCTAAGGAAGACCCAATCTCCCACTGAGAACTCTCTTTCGCTTTTGTGCATATCGTATTATTGTTTCATCCTGGTCTGCGCTACTGAAAGACTATCCTTCAGTAATTTTATTATTTTGTCCCTGTCCATGAGTTTCCTGTCTACCTGGTCTACATTGGATGAGTCGATTACATACTTTGGGATTATAGGGGGCGATCGGCCATACATAGCTTCAAAAGGAATACATTTAGTGGAAGACCAATAAGTCATGTTATACCACCACCCGACCTAGGGGAGCCATTTTGTCCATTCTTTTGGCCGGTCACTGGTAAAGCATCTGAGGTAAGTCTCCAAGCACATGTTTAACACTTCAGTTTGGCCGTCGGTCTGTGCGTGATATGTTATGCTCATCTTTTATTTGGTGTCTTGTAACTGGAAGAGTTGTGTCCAAAATTTATTAGTGAAGATCCCAGCACGACCACTCACAATAGATCTAGGTATCCCATGTAATTTGTAATATTATCCATGAAGATCCGAGCAATGCTAGTGGTGATGTAAGGGTTACAGACAATGCAAAAATGAGCATATTTTGTGAGCCAACCAACCACGAGGATTGTACCTTTTCCTTGGGATGGGGGTAGCCCTTTGATGAAGTCCATCAAGATGTTAGTCCAAACTGAGACCGGAATAGGTAGAGGTTGTAGCTTCCCAGGGTTTGCCATTATTTTGCCTTTTATGTCGTTGACATGTGTCGCACTGTGCTACAAATTCAGCAATGAAGTTCTTCATCCCTTTCCAAAAGAAATTTTGTTTGATCCTCTTGTAGGTTTGAAGGAATCCAGAATGCCCAGATAATGGGGAGGAATGTATCTCCTATAAGATGGTATTTATGTAGGGGGAATTCTTCACTAGTACTATACGTCCTTTATATCGTAAGTCCTTCGAATCCCGGTTCTTCCTCCAATTTTTTGATGGTATCCTGAATTTCTAGGTCATCTTGCTATTCCTTTCTGATGTCTTCAAGGAAGTTGCTAATCAGAATAGAGATGGCCAAAAGTGCAGCTTGCTCGGGTAGTCGGGAGAGCACATCTGCCACCACATTCTCTTTCCCTTTCTTGTAAGTTATTCTATAATCATATCCAAGGAGTTTTGATACCCATTTTTGCTGCTCGACAACCGATATCTTCTGCTCTACAAAATATTAAGGCTCTTGTGGTCGGTCTTTATTTGAAAGCACCGATATATCAGGTAAGGTCTCCACTTTGTCACCACATGCATGATTACAAGCATCTCCTTGTAGTAGATGGACATTTTTAGGTATGAAGGAGATAAGGCTTTGCTGGTGTAGGCAAGGGGTCAGCCTTCTTGCCTAAGGATGACACCGATCCTAGCTCCCGATGCATCAGCTTCAATTACGAATATTTTATCGAAGTCGGGTAGCGCCAGCACGGGTGTAGACGACATTGCAGCATTGAGAGCGTCATAGGCTATTGAGGCTTTATCCAACCAAAGGAAGGCATCATTCTTCAGCAAGGATGTGAGGGAGGCATTGATCTTCCCATAATCTTTTATAAACTTACAATAGTAGCCGGTCAGTTTGAGAAACCCGTGTAGTGCTTTTATTTTCTTGGGCATTGGTCAGCCTTACATTGCTTCAATTTTTGAAGGGTTCACGGCTACGCCTTCCTCTAAAATTATATGCCTAAAATACTCCACCTTTTTCTAAAAAAAATAGCATTTTGATTATTTGACAAAAAGTGTATGCTCTTGAAGTACCGTCAGAACAAATCGTAAGCAATAAAGGTGGCTTTCAAGAGAGGGGCTGAAAATGAGAATGTCGTTGAAGAAAACCAACAAGAATTTATGAAGATAACTCCAAAAAATATCATTCATGAGGCTCTGAAAAGTAGAGAGAGCATTAGTGAGATCGAAATGCATTACATAAAATTCGTAGTGGCCATTGTACGTCTAAAAAGCAATCTTCGGTATGTCTTCCTCGTGCACTCGAAATTGATGATATCCAGATCGCAGATATAACTTCTTGAAGACTCGAGCTCCCTTTAATTCATCTAGTAGCTCATCTACCATCGGAATAGGATATTTATCCTTGACCGTGATGTTGTTGAGGGCTCGGTAGTCCATGCACATACGCCATGTTTTATCCTTCTTCCGTACGAGAAGCACCGACGAAGAGTAGGGGCTACAGCTTGGCCAAATGTGTAATATCTCTTATTTTCAAAATATTTGTAATGATATATTTTAAATTATTCATGAGGATTTATTTTATAATAGATTGTTTTTAAGGACCTATTTGTAAATATGAGAATTTGTTTAAAAACTTATTGCTAGAGACCTAAATGTAAAACTTAAAAGTTTGATATGAATTATGTAAGATTCAAATTAAGTTATAAAAAAAAAAGATGATGACAAGTGTCATTACCTAGTTTAAAGTGGTGCCACTTATGCATATTGCATAGGTGACACATAAGCACCTTGTATATATGCTTGCCACCTAACAACTCATATGTTAGCTTAAACAATTAACAATTAGAGAAGAAAGGGATTTGGCGACAATGTAAACTTACGAAGAAGAAGAAGATGATGATGATGATGATGATGATGACGAAGAGAAGGAAAAGGAGAAGAAAAGATTTGAGAGTTTTGAGATTTGAATCAAATCCACATTTGGGATCAAAATTGCAAAGGCAAGTGTTCTAACCCCATCCTACTAAATATTTTCTATCCTTTCTCTATTGAAATTTATCATTGTTCTTGCCTTGATTATGAGAAAATTTCGGGACAAATACAGCCTTAAAATCTGAATTCTCCTTCGTTAGCTGCAAAAGTTAGAAATCTAGAATATTTTTAAGAATGTGACCTATTTGCTTTGTTCAAGTCATAACTTTCTATACAGACCTCTGTTTTGGAAAAATATTAATTCCTTCAAAAAATAGATTCATAGATCTTTCTTTTGAAACTGAGTTTAAAGAATTTGGAGTTCATTTGCTAGCCCAAACGTTTATTTCAATTGAGCATATAAAATCTGTAAAATAGAATCTGTAACTTCTAACCTTTCATCATACTTATATCTCCCTATCGGAGTCTCTGATTTATGTAATTCTATAAACCAGGGACTACGATTCCTGATCTTTGACTGATAAATCATCTATAACCTTTTATAGAGACTTCTAATTTATATAAAACTTATTTTATTTAAAATTAGATTGATTTAGCTTTCAAAAGATATCTTTTTTGAGTAATTTGGAGCATATTTGATTATTCAAAATCACTTTGAGATGTGACTTCTGAATTCTACCAGAATAGTTATTGTATCAGTTTTGTCTATTCTTGCTTCATCTATTTCAAAACTAAATTCTCTGATGCTCTTGCCTTTGATTATGAGCATAATGTCTTCTATCCTTTTTCTACTAAAATTTATCCTTATTCTTACTTTGATTATGAGGAAAATTTGAAACAAATTCGAAATCTCTTTTGCTTGGCTGTTAAAGTGTGAATCTGTGATATTTTAGAGACTATGACATGTTTGCCTTGTTCAAGTTGTAACTTTTTGGTACAAATCTTGGTTTCAAACAAAACCTAATTCTTTTAAAAATAGATTCATAGATCTTTCTTTTGAAACTAAGTTTGAAGAATTTTGAGTTCATTTGCTAGCCCAAAAGTTTACTTCTAATGAGCATATGTAATCTATAAAATAGAATCTATAGCTTCTGACCTTTCATCATTGGATTACTTATATCTCCCTATTGGACTCTCTGATTCTTGTAAACTTAATTCATTAGAAACTAGGCTCATAGATCTCTTATTTGATACTAGGATTGAAAGATTTGGAGCCCAAATGACTATCAAAAATTTTATTTTATTAGACCTTATGGATTTTGTAAAATAGGGACTATGATTCCTGAACTTTGGCTACCAAATCATCTATAACTTTTTGTAGAGACTTCTAATTTGTATGAAACTTATTTCAACTGAAATTGGATTTAGCTTTCTAAAGATACCATTTTTGAGTAATTTGGAGCATATTTTATTGTTTAAAATAACTTTGAGATGTGCCTTATGAATTCTGACAGAATAGTTATTGTATCAGTTTTGCCTATTCTTGCTTATCCATTTCAAAACTAAATTCTCTTATGCGCTTGCCTATGATTTCCTTACATATCTAAATATGTTATGTATTAATCAATATTACATCATATTATTATATTTTGACGCATGCATGATTTATTGTTCCGTATGTGCTTCCGATATAATCCAAATTCATTACTCATGTCATTTTATACTCTAGTGTTTGTGGGATATTCTGGACCTTTACCAGAAATGATAAAGGATATTATGCTTAGAGCCTGTGATGCTATACTTTTGTCTGATGGTCATTCAGAAATGGATGGATCATCATATTATGTATGTGATCCCACATCACCATCTATATTTTTAATATAATATCGGATCATATTCTGTCTATGATCTAGCTAAAGTCTTTCTTCTTTGGAGTCGTATATCATTGCCTTGAAATCTTGCGTACTCTTATTCCTTATTCCTTGCCTATCTGAATGCATATTATGAATATTTATATATTTATCATATTATTTTATACTTGGCACACATATATTTTATTGTTCCGCATGTACTTCTGATAGATACCAATTTTGTGGCTTATGTCCTTTTGTACTATGGTATTTGTGGGATAATTCTGGACTTTTATCAGAAATGATAAAGGGTATTGTGCTTAGAGCCCGTGATATTCTGTTGGCCCCCATTGACTTCACTCAGACGTGGGTAGATAGAACTCCCAAACATGGGAGACTTATGTTTGGTGGTCATTCAATGATGGATGATCGACATTATGTTTGTGATCCTACTTCACCCTTTATGTCTTTGATATGATATCCAAAGCATTGCTTATGAGTTTGTTTATATGCTTTGGATAAAAATAAAATGAATATTATGTGTGATATGATATTTGAGCTTATGTTCCTTAATTGTTCATTTGATAAGCTTTGAGATTATTCATACACCATTGATATGCTTTGAAATTTGACCTATGTATCTTGATAAGCTCCAAAATGTTTCATTTGCCATTAATATATTCTGAAACATTTCATATGTCTTTGACATGCTCCTAAATATTTCAAATGCCATTGTTATGTTCAGAAATATTTCATTTGCTATTGATATATTATGAAACATTTCATACGCCATTGATATGTTTCAAAATATCCTATGCATCTTTGATATGCTCCGAAATATTTCTTATGCCTTTGATATGTTTCTAAAACACTTTATACATCATTGATATGCTCCGAAATATTTTGTTTGCTATTGATATGTTGCTTGACATTCTTACACCTTCGATATGCTCTGAATCATTTCACATTTCCGTTGATATGCTCCGATATGTTTCATACGGCATTGACATGTTCCGAGATATTCCACACCAATGATATGCTCCAACTACTCTTTCTCTACTATTATGATCAAAGTATGTTTTGAATAAAATGATTTGTGATTATGTATCTATGAGATACTACCTATGAATTCTTATACCTTTGTCTTGCTATATGATATCAAGTTTATTTTAACAACTATCCTTCTTTGTTTTAGATATGTTAGTCACTTACTAAGCTCTATATGTTTACTATGTTGCTATATAAATTTTACAAGTTAGCTTGTCACTTGTAGAAAAAGTTAGAACTAGATTGAGACAGTGAAAAGCTATATAGATTTTGGGCAAGTCTTGTTGTGAGATGTTGTATAAGAATATTTTGCATGTAATGAAATATTATAGATAAATATGAATTGATGTATCTTGTAAAAAGGGTTAGAATACCTCTTAATGTGGAATCTTTGAATGTTAAGTTTTACAATCATATGAAGTGGTGGAGAAATGGTTGGTTTTACATTCGTATAGATTTCTGAGACTGATGGTTTTATAAGTGTGGTTAATATTTTTGGTTAAGCTAACTTTGAGTTTTGTGGATTATCGAGTGATGTGGTGTAAGATTTATAAATTGTATAGGTTTTATGAATGGATATAAATGATCTTTGAAAATGTTTAATCAGTATTCTCAATGTTAGTTTGGATCCTGGGTTCAGATTGTTGATGAGTTACAATGTATTTCTGATTATACGATGGGTTCACGCCTCTCGAATGTTGGGGCATGACAAAATGATCTCTATCTCAAGCATCTCCTGCATAATTTTCTTAATTTCCATCTTCTAAAGATGGGGATAGTGGTACGATCGAGTATTTACCTGGTAGGATCGATATATAGTGGTCATGCAATCGGGTAGGAGGCAGGCTGCACGGTTCGGTGATGATATCTAAAAATTTAGCAAGTAATTGGAGAAGGTATGGATCTTCAATCTTCATCAGCTCCTTCATTTGTAATTGCTGAAGGTGCATTAGGAAGCCATTGTGCACTTTCTGTAGGACTTTCTCCATATGTTGTGTCGAAACCGTCGTCACGTCGCTCCTATGTTTCACGCGTAGGATCACCTATTTTCCTTTGTTGAAAATTTTCATAATTAATTTTAATAAATTTCAGGAAACATTACCTAGTGTGGTCAGTCATTTGATATCGAGTACTACCTTATAATCATCGAGAGGGAGGAGGAAGAAGTTAGCAATGATTTTCTGATTTTGTAGCATATATCTCACCCGCAAGCACTTTCGGTCGCATATCAAAATTCAACCGTCAGCCACCTTGACATCGAACCTACTGCAATTCTCGATAGGAAGCACCATTCGAGTAGCAAGCCTATTGTTCATGAAATTATTGCTACTCCTGGAATCGATAAGGACGGTGATAAGCTGCTACTTGAGAAAACCTCCAATTTTCATCTTTTGTGGGTTTGCATGGCCTGCAACAGCATGCACCATACAATCGATCAGTTGTGGATCTTCCTCTATTTTCTCCTCCTCATGTTTGTGGTCCTATTCTTCATGTTCAGAATCATCAATGGGATCGATCAGGAGAAGTCGTCCCTTCTTGCAGCAATGGTAGCGGCTCCACGGCTCGCCACAGTGCCAACATAGGCCCTTTGCCGACCTATCACGAAGCTCTTCTCTTGTTAATTTTTTAACTAAAGGGGACAACTGGAAGTGAATGGGGGTGGAGATTTGTATGTCACTAGTCATGGTGTGTTCTCCTCCTTCAAATATTTTGATTGAACCACTCCTCTTGAAGCCATGCAAAGGAGATTGCAGCCGTCAATGTGTAGGGTTGCCGCACCTTAATTTCTCATCTTATCTCGAGTTTCAATCATTCATAAAAAGTCCATAGCGATTGTTTCTCAGACCAATCATGTGCTTGGTTAAATAACCTTTCAAATCTAATCTGGTATTCTTGACTTGTGGAGGTCTGTCGAATCTTTGTGAGTTGACCGTCGATGTTCTCGTATTCGGACTGCCCAAAGCGGACTAGCAGCCCGCTTTTGAATTATCTTCACGTGGGGACTCCTTGGGTGTGCTCAAGTCAATTGTACTATTGTATTGCATCTCCCTCGAGGTGGATGGCAGCAATGTCCACCATAGAAGTCTCTGGTGTCCGGTGATAATGGAAGTAGCACTCTGAGCGCAAAAGCCATCCTATCGGGTCTCCCTCTTCCCATTAAGGGAAATCCACCCTCATGCATAGCTGCGTCAAAAATTAGTGGCTTGTTCTTCCTTCTTGGGAGGTCTTTGTGAACTTCCACTTGCTATAATTTTGTCGGGCTTAGAGATCGACCAATTCTGCAAATAAAGCATGCAGTTTATCCTCTATGCACGATTCGAATGCCTCCAACTTGGCATTGATCAAATCTTCGGATGCCATTGCATACATCGTCAAATCTAAGATGTTATGATCTTTCTTCTATTGATGGGTCAAGAGCATAGGTCGATGGAAGGTTTGGTGGCTGCGGAAGATAAAGATCGGTGATGGAGGGTTGCGACTGCAGTAGACCATTGTTTGGGCTGTAGTTTTGTTGCGGTTTGGGTTGTTTGTGGATTTTGCTGGGAAAAGCCAAATTTCCATCTTGTTGATTTTTGTTAAAACTTAGGCAAACTCTTTTTAAAATTATTGAGACTTTCTTGTAGCCTACTCTTAATTTTTGCTTCCAAGGTTTCAAATTGGAATTTCATACAATTATTAGTAGTTATTGCACATTATTGTAGATATGTAATTCAGAAGTTTTTGTTTTTGATTTTGATCAAGGGCATGAGCACTTCTTACTTGGCATTGAAGGTGAAGTCGCCATTGGCAATGCAGGCATCAAGCCTTGGGGTGACATCAGAGAGGAGATTGAGGGAACGCTAAGAAAATGCCACAAGAACTTTAGAGCATCGAGGAAATGACACAAGAACTTTAAGAACGTTGTTTTGATATAAATAATCAAACCATAAGGCTTTATCTAGGAAAATAGATAAGATTTAATCGCTTCGAGGGGATCAGCCTCCAAGTTGGGTAAAGACTTTAAGTTGTATTTGATTGCTTAAAAAGAATAGCTAAAGACATTATATACAGAGAGTTATATGTTCCTAACATAAATAAATAAAAATAGTAATTCTTAATTTGCTACTCCTAACATAATTAGAAAAAACTTGAAAACTCCTGCCAAAATTAAAAATAAATAAATAAAATTTAATATTAATATTAAATTCCTAAAATTAAAGATTTTAGAGTTCAAACATGTCTTCATCAAATGTACTATTGAGATAGTATGTTCATCTCCGAGTGGGCAGCATACTTTTACATCAGGTTCCATTATATCCTCTACATAACATTTCAACCCACCCATAGGAACCATATATATATTAATAGAACCCCAAAAGGAGTTTTATATGATTTGATCTTTGAGGGGGATCAACTCTTGGAACACTATAGGGGTTCATCCCTCCTATGGTCGACCAACAAGGCTGAAAATAAAAGATGTCTTACTTGATTGAAAAGAGGAGGCTACAAGCTTATATAGGGCTCAAAACTTAACCCTAGGGGTGTTACCTAAGTAAAATTACACCCTTACCCCTCCTATAGCCGCCCTACCTTAATAGGATGGGTCGCGGCTAAGTGATAGGACCCTAACAGGGTTGGGTCCTATTCACCTTAGTAGAGTCAATAAAACTCTATGAAATATAATTAAAACCCCCACCTAATCACTTCTATCTTTTAAAGAAGTGTGGCTAGGGTTTACTTAGGGCCTTAGGGCTTAGTAGCTGTCGCCCCCTTTACTAGGCTGGTCAGCTAGGGTTTCCACCTGCTAGAGTTAGCTATGCAGCCAACCAAGTTGTCGCCTACCATACTAAGGCAGGTCAGCTATATAAAGGATAAGGAGGGTAAATTCATTTAGGAAAGCACCCCCCTATGGCTAGGGTTTTGAGCCCTATATAAGTTGTAGCCTCCACCTCTTTTCAATTAAGCAAGAATCATCTTATTTCAGCCTTTGTGCCGAATTCTAGGAGGGAGGAACTCCTATAGTGTTCTAAGGGTTGATCCCCCTCAAAGATCAAAGTCTATAGAGCTCCTCTTGGGATTCTATCATTTGGTATCAGAGCAGCATTCCTGCTGCCCCTGCTGCCATCTCTGCCACCTCCACCCATCCAAATAATTCCCACAATTGCTTTAAGACGTCACCTCCACTATCATCCCCAAACCGTAGATCCATCAATTTGCTGCTGCCCCCTCTGTGATTGCTTTGAAAATCTGGTAAAAATTACATCACTCACACCTTGTTACTACTGCAAACCTTTATCCTTGCATTCCAAAGAAAGTTTTGTATCCTTGCTTCGTTGCGAATTCTTTCCGTTGCAAACGTGATCATCGTTATGAAGGGGTGCAGAAAATTTCAGCCATAAAGAGGCTTACTGAAACTGGTCTTTTGAGCATCCTTTGTGAACGAAATTTTTACATATTCTCATATATCAACTTAGCCTCCATCTAAAATTGATCTATCATGAAAATTATCTCCGAAACCGATTCTATATTGCTGCAATTCTTCGTTGTGTATTGCTGAAATTTACGACGAAGAATCTGCCATCTTTCCTTGCATCGATTTTTTTACCATTATGCTGCCAAAATTTTGTATTCACATATGAACCGAGGACTTATTAACAAATTGCTACATATTTTTCTTAGATTTTTCTCTGGAATTTACGTCGAGAAGCCATTATTTCTCCAACGTAAATTATGTTTGGCAAGACAGCACATACACAGCACTTTCTTCATCGAATTCCATCATATTTGAGTGCTGTCTCTTTCAGTTTTTTTTACTCTCTTTCTCTCATCCTTAAACCCTACCATCACCACCCAAAAAACCTATCAAACCATAGCAAAAAACCAATCCCAATTAGCCCCAAAAATAGCCCTAATCGTAGCCTACTTCCTTGTCGATCCACCTACCTTTTCAGCCAACCTTGCTTACTGATCCACCTACCTTTTCAGCTAACCATCCTTACCTATCCACCTACCTTTTCAGCCACCCTTGCTCCAAAAACCAACCCTAATCAGCCCAAAAAATAGCCCTAATAGCAGCCTACTTCCTTACTGATCCACCTACCTTTTCAGCCAACCTTCCTTACCGATCCACCTACCTTTTCAGCCACCCTTGCTCTGAAACCTCTCATGCCCTTAACCCGATAGCAAAAGAAAAGCCTTAACATTACAGATCTGAAGGCTTATATCATGGCAACAGATGAGGCTACTGATGCCAAGTTTGAAGTTTTGAGACCCGCATGGAGGAAAAAATTTATGCTATCTTCGTCGAACTCAGCATGGGCCAACCACCAAGCCCAAGGAAAACACAGCAAGGGGAAACTTCAGATCGGAGAGAAGAACTCCAATAACGAGGAGGCACTACAACTGATCCATACAATCCACGCATGAGGATGGACTTCCCTAGATGGGAAGAAGGAGACCCGATCAGTTGGATCTTGCGAGCGGAGTGCTACTTTCGATTTCACCGAACCGCCGACACTATCATGGTGGAAATTGCAGCCATCAATCTTGAAGGAGACGTAATTTAGTGGTTTGATTGGTTCGAGCACACCCATGGAGGCCGAACCTGATGGTAATTCAAGGAAGGACTATTGAACCGTTTCGGACCGATATACTACGAGAACATCAACGAGCACTTAGCAAAGATCCGACAAACCACCACCGTACAAGAGTACCAAATGAGGTTTGAACGATTATCTAACCAAACCTATGACTGGTCTAAAAAGCAACTTCTAGGAACTTTTATTGAGGGCTTAAAGCCAGAGATTCGAGGTGTAGTGAAGGTACGACAACCATACACTCTGATGACGATTATCTCCTTCGCGTGACTATAAGAAGAATGTTTGAACCACGAAGCCTGAAGGATTATGGTTGCTCCCCAACTAGCAATGTTGAAGCCTTCAGCCCCCTCCAAAAACGACGTTTCGTACACATAACAGCCACTACGAATTTTTGGTAATGCCTTTTGAACTTACAAATGCTCCTTCTACCTTCCAAAGCTTGATGAATATATTTTCTAGAGGTTTTTACATAAATTTGTGTTGGTATTCTTTGATGACATTCTCATTTACAGTCTTACGCTTAACATATATTTTCAGCAGTTACGAATTGTTCTAACAAGTCTTTGAGAGAATATCCTCTATGTTAAACAATCAAAGTGCAGCATCTTACAACAGTAAGTGGAGTACCTTGGGCACTTTATATCAGAAGATGGAGAAGCAGTAGACCCGACAAAAATTGAAGCAATGCAAGGATGGTCGAGGCCTATAAACGTAAAATTGCTGCGTGACTTCCTCGGACTTACGGGCTACTATCGAAAGTTCGTGAAAGACTATGGCAAGATCAGTATCCCACTCTCTTCCTTATTGAAGAAAAACTCCTTCCAGTGGTCAGAAAAGGCATCCACAGCCTTCGAATAGCTCAAGGCAGTCATGACAATGGCGCAGTTCTAGTGTTGCTCGATTTCAATTGACCCTTCGTGATCAAGGCCAACGCATCCGGAGTTGGAATTGGAGCTATCCTAATGTAAGATGGTCGACCCCTCGCCAAATACGATGTGTGCCAATAGCATAAGGGAGAAACAATGGCCATTCCGGGAAAACTACAACCACTACCTATACCGGACTCAGCATGGACCGACATTTCCATGGACTTCATCGAAAGGCTGCCACCATCGTAAAGTAAAAGTACAATCTTTGTATTGGTAGATCGCTTAATAAAGTATGCTCATTTTTGTGCTGTGATATGTCCTTATACTACTACTAATAGTATTGCCCAACTCTTCATGGAAAATATTATTAAACAGCATGGGATGCCAAGGTCAATTATGAGTAATCGTGATAGAGTATTTACAAGTAAATTTTGGACCGAGTTGTTTCAACTGCAGGGCACCCAGCTTAAAATCAGCAGGAAGTAAGGGTCGGTATTGGCTGAAGAGGACTTCTTTCTTGTCATAAAAGTACTTAATACAGAGTCAAGTTGTTTTCTCTAAGTTTAAAACCTGTCAACTACTCTACATTCTTTATAATCTTTATCTTAATATGGAATAAACATTAGGATGCCTATCATCTACAGACAAATGGTAAGACAGAAGTGGTGAACAGATGCCTAGAGACTTATCTACGATGCTTCACCAGTGATCGACCAAAAGAGTAGATAAAGTGGCTCCCCTGGGTCGAATGGTGGTACAACACAACCTATCATTCCTCCACCAAATGTACACCCTATGAGTCATGGCCGGACCACCCCCCCGTAATACTGAAATATGTAATCAGTGCGACCAAAGTAGAACAGGTTAACCAAAATCTAATGGATAGAGATAAGCTCCTATAACTGATGAAGGACAACTTAGAGGCCACCCAAGCCCATATGAAGCAGCAAGCTGACACTCATCGAAGCGAGTAGAAATTTTTGATAGGAGATTGTGTCTACCTTCGCCTACAACCATATAAGCAGTTGTCCATCAACACAAGAGCCTCGATGAAACTATCTTCTTGATTCTACCGACCATATCAGATCATGGAGCATATTAGAGCTATGGCATATCGACTAAATCTACTATAAGACGCCAAGATCCATCCCGTCTTCCAATGTCCTACTTAAAACCCAAACTGGGAGACCATGAGTTGGCCCAGACCCAACTACCGAGCATCACATATGATGGAGTTATTAAAGCCCAACCACAAGCCATCCTCGATCGGAGAATTGTGATGCACCAGCAACGCCCTTCAACCAAAGTACTAGTGCAATGGAGCAACTTACCTTCAAAAGATACCATATTAGAGTCTTACGAAGAACTGAATACCTGATTCCTAGAGTTCATAGACCCTCAGCCTTGAGGACAAGGCTGATTCAAAGAGGGCAGGCTTGATAGGACCCTAGCAGGGTTGGGTCCTATTCACCTTAGTAGAGTCAATAAAACTCTATGAAATTAATAAAACCCCCACCTAGTCACTTCTATCCTATAAAGAAGTGTGGCTAGGATTTACTTGGGACCTTAGGACTTAGTAGTCGTCGCCCTTTACTGTGCTAGTTGGTTAGGGTTTCCACTTGCTAAAGTCGGCTATGTAGCCAACCAAGTTGTCACCTACCCTATTAAGGCAGGTCGGCTATAGGAGGGGCAAGGGGGTAAATTCACTTAGGAAAGCACCCCCCCTAGGGCTAGGGTTTTGAGCCCTATCTAAGTTGTAGCCTCCACCTATTTTCAATCAAGCAAGAATCATCTTATTTCAGCCTTTATGCTGAGTTCTAGGAGGGAGGAACCCCTATAGTGTTCCAATAGTTGATCTCCCTTAAAGATCGAATTCTATAAGCTCCTCTTGGGGTTCTATCACTAAGATGGCTCCATGGCCGCTTATACCTACTAGAAACCTTGGCCGACTAGCCCAGTAAAGGAGGCGACGACCAATAAGCCCTAAGGCCCCAAAATAAATCATAGTCATACTTCTTTATAGGATATAGGTGACTGTGGGATTTTATTATAAATCTCATAGTTTTTATTGACTACTTATAAGGTGATTAGGACCCAACCCTGCTAGGGTCCTATCAAGCCTGCTCTCTTTGAATCAGCATTGTCCTCAAGGTTGAGGGTCCATAAACTCTAGGAATCGGCTCTTCCGCTCCTCATAAGACTTCATGTGGCATTTTCAGGTGGTAAGTAGTCACAATACACTATAGCCTCCACCTATTTTCAATCAAGCAAGAATCATCTTATTTCAGCCTTTATGCGGAGTTCTAGGAGGGAGGAACCCCTATAGTGTTCCAATAGTTGATCTCCCTTAAAGATCAAATTCTATAAGCTCCTCTTGGGGTTCTATCACTAAGATGGCTCCATGGCCGCTTATACCTACTAGAAACCTTGGCCGACTAGCCCAATAAAGGAGGCGACGGCCAATAAGCCCTAAGGCCCCAAAATAAACTCTAGTCATACTTCTTTATAGGATATAGGTGACTATGTGGGATTTTATTATAAATCTCACAGTTTTTATTGACTACTTATAGGGTGATTATGACCCAACCCTACTAGGGTCCTATCAAGCCTGCTCTCTTTGAATCAGCCTTGTCCTCAAGGTTGAGGGTCCATGAACTCTAGGAATCGGCTCTTCCGCTCCTCATAAGACTTCATGTGGCATTTTCAGGTGGTAAGTAGTCACAATACACTAATACTTTAGTTGAAGGGCGTCAGCGGCACATCACAATTCTTCAATCAAGTATGGCTTGTGGTTGGGCTTGAATTTCGCCATCAGCTATGATTCTCGGCAACTAAGTCTGGGCCAACTTATGGTCTCCCATTTTGGGCTTCAAGCAGCACACATGGAAGACGGTATGGATCTTGGTACCTTCTAGTAGCTTCAATCTATATGCTATAGCTCCAATACGCTCCGTGATATGATATGGTCCACAGAATCGAGGAGAAAGCTTTATTGAGGCTCTTGTGCTGATGGACAGCTGCTTGTATGATTATAGGCAAAGGTATACCCAATCTCCTGTCAAAAAATTTCGCTCGCTTCGATGAGTGTCGACTTGTTGCTTCATGCGAGCTTGAGCGGCAGATAAGTTATCCTTCAACAGCTATAGGAGCTTGTCCTTGTCAATTAAGCTTTGGTTGACCTAGTCTACTTTGGTCGTACCAATAACATACTTGGGTATTACAGGGGGTCATCGGTCATACAATGCCTCATAGGGGGTACATTTGGTGGATGAATGATATAGGTCATGTTGTACCACCATTCAGCCCAAGGAAGCCACTTTGTCCACTCTTTTGGCCGATCACTGGTGAAGCACCTCATATAAGTCTCTAGGCATATGTTCACCACCTCTGTTTGGCCATCCGTCTATGGATGATAAGTTGTGATCATCTTGAGTTGGGTGCCTTGTAGTTGAAATAATTTGATCCAAAATTTGCTTATAAATACCTAGTCATGGTCACTCGCAATTGACCTTGGCATCCCATGTAGTTTAACAATATTTTCAACGAAGAATTGAACAACACTGGCAGTGGTATAAGGGTGTCTCACAACATAGAAATGGGTGTATTTCGTTAAGCGATCTACCACCATAAAGATTGTACTTTTACCTTGAGATGGTGGCAGGCCTTCGATGAAGTCCATGGAGATGTCAGTCCATGCTGAGTCCAGTATAGGTAGTGGTTGTAGCTTTCCCAGACTTGCCACTATTTCACCCTTTTGCTGCTGGCACATATCACATTTAGCTACATAATCACAAATAGATTTCTACATGCCTCTCCAATATAAGTTTTGCTTCAGCCTCTTATATGTTCTCAGAAAGCTAGCTGAAGGTGAAGAGTGCATTTCGTGTATAATAATTTTGATGCAAGGAGAAGAGGGAACAAGCACAATTCAGACCTTGTAGCGTAGGTCCCTTGAATCCCAAGTGTAGTGGCCAATGGCACCCAGATCCTTCTCCAATTTCTCTATGATGTTTTGGGTCTCTAAGTCCTTCTATTCCTCCCTAATGTCCTCTAGGAAGTTGGTGGAAGAAAGGGAGATGGATGAAATTTTGGCTTGCTCCGGTAGCCATGATAGTGCATCTGCAACAATATTTTCTTTCCCCTTTCGATAAATAATTTCATAATTGAAACCAAGAAGTTTAGTTACCCATCTTTGCTGCTCCGGGGATAATATTTTTTGCTCCAAGAAATATTTTAGGCTCCGGTGATTAGTTTTGATTTGGAAGCGTCGGTCGATCAGGTAGGGTCTCCACTTCGTGATGGCGTGCACAATCGCAAGCATCTCCTTGTCGTACACGAACATTTTATGATGAGAGGGAGACAAGACCTTGCTAGTATAGGCAAGGGGTCGGCCATCTTGTATTAGGATAGCTCCAATTCCAACTCCGAATGTGTCGGCCTCAATTATGAAGGGTCAGCTAAAATCGGGCAGCGGTAGGACCGGTGTCATCGTCATGGCTGCCTTGAGCTTGTCGAAGGCTGTGGAAGCTTGGTCCGACCACTGGAAGGATTCTTTTTTCAGTAGGGAAGTGAGTGGGGCATTGATCTTTCCATAGTCTTTCATAAACTTCTGATAGTAGCCCGTAAGTCAGAGGAAACCTAGCAGCGATTTCACGTTTACGGGTCTCAGCCAACTTTGTATTGCTTCAATTTTCGTCGGGTCTACCACCACTCCATTTTCTGATATAATGTGCCCAAGGTACTCTACTTTTTTTTGTAAAAAGCTACATTTTGATTGTTTAACATAAAGGGTATTCTCCCAAAGAACTGTTAGAACAATTTGTAAGTGCTGAAAATATATGTCAAGTGTAGGGTTGTACATGAGAATGTCATCAAAGAATACCAGTACAAATCTACATAAAAAGCCTTCGGAAAATATCGTTCATCAAGCTTTGGAAGGTAGAAGGAGCATTAGTAAGTCCGAAGGGCATTACCAAAAATTCGTAGTGGTCATTATATGTACGGAATGTCATTTTCGAAACATCTTCAGAGCATACCAGAATCTGATGGTACCCAGAACGGAGATCCAATTTAGTGAAGACTCACTACTATTGATATGGGATATTTATCTTTGATGGTGATGGTGTTCAAAGCCCGATAATCAACGCACATCCGCCACGTACCATCCTTCTTACGCACTAGCAACACCGACGAGGACTAGGGACTGTAGCTTGGTCGAATTACTCCAATATCGAGCATCTCCTTGATGATGTTCTCAATCTCATCCTTCTGCAAATGAGGATACTGGTACAGCCTTGAGTTTGCTGGAGGTTTGCCCAAAAGTATAGGGATATGGTCATCATACTGCTGGGTAGGGGGAAAGTCCATGTGGCTCGACGAAAACATCGACAAATTCGTCCAGCAATTGGGCAAGCTTAGGATATGTAATTTAAACATTCTTCTCCTTTGATAGCTACTAGATATGTATCAATAAACCACCATATGTCTTGTGCAAAACTTTCTCCATCTGCTGCGTCGAAACGGTGGAGATATGGATATTGCACTTGCCTCATAAGGTGACATATCTACCTTTACAATAAAATTTCATAATCAAGTTAAAAAAATTCCAAGAGATGTCACCTAATGTTGTTAGCCATTCGATTCTGAGCACGGCTTCATAATCATCAATGGGTAAGAGGAAGAAGTTGGCTACAACCGCTTTGTCTTGTAGAAGCAATTTCACCCGCGGGAACCGTTGGTCGCACTTAAGGATCCGACCGTCGGTGACCTTTACGTCGAATTTGTTGCAACCTTCAATTTGAAGCACCATACGACCAGCAACCTTGCTATTGAGAAAGTTATTTGTGCTGCCCGTATCTATGAGAATAGTGATGAGTTGTTTCTTGAGAAGTCCTCCCACTTTCATCGTCTATGGGTTGGAGTAGCCAGCTAGCGCGTGCACCGTAAAATATATCGATTGGGGCTCTTCCTCTGTGGCTTCATCTTTAGGTTTGAGGCTTTCTTCAGATGGTTCGATGTCCTCATCCTCTACTGGTTCTATCATAAGAAGCCACCCCTTTTCGCAATGATGTTTGCGGCTCCATGGTTCGTTGCAGTGCCAACATAACCCCTTGGCAGATCGTTCTGAAAGCTCATCTCTTGTCAATTTTTTGGATACAGGGGCTCAGATGGCAGTAGAGGGTGGTGGAGGCTTCGGCATTGCTGGTCAGGGAGCTACCCTAGTCCTTCGGGCTTCGTGGTTCAATTGTTCTTCTTGTAGCCGCACGAAGGAAATAGTCACCATAAGGGTGTAAGGTTGTCACGGCTTCACTTCTCCTCGTATTTTCGGTTTTAAGCCCTCAATGAAAGTTCCTAAAAGTTACTTTTCAAACCAGTTGCAAGTTTGGTTAGATAATTGCTCAAACCTTATTTGGTACTTTTGTATAGTAGTGGTTTGTCAAATTTTTGCCAATTGTCCATTGATGTTCTCTAATTCAATCGGTCCGAAGCGGTTCAATAATCCCTCCTTGAATTGTCGCCAAGAAGGGCCTCCATGGGTATGCTCGAACCAATTAAACCATGGTATCACATCCCCTTCAAGATGGATGGTCGTAATCTCCACCATGGAAGCATCGATAGTGCGGTGGAACCGGAAGTAGCACTCCACACGTGAGATCTAACCGATCGGGTCTCCATCTTCCCATCTAGGGAAGTCTACCCTCATGCATGGATTATATGGATCGGTTATAGTGCCTCCTTACTCCTAGAATTCTTCTCTCTGATCTGAAGTTTCCTCTTGCTGTGATTTCCTTGGGCTCGGTGGTCGACCCATGCTAAGTTTGGCGAAGATACTCTAAATTTTCTCCTCCATGCAGGTCTCAAAGTCTTCAAACTTGGCATTAAGGGCTTCCTCTGATGCCATAGTATAGGACTCCAAATCTGTGATATTGAGGTCTTTCTTCTATTATCGGGTTAAGGGCATGGGAGGTTTCAGAGGAAGGGTGGCCGAAAGGGTGGAAGGATCGATGAGGTAGTAGGCTGCGATTAGGGCTGTTTTTTAGGCTGATTTGTATTGGTTTGTAGGTGTAGTTTGGTAGGGTTTTTGGGTTGTGACGGTAGGGATTGAAGATGAGAAGGAGAGAGTCCAAAACTATGATATAGTAGTGAAATCTGATATAATTCAACGAAAAAGATGTTTGCATACGTGTTGTCCTACTGAACAAAATTTACGTCAGAGAAATAGTGAATTCTCGACGTAAATTCCAGAGAAAATCCAAGGAAAATATGTAGAATTTTGACAATAAAACCTCGGTTCATATGTGAGTAATAGCAGCAATTTAGATTGATAAAGTTTTGGTAATGTAACAGTAGGAAAATTGATGTAAAGATAGAAGGCAAATTCTTTATCGTAAAAATTTTAATAATACGCGACGATGAATTGCAACACAATAGGATCGGTTTCATATAGAAATTTTTCAAGAGATCAATCTTAGATGAAGGCTAAGTTGATCTATAAGATTGTGTAAAAATTTCGTCCACAATAGGTAAGCAATAAACCGATTTCAAGAAGCCTATATGCGGCTAAAAAATTTCTATAGCATTTCTCCTTCACAACGATGATCACATTTGCGATGGTAGAAATTTACAGCAAGGGCAAGATGGAAAAACTTCTTCAGTATATAAAGATAAGGACTTGCAGTAGTAACAAGGTGTTGGTGGTGGAATTTTACCATATCTTTAATTCAAACACAGGGTGGCAACGACAAACTGATTAATCTGCAACTTGGGGTGAAAGATGGAGGCGACGTCTTGAAGCAATTGTAGGAATTGCTTGAATGGGTGGAGACGACAGAGATGGCAGCAGGGGCAGCAGGAACGCAGCTCTAATACCATATGATAGAACTCCAAAAGGAGCTCTATAGGATTTGATATTTGATGGGGATCAACCCTTAGAACACTATAGGAGTTCCTCCCTCCTAGGTCGACCAACAAGGCTGAAAATAAAAGATGTCTTGCTTAATTAAAAAGAGGAGGCTACAAGCTTATATAGGGCTCAAAATCCTAATCCTAAGGGGATACTACCTAAGTAAAATTACCTCCTTGCCCCTCCTATAATCGTCTTGCCTTAATAGGGATGGGCGACGACAAGATAGCTCCATGGCCACATATACCAGCTAGAAACCCTGGTCGACCAACCCAGTAAAGAGGACGGTGGCTAATAAACCCTAAGACCCCAAAATAAATTATAGTAACACTTCTTTATACGATAGAGGTGATTATGTGAGGTTTTATTACAAATCTCACATAGTATTTATTGACTACTTTTAGGTGATTAGGTCTAAACCCTATATATATATATATATATATATATATATATATATATATATATATATATATATATATAATAATGTAATTCTTGACGTGATATACATGCGGTTAAATTTGGGAAGGATAAACGTGGTGTTTTCAAACTTGGAAAGGATGGACATGTAAAACCCAGATATATTTATACATTATGTTTATATACTGTAGAACATCTGTACGGAGTCTGCAAGCATCACAGTCCCTTAATCTGGCAGCTAGCAATGCTTAGCTTCACATTTTACCTGTACCATCTGCACTGATAAAGATTATGCCCACCAACGTAAGCCAACATAAATATCAGAATTAGATAAAAGATATATTGTATACCTTGTTGCTTACACAATAATTTTGCTCGTCCCCAAAATCCCATCAGTTTTAACTATGTAGCCGATCATAAATAGGTAAGACATTACAGCATGTTTTATATAGCCGATCACAAATAAGACATCACAGCATGTTGTATATATCCGATCACAAATAGCTAAGACATTACAATGATGGTTGTTTACTTAACGAGCAAAATTATGGAATGATACTTTATGCATCATCTTTCTGGTCAAGAACTACAGCCAGATAAATGGAGTACACCTCCACATGTTACAGAAACCTACTAGTTGATATACAAATCCCAACAAACTGCTGATAGTGACCAAAATTATCAAAATGACACTAATTCTCAAAAACTTTTTACACACAATATGCCACCAAAGTCGAGAAAATTCAGCTTGGAGACTCCAAAACATTTTAAGAACAACATCCACTGTTTGAACACAAGGGTAGTAAGACATCCACAGAAGTCTTCACAGCTGCTACAAAAGACCAGGTTGTTAGAAATGGTCCTAGAATATAGTCTTAGATGCATTCAAAAGTGGAAATTAGCAAATTGGACATTATCTTCAAAAGCCAAAGTGAGCAACCTCTTCATCTTCACCTTCATCCTCCTCTGTTTCCTCCTCTGAGAACCTCAGATCCTCCAAATCTTCTTCCTCTTCTTCTTCGTCCTCTTTATCCTCATCCATTTTAGGAGATTCCATGTCCTTCAGGCCAGTGCTCAGCACCACTGTCTGTCCTTTGGATTTCTCCATGTCTCTTCGTAGTCTCTCCATGTTCTCCTTCCTGCGGTCTGCTTCCAACCGCTCCCTCTCAGCCCTTATCTTGTCAAGATCAGCTCTGCAGGAGAGAATGGATAAAATCTTGAACATAATTTCAAAGTGAGTTTCAGAAACAAAGTCAGGTCAAAAGTTGGTTATTACTTGTAACTTTCCATGTACTCTTTAGCACTTTCTTCTATTGCACCAAAAAAGGCTTCCATTCCAGCACCAGAAATGGCTGAAACTCCCACAGAACGCATATTTTTATAGAACTCATCAAGTGCAAGTGATAGGCTCCTTGACAAAGTTGATGTGTATGATGAATCAGTGTCCAATGCAGCCTGGAAGGCCTCAAAATCTTGCATCCACTGATTTCAAAAGAATACAAGTTGTTACTAATAGTGGAAGGAAAGAAAAGAAAGAAACACTTCATCAAGTATCATAGTAGTAAAATCACTAGGCTTATCCAGAAGATGAAAGGACTGAATCCATCTTGATGCCCAAAAATGTTAATTGTCACAGAATTGTCAACCTTATTGGTCAACAATCGGAAATTTCTGCAGTGAAGACGGGCGCATTATGATTATACAATAAACCCTGATTACAAATTTTCCTGGCATCATCAGTTAAAAAAATAACATCCAAACCCCCTTCATCATGAGCTAAGGCTTTAAATTGCCGGAGTCGGTTCTTTTTCCATATTTAGTAGGGACAGCCACTACATGTATGAGGAGTTTCTTAACTATAGATTTGACTGAACCCTTTAATCAGTAGGTAGGATACGAAAATTTGGGAAGTCTCAAACTTGTTTAATGAACTCTTCTATTATGTATATTTTTTTCTATTTCTGGCTCAAAAACCTCAGCAGATAATTATAACCCAGCATTTCATTGTATTCTCATTCCAACAATCAAATACCATCAACAACTAAAACACATGTGAACCAACTCAATAGGACTAACAGAAAGTACATCTCAATAGCATCCTACAAATAGAACTCATTTCATGTTTTCTCATCATTGGTTTCTTTCTGGTATATACTAATTATGGATCCAGAAGCTCAGGGCAGTTCCATCATGAATCAACGAAATGACCCCATGTGGATTTACATTCAAAAAAGAAAGGCCAGTCCCAAAGACAAGATAGACAAGTCTACAATTATGCTTCATTTGGCTTCTTTGCCTAAAACCTAAAAACAAGGACATGTTTCATCATGATACTCATCATAAAGCTTTAACAGCACGCCCATGAGATTTGTGAATATCTATCATTGCTAATGTGGAGAAAACATGTATACAATCTTCAAACAACATTGGTAATTTGGGCAGAAGTGACTTGTAAGAACAAATAAAACAACTAATTAAGAGAAGAGAGAAGAAAAGTCTGCATTCTGATTAGCAATCTTTTTTCTTTGTGTGTGTGCAAAGGATAAATGGCAAAGGTAGGATTCGAGCCTCAGACCTGCGATATACCGTCAAAGTTTTTACCAGCTAAACTAACTGACACTTTCAATTAGCAATTTGTGTGTAGCTAGGTAATGTAAATTTGAATCCTAAAACTACAAAGCATGTCATTGAATACAATCATCGAGCATGTTGATGAAGCAATTATGTTATAAATGAGAAAACAGCACAATCTAGGACAAGCAAGAAGCAACACAGTTAGGAACAGTTTACCTCCAACGCAAACTCATGTTTGGCCACATCAACCTTGTTAAAGGTCAGGACTAAAGGCAGCCTTGTCTTGTAAAGTATGCTACAAGCATATAGCATGTTGCTCATAAAAGTTACTGGATTGGCAGACCGAGGTGTGTCGACAACGTAAGCAATTACAGTGGGAAACATTGAAGCAAAGGCTTCAGTGATTATTGCTCCAGAAGCTGACCAAGTAAATATTTCAATCTGTCCAGGGGTATCCACCAGAACATAATCGAGCTGATCAGCTCGTCTTTCAATCACTGATATCACCTATCCAACACAAAGTGCAACAGCGACTTAGCTTACAGTTACATGGAAATGTAAGCATTAACCACAACAAAAAGGAAAAGAAAATCAGTCAACCTCATTGAACTTTGTTGAAAATAGATTCAGGGATGTCAGAATTGCACCGTTAGGGCCAAGGTGGTACTCCTTCATGACTTCCTTATAACGAACAGTGTCTCTTATGTCAATGTTTGCTCCGAAAGGAAGGGTCATCACTGCCGGGTCAAGGTTCAGCACATATCCATGGATGTTCGAAGATTGAGTGTGGCAGACCAATCTCTGAAGAAATGTGGTTTTCCCACTCCCTGCAAGACGGAAAATCTACTGGCAGTGAAGAATTCAGAAAAATACGTTAGTTCCAAACCTCCTCTTTTTATTTACAGGGGGTATAACATGCCTGCCATTCCAACAACGATGATGATCACAGGCTTCCTTTTGAAGCTAGAACTCAATGACTCAGATATCCGCAGATTCTCTATCGACTCCGAAATATCACCCTTCGTTTTGACCTTTGAATTTGACTAAATCATAAGCATGATGAACAATCAATCAGACGTGAATAAAAGACCGACTTCTGACAAAAAACACATAAGAGATTCCTTTGTTTCAAACCTCATCTACAAGTGGTTCTTCCAAATCTAACTGCATCTGCTTGTTTGAGATGGGATCCGAATCCCTATCCATGGCAATCGCCGATATGCCTTTCAAATACTGTTAAATGCCTCCAATTAGCAACTTAAGGATCGAGGAAAAAAAGAGGAAAAAAAAAACCCAGATGAACAGGTTTACTCAGTAGTGGGAGATGATCGAAGTAATTGAGACTGAAAGGGCTACTTCTGGATTGAGGACGGCTTCAGAGGACACCGGTGATTTTGCAGGAGAATTTGAGGGCAGGACCGCGCCTCGGAAGCCTAACAATCTTTCCGTGGTTAGGAGGACAAGACAGCGACGACTACCGCGGTGGCGGCGGTCCGGTGTCGAAGGAAAGGGCGGCCGGAAATGAATCCCAAATCAGCGAAGTCACGGTGAGGAATTAGGGCTTTTGCGTGTACACGAACGAAACAAACAAACTCTCTCTCTCTC
Organism: Ensete ventricosum; assembly: GCA_029747655.1. NCBI lineage: Eukaryota > Viridiplantae > Streptophyta > Magnoliopsida > Zingiberales > Musaceae > Ensete > Ensete ventricosum. The sequence continues at coordinate 1,656,891 of JAQQAF010000010.1, read as the reverse complement.
TCTGTTTCTCTCTCTCTATATATATATATATATTGTAAAACCCTCAAGTTGTTATGTTTTTCTATATTGCATCCCTCATTTCATCATGTTTCCGAAATAGCCCTAAATCTTCTTTATTTCCTTGTTTATTCAATATGAATAAGGATATTATTAAAATTGATTTTCTTAATAGTATGGATAAGTTAGAAATTTATTTAATTAATTAATAATTAAATAATTTTAGAATTATTAATTTATTTATTTCCTAATGAAATAGAAGGATGAAGGAGAAGATTTAAAGGATCCTACGAAGTGGTAGATCCTCTACTCTTTTTATTTATATTTCAAAATCTTTAATATTAGAATCATTATAGTATTATTTTAATTTTATAATTTTATGATTAATAAATATTGATAATTAAATCTTGATTTTAAAATAATTATTTATTTCAGGATGATGATGCATTAGTTATAATATTATATTAACTTATATCCTAAGTTGGTGAGTTTTACTAAATCTTTATCAAAATAATATTTCTAATTTATTTAATTAGATATATCTTTATTTCAGGGAATTATATATGAAATTGTACAATATGATTGGTTTTTTAATTTGGAATCATCAATTTATTAAATTACTAATTCATAAAATTATTTTCAATTTTAATTTTTTAATATATTTTAACAATTTAATACTATATTTTTTATAATGAAATTTTGATTCTAATAATTCATTTAAGTTTAATTATTATTCTATAAATATTTTAATTTTTTCTTAAAAGACTAAAATCTAATATCATATTGGCGTCAAACTCGAGTATAACTTAAGTCAAATTGATTACCTAAGTCAACCAACATAACTCGTGTGGCAAAATATGATTTAACACATATGATCATATATTACCTAATCCATATGGTCAGGTATAATCTAACTTATGTGACCAAGTACAATTCACCCCACAAGATAGGTATTACTTAGTTCATCAACCAAACTTAACCCCACCCATAAACCAAGTACGACATAGCTAGGTTCAACCCCAACTTATAAGTCAGGAAAACCTAACCCATTACACCTCAACTAACCTGCTACTTGGGATAGACATGTATAACACATGTGACCACTGTTGAATCTCATATTTTGATGATGAAATCAATTGATGGATTTTATGATCTAACTTGTGTGTTAAAAAAAATGATATAGGATTAACTGCGATAGTAAAGGGCAGTACAATCAGATGTTGGGCCGGAGTCAAGTTCGAGCATCGGGCCGAGGTTCGGACAACGCAATGGGAGCTCACCGAGAGTTCGCTGGAGGTTGGCCGAGGTTCGGACAATGTTGTCGGGAGCTCGCCGAGAACTCACCAGAAGTTTACCGGGAGTTCACCGACAAGTTGTTGAGAGCTCGCCGGGTGTTCGGCGGAAGAATGCTAGAAGTTCATTAGGAGTTCGCTGATAGGTTGTTGAGAGTTTGTCGGGAGTTCGCTAGAAGAATGTTGGAAGTTCATTGGGAGTTCGCCGAAGGAAATTGGGAGCTCATCGAGAACTCACTAGAAGTTTGCTGGGAAGTTCGTCGATAGGTTGTCAAGAGCTTGCCGAAAGTTTGCCGGAAGAATGTTGGGAGTTCGTCGAAGGAAATCGGGAGCTCGCCAAGGGTTCATCGAATGGATGCCAGGAGTTTGTCGAGAGACGATCGGACAATAAAGATTATGTGTTAAGAGTTGTAGTTAGCATCATAATGAGAGTTAGTTTTTACTAACTCAATTAAGAGGTCATTAGACCTTAATTGGGACTGATTTGGACTTATTATAAAAGTCATTCCAGTAACCCAAGGTCAGATGAGACACGGTCTTCGAATACACTTTCTCCAAGATGACATAGTCTTCGAAGGTGTGTTAGGTGGTTGAACTACCTAGACATGATCTCCTAGACTATCAGGCAGTTGAACCACCTAGACACAATCTGCTAGACTATGTCAGGCAGCTGAACCACCCAAAATGCGATCTTCAAGACTAGCATCTCGGGAACACTTAAAAATTAATTTTTGGCTCCACTTTTGAAGTCATTTGGGGCCTATAAATACCCCACCCTTTCTTGCTGGTGAGAGAGCAAGAGTTAAAAACTTATGAAAATGCTATTGTAATACCTTGAGAGCTCACCTCATTTCTTTTTGTGTAGTTTTTGTTTAAGGGAGAGCTAAGAGAATTGTACAAGTTATTTCATGAACCTGTAAAAGGAGAATATAGATATAAGAGGGGTGTTTGATCTTTGCCCATTGAAAAAGATCAAGAGTATAAGCCAGTGGCCTCAAGTGAAGAGGAATCGGGAGTGGACGTAGGTCAAGGGGACCGAACCACTATAAAATCAGTTTGCTTCCTCTTCTTTGCTCTTTATGTTCATTGCTTAATTGTCTACTACCTTTGCTTGCACTCTTATAAATATCTCTATGCTTAAACGTATCTCTACGCTTAAACGCATCTCTATGCTTAAACGCATCTTTACGCTTAAACGTATTTTCGATACGATTCTTATTGAGTGAGTATTTAAATCGAAGTAAAATTTTTATAAGCATTAATTCACCCCCACCCCTCCCCCCCACTTCCCCCCGCTCTTAGTGTCGCTTTGATCCTAACAATTAGTATCAGAGCCATGTTTCTCTCTAATTGGCTTAAAATCCAAAAGAGATAGCTTTTGTTGGCAATCAAGAGGGACTTTCTATTACATGTCCTCCTATGTTCAATGGGATAGACTATACATCTTGAAAAATTCGAATGCGTATCTTTTTTATTTCGATATATTTTGATTTGTAGTGTATTATTGAAAAATATTTTCAAAAGTCATCCAATCCAATAAATGATTGGAATGATTATGAAAAATAAATATTTTCTTTAAATGCCAAGGCTATGAATGCCTTATATTGTGCTCTCAACAAAAATGAATTTGATCAGATTTCCTCTTGTGATCCAGCTTTTGAGATTGACATACATTAGAATTAACACATGAAAGCATACTAAATCTAAATGAATCATTAAACAAAATATCTTAAAAGAATGAACAAGAAGAATACATTCCTAAGAGTTAGAAAATTTTGACATTGAGAACCCAAGAACACCTTCTAAAGGATAGGGATGAATTGGAACTAAAGAGAACATATGACTCCTCGAGTGAAATCTCGAGTGATATGAACTTTGAATATTTGATAAATGAACCGGATAAATTAATCAACATGAACCATAAAAATAATTTAAAGATGGACAAAACTTCTTGCTATAAACGCAAGAAGCCGAGGCGGTCCAAAGATGAAGAACACAATCAGGAAGAAGTGGAAGATCTCGTGCTCGTGGCCAACCACGATGAGGTAAGTAACCCACCCGAAAGCTCTTTTACTTTTAATGAGTTATTACTTTCTTTTCATGAGCTTTATGATGAACTTAGAAAAATTATCAATCCTATAAATTACTTAAGATAGAGCATGCATCATTAGTTAGTAAACTTGATAAAATGCATGAAGTAACACTATCACACAATACATGCACCAAACATGAAACCTTGTATGATACTTTACCATTACATAATTTTTGCTCTAAATATGAAACACTAGATAGTGTTAAAGAAAAAAATATCATGCTTAAGACTACATTAAAAAAAATTAAAATTGAGAACAAATTCCTAAATATGATCCTTGTCAATAAGGGTCATATTAATAGAAGAAATAGCATAGACTTTGTTGGTTACATTCAACAAAATCCAACTATTTTTGTTAAAGAACCTACCTTAAATTTGCCACCGAAAATTAAATGTAACTTTTGTGGTGGATTACAATATATGCTTACAAATGTTCATTCAAAAACTATAGTTCTCACAAATTAGTTTGGGTTCCTAAGGGAACAACAAATAACCAAAAACTATTATATAAGAAAGATAAATTTCTTCATATAGGTCCCAATGTAAATCTTTCTTATAGGTTTGTCACCAAACTAAGGCTAGAAGCAAAATGGAATGATATCTTGTAGATGCTCAAGTCGTTTGACTTGAGATCTAATTTACTTATCAAGCTTCCTAGCTAAAATGTAAAAATAAGGAAAATTATTTGAATTAAGATGTTTGAAGGTTAATAATCCTTGTTTCTATTATAACAAATCATTTTATTGAAAATAGTTATATTATACAATTAATCTTGATGATGCATAGCTAGAACATATAAGTATGAAAACGAACTAGAACCAAAGAACCATAGTTATTGAAAAATATGTTGAAATTTACATAAATGAGATTTTGATGATGATTGAATAATAAGTTTAAAATCATTGGTTTTGAATATTTGGAAAGACTATTGTTGAATGACCTAAATGTTATGAATGATTGGTAGTTGAATAGTTATATAATTTGAATGTTATATTAGATAGACTTGAAATAAATAAATTTTTTGAAATGAGTTTGTCAACTCCTTGCACTATGTGTAAAGAGTTAGACTCATTTACATGTTGGATTTGAGATTAGTTGAATTTTTGCTTTGAAGATGTTTTATTATTTTGATGTGTTATTGTAATGGTCTTCATAATGTTGAAGAAGTAACTTGAAATATGGGTTGTATGATTAAATGGATATTATTGAATAATAGAATTTGAGCATAGAACATTATAAAGAAGGAAATAAAAATCATGCTTCATTGTTTAGTATTTTTAAAAATTAAAAATATATTTAATGAGAATGAAATGAGCATGGTAACTCTAAAATCATTGGAATTAGAATAAATCAAAGTTTTTGTTTGAAAATATTTTATGATTTCTTTTGGAAATGATACTAGATTTTCAGTTTTAAAAGGTTAAAAATGTTTTACTTATTTTTATGATCTTGATGATTTCTTTTTAGATGAAACTAGAATTTAAATGACAATCAATGCATGGATTTAGCATAAAAGGTTAAGGAATTTTTGTATGAAATAAATCACATAGATTTGAAATAACTAAAAAGAGAAAAAGTTTTTCTTTGAAAATTTCTCAATCAAGTTTTTAGTAGGAGATAAATTGTTATGATTATTGTTGAAAATCTTGAACTACAAAAGTGATTTTGATAATTAAAATTTGAATGAGATTTTTTTGGGCGAAATCATGAACTTTTTCATGATTTTTGACTTGAGGCATCTTATATGGGAATCATTTTTTTTACTTCTATAATTTTCTTTTTACCAAATAGAAGACTTATGGTCTTATAACTTGATATTTTCATTAAGAACTATAATCTTGATAACTTGAAATTTTATATATATAATCAATTTTTTTTTCTTTTCTCCTATGCAACGTACCATAAACAGGGTCTTATCATGATCTTGACATCTTGAAAATCATAATTTGAGAACTTTATATAAATCAAGATTGTTCACTAGGACTTTTTTGTTTTATTAAAGAAAATTATCTATATGAAACAAGATCCTTCTTATTATTTGATCTCATAAAATTTCGTTTTGACCTAAAAGGAAATCTGTCAAATTAATTATATCTTTTGATATTCATAATTTAATATTAATATCCTTTATAATAGAATTTATTTATGACTTTCTTATATTCATGTATGGTATATCACCAAATTAATATTTCTTAAATTTATGATGAGTTGAAAATTGAATGGTTTTCTTTAAACTTCTCATTGACTTCTTCACTTGACTTATCATTTACGAAAATTATCTTTAACCTCTATGATTTCTTTTTTAATAAAAAAAGAGATTTATAATCTTAACAACTATAATTTGAGATTTTTAATCATGATCATTCTTTCATTTTATTAAGAAGAATTATTTGAATAATTATATGTATTAAGATCTATCTTGAACGAATCAAGATTATTTACTCTCCTAGGACTCATTTTCATTATTTGCAATGACCAAGGGGGAGATAAAATTGATATCTTACAATAAAATCATTAAATAAGGAACAATTTGTTTGAATAAAATTAGATATGAAAAACCTTTTAAATGCATGATTTGCTACCATGACTTTGAGGATTTCTTGATATTTACATGAGATGATATGAGTAGCTCTTATATTTTTCTCAGATTTCTCAACTTTTTAAGCTATCCTATGAAATGGTTTCACTTGATTCTTTCTTCTTGACATTTACAAAAGAAAAAAATATAAGTTAAAATTCTTTTGTGATAAGACACATGAGGTCTCTTTCAATATTTTGATTCATAGATTCATGAATATTTTTAAATGTATCCCCCCTCTTAATAATTTATTTCATTTTGGGATACTTGAGTTTTAGATCTTTGACACCCCCTCTCCTTCTTCTTCTTCTATTTTATTTACAAAGGGGCAAAAAACAATTTGATACAAAATGGATTAAACTCTATTTTTTTACTAAGGGGGAGAATGGACTAGATTTCTTTCTTTATGTAATGAATATTTATGATAAATGTGTTTACATATGTATTGAACACTTAGTATTTAAATGTGTGGTTAATATTTCTCATTTTCTATAACAAGGAGAAACGACATGATGACATATGATAAATGTTGTGCTTGAAATGTTATAATGAACATTTATTTTGAACAATTATTTAGAAAAGTTATGTTGAACATTTCTCTTTTTTTATGATAAAAGGGGGAGAGATAGTATATTGATGACAAATGATAAATAGTATGTTTGAATATTTTTGATAAATATTAAAAAATGATAGACATTCAAATGATGAATATTTATGATAAATGCTCATATATGAATCATTGCTCCTTTTTGTTGATGACAAATGAAGAGAAATGACATAATTGATGACGTAAGAGAAATGTGTCTTTTGAAATCTTTGAAATGTTTATATGATACTAAGAAGATGATTACTCTGAAATTTTTATCATGTATGGTATCATGATTTTTGACATAAAGTGAATGTTTAAAATGTTTATTATATGAAACATATCAATTAAATTATTTATCATGTGATAGCAAGAAAAAGAATGCTTTGAAAATTTTATTATGTATGGTATCATGAATGGTTAAATTATAAAAATACTATACTTGAATTCAAAAGTAATGGGTTCTTTTAAATTCAAGTTTGTTGTATTTATTCTATGATATATACAAAGTTAACTCCGTCATTTGGTTGTCATCATCATAAAGAGGGAGGATTGTTGAATCTCGGATTTTGCTGATGAAATCAATTGATGTGTTCTATGATCTAACTTGTGTGTTCAAGAAAATAATGCAGGATTAATTACGATAGTAAAGGGTAGTACAATCACATATTAGGTCGAAGTCAAGTTCGAGCATCAGACCGAGGTTCAGACGACGCAATGGGAGCTCACTGAGAGTTCGCCGGAGGTTGGCCGAGGTCCGAACGATGTTGTCAGGAGCTCGTCGGGTGTTCGTCGGAAGAATGCTGGAAGTTCGTTGGGAGTTCGCCGAAGGAAATTAGGAGCTCATCGAGAACTCACCAGAAGTTTGCCGGGAAGTTCATCGGGAGTTCGCTGATTGGTTATCGGGAGCTTGCCGAGAGTTCGCCAGAAGAATGTTGGGAGTTCATTGGGAGTTCGCCGAAGGAAATCGAGAGCTCGCTGGGGGTTCATCGAAAGGATGCCGGGTGTTCGTTAAGAGACGACCGGACAACGAAGATTATGTGTTGAGAGTCATAGTTAGCATCATAATGAGAGATAGTTTTTACTAACTCAATTAATAGGCTATTAGGCCTTAATTGGGGCTGATTTGAACTTATTATAAAAGTCATTCCAGTAACCCAAGGTCATATGAGACACGGTCTTTGAAGATATGATCTCCAAGATGACAAAGTCTTCGAATGTGTGTAAGGCGGTTGAACCGCCCAGATACGGTCTCTCAAACTGTCAAGCGGCTGAATCGCTCAAACATAGTCTGTCAAATTGTGTTAGGCGGTTGAACCGCCCAGAATGTAGTCTTCGAGACTAGCACCTTGGGAACACTTAAAATTATTTTTTGGCTCCACTTTTGAGGCTATTTGGGGCCTATAAATATCTCATCCTTTCTTGCTGGTGAAGGAGCAAGAATCAAGAGTGAAAAACTTGTGAAAATGCTATTGTAATCCTTTGAGAACTCCTGTAAAAGGAGAATAGAGTTGTAAGAGGGGTGTTTAACCTTTGCCTATTGAAAAAGATCAGGAGTGAAAACCGGTGGCCTCAAGTGAAGAGGAATCGGGAGTGGACGTTGGTCAAGGGGATCGAACCACTATAAAATCAGTTTGTCTCATCTTCTTTGTTCTTTATGTTCATTGCTTAATTGTCTACTACCTTTGCTTGCACTCTTACAAATATCTCTATGCTTAAATGGATCTCTACGCTTAAATATATCTTTACGCTTAAATACATTTCCGATACGATTTTTATTGAGTAATTATTTAAACCAAACGAATTGATCGGTTTATGCCTATTTAAGGTGATTCTGAATTTTTTTATTGGTTCAAGTCCATTTGATTCTAAGTTTAGATTTGATTAAAATTAATTAATTTTAAATTAGACTAGTTTATGAGGATTTTAAATTGGTTCAATAAGGATTAGAGGTTGATTTTATTAGATTATACTTAAATTAAGTCTAATTCAAGTCAATTGGGATATTCTAGTTATAATTGAATTTAAAGCTGTAAAGAGAGAATGATACCCCATACCTTTATAATTTGATTAACTTAAAAGCTTTATTCAAAGTTGTGATTTATAAATAATTAATAGTTTATTATTTTTTATATTGATATCAATATGATTCGTATTATGTGGTATATATGGCTATGTTGAATGATTCACATTAGATGTGCACATTGTGAAGGGAGCTATAAGTCTATCATAATATGGAGCTACCAAAGGATATAGTATAAGTTATATACCAATCATAGTCTCTCATTATAATTTATTATTTATTTGAATATATATGTAAATAAATAAATAATCATGGATGATTATACATCCCTATCGAAAGAATATATGATAATTCTCTTTGGGGATCAATGGATAATTAGATATGATGGTCAAATGGTTCTTACATTCATTATAGGAAGGAATGTGTCCCCACATGAGTGGGTGAGAAACATCACTTTATGTGTTGTTGTTGGTGGGAGTGTGATATGAGTTTTTTTTATCCACTACTAGAAGAATATATAAACCATCTCACGAAGTATACATATCCATATATGTCTTTGTTATTTAATTATTATGTATGTCATTAAGATGTGGTGCATCAAATTAATCCATTATTTTGTTTGATTAATAAAAATTATCATTGTTTATTTGATATATGAGTTTCATAATAAATTAATATGTTCTCATTTTATATTAAATTATTAATATTAGAGTATGATTCTTGAGTTTAAATATTATTTTTATAATTTTCTTAAAGGTTCCTACTAGTGTATATGGTTGTTGATATATTTTTATTTTATATTTTTTAAAAATAAACTATTATTTTATAATAGATCTATGTCTCTTGTCCATCTGCAAACAACCCATAGAAACTAATAACTAAGTCGATCATCTCTATGGAAAGCTAGTTGGTAGACCCTTTCACCATCCGCAATTGGTTTTAGATTTATGTGATTTTATCTCCAATGCTCATGTTAAGGATCTCATTTTACCTGGACTAATAAGAGATTTGATACATCTAGAGGTTTCATTTATCTTGATAGAGTTATAATAATGATTATTATTTCTATAATTTTAACCATATTTCAATAAACCACCTTGTTAAGTTGACTTGAGATGTTTGTTAGTTTTTATGGGCTGCTTGCAATGGGCAAGCGACATATTTATTTTTGCTTTGAATTTTATTGGTCAGTTTGATGACACCATGAGAAACCATTCCAAGGTTTCAAATTCCATTGTCAACTTATAGGCTACTCTTAATATCTACAGCTGCAAGCTTTACATTTCGTCCAAAGAGAGAGAGAGAGAGTTGGTAATATGAAAAAGGATAAAGGACACTATATATTATGACATTGAGACCATTTTAACCAAGGAAAACCATTACCACCAATCTTATAATGACCGTTAACCTTCACATCCTTAATAACAAGCTTTCTACTTTGAACAAACAACTCGGTTTAAAATGGTGGACCTATGAAAATATCCAATGGTTTGGTGAAGGTGACAAAATACTAAATATTTTCATAGGCTTACAGCCCTTAAAAAAACTCCATTACAAAATTTAATTTGAACAACAATATCATTATTTATTATTCTCATCTTATCCTAAAAGAGTTTGCCTCTTGGTATAGAGGCTTATGGTATGTATCCCGTTGCTTAACAAGTGAATCTTAGTAACATCCCTCCCCTTCCCTCTATTAGCAACGATGATCCGAATGACCTCATTAAGATTTTACCCCTCAAGAGATCCTTGATGCTATCTTCTCCATGAGGAAAGAAAATTTTTTTTATTCCTGATAGTTTTACTATTATTTACTATAATAATAATTAGGATTTCATTAAGGGTGTCATTTTTTAGGCTTTTATGGTCTCTCACCAAAATTTTTGGATTCTAGATGGCTGGGCACGATTTATCTTGGCTTCATACTTAGATTCCTAACCCTCAAAGAATTCTCGGTTATCGTCCTATTGTCCTTTATAATATGATTTATAAGATTCTAACTAAGACTTTTTCCCTTCCACTCAAAACATACTTAAATCGACTTATTCAACCCACCCAATCTACCTTTTTATTCAGGGTCAGACTATTCATGATAATATTATCATCATTAATGAGTTGGTGCATACTATGTACAAAGCCTAGAGCAAAAACCCTCTTACTATTATTAAAGTTGATATTGAAAAAGAAAATTTTGATCGGAGTCTCTAGAAATGCTATTATTCACATAATGCAAGCTATGAATTTTATATAATAGTTTGTTAATTGGATTCAAACTTATTTGGATTCCTCGCTTTCTGTTGTCTCATTAACGGAGATAACTCTGACCGGCTGAGAGATAATAGGGATCTTCCCTAAGATAATCCTATATCCCCTTATATTTTATATTTGTATAACAAGTCTTATCTACCTTAGTGAATGATTCTATTAATAATAATAAAATCACTCCATTTAATATCAAAGGTGTAAAAAATTTACACCTAATATTTGTTGATGATGTCATTATAGCTATTAGGGCCAATGACAAATCTTATAATACCTTATAGACATTCTTGAGCAATTCCATAAGATCTCAACCCTTAAAATTAATAAAAGTAAATTTATTATTAATTTCCCTAGGGATTGTTCCCGACATGTTAAACAACATAATATACAACTTGTTTGACATGAAAGAAGGGTGTTGACCTTTGTTCATCTTGACACCAACATTTTATATGATAAGCCAACAAATCAGGTTGGTTGAGAAGGAAATAAGAAAATTGAAGGTTCGCAAAAGAATTTGATTACCCAAGCTGATAAGAATTGCATTATTAATTCAGTTGTAAATGTCATTCCTCTCTATTGCCTTCTTAACACCTATATTTCTAAAACAATCATGAAAAAAAGACACTGATGCATTTAGGGATTTATTTATTGGGATCATAATAGTACCAAACATGGTTGCAATTTAATTAGATAGGAGAATGGTAATCAACTGATAGAACAAATATAGGTAGAGTAATCTTTGTAGGGGATCGGCCCTCCTTGGAATTCTATAGGGGTTTCCCCCTCTAAGTAGTCGGCCACAAGGTTGAATAAAATACATAAATTACTTACCAAAAGATATGGGCGGCTACATGCTTATATAGGACTCCAAATCCCTAACTCCAGAGAGACTCCTACTTCTGGTAAAACTCCTCTCCTAACTCTAGTTGACTCCCCTAAGTAAGATGGGCGACGGCTAGTTAGGGTTTTTATACATGCTTAAAGGTTTTATTACATTCATGACTCGGTTGACTAGGACCTGACCGTACTAGGGTCCTATCAGGCATGTCTTCTTCAGATCAACCTTGTCCTTAAGGTTGAGGCTCCATGAACTCTGAGAACCTGATCTTCAAGTCTTCATAGGATTCCTATGTGGCATTTTCGACAAGTAGATTAATCTATTGGACTAGCACTTCAGTAGAGGGGCATCGACGGTGCATCACAATCCTACGATCAAGTATTTCGTCGAAGAGTGATAAGTTATGTTATACCACCACTCGGCCCAAGGGTGCCACTTTATCCATTTCCTTGGTTGATCATTGGTAAACCATTTGAGATAGGTCTCCAAACATTTGTTCACCACTCTAGTCTGGCCATCGGTCTACGAGTGGTATGTCATGCTTATATTCAATTTTGTGCCCTGCAACTGGAAGAGTTATGCCCAGAACATGCCAGTGAAGACCCTGTCACAATCACTTTCAATGGATCTAGGTATCCCATATAATTTTATAATATTATCCATGAAGATTCGAGCAATGCTAGCAGCGACATAAGAGTTGCAGATGGTGAAAAAGTGAGAATATTTGGTGAAGCGATCGACCACAACAAGGATAGTCAATTCACCTTGGGATGGGGGCAGCCCTTCGATGAAGTCCATGGTTACATCGGTCCATACTGAGTCCGGAATATATAGTGGCTGCAATTTTCTTGGGCTCGCCACTATTTCACCTTTATGTCGCTGACACGTGTCGCATCGAGCTACAAATTCAGATGGTGTTTTTGTTATGATTAATTGACACTAAGGAGAGGGGGGGGGGGGGGGGGGGGGGGGTTGGGCGGGTGGGTAAATTAGTACAAAAGTGGAAATGCTCGATTCAAAAATCTTGCTTGCAAAAAGTAAAGAAAGAAAATTGAAAGCATCTTTTGTATTTCATTATAAACGATTAAGAAACTGATTTAAGAGAAGTCATGAAAATGATGCTCGTATCTTTCTATAGGCTAATTAAGAGCAATAGAAAGTAGTAAATAAGACAAGTAAAGAACACTCACAATTTATAGTGGTTCGATCGCAATCTTGGCCTACGTCCACTTCCCGAATCCTCTTCGTTGAGGGTCACGGGTGTCCACTATGGATCTTCTTAGGGTGATGACCAAACCCTTACAAACTTTCAACTTACAAATGAGACTTTTTATAAGAATTATAACACTTAGCTAACTCCTTTTTCCCTTTTCTTTTTCTTGCACACTTTTAGCACACACACTTTTTTTCACAAATTTTTGTCCAATAACTTATGTAAATACTAACTCCACTTAAATCCATGTCATAATTCAAATAAGAGAAACGTAAATTCAAGAGAACCACACACTCTTGAATTCAAGTATCATGATATGATATTTCAATAATTTTCAATAATACCTCAAAGAAGCAACATCAATTTAGAGATGATATAACATCAATTCAAATAATTTTACCTTCGGTCATCAATCACCAAATAATCAAGAATTTTCCAAGTATACAACATACATTTGAATTCTTGCATTAGTTATACATTTATTTCTCCCCCTTTGTTTATCAACAAAAAAAAGAACTACCCATTTAAAATTTTTCTTACATATGTCATCAATATTCATTTATCCCCTTTTGTCATCAACAAAATGGTGAAATATAGAGTTAATGATTTCAAGGCACATATGTCATTGCTCCCCCTTAGTAAAATAGGATATGAGCCATAAAAATTTCCTCCTCTTTGTAAATAAGAAGAAAAGAAACAAGGGAGGAATGCGGAAACATTCCAAATTAATTTAAGTGGATTATACTTCTTAAATAAACATTTATGAGTTATATGTTCTAATCTACCACAAAAATTATATTTTATTTTTGGTGGCAAGTTTAGAGTATCTTTTAATAACGGTAGTTTTGGCGGCTTTTGTTGGATTTTGGCCATAAAGCTTATACCTTCTTTCCTATTAGCATGATCCTTATTAGCAAGGATAATATTTAGGAATTTATTCCCTATTTTAAAAATTTTTAATATTGATTGTAAAACAATATTTTCCTTTCTAAGTTCTTCTAAACATTCACATTTGGTGTATGAACTATGTGATGATGATGCTACATGTATTTGTTCAAATTTACTAACTAATGAATCATGATATTTCTTAAGCAATTTATAAGACTTGCTAATTTTTCTAAACTCATCATAAAACTCATGAAAAATATTCAATAATTCAACAAAAAAAATATTAGATAACTCACTTACCTCGTCATGGATGGTCATGAGAGCATAGTTAGTAACTTCTTCCTTGGAGTAATCTTCTTCATCCGATGAGTTTGAGTCATCCCAAGTTGCCAAAAGAGCCTTCTTCTTGTGCATGCCTTCTTATTTAATTGAGGACATTCATATTTGAAATTTTCAGGCTTCTTGCTTTCAAAGCATATAATGTTGTCCTATTTTGGTTCATTTTTATTTTTATGGTTTTTATTTATTTTCATAAAAAAATTTATTTTTCTTGTCAATAGTGTAATGTTATTATTTTCATCACTCGAGATTTCACTCGAGGAGTCATCAATAGTTATTAGTGCTAAATCTTTCATGTTCTTTGGAAGGGATTCATCAAGCTCGTCATGAGCCTTACAATTCAATTGATATGTCATAAGTATCCAATCAGTTCTTCAAGAGGCAAGTTATTAAGATCTTTAGCCTCTTGTATAGCAGTTACTTTGGGATCCCAACTTTTAGGAAGGGATCTTAAAATTTTACTAATAAATTCAAAATTAGAAAAATATTTTCCAAGTGGCTTTAGACCATTGATGACATCCGTGAACCGGGTGCACATATCTCCAATAGACTTACTTGGTTTCATTCTAAACAATTCATAACTATGAACTAAAATATTGATCTTAGATTCTTTAACTCTACTAGTGCCTTCGTGTGTGATTTCTAGTGTATGCCAAATATCATAAGCAGTTTCATAAACAAAAACTCGATTAAATTCATTTTTGTCGAGAGCACAAAATAAGACATTCATAGCTTTTGTATTCAAAGAAAAATTCTTCCTTTCTAAATCATTTTATTTGTTCATTGTTTTAAACGATTTCTCAAAAATATTCTCTAGAATGTGCCATAAATCAAAATCCATAAAAATGAGAAAAATATGCATCCTTATTTTCCAATACGTGTAATTCATCCTATTGAATATGAGAGAACATGAAATAGAATGTCTTGCATTCATGCCAAACAAAGTCATTTACTCAAGTAGGTGTTAGTCCAATGAGTAAGAACCTTGCTATGATACCAAGTTAGGATCAATTGGCACTGAGGTGAATTAGTGCAAAAGTGAAAGTGCTCGATTCAAAAACCTTGCTTATAAAAATTAAAGAAAGAAAATCAAAAGCATCTTTTGTATTTCATTGGAAATGATTAAGAAACTGATTTAAGATAAGTCGTGAAAATGATGCTCGTATCTTTCTATAAACTAATTAAAAGCAATAGAAAATAGTAAATAAGACAAGTAAAGAACACTCATAATTTATAGTGGTTCGATCACAATCTTGGCATGCGTCCACTTCCCGAGTCCTCTTCGTCGAGGCCCACCGGTGTCCATTATCGATCTTCTTTGGGTGAAGACCAAATCCTTACAAACTTTCAACTTATAAGGGAGACTTTTTATAAGAATTATAACACTTGGTTCACTCTCTTCTCCCTTTTCTTTTTCTTACACACTTTTAGCACACACTTTTTTCACAGATTTTTACCTAATAACTTGTGTGAATACTTACATTAAATGCAAGAAAACTTAGGATATTTATAGACCCCAATTGGCTTCAAAAGAATGGAGCCAAAATTCAAACGTATCCAGAAAATTCGGGCATGGGCGGTACAACCGTCGGCGCCAACGGTACAATCGTCGAAAGCTGCTAGAAACCTAGGCGGCAGTGGTACAATCATTGGCCTGGGTGGTACAACCACCGGTATGGGCGGTTCAACCATCATTCACCTATAATACAACCATCGAAAATTTTGGAAAAGTGATTCCCTTCACTTTTCTAATCCTGACTTGTACCTTCTATTGACCAATTCTTAGGTCAATCAATTATGCTCAACCTAAGCTCAATCTATCCCCTTAGTGGACCTGGTTGCCTCACATTGAGTTGATTTGGATTCCTTCGAAATCAAAGGACTCGAACCTAACTATGACTCACTAATTACAACCATCAAGCTTAATAAACGACCTAACCCTCGATAATCTAGCAACCTCCGGCATTCTTGCGGTTAGTCTTACGGTCTTCCTCCGACGATCTCCCAGCGTGTTTCCAGCGAGCTTCCCGATTCCTTCGACTGAACTCATAGCGAACTCTCGGTGAGCTCCCACTGCATTGTCTGAACCTTGGCCCGATGCCTAAACTTGATCCTGGCTCAACATCTGGTTGTAACTCCTTTCTCTGTCATAGTTAAAATTGCATTACTTCCTCTAACACATATGTTAGATTAAACACATCAATTAATTTTATCATCAAAGTATGAGATTCAATAGTTTTTCATCCCCTTCCAATAGAAATTTTGTCGAATCCTCTTATAGGTCTAAAGGAATCCAAAGTGCCCAGCCACCGATGAGGAATGCATCTCCTATAGGATGGTATTCAAGTAGGGAGAATTAGGCACTAACACTATATGTCCTTTGTGTCATAGTTCCTTTGAATCATAACTGTAATGTGCTATGGAGCCCAGTTCTCTTTTCAATTTCTTGATAATCTCTCGGATCTCTATATCATCTTGCCACTCTTTCCTAATGTTTTCAAGGAGGTCACTGACTGGAAGAGAGATGGCCAAAAGTTCAGTTTGCTCAAGTAGTCAGGAGAGCTCATCTGCAACCACATTCTCCTTCCCGTTTTTATAAGTTATTTTATAATCGTATCCAAGGAGTTTCGTTTCCCATTTTTGCCATTCCGGAGATGAAATCTTTTGCTCCAGGAAGTATTTGAGGCTCTTATGGTTAATTTTTATCTAGAAGCGTCGGCTGATCGAGTAGGGTCTCCACTTGAAATATTCAAGAGTCTCTTCCGGGCCAAGATGACATAGGGGGCATCAACTCAGAATAATATCCTAAAAATGATAGAGTGGATCGAGAATCTCATAGGTCTAGGAATAGTCATAGAGGATAACCTGTGTTGATCTTATGCTTCAATTCCTACTAGATTCTTTTTCGTAGTTTATTATGAATTTCAATATTAGCAAGTTTAAGGTGACTCTACTTGAGCTTTTAAATATATTAAGGAAAGTTAAGAGCACCATCAAGAAAGAGAAACTAGTTTTTTATGTTGGTGACACAAATAAGAAAAGAAAGACAGATAAGAACCTTAAGAAGGGCAAGGGCAAGATCAAACTAGGCAAGGCAAAGGTTGCCAAGAAAGACCCAACCAAGGACAAAGCCCAGTGCTTCTACTACGACAAAGATAGACACTATAAGAGGAACTGCAAGAATTACCTTGTAGAGAAGGCAAAATAGAAGCTTGGAGAAGCTTCAGGTGCATTCATGATCAATCTCTATTTGTCAAATTTTCATGGTAATACATGGGTATTGAATACCGAAGTGCTTATCATATCTGCATCTCATTGTAGATTCTAGTAAAGTCTAGGAGACTACCGAGAGGCGAGATGAATCGCAAGATGGGTAATGGAGCAAGAGTTGTTGTGGTTGCTATTGATGAGGTCGCCCTACATCTGCCTAGTGGAGCTATCAAAGCATTAGATGCATACTATTATGATCCCTCTATTATCAAAAATATTATTTTCATTTCTTGTTTGATAATTAGTGGATATAATTTTGGATAATGTGATCATCGCAAGAGGGACCTTGATTAATAGCTTATATATGCTAGACATTTCTCCATACATCATAAATGTAAATACATCTAAGGGGAAACGAGATGAGATAAATAACACATACTTATAACATTGTAGGTTAGGTCATAACCATGAAGAAATTATTCAAAAGATGCTGAAAGATCGATACTTAGATCCATTCGACTATGGGTCATATGCAACATGTGAACCTTGCCTTTGTGAAAAATTGACCAACTCTTCTTTTTGTAAAACTGGAAAGAGAGCCGCTGAGTTATTATAACTCATATATAGTGATGTATGTGGTCCTATGTCGACTCAAGCTATAGGCGGTTACTCATACTTTCTTACATTCACTGATGATTTCTCTAAGTATGGACATGCATACTTGATGAAGTACAAGTCAAAGGTCTTCAAGAAATTCAAGGAATATAAAAAAAAGGTAGAGAACCAAATTGGAAATAATATTAAGACTCTTCGATCATATCTAGGAGGAGAATACTTGAGTACAGAGTTTGTCTATTTCCTTAGGGACCATGGGGTTCTATCCCAATAGACACCTCCTTATACACCTCAGCTCAATGATGTTATCAGAAAGGAGAAATCACACGCTGTTAGATATGGTGTGGTCCATGATGAGTTTTGCCGACCTACTTATCTCATTTTAGGGATATGCCCAGGAGACCGTAGCTTACCTTCTGAATAGAGTTTCATCTAGGTCGATAGTGTCTAAACTATAAAATATAGAAAGAGAAGAAGCCTGATCTTAAGGTTGTTAAGATTTGGGACTGCCCTACCCACGTTAGAAGACACAACCCCGACAAGCTAAAATCAAAGACGGAACGATGCAAGTTCGTGGTATAACCCAAAGAAACTTGCGAGTATTATTTCTATCATTCTGAGAACTATAATATTTTTATTGCCAAGAGGGTTGTGTTCCTTGAGAAGGAATACGTTCTTGGTGAAAACAGTGGGAGTGAGATAAAGCAGAGGGAGGTTGGAGAACCTAGCTCAAGCACCATTCCAGAGTTCGAGTCTATTCAGGTATCTAGCACATAAGTTCCAACTTTACAAAGGTCTAGCAGAGTATCTCACCCTCCTTAAAGACATGTGGTACATATTGTTTGGATCAAAGCGGCACTAAGAGGGGGCGGGGGGGTGTTGGGATGAATTAGTGCTTATGAAAAATTTACGTCGATTTGAGTATTTGCTCAATAAAACCCGTATCAGAAATGCATTTAAGCGTAGAGATATTTGTAAGAGTGTAAACAAAGGTAGTAGATAGTTAAGTATGAAAGCAATAAAGATAAACATCAAAGAAGAGAAAGCAAACCAATTTTATAGTGGTTCGGTCTCGTGACCTACGTCCACTCTAGATTCCTCCTCCGTTGAAGTCAACGACTTCCACTATTGATCTTGCTTCAATGAGTGAAGATCAACTACCCACTTACAACTCTATTCTCCTTTTACAGATTCAGGAGATAAACTTTACAAATCTCTAAGCTCTCCCTTAAATAAAAAACTACACAAGAAGAAATGAGGAGGAGCTCTCAAAGAATTACAACAGTGTTTTCATAAGATTTTTGCTCTTAATTCTTACATAACTTAAGCAAGAATGAGTGAGGTATTTATAGGCCCAAAATGGCTTCAATGTTAGAGCCAAAATTTAAATTTCTAGAGTTCCCGAGGTGCTGGTCTCGGAGACTGTGTTCTGGGGGTAGTACCACTAGTCTGGGCAGTACGACCGCTTGACACAGTTTAGGAGACTATGTCTAGGCGGTACCACTGCCTAACATATCTTTGAAGACTATGTTGTCTTGGAGACCATGTTTTCTCTAACCTTGGGTTACTGAAATGACTTTTATAATAAGTCCAAATCAGCCCTAATTAAGGCCTAATGATATCTTAATTGAGTTAGTAAAACTAACTCTCATTATGATGCTAAGTACGATAATTAACACATAATATTCATTGTCCAATTGTCAAATGATCTCTCGGTGAACTCCTGACAAACTCCCAGCATTCTTCTGGTGAGCTCCCGGCGAGCTCCTGACCACTTGTCGGTGAACTCCCGACGAACTTCCGGGTAAACGTCTGGTGAGCTCTCGGCGAGCTCCCCCGGCTGACCTCCGGTCAAAATCATCCGAACCTCACCTGACCTCCGGTGAACTCTCGACAAGCTCTCACTACGTCGTCTAAACCTTGGCTCGATGCTCGAACGTGACTCCTGTTGGGAAACCTCAGCAGGAGCATCACATGCGCAGTTGAAATCAAAACAAAAATCAGTTTCCCATGCAGATCAAGTCGTCGTGCAAAGGATTGAGGTGGCGAGAAAAATCATAAAAATCAAAAAACTATAATACGTGAGAGATTGATTTTACCTAGGGAGATCGTATATCCCTGTATTCCAGATCCAGATGGAGAGGATGAAGGTAGTCAAGCGTCCTCCTCTCTAACAGTATCCGCATAATGGATCTCTGCAGCAAAACTCCTCCAATCTGATCTCACAACTCTTGCGCAGAGGGAGGAAAATAGGAGGGGGAGGCCAGAGCTGAGCCTATCAACCATGAGTCTCCCCTCCTATTTATAGAGAGCCACCAAAAAATCATAGGGCTCCTGCCTTAGTGGGTATTGGATCAAAATCCAATTATCCACTAATCTTATATTAGAAGATCTCTATCCAATAATCTCCTTAGGCCTCCAATTGGGCCTCAATCAAGGAGCCCATCAGCATAGGGTCTCATCTAATGAGAATAAGGGCTAATTGGATCTCTATTCAATCCTCTATTCACTGAAACATCCACCATATGTGTGTGACCCTCTAGGCCTGATACCGAGTTGGCCGTGAGTCGCTCTTATCAGAACTCCTTCTGATATAGTGAATTATTATCCCCATAATAATTCACTCGACTCATCGATTATAGACGTACTAGGCCACTACGCCATAGTCCCCAAACGGTACAGGAGGATTAAATCTATCGGATTTCTCTGTCCACAGTTATCATGTATATATAATCCCTCATCCAACTAATATCCCAGAGACCGTATATTGGACATGGTACTGTCAGGTCACATACGAAATCAGTTTGTCTTGCTCTAATCGGATTCTACCGGAGAACTCTTTCTCTCTCAATTCGGATGACCCTAGCAAGAGATTTATCTGAGCAAGCACATGTAAGATATTCCTCTCGTGATACCGAGTATGGATGATCCTCTATTGACACTCAATTACCTTCATAAAGTTAGCTACTAATCCCGATAACCAACTGTACCAGATCTAAAACTTTCTAAACCTGTAAATCTGGTGTCAAAGAGAGGAGTACTCATACAAGGCATCCTTAGTGTCTCAAGTCAAAGGACCAGATACACAACTGGGACTATGGAATCGCTATCTGACATTAGGTATCATTAACCATATAACATTCCATAAGCAGATCAATCAGTGAACTCATTCTCCAATGAGCACCTGTACTATATCCTTAGTGTCTCCATACAAGTGGCTATGAGATGAGCTGCCTCCATCATATGGACGGGTATATAGTACATCGATCTGTTCGGTTATCTTAATGTTCCTCTCGAGTAACCTATGACCGAGATTATTTGAGATCTGTGAATAAAGGTGAATCAATCTCATTATCGTGATCTCATCACGATCCGTTTTCCATTGCACAAAACTAAGGACATCATAATATAGATGCTACAAATAATATAATATGAGAATATGCCAATATTAATCAAAAGCAAAAAGATCGTATAGCGTGTCACACGTGTCATAACTCACGTGAGTGGCTTGCAAGGCACTTGTAACCAGCAATCTCTCACTTGACCAAAAGTCAATCACCTATATATCTGATCCCCATCAGACCCTTGTGATGCTCAAATACAATCTGAGCTAGCAGCTTCGACAATGGATCTGCAATGTTATCTTCGGATGAAACTCTTTCCATTGCTATATCCTTTCGGGTCATGATCGCTCTAATCAGATGGAACCTCCTCAAACCAATTCTGATAAGACCTGGGTTCCCTTGCTAGAGTTATCGCCATATCACTATCGTAATATATGGGAATCAGCTCCATGCTGCTTCGTACGACTCCCATATCATGATGAACTTTTTTATCCATACCCCTTCTTTTGCTGCTTTACTACAGTAATGTATTCTACCTCTGTGGTCGAGTCAGTAGTAGTATCTTGCTTGGAACTCTTCCAGCTTACTGCTCCATTTATGGTGAAAACATATCCTGAGTTTGACTTACTATCATCAATATCAGACTGAAAACTTGAGTCTGTCTAGCCCTCAGCCTGGAGGCTACCTCCTCCATATACCAGTAAAAGATCATTAGTCCTTCTCAAGTACTTAAGGATACACTTTACTATTTTCTAGTATTCTAAACTTGGATCTGCCTGATACTTGCTCGTGACACTCAAAGCATGTTGTATATCAGGCCTGGTACAAAGCATAGCATACATAATAGACCCTATAGCTAAGGCATAGGGTATTTTATCCATGTCTGCCCTTTCTTCAGGAGTCTTTAGGGACATACTCCTAGAAAGTGATATTCTGTCTCATCGGTATGAGACCTCTCTTAGAATTCTTCATGCCAAACCTTTTGATAATAGAATCTATGTACCTAGATTGGGACAAGCCAAACATCCTCTTAGATCTATCTCTATAGATTCAGTTCCCCAAAATATAGGATACTTCTCCTAAATCCTTCATAGAGAAGTTTCTGGATAGCCAAGTCTTTACTATGGAGAGTATTCCTACATAATTCACAATAATTAGGATGTTATCCACATACAATACCAAAAACGTGATAGCACTCCAACTTGCCTTCCTATACACACAAGGTTCATCTTCGTTCTTAACAAAATTATAAGATCTGGTCGTCTCATCAAATCTTATGTTCTAACTTCGGGAAGCTTGCTTTAGTCCATAAATAGACTTGAGCAACTTGCACACTTTATCTAGACTCTCTTTGGATACGAATCCCTCTGGCTATATCATACACACCTTTTCCTTGAGGTTGCTATTGAGGAATACTGTTTTGACATCCATCTGCTGTTGGGAAACCTATATCAGGTGCATCACATGTGCAGCGAAAATCAAAATAAAATTTGATTTCCCACGTAGATCAAATCGTCGTGCAAAAGATTGGGGTCGCGAGAAAAATCGCAAAAACTGAAAAACTGCGATGTGTGAGAGATTGATTTTACCTAGGAAGATCGTATATCCCTCTATTCCAAATCCCGATGGAGAAGATGAAGGTGGTCAAGCATCCTCCTCACTAGCGGTATCCACACGATGGATCTCTGCAGTGAAACTCCTCCAATCTGATCTTGTAACTCTTGCTCAGAGGGAGGGAGGAGAATAGGAGGTGGTGGCTAAAGCTGTAGCCTATCAACCATGAATCTCTCCTCCTATTTATAAAGAGCCACCAAAACCCTAGGGCTCCTTCCTTAGTGGGTATTGGATCTTCATCCAATAACCCACTAACATTGTATTATTGGATCTCTATCCAATAATCTCCTTAGGCCTATAATTGGGCCTTAATCAAGGAGCCCATCAACATAGGGTCTCATCTAATGAGAATAGAGGCTAATTGGATCTTCATCCAAACCTCTATTCGTTGAAGCATCCACCATATGTGTGTGACCCTCTAGGCCCGATACCGAGCTGGCCATGAGTCACTCCCATCAGAACTCTTTCTGATATAGTGAATTATTATCCCTATAATAATTCACTCGACTCATCGACTATGAACGTACTAGGCCACTACGCCATAGTCCCCAAATGGTACAGGGGGGATCAAATCCATCAGACCTATCTGTCCATAGTTACCATGTATCTATAATCTCTCATCCAAATAATATTCCAGAGACCATATATTGGACATGGTACTGTCATGTCACATACAGAATCAGTTTATCTTGTTCTATTCGGATTCTACTGGATAACTCCTCTCTCAATCCGAATAACCCTGGCTAGTGGATGATCCTCTATTGACACTCAATTGCCTTGGTAAGATTGGCTACTAATCCCGATAACCAACTGTACCAGATCTGGAACTTTCTGAACCTGTAAGTCTGGCGCCAAAGAAAGGAGTACTCATACAAGGCATCCTTGGTGTCTCAAGTCTAAGGACCATATATACAACTGATACTATGGAATCGCTATCTGACATTATGTATCATTAACCTTACAGCATTCCATAAGCGGATCAATCAGTGAACTCATTCTCTAATGAGCACCTGTACTATGTCCTTAGTGTCTCCACACAAGTGGCTATGAGACCAGCTGCCTCCATCATATGGACGGCTATATAGTACATTGATCTATCCGGTTATCTCAATGTCCCTCTTGAGTAACCTATGACCAGAATTATTTAGGATTTATGTTTAAAGGTGAATCGATCTCATTATCGTGATCTCATCACCATCTGATTCTCATTGCATAGAACCAAGGACATCACAATATATATGTAACAAATAATATAATGTGAGAATATGCCAATATTAATCATAAGCAAAAAGATCACAACGTGTCACACGTGCCATCACTCACGTGATTGGCTTGCAAGGCACCTGTAACCAGCAATCCCCCTTCATCTTGCTGCTTCTACTATAGCAATGTATTTCGCCTCTATGGTCGAGTCAGTAGTAGTATCTTGCTTGGAACTCTTCCAGCTTACTGCTCCTCCATTCATGGTGAAAATATACCCTGAATTTGACTTACTATCATTAATATGGGACTAAAAACTTGAGTCCGTGTAGCCCTCAATCTAGAGGCTACCTCCTCCATATACCAGTAAAAGATCCTTAGTCCTTCTCAAGTACTTAAGGATACACTTTACTGCCTTTCAGTGTTCTAAACCTGGATTTGCCTGGTACATAGCATCACATACATGATAGACCCTATCGCTGAGGCATAATGTATCTTATCCATGTCTGCCCTTTCTTCAGGAGTCTTTGGGGACATACTCATAGAAAGTGATATTCCATGTCTCATCCGTATAAGACCTCTCTTGGAATTCTCCATGCCAAACCTTTTGATAATGGAGTCTATGTACCTAAACTGGGATAAGCCAAGCATCCTTTTAGATCTATCTCTATAGATCCCGATCCCTAAAATATAGGATGTTTTCCCTAAGTCTTTTATGGAGAAGTTTCTGGATAGCCAAGCCTTTACTATTGAGAGCATTCCTACATTATTTTCAATGATTAAGATGTCATCCACATATAGCACCAAGAAGGTGATAGCGCTCCCACTTACATTCCTATACACACAAGGCTCATCTTCATTCTTAACGAAGTCATAAGATCTGATCACCTCATCAAATCTTATGTTTCAACTTCAAGAAGCTTGCTTCAATCCATAATAGATCTAAGCAACCTGCACATTTTATTGGGACTCTCTTTTGATACAAATCCCTCTGGCTATATCATATATGCCTCCTCGAGGTTGCCATTGAGGAATACCGTTTTGACATCCATTTGCCAGATATCATAGTTATAGTGTGCTGCAATAGCCAAAATAATTCTAATGGATTTAAGCATGGCTACAAGTGAAAAGGTTTCATCATAGTCAACTCCTTGTCTTTGACGATATCATTTAGCTACCAGCCTTGCTTTATAGGTCTCTGCCTTTCCATCCACTCCGATCATCTTCTTGAAGATCCATTTGCAGCTAATTGGTACAATACCCATAGGTGCATCCACAAGGTTCCAAACCTTATTAGAGTACATGGAATCCATCTCAGAATTCATGGTTTCTTGCCACTTCCCAGAGTTTATACTCATAATAGACTCATAATGGCATAGGTATGCATTATTCACCTCATCTCTTTTCCTCTTAGACATATTTATATTCATGATATGTGGAGAAGTGTCTAACACATATTAGTCATTTATAAGGGTCCCTCTAGTGATAATCTATCATCCATAATTATTGAACAACTATTGTTCTCAAAAACTAATTTGTATCAACTTATTGTCAAACAAGCGATGAATATAATGTTTTTGATAATAGAGGGAACAAAATAGCATGCATCTAATGCAATAATAACTCTATTAGGCAGATGTAGGGTGACCTCCCCAATAGCAACTGCAACAACTCTTGCTCTATTGCCCATCTTGAGGTCCATCTCACCTTTAGTCAATCTTTTATGTCTTGCCAAAAAATGTAACAAATTACAAATATGATAAACACTCCCGATATCCAATACCCATATGTTATCATGAAAATCTGACAAGTGAAGATAGATCATGAATATACCTGAAGCTTCTCTAAGCTTATGTTTCGCCTTCTCTGCAAGGTAGTCCTTACAGTTCCTCTTCCAATGCTCGTCTTGGTCGTAGTGGAAGCATTATCCTTTTTGGGCCTTTCTAGGCAACCTTTGCCTTACCCGGTCTTTCTTTATTCTTGCCCTTCTTAGGGGTCTTACTAGCCTTCCTTTTCTTATTGGTCTCACCAATATAGAGAACTAGCTTCTCTTTTTTGATGGTGCTCTCAGCTTCCTCAACATATTGAGGAGCTCAGATAGAGTCACCTTAAGCTTGTTCATATTAAAGTTAATAATGAACTATGAAAAAGAATTTGATAGGGACTAAAGTATAAGATCATACATAGGTTATCTATCCTCTTAGGTTATCCTCTAGGACTATCTATATACTTCATAAAGCGAGTGATCTCATCCTCGCTTATCCTTTCCTCCGGTGTGGGCACAATCATGTTAAGGATATTTAGGATTTTCTCCTTCATGAGAACAATTCTTAAATTACGGAGCCTTTGGACCAATGAGGCGGTTGACATCAAGTATACCACATAGGGGTTTTGCAAGCGACAAATAAGATATAGCAAAAATAAATAACATGCAGATTTTACAGAAAATACTAATTAAGATATGGACTTCTATCTTAATATACTACCACTATTTTTCTAGCGAATCACGCGACACCCTCGACACGTGAGACGAAAGTCTCCAGTAGACTCCTAGTGGGGATCGGGATCCAATTGTCATCTTAGTACAATCTCGAGGGACTCGACCAACTACACTAAGCCCAAAAGGTAGACAACTCTTGTCAATCATAAATCCTTGTGATTCCCGTCATGTTCGGCCTCTGAATCATCATGGTCTCGACTGCTCGACCAACCATAAAGTTTAGTTAAGTCATCACCATTGTTACAAGATGAGTCTGATTCGATGGATACGCTCTCGACTGCTCGACCAAGTCATACCATGTCCTCAGGTCACCGCTAACATATATATGTCGTAGGCAAGAACTCGATCGCGTAGATAGGTAAGCTTCGAGAGACTCGACCAACTCAACCTATGTCGGGATTCAATTTCTTCCTATAACGATGGAAGGCCATGTGTGTCAATCTTATTGCCTCACGCTTACTGACTTAATATTATCGTAGGAGGGGTTTTTTGTTTTCTATCGGTCTCCTAATATGTTGTGTCACATACATACATATTTAATATATATATCTACATCGTATGCAAATATATATACATATATCTAGTAGGTGTATAACACATCACATTTGCAAGCCACACCAGATGATCATGAGCCGTGACCTAATATGATTAAGCCCGAGCCAATGGGCCTAATCACTCACAATTGGATCTATGTGTGCATTGGCGCATCTCCATGCCCTGTGATTGTTGATCTCGTCATCATCGGTTCCGTCAGATCGTTGCATCACCATGCATCGTGATCTCCCGCCACGGCATCGTGGGTCCCGCTGTAACCTCCACGCTCCCGCTACGCCTCTCCATGTAATTACAAATAATCACAGACACGCAGGCCCAATAATAAAAGAGAAAAACGCAGGCTCACAGGCCCCAATAATAATAATAATTATAATTACACAATTACAACACATGGCTCATGATCATCCATCCACATCATACATTACATGTATATCACATCATATATAGGATTACTAAATATAAAAAATAATTAATTAAACTATTTAATTAATTATTTTTCTGAAAATCAGGATATGCTCGAAATTTTCAGAATTATCAAGGGCATTTTCATAATTCTGGATGAGAGGACAGTCCTCAGAATTTCCAGACTTGTCAAGGGTATTTTTAGAATTCTGTACATGAGGATAGTCCTCAAAATTTCCAGAATTATTGAGGGTGTTTTGGGTATTCTGAATGAGAGGACAATCCTTGAAATTTTTAGAAATATTGAGGGCATTTAAGGAATTCTGAATAAAGGGGACAGAGCTAGAATTTCTTAAATTATGAGGGGTATAATCATCTTTTTCTCGAAAAGATGCCCTAGCCCTCCTTCACCCTCACTGCGCTACCCTCGTCGTTGCCCTTGGGCGGGCGGCGGCTGCCCTTTACGGCCAGTAGCCGCCCTGCGACTGGCGTCACCGCCCCTGCTGGCGGTAGGGCTAGCCGCGGGCAACAACCCCTTGCGGGCTGGCCGCGAGCGACAACCCCTTGCAGACTCGTCGCTGCTGGCTGGCCCTTACGGGCTGGCCGTTGGTGGCCGCCCCTTGCAGGTAGCCAGGCCATGGCCGGCCGCCCCTGCATGCAGACAACATGCATGTGACCGCCCCTCCCCCGCAGGCAGCGCCTACTTTCGCTGTCAATCACTGCAACAAGCGTGTAGAATAGTTCTACGCGATTCAACATGCATGTGACCGCCCCTCCCCCGCAGTTTAAAACCAATTTTTCACATGAAAACCTTGGCTTTGATACCACTGTTGGGAAACCTATAGCAGGTGCATCACATGTGCAGCGGAAATCAAAATAAAAACTAATTTCCCACGCAGATCAAATCGTCGAGCAAAAAATTGGGGTCACGAGAAAAACCGTAAAAACTGAAAAACTGTGATGTGTGAGGGATTGATTTTACCTAGGGAGATCGTATATCCATTTATTCCAGATCCAGATAGAGAAGATGAAGGAGGTCAAGCATCCTCCTCTCTAGCGGTATCCACACGGTGGATCTCTGCAGCGAAACTCCTCTAATATGATCTTGCAACTCTTGCTTAGAGGGAGGGAGGAGAATAGGAGGTGGTGGCTAAAGCTGCAGCCTAGCAACCATGAGTCTCCCCTCCTATTTATAGAGAGCCACCCCCTAGGGCTCCTTCCTTAGTGGGTATTGGATTTTCATTCAATAACCCACTAACCTTGCAATATTGGATCTCTATCAAATAATCTCCTTAGGCCTATAATTGGGCCTCAATCAAGGAGCCTATCAACATAGGGTCTCATCTAATGAGAATAGGGGCTAATTGGATCTTCATCCAATCCTCTATTCGTCGAAGCATCCACCATATGTGTGTGACCCTCTAGGCTCGATACCGAGGTGGCCGTGAGTCACTCTCATTAGAACTCCTTCTGATATAGTGAATTATTATCCCCATAATAATTCACTCGACTCATCGACTATGGACGTACTAGGGCACTACGTCATAGTCCCCAGACGGTATAAGAGGGATCAAATCTATCGGACCTGTCTGTCTACAGTTACCATTTATCTATAATCCCTCATCCAAATAATATCCTAGAGATCGTATATTGGACATGGTACTGTCAGGTCACATACAGAATCAGTTTGTCTTGCTCTATTCGGATTCTACCGGAGAACTCCTCGCTCAATTCGAATGACCCTAGCGAGGGATTTGTCTGAGCAAGCACATATGGGATATTCTTCTCGTGATACCGAGAGTGGATGATCCTCTATTGATACTCAATTGTCTTCGTAAGGTTGACTACCAATCCCGATAACCAGTTGTACCAGATCTAGAACTTTCCAAACCTATAAGTCTGGAGTCAAAGAAAGGAGCACTCATACAAGGCATCCTTGGTGTCTCAAGTCTAAGGACCAGATACACAACTGAGACTATGGAATCGCTGTCTGACATTAGGTATCATTAACTATACAATATTTCATAAGTGGATCAATTAGTGAACTCATTCTCTAATAAGCACTTGTACTATATCCTTAGTGTCTCCACACAAGTGGCTATGAGACCAGCCGCCTCCATCATATGGACAGGTATATAGTACATCGATCTATCTGGCTACCCTCAGGTGCATCCATAAGGTTCCAAACCTTATTATAGTACATGGAATCCATCTCAGAATTCATAGCTTCTTGCCACTTCCCGGAGTCTATACTCATAATAGCCTCCTCGTATGTCTGAGGATCAATATCCTAAGAGTCCTCTCCACTGATATGTCCCACATATCTTTTAAGAGGATGAGATACTCTGCTAGACCTACGCAAAGTTGGAATTTGTGTGTCAGGTACCTCAATAGACTTGAGCTCTAGAATGGTGCTTAGGCTAGGTTCTCCAACCTCGCTCAATTCTATCTCACTCCGATGTTTCCACCAAAAATGTGTTCCTTCTCAAGGAACACTGCTTTCTTTACAATAAAGACCTTTTGGTCCTCGGGATAATAGAAATAATACCCAAAAGTCTCCTTAGGGTATCCCACGAACGTGCACTGTTCTATCATTGATTCCAACTTGTCGGAGTTGTGTCTTTTAACATGGGTAGGATAGCCCGAAATCTTAACTACCTTAAGATTGGGCTTCTTTCCTTTCTATATCTCATATGGTGTAGACACTACCGACTTTGATGAAACTCTGTTCAGAAGATAAGCTGTGGTCTCTGGGGCGTACCCTCAAAATAAGACGGGTAGGTCAACGAAACTTATCATGGACCACACCATGTCTAACACGTGCAACTCCTCTTTTTTGATACACCATTGAGCTGAGGTGTATAAAGAGGTGTCCACTAGGATAGAATCTCATTGTCCCTTAGGAAATAGGTGAACTTCATACTCAAGTACTCTCCTCCTTGATCTGATCGAAGAGTCTTAATACTCTTTCCAATTTGGTTATCCACCTCATTATTATATTTTCTGAATTTCGTAAAGGTCTCGGATTTATACTTCATTAAGTACACATGTCTATACCTAGAGAAATCATCAGTGAATATAATGAAGTATGAGTAACCACCTATAGTCTGAGTCGACATAGGATCACATACATAACTATGTATGAGTTCCAATAACTCAGTGGCTCTCTCTCCAGTTTCACTAAAAGAAGAGTTGGTCATCTTCCCACGAAGGCAAGGTTCGCAAGTTGCATATGACTCATAGTCAAATGGATCTAAGTATCTATCTTTCAACAACTTTTGAATCCTTCCCTCATGTATATGACCTAACCTATAATGTCATAGGTATGCATTATTCACCTCATCTCTTTTCCTCTGAGACATATTTATATTCGTGATGTGTGGAGAAGTGTCTAACATATATAAGCCATTTATCAGGGTCCCTCTAGTGATGATCTCATCATCCATAATTATGGAACAACTATTGTTCTCAAAAACTAATTTATATCCACTAATTGTCAAACTAGAGATGGAAATAATATTTTTGATAATAGAGGGAACAAAATAGCATGCATCTAATGCAATAATAGCTCCACCAGGCAGATATAGGGTGACCTTCCCAACAGCAATTGCAGCAACCCTTGCTCCATTTCGTATCTTGAGGTCCATCTTAGCTTTGGCCAATCTCCTAGGTCTTGCCAGAACCTGCAACAAATTACAGATATGATAAGCACTCCCGGTATCTAATACCCATATGTTATCATGAAAATCTGACAAGTGAAGACTGATCATGAATATACCTGAAGCTTCTCCAAGCTTCCGTTTCACCTTATCTGCAAGGTAGTCCTTACAGTTCCTCTTCCAATGCCCGTCTTGGCGATAGTGGAAGCACTGTCCTTTGTCCTTTATCGGGTCTTTCTTGGCAACCTTTGCCTTACCCGGTCTTTCTTTGTCCTTACCCTTCTTAAGGGTCTTGTTAGCCTTCCTTTTCTTTTTGGTCTCACCAATATAGAGAATTGGCTTCTCCTTCTTGATGGCACTCTCAGCTTCCCTCAACATATTGAGGAGCTCAGGGAGAGTCACCTCAAACTTGCTCATTTTAAAATTCATAATGAAGTAAGAAAATGTATCTGGTAGGGACTAAAGTATAAGATCAATGCACTGGTTATCCTCTAGGACTATTCCGAGACCTATGAGTTTCTCAATCCACTCTATCATCTTTAGGACATGGTTCTCAACCGAATGGTTCTCAACCGATGTCCCTTATATCATCATAGATTGAAAGAGTCTCTTAGATATCTTATATCTTTGTGTTCTTCCCTGTTTCTCAAACAGCTGGTGGAGATGAAAAAGGATAGAATCTGCATTCATGTTTTCATGTTGCCTCTGTAACTCAGGAGTCATGGAGGCCAACATGTAACATTTTGCCAAAGTAAAATCATCTATATACTTCATATGGTGAGCGATCTCATCCTCGCTTACCCCTTCTTCTGGCGTGGGCACAAATGTATCAAGGACGTATGCGATTTTCTCCATAGTGAGAATAATTCTCAAAGTATGGAGCCAATTTATGTAGTTTGGACCAGTGAGGCAATTGGCATCAAGTATGCCACACAGGGGGTTTGCGAGCGATATGTTTATAACTAAACAACATATAGCAAAAATAAATAACATGCAGATTTTACAAAAATACTAATTAAGATATGGACTTCTATTTTAATGTACTCCCACTATTTTCCTAGCGAATCACGCGACACCCTCAACACGTGAGACGAAAGTCTCCAGCAGATTCCTAGTGGGGATCGAGATCCAATTGGCGTCTTAGTGCAACCTCGAGGGACTCGACTAATTACACTAAGCCCAAACGGTAGACAACTCTTGTCAATCATAACTCCTTGTGATTTCTATCATGTTCGACCTCCGAATCATCATGGTCTCAACTGCTCGACCAACCATGAAGTTTAGTTAAGTCATCACCAATGTTACAAGAAGAGTTTGATTCGATGGATATGCTCTCGACTGCTCGACCAAGTCATACCATGTCCTCAAATCGTCGGTGACATCTATATGTCGTAGGCAAGAACTCGATCACGTAGATAGGTGAGCCTCGAGTTACTCGACTAACTCAACCTATGTCGTGATTTAATTTCTTCCTATAATGATGGAAGGTCACGTGGGTCAATCTTCTTGCCTCACGCTTACCGACTTAATATTATCATAGGAGGGGATTTCATTTTGTATCGATCTCATAATATGTTGTGTCACACACATACATATTTAATATGTATCCACATCGCATGCAAATATATATATATATATATATATATATATATATATATATATATATATCTAGTAGGTGTATAACACATAACATATGCAAGCCACACCGGATGATCATGAGCTATCACCTAATATAATTAAGCCCGAGCCAACGAGCCTAATCACTCACAATAGGATCTATGTGTGCATCGACGCATCTCCATGCCCTGTGATTGTTGATCTCGTTATCATCGGTTCTGTTGGATCGTCGCATCACCGTGCGTTGTGATCTCCCGCCATGGCATCGTGAGTCCCGCTATCACCTCCACGCTCCCGCTGTGCCTCTCCATGTAATTATAAATAATCACAGGCACGCAGGCCGACAATAGACGAGAAAAACAGAAGCTCGCAAGCCCCAATAATAATAATAATCATAATTACACACATCACAACACATGGCTCATGATCATCTATCCACATCATACATCACATGTACATCACATCATATGTAGGATTACTAGATATATATATATATATATATTAATTAAATTATTTAATTAATTATTTTTTAAGAAATTAGGATATGCTTAGAATTTTCAGAATTATCAAGGGTAATTTCATAATTCTAGATGAGAGGACAGTCCTCAAAATTTTCAGAATTGTTGAGGGCATTTTTCAAATTTTGTACATAGAATAGACCTTAGAATTTCTCAAAAGGATGCCCTAGCCCTTCCATCACCCTCACTGCGCCGCGACCGTCGCCGCTACCCCTGTGCAAGCGACGGTTGCCTTGCCCGTCGACAATCGCCCTGCCAAGGGGTGACCACCCCTGCGGCTCGCTTCGCTCCCACGGGTGCCGCCCCTTTGCGAACTGGCGACGTTGCCCTTACTAGTGGCAGGCGACAGCCCTTGCGGGCGACGCTTCTGCCCGCAGGCTCTGCCCCTACGGGTAACCGCCGGCAGGCCACTGGCGTCTGCCGCCCCTTGCGGGCTGGCCTTGGCCGTAGTCGGCTGCCATTTGCAACCGACCTAGCCGTGGTTGGCCAGCACTGCATGGGGGCAGGCCGTGGCTAGCCGCCCCTCCTCCTCGCAGCGTTTGCTGCAAAAATGCAGCAAGAACGCGTAGAACGATTCTACACGACTCAATCTCATCACATGCATAGCGAAAATCAAAACAAAAATTGGTTTCCCACGCAGATCAAATCGTCATGCAAAAGATTGTGGTCGCGAGAAAAATCATAAAAATCGAAAAACAGCGATGCATGAGAGATTGATTTTACCTAGGGAGATCGTATATCCCTGTATTCCATATCCGGATGGAGACAATGAAGGAGGTCAAGCGTCCTTCTGTTTAGAGGTATCCAAAGATTGATCTCTGCAGTAAAACTCCTCCAATCTGATCTCGCAACTCTTGTGCAAAGGGAGGGAGGAGAATAGGAAGGGGAGGCCAGAGCTACAACCTATCAACCATGAGTCTTCCCTTCTATTTATAGAGAGCTATCAAAAAACCCTAGGGCTCATACCTTAGTGGGTATTGGATCTTTATCCAATTATCCACTAATCTTGCATTGTTGGATCTCCTAGGCCTTTAATTGAGTCTCAATCAAGGAGCCAATCAGCATAGGGTCTCATTTATTGAGAATAGGGGCTAATTGGATCTCCATCCAATCCTCTATTCGCTGAAGCATCCACTATATATGTGTGACCCTCTAGGCCCGATACCGAGTTGGCCGTGAGTTGCTCTCATCAGAACTCCTTCTGATATAGTGAATTATTATCCCCATAATAATTCACTCAACTCATCGACTATGGACGTACTATGCCACTATGTCATAGTCTCCAAACGGTACAGGAGGATCAAATCCATCGGACCTGTCTATCCATTACTATGTATCTATAATCCTTCATCCAACTAATATCCCAAAGATCGTATATTAGACATGGTACTGTCAGGTCATATACAGAATCAGTTTATCTTACTCTAATCGGATTCTACCGGAGAACTCTTTCTCTCTCAATCCGGATGACCCTAGCTAGGGATTTGTTTGAGCAAGTACATATGGGATATTCCTCTCGTGATACCGAGAGTGGATGATCCTCTATTGACACTCAATTGCCTTCGTAAGGTTGGCTACCAATCCCGATAACCAATTGTACCAGATCTAAAACTTTCAAAACCTGTAAGTCTGACGTAAAAAAAAGTACTCATACAAGGCATCCTTGGTGTCTCAAGTCAAAGGACCAAATATACAACTGAGACTATAGAATCATTGTCTGACATTAGGTATCATTAACCATACAATATTCCATAAGTGAATCAATTAGTGAACTCATTCTCTAATAAGCATATGTACTATATCCTTAGTGTCTCCACACAAGTGGCTATGAGACCAGCCGCCTCTATCATATGGATGGGTATATAGTACACCGATCTGTCCGATTATCTTGATGTCCATCTCAAGTAACCTATGACCAGAATTATTTGGGATATGTGTTTAAAAGTGAATTGATCTCATTATCGTGATCTCATCACGATCTGATTCCTATTGCACAGAACCAAGGACATTACAATATATATGCTATAGATAATATAATGTGAGAATATGTCAATATTAATCATAAGCAAAAAGATCGCACAGCGTGTCACACATGCCATCACTCACATGAATGGCTTGCAAGGCACTTGTAACCAGCAACTCCAACCCAACTTCTGATTGCAATGCCCTTTTACTATCGTAATTAATCTTGTATCACTTTCTTTAACACATAAGTTAGATCATAAAACCTATCAATTGATTTCATCATCAAAATTCAAGATTCAACAATCTCCCCCTTTTTTATGATGACAATCAATTGATGACGGAGTTAACCTTAACTCCTCCTATATATATGCTATAGGATAATAGAGTAAACTTGAATTCAAAAGAACCGATCACTTTGAATTCAAGTATAGCATTTTGACAATATTAAAATTTTTATAATTTAACCATTCATGATACCCTACATGATAAAATTTTCAAAGCATTCATCTTCTTGGTATCACATGATGAATAATTTCAATTAATATGTTTCACATAAACATTCACTTTATGTCATCTATAATGATACCATACATGATAAAAATTTTAAAACAACATTCATCTTCTTGGTATCACATAAAAATTTTAAACATTTCAAAGATTTTAAAACATTTCTTATGTCATCAATTATGTCATTTCTCCCCCTTTGTCATCAACAAAAAGGAGAAATGCTCAACTTATATTTGAACATTCTTCAACATTTATCACATAAAGAAATTGCTTTCTCCCCCTTTGTAAATAAAATAGAAGAAGATGAGGGGAGGGTGTCAAAGATCCAAAAATTTAGTATAAAAAAAAAATCAAATATTAAGTAGGGGGGATACTTAAAAATATTCATCAAGGAAATAAAAGAAAACATAAATTAAAATAATTTTTGAGAGGATAAAAATTAATCTTATCTCAAAAAGAACTTTGAATCTCATTTTCCCTCTTGTAAATGTCAATTTTAGATAGAATCATTTCAAAAGAGAGCTCAAAAAGCTGAGAAGTCCAAGAAGGCTATAAGAGCTACTCATGTATTCAAAATCATCTCATATAAATTTCAATCAAAAGTTCAAGAAATCTGAAAAATAACAAATCATGCCTTTGGATGGTTTAACATTCCTAACTCTCTTCTAATAAAGTCAATTTATTCTTCAATTAATGACTTGGTGAAGATATCAGCCAATTGATGGTTAGTATCAATAAATTCCAAAGATATATTGTGATTATTTACATGATCTCTAATAAAGTGATGCATAATATCAATATATTTAGTTCTTGAGTTTTGAATAAGATTTTTAGTTAAACATATTGCACTACTATTATCGCATTTGATAGGAATATTTTTCAAATGAATTCCATAATCTTCTAGGGTGCTTTTCACCCAAATAACTTTTGCACAATATGCACCAATTGCTATGTACTCAACTTCGGTTGTAGATAATACAACCGAATTTTGTTTCTTAGAAGACCAAGAAATAAGAGAATGTTCCAAAAATTGACATGTTTCGATTGTACTCTTTCTATCTATTTTACAACCTCCAAAATCGACATCCGCATAGACAAGCAAATCAAAATTTTATACTTAGGATACCATAATCCTAAATTATAAGTTCTTTTTAAATATCTAAATATTTATTTAACTACTTTAAAATGGGAATATTTAGGATTGGATTGAAACCTTGTACACAATCCAACACTAAACATTATGTCCGATCTAGTAGCAGTTAAATACAATAAACTACATATCATTCCTTTATATGTTTTTTGATCAAAATTTTCACCTTCATTATTCAAGTTTAATTTTGTAGAAGTACTCATGGGTGTGTTTATGGCTTTAGCATTATCCATACTAAAACGTTTTAACAAATCTAAGGTATACTTAGTTTGACTTATAAAGATAATATCATTTGATTATTT
This sequence comes from Ensete ventricosum, assembly GCA_029747655.1. Classification (NCBI taxonomy): domain Eukaryota; kingdom Viridiplantae; phylum Streptophyta; class Magnoliopsida; order Zingiberales; family Musaceae; genus Ensete; species Ensete ventricosum. The sequence goes on along the minus strand of JAQQAF010000010.1, from coordinate 1,619,625 downwards.
TATTTGTAATCCTAAGAAAAAAGTTAATTCACCCATTAGGCTCATTTCAAATTCTTGGCTCATACTCTTGGCAAAATATTCACATAAGGATTCATTTGTTGAACCAAAAATAATATCATCAACATAAATTTGATTAACTAGAAAATCATTTTCAAAATGCTTAAAAAATAATGTGGTGTCAACCTTACCTTTCAAAAAATTATTTTAAATAAGGAAAAAGCTAAGTCTTTCATATCAAGCCCTAAGGGCTTATTTCAATCTATAAAAAGTCTTAGATAATTTGAAAATATGATTTGAAAAATGATCATTGTTCAACATAAACTTCTTCGGAAATGAAACCATTAAGAAAAATACTTTTGACATCCATTAAAAATAACTTAAAATTCTTAAAAGAGGCAAAGGTAAGGAGCATCCTTATGGCTTCAAGTCTAGCCACAAAAGCGAAGGTCTCTTCATAATTGATCCCTTCTTCTCAGTTGAAACCCTTGGCCTCTAATCTAGCCTTGTTTCTAACCACGATACCATTTTCATCTTGCTTGTTTCTAAAGACCCATTTAGTACCAATCACTAAACAGTCACTAGGTCTAGGAACAAGCTGTCACACCTCATTTTTCTCAGATTGGTTTAACTCTTCATGCATTAAAATAACCCAAGAATCATCTTTTAGGGCCTCCTCATTGCATTTTAGTTCAATTTGAGATAAAAATGCGGCGTTAGAACAAAAATTCTTCAATGATGAACAAGTTTGAACACCTTTTGAAGTATCTCCTATTATTAACTCCTTAGGATGAGCATCTACATACTTCCATTCCTTGGGTAAGATTCCTTAGAACTAGATGCATCCAAGTTGTTTTGGAGATGAGGTTTATCATTCAGATTTAAAGTATTAAAATCAAAATCATCATCAAAATTAATTTTCTTCAATTTAGGAACCTCATTAAAAATAATATGGATGAATTCCTCAATTACTAGAGTTCTTTTATTAAAGACACGATAAGTTTTTGAAATTAAGGAATAACCAAGAAATGTGCCTTAAACGGATTTTGCATCGAACTTTCCTAAGGCATCTTTTTCATTCAAAATAAAATATTTACAACCAAATACTTTGAAATGTAAAATATTAGATTTTTATTATTCCATAATTCATAAGTAGTTTTGGAAAGTAATTATCTTACGGGAACCCTGTTCATGATATAACATGCCATGTTAACGGCTTCGGCCCAAAAATATTTTGATAGGCTATTTTCGTTTAACATGGTTTTAGCCATTTCTTGTAAGCTCCTTTTTTTTTCACTACTCTATTTTGTTGTGGATTTCTAGGAGTAGAGAAATCATGGTTGTGCCTATTTGACTCATAAAAAGTTTGAAAATCATGATTATGAAACTCACCACTATGATCACTACATATAGATGAAATCATAAAACCCTTTTCATTTTGAACAAGTTTGTAAAATTTTGAGAAACATTTAAAAGAATCACTATTGTGTGCCAAGAAATAAGTCTAAGTGTATCTACTATAATCATCTACAATAACAAATGCATATTTGCTACCTCCTAAGGTTATAATATCAATTGGTCTAAATAAATCCATATGGATCAATTATAGTGGCCTGAATGTGCTTATTTGATTTTTTGATTTGAAGCTAATTTTTATTTATTTTTCTAGTTGGCATGCATTACAAACTTTATCTTTTACGAAATTGATGCTAGGCATTCCTCTTACTATATTTTTAGTTGAGATTTAGATTAATAGTTTTATGCTAGCATGTCCTCGTCTCCTATGCTAAATCCACACATCATCATTTAAGGTCAAAAAATATATTTCATTACAAAAATTATCAATGTCAATACTATACACATTATTGCTTCTTAAGGCAATCATAGAACTATTTTTGTGTAGTATTTCAATTATACAAGCATTAGATTCAAATTTGATAATGTATCTTTTATCACATAATTGACTAATGCTTAGTATATTATATTTCAAACCATCAACTAATAACATATCTTCAATCAAGAGGCTTGATTTGTTACATGTGGTTCCTTTTCCAATGATTTTTCCTTTGTTGTTGTCTCCAAGGTGACAAATCCTTTATTTAAGCTAGTAAGTTTAGAGACATGAGTTGGATTTCTGGTTATGTGCCTTGAGCATACATTGTCAAAGTACAATTTTATGCTTCTAGCCTTTGTTTGGAGACATACCTACAAGAAAGGGGGTTTTGGTTTAGGTACCCATTTGACTTTGGGTTCCTCATCAAAAACTCTACCTAATTTTACTAATGACAACGAGTTGTTTATGGTTCTTTTAGGAACCCAAATTAATTTGTGTGGACTATACCTTTTAAATGAATATTTATAGGTATAATGTCTAATTCTTCCACTAAAATTATATTTATTTATAGGTGAAACATATAATGTAGGTCCTTTAATAAAGATGGTTGGCTTTTGTTGAGTGTTACTCACAAAGCTAATTACTTCCTTTCTATGAACATGACCCTTATTAGCAAGGATCATGTTTAAGGATTTGTTATCTATTTTAAAATTTTCTAATATTTCTTGTAATGAAACATTTTATTTCATAAGTATATCTAATTCTTCACACTTAGTGTAAGGAGCTATCCTATGTTCATCATACTCCTAAAATTTTCAAATTCACTAGCAAGTAAAGCATGATCTTTCTTTAACAATTTATACTTTTTACTAACTAATTTAAAATCATCAAATAAGTCATTAAATACATTAAACAATTCATCATAAGATAAGGAAGACTCATTTATGTTACTTATCTCGTTGCCAAATGCCATAAAAGTGTAATTTGTAACTTATTCCTTATTGGTTGGCTCCTCGTCTTTGGATGAATTTGAGTCATCCTAAGTAGCTTTGAGCGCCTTCTTCTTCTTTGATTGCTTCTTCTTCATTCGAGGACATTCATTTTTGAAGTGTCCCAGCTTCTTACATTCGTAACATATTATTGAGTCATTTTTTAGTTCACTTTTGTTCTTAGCATCTTGTTTTCTTTTAGTCATTTTTAAGAATTTCTTCAATTTTCCTGTAAGAAGTGTGAAGTCCTCATCATCATCGTCACTTGAGTTTTCTCCCAAGTGGTCTTCCTTGGTTCTAAGTGCTATATCCTTCATCTTCTTTGAAATGTTATTTTCAAGTTCATCATGTGCTATACATGCCATTTCGTAAGTCATCAAAGGCCCGATTAGTTCTTCAAGCAGAAAATTATTTAAGTCCTTTGCTTCTTGTATTGCCGCTACTTTAGGATCCCAATTTTTTTAGAAGGGATCTTAATATTTTGTTAACAAGTTCAAAATTAGAAATACTTTTACCAAGCGCTTTTAGACCATTAACGATATCCATAAAACGGGTGTACATGTCTCTTATGGTCTCACTTGGTTTCATGTGAAACAACTCATAGCTATGCATCAAAAGATTAATTTTTGACTCTTTGACTCGAGTAGTGCCTTCGTGTGTGACTTCGAGTGTGTACCAAATCTTATGCGCAGTTTTGCATATAAAAACCTGTTTAAATTCATTTTTATCAAGAGCACAAAATAAAGCGTTCATTGCTTTAGTATTCAAAGATAAAGTCTTATTTTCTGAATTATTTCATTCATTTATCGGTTTGAAAAACTTTCCAAAACCACTTTCAACAATATGGCATAATTCAAAATCCATAGAAAGTAAAAAAATTCTTATTCGAGTTTTACAATACGTGTAATCCGTCCCATTGAACATAGGGGGACGAGTGATAGAAAGTCCATCTTGATTGCCAATAAAAGTCATCTCTCTTGGATTTTAAGCCAGATCGAGAAAAATGTGGCTTTGAAACCAATTGTTATCATCAAAGCAGCATTAAGAGGCGTGGGGAGGGGGGGGGGGGGGGGGGGGGGGAGGGGGGTTGGGGTGAATTAGTACATATGAAAAATTTACACTGATTTGAGTATTTGCTCAATAAAATTAATATCAAAAATGCAAAATTTATGTCGATTTGAGTATTTGCTCAATAAAACCCATATCAGAAATACGTTTAGTGTAGAGATGTTTGTAAGAGTGTAAGCAAAGGTAGTAGATAATTAAGTAAGAAAGCAATAAAGATATACAGCAAAGAAGAGGAAGTAAACTAATTTTATAGTGATTCGGTCTTATGACATACGTCCACTCCCTATTCCTCCTCCATTGAGGCCACCGGCTTCCACTATTGATCTTCCTTGAATGGGTAAAGCTCTATTACCCTCTTACAACTCTATTATCATTTTATAGGTTTAGGAGATAACCTTTACAAGTCTCTAAGCTCTCCCTTAAATAAAAAACTACACAAGAAGAAATGAGGAGGAGCTCTCAAAGAATTACAACAGTATTTTCACAAGGCTTTTGCTCTTAATTCTTGTATAACTCAAGCAAGAATAGGTGGGGTATTTATAGGCCCCAAATGACTTCAATATTGGAGCCAAAATTTAAATTTCTAGAGCCCCTGAGGTGCTATTCTTGAAGACTATGTTTTGGCGGTAGTACCGCTAGTCTGGGTGATATGACCGCTTGACATAGTCTTGACATAGTCTGGGAGACTGTGTCTGGGTGGTACCATTGCCTGACACACCTTTGAAGACTATGTCGTCTTGGAGATCATGTCTTCGAAGACCTTGTCTTATCTAACCCTGGGTTACTGAAATAACTTTTATAATAAGTCCAAATCAGGCCTAATTAAGGCTTAATGACCTCTTAATTTAGTTAGTAAAACTAACTCTTATTATGATGCTAACTACGACACTTAACACACAATCTTTATTATCTGATCATCAATTGATCTCTCGACGAACTCCTAATGAACTCTCAGCATTCTTCCAGCGAACTCCCGGCGAGCTCCTCACCACTTGTCGGCTAACTCACGACGAACTTCCCAGTAAACCTCTGATAAGCTCTCAGCGAGCTCCCGACAACATCGTCCGAACCTCGGTCGACCTCCGACGAACTCTCAACGAGCTCTCACTGCGTCGTTCGAACCTTGGCGTGATGTTTGAACTTAACTCCAGCCCAATATCTGGTTGTAATACCCTTTTACTGTCGCAATTAATCCTGCATCACTTTCTTTAATACACAAGTTTGAGTATAAAACCCATCAATTGATTTCATTATCAAAATCTGAGATTTAACATATATCAGTGGAGAGGACACTTAGGATAATGATCCTCAGACCTACAAGAAAGCTATTATGAGTATAGACTCCGGGAAGTGGCAAGAAGCCATGAATTTTGAGATGGATTCCATGTACTCCAGAAGTATCCGTATCTAGTGATACAGCCAGAAGTATCCGTATCTAGTGAGAGTCTAGATAAAGTGTGCAGGTTGCTTAGGTCTATTAATGGATTAAAGCAAGCTTCCTAAAGTTGGAACATAAGATTTGATGAGGTAATTAGATCTTATGACTTTGTTAAGAACGAAGATGAGCCTTGTTTGTATAGGAAGGTAAGTGGGAGCGCTACCATCTTCTTGGTATTGTATGTGGATGATATTCTAATAATTGGGAATAATATAGGAATGCTTTCCAGAGTTAAGACTTGGCTATCAAGAAACTTCTCTATGAAGGACTTACGGGAAGCATCTTAAGTTTTGGGGATTCGGATTTATAGAGATATATCAAAGAGGATGTTTAGCTTGTCCCAGTTCAGGTACATAGACTGCATTATCAAACGTTTGACATGAAAAATTTCAAGAGAGATCTCATACCGATGAGACATAAAATATCACTTTCAAGAGTATATCCCTAAAGACTCCTGAAGAAAAGGTAGACTATTATGATCAATTGGCACTGGGGGGGGGGGCGAATTATTGCAAGTGTAAAATAACATTTTAAAGAAAACTTTTTGTTTATAGCAAAACTGGAAATCGAAAGCATTCTATGAGCAATAAGCTTATTAAATGAAGCTAAGTTATGATAATGCTAAAGGAAAGCTTTGTATAAGAACATGCATAATCAAAACCTTTACTTTCATGCAAGATTAATCGTACTCGTTTAAAAAAATCTTTGATTTCAAAAAGTGAAGAAGGAACAATAGAAGCTTCTCTTAAAAAATTGATTAAAAGCCGATTTGAAAAGGTTGAGAGATTGAAACTTCATATCTAATTATCAACTATTTAAAAGCAATCAAAAGTCAAATGAAAGCAACTAAAGCACACTCACAGTTATAGTGGTTCGACCTCAACCTGGCCTACGCCCACTCCCAAGTCCTCTTCCCCGAGGCCCACCGACGTGCACTATCAACCTTCTGTGGGTGAAGATCAAACCCTTACAACTTTCTCTCTCCTTTTACTAAGCTTAGGAGATAAATCTTACAACCTTACAAGGGAGATCTACAAATATTACAAGACTTTCCTCTCTCCTTTACCTCTTTTCCTTTTCTTACAAATTTTGCATACAATTTTTCATAAAATTTCTAACCCAAAATTGTTGTGTGAAATGCAAGAAAAATTAGGGTATTTATAGGCCCCAATTGGCTTCAGGATTTGGAGTCAAAATTCAAATGTATCCGAAAAATCTGGGTACGGGCGATACAATCGTCGGTACCGATGGTACAATCGTCGAAAGCTACCATGAAAATAGGATACGGGTGGTTCAACCACTGGCCTGAGTGGTCCAACTGCCACCTGCTGCCTAGGTTCTTGGGCGATGATGGTACAACGACCACCTAGGCGGTACAACCGCCGCATACTACTCGAAGTCCTAGGCGACGATGGTACAACCATAAAAAAACTTGGAAAAGTGATTCCCTTCAACTTTCTAATTCCGACTTGTACCTCATGTTGACCAATTTTTAGGTCAACCAATTAAGCTCAACCTGAGCTTAATCCACTCTCCATAGTAGACCCGGTTAGCCTCACTTGAGTTAATTTGGACCTCATCTCAATCTAACTCAAATAGGACTCAACCTTAATGATGCTAACTATGACTTAATTAATTACAATCAACATGGCCAACAAATCCACTTCAAGACTTTTCCAACTCCCGACAAGCTTTTAAGGTACCCCCCGATAATCTTCTGGTGAGTCTCAGTCTTCTTCCAACGAACTCCCTTGCGCGATCCTTGCAAGCTTCCGATACCCTTGGCGATCTCCCGATGCACTCCAAGCGAGTTCCCAATCGTATCGTCCTCACTCCGACCTAATGCCTAGACTTGACTTTGGCCAAACCTCTAATTATAATTTTCTCACTGTCGTAGTTAATCATGCACTAATCAACTCTAACAGCCTTGTTAGATCAATAACCTATAAATTGATTTCATTATCAAAATTCGAGATTCAACAATCTCCCTCTTTTTTATGATGACAATCAATTGATTACGGGAGTTAAATCTTACTCCCCCTAAATCCATGTCATGATTCAGATAAAGATAGCTTAAATTCAAGATAACCACATACCCTTGAATTTAAGTAACAAATCATTCACTTATCAAATGATATAACATGAATTTTAAAATCATCAAATTATACATGATACAGGATATTTATTTCAACCAATCATGAATAATCAAATATTCAAGAATATTCTAAGAATTTCATACAAAATTTTCTGCTTTCAAAACATTATGCATCAATCATACATTAAGTTAAAATTTTCTTCTTTAAGTTATCAATTATTTCTCCCATTTGTTTATCAACAAACAAAGAGAAATGCCCATGTTGAAAGTTTTCTTACATATATCATCAATATCTATTTCTCCCCCTTTGTCATCAACAAAATGGTGAAATATAAGAGCAAATAATTTCAAGGCACATGTGTCATTGTTCCCCCTTAGTAAAATAGGATATGAGCAATAATTTTCTCATGAAAATGTTTTCCCTTTGACATGTATGTATCATTTTTGTGTCAACAATTCGCTATTTCTCCCCCTATGTCATCATCAAATAGAGGTGAAATAACAGACAAGTAATTTTATGATACATAAGGTCATCATATGTCAAAGTTTTCATATTTTTACAAAATAAATTTTACATTGCTCCCCCTTAATAAAATAGGATAAAATCATAATTTTCTTATGAAAATTTCTCTTCCCTTTCTTTTAATAATAAAGAAGAAACAAGATAGGGGAGTGAAAAACATCATATCACGAAAATAGAACTTAATATTGTAAATTCTGAAATCCAAAAGTTAAGAACTACCCATTCAATTTAATTCATTTCATTTCAAACAAGAGTTGCAAATTAAGTAATTCAAGCATTCTCATGGTTTAGCATTCCTAGATCTCAACCTCAATCTTATAAATATAAATTTTAAAATGATTATTTTAAAGATGAGCTCAAAGATTCAAGAAATCCAAGAAGATTCAAAAATTTAGGAGCTACTCATGCATTTAAAATTATTTAATGTAAATTTCAAGCAAACGTAGCAAAACAACCCATAAAATAATAAATCATCATCTTCATATAAATTTTCTTTCCTTTTTGTAAACAAAAAGGTAGAAACAAGGAAGAGAAGTAAAAAATATCATATCACAAAAATACTCATTTTTATAGATGTAAATTTAGAAATCCAAGAAAAATCAACATCATCTTATACAAATTTCAAGCAAGGTAGTAAATCAAGCAAATCATGCATTTTGCATGCAAATCTTGATAAGAAGTGCAATTTATAAAGTCCAAGAAATCCAAAGGAAAAAAATTAAAAATTTTGCATACAAATTTCAAGCAAGATAGTAAATCAAGCTCAAATTTTGAATTATGCATTTTGCAAGTATTTAGAAGATTTAAAATTTAAAATTTTCTTCTAAGCAAATTATTTCTCATTCAATGTTATCATATCCAATTTGCTTCTAATCATGTTAATAATTTTATCTCCCACTTTTTGTCATTGTCAAGAAAGAAATATAATTACCTAATTTCTTCTTAACATCCAAATTCATAAGTACAAAGAGATCATGTCATTAAAAATAAAATTAAATATTTAAGTACCAAAAGACATGATTTGTTTTTAATAAATCTCTCCCGTTTTTCTTTATAAATAATGAAAATGAGTCTTAGGGGATTAGATACTCTTGATTCATTCAAGATAAATCTTAAAATACCCAATTCATTTAGATAAATCTTTTTATTAAAATAGAAGAAAGATCTTGACAAAAATCTTAATTATAATTGTTAAGATCATAAATATCTATTTTATTAAAAAGAGAAAATCATAGAGATTAAGCATGATTCCATAGAGGATAAAGTCAAGGAATCAAGGAAATGTTCATACAAAATAAATCTCTTTTCAACTTATCACAAATTTAAAAAATATTAATTTTGGTGATAAGTTATATCATTTATAAGTTATAAAATGAATCATGTCGAAAGATATTAATATCAAAAGACATTCATGAATACCAAAAGACATGATTTAATAAATCTCCTCTTAGATGAAAAAAATAGAATCTTAAGAGATCAAATAAGAAGGATCTTGATTCATATAGAAATATCAAGTTATAAGCATTGAGAAGTCAAGATTAGGATGAAAACTTTTTCAAGTTTAAATCATCAAATCAATTTTGTAATTTAAGAGATTCAACAATAAGGTATCATTTTATCTCTTACTGAAGGCTTGATAGGATAAAGATATTTTAAAGAAATATACTCATTTTTAGTTGTTTCATGTGATTTGTTTCAAGAATGCATTTATGCATTGTCATCAAAAACTGTGTTTCATTTATAAAAGAAAATATCAAAATTATAATAAATATTTTCAACCAAGTAAAATATTTTCAAATATTTCAAAATTGAAAATACAAGAATTATTTCCAAAAGAAATCATCAAATCATTACAATAAAACATTTTCAAACAAGAGCTTTGATTCATTTTAATTCCAATGATTTTTCCTTTTTAAGAGAGTCTAATTCTTTAGACTTAGTGAAATGAGTTACAATGCTCATTTCATTCTCATTTAAAAATTATTTTTAATTTTTTAAAAATATTAGTAAATGAAGCATGATCTTTCTCTCCCCTTTTTTATTTTATTCTATGCTCAAATTCTAATATTCAACCATTCAATCATATTTCAAGTTACTTCTTCAACACTAACATTAACATAACATCATCAATGTCATTACAATATGAAATTTTCATACGAGTAAAATATTTTCAAACAAAATTATTATGGTTATTACAAATAAGATATTTTCAAAAAAATCTTTTGGTATATTTCCAATCCAACGATTTTTGTTTGTTAAATGAGTCTAATATGTTATTAAGAAATTTTCCTTCTCATTTAATTTTTTTAATTTTTCAACCACGTTTAGAAAATAAAGCATGATTTCATATATATAATTTTTTTAAGTTCAAATTCAGCATTTAATCATTTCATTCAATTTTATCTTAAGACAATAAAATCATAATCATCATCAAAATCTCTCTTATGTTTCAACTTAGATAATTTAGTACTCAACTTTCTTTGTTCTAATTTTAGCATGCTCTAGCTACTCAAAAAGTCATGCATCATTAAGAGCAATTAAGATTAATGAATCATCCCAAGATTCATTACCAATAATTTTATTTTTAATAATGTTTTTTGTTATTACTTAGGTGAGTGAGCTTAAAAGAGTGTTAAATCTCAAGTTATATGTCTTGAGCATCTACCTTCAAAAATATTATTTAGTGCTTCTAGCCTTGTTATGAGACAAATTTATAGTATGAGAGGTTTTAGTTTATATACCCATTTGAGTTTGGGTCCTTTATGGAAAACTTTATATTTCCTTTCTAATAGTTTTAGGTTGTTTATTGTTCTCTTGGAAATCCAAACTAATTGGTGTAGACTATATTTTCTAAATAGACATTTGTTGGCTTTATATCCTAATCTACCACAAAAGTTACATTTAACTTTTGATGGTAAATTTAAGGCAGGTTCTTTAACAAAAATGGTTGGCTTTTGTTGAGTGTTACCAACAAATCCTATACATTTTCTTCTATTAGCATGACCCTTATTACTAAAGATCATATTAAGAGATTTATTCCCTATTTCAAATTTTTCTAACATTTGTTTAAGCATGATATTTTCCTCTTTTACAACATCTAGCATTTCATATTTAGAGCAAAGATTATATGATAATAATGTATTATACATTTGATCAAATCTACTAACTAACAAATCGTGTTCCTTTTAAGCAACTTATAAGATTTACTATTTTTTCTAAATTTATCAAACAATTCATGAAATATATTTCATAATTCGATAAAAAAATACTTAATGAATCATTAACCTCATCTTGGATCGTCATTAGAGCATAGTTGGCTACTTCTTCCTTGCTTTGAACTTCTTCTTTGGAGCGCCTCGACTTCTTGCGTTTATAGCAAGAGGTTTTCTCCATTTTAAGTTTATTTTTATTCGTATTCATTAAATTTCTCAGTTCTTTTGTCAAGAGTTTAAGTTCAAGGTTCTCATTACTCAAGGTTTCACTCGAGGAGTCATATGTCATTCTCAGTTTAAATTCCTTCCTATTCTTTGGAAGGTGTTCCTCAAATTCATTTTTGCAAGTCCTTTCATTTATTGAATCATTTAATTTAGTTGTGATTTCATATGTGATTTTTAATTGATGTCATATATCAAAAGTCGAATCACAAGAAGAAACCCGATCAAACTAGTTTTTGCTTAAAGCACAAAACAAAGCATTCATAGCTTTGGCATTTAAAGAAAATATATATTTTTCATGATTATTCCAATCATTTATTTGATTGGATGACTTCTAAAAACTATTTTTGACAATACACCATAAATAAAAATATAGAGAGATCAAGAAAATACGCATTTGAATTTTTCAAGATGTGTAATCCGTCCCATTGAATATGGGAGGATGTGAAATGAAATGTCTCTCATTCATGCCAAACAAAGTCATTTACTCAAGTGGGTGTTAATCCAATGAGTAAGAACCTTGCTCTGATACCAATTGTTAGGATCAATTGGCACTAAGAGGGGGCGGGGTGAATTAGTGCAAGTGTAAAATCACGTTTCAAAGAAAACTTTTCGTTTAGAGCAAAACCAAAAATCAAAAGTGTTTCATGAGCAATAAGCTTATTGAACGAAGCTAAGTTATGATCATGCTAAAGGAAAGCTTTGTATAAGAACATGCATAATCAAAACCTTTACTTTCATGTAAAATTAATCGTGCTTGTTTAAAAAAATCTTTGCTTTCGGAAAGTGAAGAAGGAACAACATAAGCTTCTCTTAAAAAATCGATTAAGAGCTGATTTGAAAAGTTTGAGAGATAGAAACTTCATATCTAATTATCAACTGTTTAAGAGCAATCAAATGTAAAATGAAAGCAATTAAAGCACACTCACAGTTATAGTGGTTCAGCCTCAACATGGCCTACGTCCACTTTTGAGTCCTCTACCCCAAGGCCCACCAGCGTCCACTATCAACCTTCTTTGGGTGAAGATCAAACTATTATAACTTCCTCTCTGTAACATCCCTCGTTTGTGAAGAAATATAGTTTATGTTATTGCTAAGACTTAGTTATAAAAATTTGAGGACCTGTTTGTAAAATCCAAAGGACCTACTCGTAAATATTAATAATAGAAGGACTAAAGTGCAAAATACACTACACAGCAAATCTCCACCGCCTCTGCATCTCCACCGCCTCTTAATTCCTTAAGAAGACCTGAGAAGACTTGAGTCGGTGAGGAAAAAAATAAGAAAAAAAAAAAATAAAGAGAGAAGGAAGAGGAAACAAACATTGATTTGGGGCTTAGGGTGTTGTTTGCTCAAAATCCATTCATTTTAGATCAAAGGCAAGTGTTCTATCATATTTCTTTTCCTTATTCTGACATTTTATCATTGTTGTTTTGCCTTGCATTCCAAAATAAATTACTGTAAAATCCGAAATCTGTTTTGTGGGTTCCAAAGTTTCCAAAACTTGAATCGGAAACTTGATTACAGTTCTGACCTTTCTGCCTTGTTCTGGCTCTAGATTACTATACTGATTTCTGATTATGGTAAAACTATGGTTGTAAGAATCTAAACTGAATGATCTTTCTTTTGACACTAGACTTGAAATAATTGGAGTTCGATAGCCTGATTAAACATTTGTTTCAAGTGGTACTAGGAAATCTGTAAAACAGAGTTTGTAGTTTTTAACCTTTCATCACTAAATTAGGTAGAACTCCCTGTTCAAGTCTATGATTTATATAAAACTTACTTTTTGAGAATTTAGACTGAGAAACCTTTGTTTTGACACTATACTTGAAATATTTGGAGTTCGATAGCCTGATTAAACATTTGTTTCAAGTGATACTATGAAATCTGTAAAATAGAGTTTGCAGTTTTTAACCTTTTGTCACTAAATTAGATATAACTCTCTGTTGAAGTCTATGATTTATATAAAACTTACTTTTTGAGAATTTAGACTGAGAAACCTTTGTTTTGACACTATACTTGAAATATTTGGAGTTCGATAGCCTGATTAAACATTTGTTTCAAGTGGTACTATGAAATCTGTAAAATAGAGTTTACAGTTTTTAACCTTTTGTCACTAAATTAGGTAGAACTCCCTGTTGAAGTCTATGATTTATATAACACTTACTTTTTGAGAATTTAGACTGAGAAACCTTTCTTTTGACACTAGACTTGAAATATTTGGAGTTCGATAGGCTGGTTAGACATTTGTTTCAAGTAGTACTATGTAAGCCGTAAAACAGAGTTTTTTGTCTATTCTCACTTCATTCATGTGAAAGTTCAATTCATGCTAGAGTTCCCTCTGGAAGTGAGTTTTATATGATTGCTCTCACTTATTTCATGCTCTTAAGCGTTAGTTTATGTCCCACTGTATGATTCTGTATAGGCGCATGCATGTTTCGTTGTTTTGCATGTGCTTCCAATGCATACCAATTTCATTGTTCACACATCCTTTTGTACTCCGGTGTTTGTGGGATAATATGAACCTTTGCCAGTAATGGTAAAGGGAGTTATGCTTTGAGCCCGCGATGCTCTGCCGGCCCCTTCTGACTTCACCCAAACGTGGGTGGATGGAGCTCCTAGATGTGGGAGACTTCTGTTCTGGTGGTCATTCAGAAATGGATGAATCATATTCTGTCTGTATCCCACTTCACCCTCTGTATTTTTGATATGATATCCAAGGTATTGCTTGTGAGTTAATTTATGTGCTTTGGATAAAACCAATGATGGAATGTCCGTCATGTTTGTTCTGATTTATGAATCTACTGTTCCTTGTTTGTTTTCTGATACACTCTAAAACTTACACCTTTGACATGTTGATACTTGCTGAGCTTTGTAGCTCATTCCGTTGATGCTAATTTTTCAGATTAGCTTATCATACTGAAGCGTTTGAAACTAGGCGGAGGCAGTGGAAAGCTAGAAGGTTTTGGGCAAATCGTATAGCAGTTGATACGTTTTGATTGTATAAGAAATTCCTAATGTTTCATGAAATGTTGTTGGTAGATGTTGAAGTGTGGATTTAAATACCTCTCATGTTTAGCATTTTGGAACGTCAAGTTAAACTTGTATAACAATATGGACATTGTGGTAGTTGTTACTTTTGTGATCAGATAGATTTCCACTCGTGTGGATTATGTTGTGGTTAGTGTTCAGTTGAGTTAGTTATAACTCACCAAGTGATGTGATGTATGATTATAAACTGCCCAAGTTTTTTTTAGTATCCTCAAATGTTTGATTGGATCCTGGATAAATTATGCTGTGTCTAAAATTATCAATTTATGACATGGTCACACCTCTCGAGGGGGGGGGGGGGGGGGGGGGGGGGGGCGTGACAGAGGTGGTATCAGAGCTTATAATTTGAGGATCATTACGATAGTTGTATTGTGTTGATAAGCTAAATGTGTAAGATATTTTGAGGTTTGGTAATTTATAGAATGATTGACAAAAAAAAAAAATTTCGCTATTGATGTTTTTAGGAAGCAAGTATGACGAGGTCATCGGATTCTCCCGGTACATCGACTTCTACTCAGTTGAGTGGGATTATGAGGACCCTTGAGACTATGACACGTGTTATGCAACAACAAGTCCAACAAGGAGGAAATGCTAAAGCAGGGACATCAACTCAGATTGAATTGGGAATAGAACAGTTCAAAAAGCTTAATCCTCCAAGTTTCAGCGGTGAACCTAATCCAATGGTGGCGGAACAATGGGTGATGCGGATAGAGAAAATATTTGACGTCTTAAATTGCCCTGATGATCAGAAGGTTTCTTTTGCCACCTTTATGTTAGATGGGGAAGCTGAACATTGGTGGAGAACAATAAAGAGAATTTCCGAAATCAGACATGAGCTCATTACTTGGAAGGTATTCATGGAAAAGTTCAATGATAAATATTTTCCAGATTGTATCAGAGAGCAGAAAGAATTGGAGTTCTTAAATCTTATTCAGGGAAATTTGACAGTAACGAAATATGAAGCTAAATTCACTGAACTCTCGAGATTTGCCACTCATATGACCGATGATGAATCTAGAAAGGCTAAAAGATTTGAGAGAGGTCTAAGACTGGCAATAAGGAGTCGGATTTCAGCTTTAAAACTTTCAACATATGCTGATATGGTAGAAAGGGCTTTGATAATCGAAAGAGACTTAGGGGAGATTCAGGAAATCAGGGGTAAGAGTGGTAAAGATAGGTTTATCAGCAAAAGTAAGAGCGGAAATGAACTCGAGAGCAGTAACAAGAGGATCAAAATGTTTAATTCTGGAAAAGAAAAGCCGCCGCAGAGGACTCAATCATGTACAAAGTGTGGGTTAAATCATGAAACAAGCCAGTGTCGTTGGGCGACTGGAGCCTGTTTTGCTTGCGGGAAGTTAGATCATCAAATAAAAGCTTGCCCATTGAAAAAGAAGAAAGAACCACTGCCTCTGAGATCATCAGCCCATGCTAGAGTATATGCCATCACGGAACAGGATTCTCGAGCCTCTAAGTCAGTGGTTGAAGGTATTATTCACGTTTCTAATAGAAATGCAAGAGTTTTATTTGATCCTGGCTCCAACCTGTCTTTTGTTTCACAATATTTTGCTTGCCACTTGGGCATTCAACCTAGACCACTGGATTCTATAGTATATGTAACTACAGCAGTTGGGGAGTCTTTGACAACAAACTTGTTCTATCCATCATGTTTAATTTCTATCGGAGAACATGAACTCCTTGTTGATCTAATTCTCCTAGAGATTCAAGGTTTTGATATTATACTTGGCATGGATTGGTTATCTTCTTATCATGCTAGTATTGATTGCTATACAAAACTAATCACCTTTTGCATACCCAATCATCCCATCTTTTATTTCAAGGGTATTAGACATGATTCACCTCCTTGCTTGATATCGGCACTTCAAGCTCATCGGCTTATGCAGAAGGGTTGTTCTTGTTATAGTATAAGTGTAAAGGAGTGTTCAAATCAAGAAGCTCATCTACATGAGATTCCTGTGATCAGAGATTTCCCTGATGTATTTCCAGATGACTTGCCTGGACTACCACCAGACAGAGAGGGTGAATTTGCTATTGATTTGGTTCTTGGGACTACCTCAATATCCAAGCCTCCCTACCGAATGGCACCACTCGAGCTAGAGGAATTGAAGAAGCAACTCCAAGAACTATTGGATAAGGGTTTTATTCGACCCAGTGTTTCACCATGGGGTGCTCCAGTTCTGTTAGTTAAGAAGAAGGATGGAACATTTCGGCTTTGTATCGATTATAGACAATTGAATCAGGTGACTATAAAAAACAAGTATCCTCTACCTAGAATTGATGATTTGTTTGATCAATTACAAGGTGCACAAGTATTTTCTAAGATTGATTTGAGGTCGGGTTACTATCAATTGAATATCAAGAAGGACGATATCCCTAAAACAGCTTTTAGAACTCGATATGGTCACTATGAATTCGTAGTAATGCCTTTTGGCTTGACTAATGCCCCTGCAGTTTTCATGGAATTGATGAATAGAATATTTCAGCCACTCTTGGATACATACGTAATCGTATTCATTGATGACATATTAGTGTATTCAAAGAATAATCCAGAGCATGAAGAACACTTGAGGAATGTATTGTCCATCCTAAGAGAAAAGAAGTTGTATGCAAAGTTCAGCAAATGTGAGTTTTGGTTAAATGAAGTTACTTTCTTAGGCCACGTGATTTCAGGCCAAGGCATCTCTATCGATCCAAAGAAAGTTGAAGCCATAGTAAAGTGGGAAGTACCAACAAATGTAATAGAAGTTAGAAGTTTCTTGGGTATGGCAGGTTATTACAGGAGATTTATGGAGGGATTTTCTCAAATTGCTAATCCCCTCACCAAGCTAACCCCAAAGAATATAAAATTTAAATGGGGTGATGATTGTGAACAATGTTTTCAGGAGTTAAAAATAAGATTGACTAGTGCCCCTATTCTCACAATTCCCTATGGCGATGAGGGATTTGTAGTTTACACTGATGCTTCAAGGAAGGGTCTTGGATGTGTTCTAATGCAAGAAGGGAAAGTGATTGCTTATGCTTCTAGACAACTGAAAAGTTATGAATTAAATTATCCAACACATGATTTAGAGTTAGCAGCAATTATTTTTGCACTGAAGATCTGGAGACATTACTTATATGGGCGAACATTTGAAATCTTTACTGATCACAAGAGTTTAAAGTATATCTTTACTCAAAAAGAGTTAAATATGAGGCAGCGAAGATGGATAGAACTATTAAAGGATTATGATTGTACCATCAGATATCATCCAGGTAAAGCCAATGTTGTAGCCGAGGCACTTAGTCGAAAATCTGCAAACTTTATGGCGAGTTTGGTTGTGAAGCAGTGGGGGTTATTGAAAGAAAATTGTGATGCGAATACTATCAGAAATAAGCAAGACTCGATGATATTGATGGCCTCTATACATGTTCAATCTGATCTCATTCAAGAAATTAAAGAAAGACAACTACAAGATCCACGTTTAATCTCTGTGAGGAAGGAAGTAGAAAGATGATCAAAACCGGGATTTCGAGTTTTAGAGGACGGCCTATTGAGACTGGGGAATAGAGTATGTGTCCCCGATGATCCAAATCTTAAGGATCAAATTTTGAAGGAAGGTCATAATTCTAAGTTCACCCTACATCCTGGTAGCACTAAAATGTATAAAGACCTTAAAAGTCACTACTGGTGGGAAGGCATGAAGAAAGAAATTGCGATATATATTTCAAAGTGTTTAACTTGCCAACAAATCAAGGTTGAACACCAGAGACCTGGAGGGTTATTACAACCTTTAAATATTCCAGAATGGAAATGGGAAGGTATCACCATGGATTTTGTTTCAGGTTTACCTAGAACCTCCAGGAAGCATGATGCTATATGGGTGATCGTTGATAGGTTAACCAAATCTGCACATTTCCTACCAATCAATATGACATATTCTCTAGACAGGCTGGTTGATTTATATATTGGTGAAATAGTAAGACTTCATGGAGTTCCAAAGGAGATCATTTCTGATAGAGACCCCAGGTTTCTTTCTAGATTATGGAGAAGATTACAGGAATCTATGGGCACAAAAGTCAAGTTTAGCACTGCTTATCACCCTCAAACTGATGGCCAATCAGAAAGAACAATTCAAACACTAGAGGATTTACTTAGAGCCTACATTATTGATTGGAAAGGTGAGTGGGATAAAGATATTTCTCTTGTTGAGTTCACCTATAATAATAGTTATCATTCGAGTATTCAGATGGCTCCTTATGAAGCTTTGTATGGGCGAAAGTGCAAAACGCCTATTTGTTGGGAGGAAGTTGGCGATAGAAAGTTGTTAGTACCCGACAAGGTACAGGAGACTACTGAAAAGATTTGGATTATAAGAGAAAGGCTAAAGACTGCTCAGAGTCGTCAAAAGAGTTATGCTGATAACAGACGACGAGAAATTGAGTTTCAAGTAGAAGATTTTGTTTTCTTGAAGGTTTCTCCTTCCAAGGGCGTGATAAGATTTGGAAAGAAGGGAAAGTTAAGCCCCAGGTATATTGGACCTTTTGAGATTCTTGAGAGGATTGGTTCTGTCGCTTACAGGATCGCCTTACCACCATCTTTATGTCATGTTCATGATATATTCCATATTTCAATGCTCAGAAAGTATATTCATGACCCTTCTCATATCATTCAGTATGAGCCGCTGATAATCGATGAAGACTTATCTTATGTGGAAGAGCCCCTACAAATTATTGATAAGAAAGAAAAAATCTTAAGGAATCGGATCATTCCCTTAGTGAAAGTGAATTGGAGGCATCATTCTATGAATGAAACTACTTGGGAGCTAGAGGAGGAAATGAAGAAAACATTTCCTCATCTTTTCGCCGATAGAGGTATGATAAATTTAGAGGACTAAATTTTTATTTAAGGGGGGAAGAGTGTAACATCCCTCGTTTGTGAAGAAATATAGTTTATGTTATTGCTAAGACTTAGTTATAAAAATTTGAGGACCTGTTTGTAAAATCCAAAGGACCTACTCGTAAATATTAATAATAGAAGGACTAAAGTGCAAAATACACTACACAGCAAATCTCCACCACCTCTACATAAAAATCTCCACCGCCTCTGCATCTCCACCGCCTCTTCATTCCTTAAGAAGACCTGAGAAGACTTGAGTCGGTGAGGAAAAAAAACAAGAAAAAAAAAATAAAGAGAGAAGGAAGAGGAAACAAACATTGATTTGGGGCTTAGGGTGTTGTTTGCTCAAAATCCATTCATTTTAGATCAAAGGCAAGTGTTCTATCCTATTTCTTTTCCTTATTCTGACATTTTATCATTGTTGTTTTGCTTTGCATTCCAAAATACATTGCTGTAAAATCCGAAATCTGTTTTGCGGGTTCCAAAGTTTCCAAAACTTGAATCGGAAACTTGATTATAGTTCTGACCTTTCTGCCTTGTTCTTGCTCTAGATTACTGTACTGATTTCTGATTATGGTGAAACTATGGTTGTAGGAATTTAGACTGAATGATCTTTCTTTTGACACTAGACTTGAAATAATTGGAGTTCGATAGCCTGATTAAACATTTGTTTCAAGTGGTACTAGGAAATCTGTAAAATAGAGTTTGCAGTTTTTAACCTTTTGTCACTAAATTAGGTAAAACTCCCTGTTGAAGTCTATAATTTATATAAAACTTACTTTTTGAGAATTTAGACTGAGAAACCTTTGTTTTGACACTATACTTGAAATATTTGGAGTTCGATAGCCTGATTAAACATTTGTTTCAAGTGGTACTATGAAATCTGTAAATCAGAGTTTGCAGTTTTTAACCTTTTGTCACTAAATTAGGTAGAACTCCCTGTTGAAGTCTATGATTTATATAACACTTACTTTTTGAGAATTTAGACTGAGAAACCTTTCTTTTGACACTAGACTTGAAATATTTGGAGTTCGATAGGCTGGTTAGACATTTGTTTCAAGTAGTACTATGTAAGCCGTAAAACAGAGTTTTTTGTCTATTCTCACTTGAGGTAGTGGAAAGCTAGATGGTTTTGGGCAAATCGTATAGCGGTTGATACGTTTTGATTGTATAAGAAATTTCTAATGTTTCATGAAATGTTGTTGGTAGATATTGAAGTGTGGATTTAAATACCTCTCATGTTTAGCATTTTGGAACGTAAAGTTAAACTTGTATAACAATATGGACATTGTGGTAGTTGTTACTTTTGTGATCAGATAGATTTCCACTCGTGTGGATTATGTTGTGGTTAGTGTTCAGTTGAATTAGTTATAACTCACCAAGTGATGTGATGTATGATTATAAACTGCCCAAGTTTTTTTTAGTTCCTCAAATGTTTGATTGGATCCTGGATAAATTATGCTGTGTCTAAAATTAGCAATTTATGACATGGTCACACCTCTCGAAGGGGGGGGGGGGGGGCGTGACACTCTCTCCTTTTACCAGGCTTAGGAGATAAACCTTATAACCTTACAAGGGAGATCTACAAGTATTATAAGACTTTTCTCTCTCCCTTACCCCTTTTTTTTCTGACAAATCTTGCATATAATTTTTCATAAAATTTTTAGCCCAAAATTGTTGTGTGAAATGCAAGAAAACTTAGGGTGTTTATAGGCCCCAATTAGCTTTAGGATTTGGAGTCAAAATTCAAATGTATCCAAAAAAAATTTGGGTATGGGCGAGAAAACCATCGACGCCGATGGTTTAATTGCCGAAAGATACCCTGAAAATAGGGTACGGGCAGTTCAACCGCCACCTACTACCCGAATTCTTGGGTGGCGACAGTACACACGCTAGCCTGGACGGTACAATCGTCACCTATTGCTCGAAATCCGAGGCAACGGTGGTACAATCACCAGAAAAATCCGAAAAAGTGATTCCCTTTACTTTTCCAATTCTAACTTGTACCTCCTATTTAAACATGGAGTATGTTCATCATACTTCATTTTTAAATTTTTAAAGTCACTAACTGATGAAGCATGATCTTTCTTTAACAATTTATACTTTTTACTAACTAATTTAAGATCATCATACAAGTCATTAAATGTATTAAATAATTCAACATAAATTAAAAAAGACTCATTTAGGTTGTTTACCTTGTTGCCAAATGTCATTAAAGCGTAATTTGCAACTTCTTCCTTGTTGGTTGGCTCCTCGTCTTCGGATGAACTTGAGTCATTCCAAGTAGCTTTGAGCACCTTCTTCTTCTTTGGTTGCCTCTTCTTCACTCAGGGACATTCATTTTTAAAGTATTATGGCTTCTTACATTAGTAACATGTTATTGAGTCCTTTTTTAGTTCACATTTTTTCTTAGCATCTTGTTTTGTCTTAGTCATTTTTTAAGAATTTTTTAGATTTTCTTGTAAGATGTGCAAAGTCCTCATCATCATCGTCGTCACTTGAGTTTTCTCCCAAGTGGTCTTCCTTAGTTCTAAGTGCTATGTCCTTCCTGTTCTTTGGAAGGTTGTTCTCGAGTTCATCATGTGCTGCTATACATGTCATTTCGTAAGTCATCAAAGACCCGATTAGCTCTTCAAGCGAAAAATTATTTAAGTCTTTTGCTTCTTGTATTGCCGTTACTTTAGGATCCCAACTTTTAGGAAGGGATCTTAATATTTTGTTAATAAGTTTAAAATTAGAAAAACTTTTACTAAGCGCTTTTAGACCATTGACGACATCTGTAAAACGGGTGTACATGTCTCCTATGGTCTCACTTGGTTTCATGCGAAATAACTTATAGTTATGTACAAAAAGATTAATTTTTGACTCTTTGACTCGACTAGTGCCTTCGTGTGTAACTTTGAGTGTGTGTCAAATCTCGTGCGCAGTTTCACAAATTGAAATCCGATTAAATTCATTTTTATCAAGAGCACAATATAAAGCGTTCATCACTTTAGCATTCAAAGAGAAAGTCTTCTTTTTCAAATCATTTCATTCGTTCATAGGCTTGGAAGACTTTTCAAAACAACTTTCAACAATATACCATAATTCAAAATCCATAGAAAGTAAAAAAATTCTCATTCGAGTTTTCCAATACGTGTAATCTATCACATTGGACATGGGAGGACAAGTGATAGAAAGTCCCTCTTGATTGCCAACAAATGCAATCTCTCATGGATTTTAAGCTAAATAGAGATAAATGTGGCTCTAATACCAATTGTTAGGATTAAAGCGGCACTAAGAGAGAGGGCAGAGGCGGGGGGGTGTGGGGTGAATTGTTGCTTATAAAAAATTTACATCGATTTAAATACTTGCTCAATAAAAACCGTATCGAAAATACGTTTAAGCGTAAAGATGCGTGTAAGCATAGAGAAGCGTTTAAGCGTAGAGATATTTATAAGACTGCAAGCAAAGGTAATAGACAGTTAAATAAGAAAGCATTGAAGATAAAGAGCAAAGAAGAGGAAGCAAACCAATTGTATAGTGGTTCGGTCTCGTGACCTACTCCACTCCTGATTCCTCTTTCGTTGAGGTCACCGGCTTTCACTATTGATCTTCCTTCAATGGGTGAAGATCTACTACCCTCTTACAACTTTATTCTCCTTTTACAAGTTTAGGAGATAACATTTACAAGTCTCTAAGCTCTCCCTTAAACAAAAATTATACACCATACGAAAATGAGGAGAAGCTCTCAATTATAATAGTGTTTTCATAAGGTTTTTGCTCTTAATTGCTTGCATACTTTCAGCAAGAATGGTTGGGGTATTTATAAGCCCCAAATGGCTTCAAAAGTGGAGCCAAAATTTAAATTTTATGTAATCCCGAGGTACTAGTCTCAAAAACTATGTTTTAGGCGGGTCCACCGCGTAACATATCTTCGAAGACTATGTCATCTTAGAGACCGTGTCTTTGAAGACTATGTCTCATCTGATCTTGGATTACTGAAATGAATTTTATAATAAGTCTAAATCAATTCCAATTAAGGCCTAATGGCCTCTTAATTGAGTTAGTAAAACTAAGTCTTATCATGATGCTAACTACAATACTCAACGTACAATCTTCATTGTCTGATCGTCTCTTTAGCGAACTCCTGACATATTTTCAATGAACGAGCTCCCGATTTCCTTCAGTGAACTCCCAACGAACTTCCAACATCCTTCCGACGAACTCCCGACGAGCTCTCGACAACCTGTTGGTAAACTCCCGACAAACGTCTGGCGAATTTTCAGTGAGCTCCCAACAACATCATCCAAACCTCGACCGACCTCTGGCGAACTCTTGGCAATCTCCCATTGCATCATCCGAACCTCGGCCCGATACTCGAACTTGACTTGAGCCCAACATCTGATTGTATTGCCCTTTATTTTCGTAGTTAATCCTGCATCATTTTCTTTAACACATAAGTTAGATCATAAAACCCAACAATTGATTTCATCATCAAAATATGAGATTCAACAATCTCCCCCTCTTTGATGATGACAACCAATTGATGACGGGAGTTAACTGTAACTCCCCCTATGTATATGTCATATGATAAATACAACAAACTTGAATTCAAAAGCACCATCACTTTTGAATTCAAGCATTTTGATAATTTTCACAATTTAACCATACATGATAAATTTTTAGAGATTCATTTTCTTGGTATCACATAAAAATTTCAATCATTATATTCATAATATAACCATGTCATCATAAAAATTTTAACTATTTCAAAGATCTCGAAATATCTCTCTTATGTTATCAATTATGTCATTTCTCCCTCTTTGTCATCAACAAAAAGGAGAAATATATAATTTATATTTGAATATTTATCACAAATACCCATCATTTAAACATTTATCATTTTTGAATATTTATCAAAAATATTCAAACATATCATTTATCATTTGTCATCAATATACTATTTCTCCCCCTTTTGTCATAAAAGGAGAAATATTCATCACATATTTGAATACTAAGTGTTCAATACATATGTCAACACATTTATCATAAATATTCATTACACAAAGAAAGAAATCTAGTCCATTTCTCCCTCTTAGTAAAATAAGAAGAAAAATTAGAATATAGTTTAATCCATTTCGTATCAAATTGCTTTCTTCCCCTTTGTAAATAAAATAGAAGAATAAGAAGAAGGAGAGGAGGGTGTCAAAGATCCAAAAATCAAAGTATCCTAAAACAAAATAAATTATTAAGAGGGGGGATACATATTCATGAATGCAAGAATTATTTTGAAAGAGATTTCAAAAAGCTGAGAAATCCAAGAAGACTATAAGAGCTACTCATATATTCAAAATCATTTTATGTAAAGTTTAAGCAAAAGCTCAATAAATCTTAAAAATCACAAATCATTCATTTGGATAGTTTAACATTCTTAACTCTCTTCTAATAAAGTCAAATTATTTTTCATTTAATAGCTTGGTTAACATATCAGCTAATTGATGGTTAGTATCAATAAATTCCAAAGATATATCATGATTATTTACATGATCTCTAATAAAGTGATACCTAATGTCAATATGTTTAGTTATTAAGTGTTGAATAAGATTTTTAGTTAAACATACTGCACTAGTATTATCGTATTTAATAGGAATCTTTTTCAAGTGAATTTCATAATCTTCTAAGGTGTTTTTCATCCAAATAACTTGTGTACAGAATGCACCAGCTGTTATATACTCAGCTTTGACTGTTGATAATGCAACCGAATTTTATTTCTTGGAAGACCAAGAAACAAGAGCATGTCCTAAGAATTGGCATGTTTTAGTTGTAGTCTTTCTATCTATTATACAACCTCCAAAATCGACATCCGCATAGGCAAACAAATCAATATTTTTTGACTTAGGATACCATAAACCTAAATTGGAAGTTCCTTTTAAATATCTAAATATTTGTTTAACTGCCTTAAAATGAGAATATTTAGGATTACATTGAAATCTTGCACACAATCCAACACTAAACATTATGTTTGGTCTAGTAGCAATTAAATACAATAAACTACCTATCATTCCTCTATCTAGTTTTTGATCAAAATTTTCACCTTCATTATCCAAGTCTAATTTGTAGAAGTGCTCATGGGTGTGTTTATGGCCTTAGCATTGTAAAACGTTTAACAAATCTAAGGTATACTTAGTTTGACTTATGAAGATACCATTATTTAATTATTTTATTTATAATTCTAAGAAAAATATTAATTCACTAATTAGACTCATTTCAAATTCTTGGTTTATACTCTTAGCAAAAGACTCACATAAGGATTCATTTGTTGAACCAAAAATAATATAATCAACATAAATTTAAGTAACTATAAAATTATTTTTAAAATACTTAAAAATAATGTGGTATCAATCTTGTATTTCAAACAATTGTTTGAAATAAGGAAAGAGCTAAGTCTTTTATACCAAGCCCTAGGGGCTTGTTTCAATCCATAAAGAGCATTAGTATAAAAACATGATTCAGAAAAAAGATCATTTTCAAAACCAGGGGGTTGTTCAACATAAACTTCTTCGGAAATGAAACCATTAAGAAAAGTATTTTTTTACTTCCATTTGAAATAACTTAAAATTCTTAAAAGAGTCAAAGGCAAGGAGCATCTTTATAGCTTCAAATCTAGCCACAGGAGCGAAGGTATCTTCATAATCGATCCCTTCTTCTTGGTTGAAACCCTTGGCCACTAATCTAGCTAAATTTCTAACCACGATATCATTTTTATCTTGCTTGTTTCTAAAGACCCATTTAGTACTAATCATTATGCTGGTTCAGGTGTCCTGCAAGCCAATCACGTGAGTGATGACATGTGTGACATGCTGTGTGATCTTTTTGTTTATGATTAATATTAGCATATTCTCACATTATATTATTTGTTACATATTATGATGTCCTTGGTTCTGTAGAATGAGAATCAGATCGTGATGAGATCATGATAATGATATTGATTCACATTTAAATACAGATCATAAATAATCTCGGTCATAGGTTACTCAAGAGGGACATTAAGATAACCGGATAGATCGGTGTACTATATACTCATCCATATGATAGAGGCGGCTGGTCTCATAGCCACTTGTGTGGAGACACTAAGGATATAGTATAGGTGCTTATTAGAGAATGAGTTCACTGATTGATCCGCTTATGTAATGTTGTATGGTTAATGATACATGTCAGACAGCGATTCCATAGTCCCAGTTATGTATTTGGTCCTTAGACTTGAGACACCAAGGATGTCTTGTATGAGTACTCTTTTCTTTGACGTCGGACTTACAGGTTTGGAAGGTTTCAGATCTGGTACAACTGGTTATCGGGATTGGTAGCAACCTTACGAAGGCAATTGAGTGTCAATAGAGGATCATCCACTCTCGTTTTCATGAGAGAAATATCCTATATATACTTGCTCAGATAAATCTCTGGTCAGGGTCATTCGGATTGAGAGAGAAGGAGTTCTCCGGTAGAATCCGAATAGAGCAAGACAAACTGATTCCGTATGTGACCTGACAGTACCATGCCCAATATACGGTCTCTAGGATATTATTTGGATGAGGGATTATAGATACATAATAACTGTGGACAGACAGGTCCGATGGATTTGATCTCTCCTGTACCGTTTGTGGACTATGGCGTAGTGGCCTAGTACGTCCATAATCAATGAGTTGAGTGAATTATTATGGGGATAATAATTCACTATATCAGAAGGAGTTCTGATGAGAGTGACTCACGGCCAACTCGGTATCGGGCCTAGAGGGTCACCCACATTTGGTGGATGCTTCAGCGAATAGAGGATTGGATGAAGATCCAATTAGCCCATATTCTTATTAGATGAGACCCTATGTTGATGGACTCCTTCATTAAGGCCCAATTATAAGCCTAAGGAGATTATTGGATAGAGATCAAATAATGCAAGGTTACTGGGTTATTAGATAGAGATCCAATATCCATTAAGGAAGGAGCCCTAGGGTTTTGGTGGCTCTCTATAAATAGGAGAGGAGACTCATGGTTGATAGGTTGTAGCTTTAGCCACCACCTCCTATTCTCCTCCCTCCCTCTGAGCAAGAGTTGTAAGATCAGATCGGAGGAGTTTCGCTGCAGAGATCCATTATGTGGATACCGCTAGAGAGGAGGATGCTTGACCTCCTTCATCTTCTCCATCCGGATCTAGAATATAGGGATATACGATCTCCCTAGGTAAAATCAATCTCTCACACATTGCGATTTTATCGGTTTTTATATTTTTCTCGTGACCCCAATCTTTTGCATGAAGATTTGATCTGCGTGGAAAACCGATTTTTGTTTTGATTTTCGCTGCGCATGTGATACACCCGTTGAGGTTTCCCAACACACTAAATGATCATTAGGTCTAGGAACAAGCTCTCACACCCCATTTCTCTCAAATTGGTTTAACTCTTCATGTATTAAAATAACCCAAGAATAATCTTTTAGGGCTTCTTCAATGCATTTTGGTTCAGTTTGAGATAAAAATACGGCGTTAGCACAAAAATTCTTAAATGATGAATGAGTTTGAACACCTTTTGATGTATCTCCTATTATTAACTCCTTAGGATAAGCATCTATATACTTCTATCCCTTAGGTAAGGATTCTTAGAAGTAGATGCATCCTTTTTTTTTTAGAGGAGATTTATCATTCAAATTTAAAGTCAAAATCAATTTTCTTCAATTTGGGAACCTCATTAAAAACAATAAGGATCGATTCCTCAATTACTAGAGTTCTTTTATTAAAGACATGATAAACTTTTGAAATTGAGGAATAATTAAGAAATATGCCTTCACGAATTTTGCATCGAACTTTCCTAACGCATATTTTTCATTTAAAATAAGACATTTAAAACCAAATACTTTGAAATATGAAATATTGGATTTTTTATTATTCCATAATTCATAAGGAGTTTTGGAGAATAATGGTCTTACGAGAACCCTATTCATATGGCATGTCGTATTAACGGCTTCAGCCCAAAAATATTTGGGTAGGCTATATTCGTTTAACATGGTTCTAGTCATTTCTTGTAAGCTCCTATTTTTTCTTTCCACTACTCTATTTTGTTATTGATTTCTAGGAGTAGAGAAATTATGATTATACCCATTTGAGTCACAAAAATTTTGAAAATCATGATTTGAAACTCACCACCATGATCACTACGTATAGATGAAATCATAAAACCCTATTCATTTTGAATAAGTTTACAAGAGTTTAAAAACATTTTAAAAAATCACCTTTGTGTGTCAAGAAATAGGTCCAAGTATATCTACTATAATCATTTATAATAATAAACGTATATTTGCTACCTCCTAAGCTTGTAGTACTAATTGGTCCAAATAAATCCATATAGATCAATTGAAGTGGCTTAGAGGTGCTTATTTGATTTTTTTATTTGAAACTACTTTTTATTTGTTTTCCTAGTTGACATGCATCATAAACTTTGTCTTTAACAAACTTGATGCTAGGCATTCCTCTTGCTAGATTTTAGTTGAGATTTGGTTTAATCATTTCATGCTAGCATGTCCTAGTCTCCTATGCCAAATCTATGCATCATCATTTAAGACCGATAAACACATTTTATTACAAAAATCATCAATGTCAATAGTATACATATTATTGCTTCTTAAGACAATTATAGAATTATTTTTGTGTGGTATTTTAATTATACAAGCATTAGATTCAAATTTGGTAATGTATCCTTTATCACACAATTGACTAATGCTTAGTAGATTATGTTTCAAACCATCAACTAATAATATATCTTCTATCAAGAGGTTTGATTTGTTACCTATGGTTCTTTTCCCAATAATTTTTTCCTTGTTGTTGTCTCCAAAGGTGACAAATCCTTCATTTAGGCTAGTAAGCTTGGAGAAATGAGTTGGATCTCCGATCATATGCCGTGAGCATCCACTATCAAGGTATCATTTAGTGCTTCTAGCCTTTGTTTGGAGACATACCTACAAGAAAGAGGGTTTTGGTTTAGGTACCCATTTACCTTTGGGTTCCTCATGAAAAATTCTACCTAATTTTGTTAATGGCGTTGAGTTGTCTATGGTTCCCTTTAGAACCCAAATTAATATTTGTGGACTATGCTTTTAAAATAAACATTTATAAGCATAGTATCCAATTCTTCCACAAAAATTATATTTATTTCTAGGTAAAACATATAATGTAGGTCCTTTAACGAAGATGGTTGGCTTTTGTTGAGCGCTACTCACAAAGCCAAATCCTTCCTTTCTATGAACATGACCCTTATTAGCAAGGATCATGTTTAAGGATTTGTTACCTATTTTAAATTTTTTCTAATGTCTCTTGTAATGAAACATTTTTTTTCCTGAGTATATCTAATTCTTCATACTTAGTGCAAGGAGCTATCCTATATTCATCATACTCCCTTTTTAAATTTTCAAGGTCGCTAACTAATGAAGCATGATCTTTCTTTTATAATTTATACTTTTTATTAACTAATTTAAGATCATCATATAAGTCATTAAATGTATTAAATAATTCATCATAAGTTAAAGAAGGCTCGTTTAGGTTTCTTACCTCGTTGCCAAAAGCCATTAAAGCATAATTTGTAACTTCTTCCTTATTGGTTGGCTCCTTGTCTTCGGATGAACTTGAGTCATCCCAAGTAGCTTTGAGCGCCTTCTTCTTTGGTTGCTTCTTCTTCACTTGGGGACATCCATTTTTAAAGTGTCCTGGCTTCTTATATTCGTAATATATTATTGAGTCCTTTTTTAGTTCACTTTTTTTCTTAGCATCTTATTTTGTCTTAGTCATTTTTAATAATTTTTTAAATTTTCTTGTAAGAAGTGCAAAGTCCTCATCATCATCATTGTCACTTGAGTTTTCTCCCAAGTGGCCTTCCTTAGTTATAAGTACTGTATCCTTCTTATTTTTTGGAAGGTTGTTCTCGAGTTCATCATGTGCTATTATACATGTCATTTCGTAAGTCATCAAAGACCCGATTAGTTCTTCAAGCAGAAAATTATTTAAGTCATTTGCTTCTTGTATTGCCATTACTTTAGGATCCCAACTTTTAGGAAGGGATCTTAATATTTTGTTAACAAGTTCAAATTAGAAAAACTTTTACTAAGTGCTTTTAGACCATTGATGACATATGTAAAACGGGTGTAAATGTCTCCTATGGTCTCACTTAGTTTCATGTGAAACAACTCATAGTTATGCATCGAAAGATTAATTTTTGACTCTTTGACTCGACTAGTGCCTTCATGTGTAACTTCCAGTGTGTGTCAAATCTCATGCGCAGTTTCACAAATAGAAACCCGATTAAATTTATTTTTATCAAGAGAACAAAATAAAGCATTCATCACTTTAGCATTCAAAGAGAAAGTCTCTTTTTCTGAATCATTTCATTCGTTCATCGGTTTGGAAGACTTTTCAAAACCACTTTCAATGATATGTCATAATTCAAAATCTATAGAAAGTAGAAAAATTCTCATTCGAGTTTTTCAATACATGTAATCCGTCCCATTGAACATGGGAGGATGAGTGATAGAAAGTCCCTCTTGATTACCAACAAACGTCATCTCTCTTGAATTTTAAGCCAAATAGAGAGAAACATGGCTCTGATATCAATTGTTAGGATTAAAGTGGCACTAAGAGGGGGGGAGGGGGAGGGGGAGGTGAGGGTGTGGGGGCGTTAAATTAGTGCTTATAAAAAATTTATGTCGATTTAAATACTCGCTCAATAAAAATCATATCGAAAATACGTTTAAGCATAAAGATGCGTGTAAGCGTAGAGATTTTTGTAATAGTGCAAGCAAAGGTAATAGACAGTTAAATAAGAAAGCAATGAAGATAAAGAGCAAAGAAGAGGAAGCAAACCAATTGTATAGTGGTTCGGTCTCGTGACCTACTCCACTCCTGATTCCTCCTCCGTTGAGGTCACCGGCTTTCACTATTGATCTTTCTTCAATGGGTAAAGATTGACTACCCTCTTATTACTCTATTCTCATTTTACAGGTTTAGGAGATAACCTTTACAAGTCTCTAACCTCTCCCTTAAATAAAAATTCTATATAAGATGAAAATAAGGATAAGCTCTCAATTTCAATAGAGTTTTCACAAGGTTTTTGCTCTTAATTGCTTGTATACTTTTAGCAAGAATGGGTGGGGTATTTATAGGCCCCAAATGACTTCAAAATTGGAGCCAAAATTTAAATTCTAAGTGATCCCGAGGTGCTAGTCTCGAATACTACGTTCTGGGCAGTTCAACCGCTTGACACAGTCTGGAAGACTATGTCTCGGTGGGTCAACCGCCCTGTTTGGGTGGGTCAACCACCTAACACATCTTCGAAGACTATGTCATCTTGGAGATTGTGTCTTCAAAGACTGTCTTATCTGACCTTGGGTTACTGAAATGACTTTTATAATAAGTCCAAATCCGCCCCTATAAAGGCCTAATGGCCTATTAATTGAGTTAGTAAAATTAATTCTTATCATGATGCTAACTACGACACTCAACGTATAATCATCATTGTCCAATCGTTTATTTGGCGAACTCCCAGCATCTTTCCGATGAACCCCCGGCGAGCTCCCGATTTCCTTTGGTGAACTCCCAAAGAACTTCCAGCATTCTTCCAGCGAACTCCCGATGAGCTCCCGACAACCTATCAATGAACTCTCGACGAACTTCCCGATAAACTTCTAGTGAGTTCTCGGTGAGCTCCCGATAACATTGTCCGAACCTCGGTCGACCTCCGACGAACTCTCGGCGAGCTCCCATTGCTTCGTCCGAACCTCGGCCCAATGCTCGAACTTGACTCCGGCCCAACATCTGATTGTACTGCCCTTTACTATCGCAGTTAATCCTACATCATTTTCTTTAACACATAAGTTAGATCATAAAACACATCAATTGATTTCATCATCAAAATCTGAGATTCAACAACAGTCACGTGAGTGATTGCACGTATAACACGCCACACAATCTTTTGTATTATTTTATTATTGGTACATTCTCATAATATACTATCTGTTGTATATATATTGTGATGTCCTTGGTTCTGTAAATGGAAATCGGATCATGATGAGATCACGATAATGAGACTGATTCACCTTTAATCATAGACCCTAAATAATCCTAATCATAAATTACTCGAGAGGGACATTGAGATAACTGGAGAAAAGGTGTACTATATACCTGTCTATATGATGGAGGCGACTAGTCTCATAGCCACTTGTGTAGGGACACTAAGGGTATAATACAGGTGCTCATTAAAGAATGAGTTCACTGATTGATACATAACGTTAGACAACAACTTCGTAGCCCTAATTGTGTATCTGGTCCTTGGATTTGAGACACCAATAATACCTTATTCGAGTACTCCTTTCTTTGACACCGGACTTCAAGTCTGAAAAGTTTCAGATCTAGTACAATCGGTTATCGAAATTGGTAGCCAACCTTATGAATGCAATTGAGCGTTAATAGATGATCATCCACTCTTGGTATCGTGAGAGGAATATCTTGTGTGTTATCGGTCGGACAAATCCCTGGGCGGTGTCATTTGGATTGAGAGAGAAGTTCTCCAGGAGACTCTAACTAGAGCGAGACTTGGACGGATTTCGTATGTAGCCTGACAATACCATGCCCAATATATGATCTCTAGGATATTAAATTGATGAGGGACTATAGATACATGATAACTAAGGATAGACAGATCCAATAGATTAAATACCCTATGTCGTTTGGAGATTATGGCGCACTGGCCTAGTACGTCCATAGTCGATGAGTCAAATGAATTGTTATGCGATAATAATTTACTAAGTCAAAAGGAGTTCTAACAGATAGGACTCACGGCCAGCTCGGTATTGGGCCTAGAGGGTCATACACATATGGTGGATGTTCAACGAGTAGAGGATTTGATATGAGTTATCCAATAAGCCTATATTCTTATTAGATGAGACCTAATATTGGTGGATCCATTAGATGAGACCCAATTAGAGGCCAATTGAGATTATTGGATATAGATCCAATAATCCTAGGAGTGAGGATAATTGGATATAGATCCAATACCCATTAAAGCATAATCCACTAGGAGTTTTAGTGGCTCTCTATAAATAGGAGGTAGGGACGACACAACAGTGATAGGCTACACCTTTGGCTGCCTCCTATTCTCCTCCCTCCCTCATCTTTTCAGTCGACTAGCCCTTCCCTACTGTAAGAGTGCAGCGAAGAAGATATGTGATCTTCTTCCATGAGTGCTGTGAGAAGGTGTGCAAGAGTTGCGTGTTTTGGATTGTGATTGGAGGAGTTTCACCAATGGATACCACTAGAGAGGATGACGTTTGACCTTCTTCATCCTCTCTATGTAGATCTGGAATTTTAGGGATATACGATCTCTCTAGGTAATCAGTCTCTTATGCATCGCAGTTTTTAATTTTGTAGGTTTTTGTGCACTAATATTTGCATGACGACTTGATATACGTGAGAAACCTGTTTTGTTTTCTTTCTTTCGTTGTGCATGTGATGCTCCCGTTGGGTTTACCAACGCTTTCCATATGGCATGTGGTAGAGCACAAAATCCAACTTATCTTCAATGCTCTTTTATCGAATCTTAGCATGTACTTGGAGTTCGATTATAAAAAATAAAAAATCCTAAGACAAGTTGCTAAGCTTATTGAGAGTGGCATCATTCAGCCGAGTAGTTTCGCTTACGGCTCACTGGCGGTGATGGTGCCAAAGAAAGACTGAGGTTGGCACTTGTGCTTTGATTATAATGTTTTAAACAAGATCATTGTGAAGAATCGATACTCGCTACCATGGATTGATGACTTGCTCGACAAACTACAACCTGGCATGGTCTTCTCAAGCTAGATCTTAAATTTGGACATCATCAAGTTCGAATCCGAGCAAAAGATACTTGGAACACAACGTTCAAGACAAGATAATGACTATTTGAGTGGTTGGTGATATCATTTGACATATGTGATGCACCAACCACCTTCATGTGACTCTTGGATGATGAGTTATGCCTTTATATTAGAGATTTTATTATCACCTACCTCGACAACATCCTCATCTACAGCATGTTGCAAGAAGAGCATGTTGAGCATGTCCAAAAGATGTTCAAGCTTTTGATGAAGCACCAACTGTGGCTCAACCCAAAGAAGTGCGAATGCAGCATAAGAAACCTCATCTACCTTGACTTCATGTTAGTGGAGGAAGAATTCAGATCGACCTGGACAAGGTCAAAGAGATCTGAGAGTGGCCAAAACTAAGGATGGTCATTGAAATTCAAAGTTTTCTAAGCATGTGCCAATACCTACATAAATTTATCTGAAACTTATTTGTTTGCTGGCTCCTTTATATTCCCTTAGCAAAATAGGTCAAAGATTCGATTGGATGAAAAAGCATGATAATATGTTCAACTTGCTAATGAGATAAATCAATGAGGTGCTCGTGCTACCCTTACCGAATCTACAACGACCATGGGAGAGTATATTTCTGAACTTCTTGAGAGGTCTACGTACGATAAGACATGGTGCTCGTGCTACCCTTACCGAATCTACAATGACCATGGGAGAGTATATCTCTGAACTTCTTGAGAGGTTTACCTATGATGAGACAATGACACAACTATCTATTTTTGGTGGTCAATAGGTTATCAAAGATGGTGGTACTCATGTCTATAAAAGATGGTTGATAGGTCATTCTTCCAACACGTGTGGACATACTTCGGCCTTTCAAGTTCTATTATGTCTGACTGTGGCGAGTGCTTCTTAAGTAGCTTTTGGGGTTCACTCTAGACCATGATGGATACTAAATTGAAGAAGAGCACAACCTTCCATCTAAAAATCGATGGCCAAACAGAAGTAGTGATCCATACGATGGTTCTAAGGATACAACTCTTAACACCCGAACACATGGGACGAATGCCTATGATACCTTTTAATTGAGCAGTGTGTAGTTCTACTAACAAATCATCATTTGAGGTATGCTTAGGTTAGTTATCATAAAGTCCTTCTGATTTATAGTTCATAATCGATTCAGAATCAACTACCTCTGAAAAAGTAGTGAACACAATAAGCCCAAAAATTTTTGAGAACATCCACAAGGTGCATGAAGAGGTTGAGAAGTAACTTTAGCGAAGCCAATAGAAATACAAAGAATGATACGATTGACATCATGTCCAAGGATGATTCTATAAAGGAGACCTTGTATGGCTATATCTTGGCAAAGAATAACTCAAAAGAGAATAAAAGAAGCTAAAGCCTAGCTGATATGAACCTTTCGAAGCAGATCGAAGACAATGCATGCCAACTCTAGTTGTCATCCTATAGGAAAATATACTCAGTTGTGAATATTACGAACATAAAATCATTTGAGCCTTCGATACTAGACAACTAGTCGAGCGAGACATTGTCATTTGTCGAAAACTTGGTGACTAACCAAGAGAAGCACCTTGAAGAGGACAATATCGTTAAGAAGAAGTCCACTACCACCCGATGAGACATCAAAGTCATCTTCCAAATTGGATGCAAAGGGCAAAAACCAAGTGCAACATGATGGTTATCTGAAAAAACTATTGAAGCTAAGTTTCCCCAACTACGAAGCAAGATTCAATGAGACATAAATCATCCATTTAGAATAGCCATAATAAGGTATGATCTCAACACTATTTAGTCTTATTCGATTAAGCAAAGCCTAAGCCCAAGAAATAACAATCCTCTCACCTCAATCTAAGTACTAATAGAACTCGGATTAAGGTAGTCGTTGCTAGTTATAGGTGCCCAACAAACTAATCATATGAGTGATGACACATGTTATACACTGCATAATCTTTTTTATTATTAATTATTATGATATTTTTTCACTCTATATTGTATAATAAATATATTATGATGTCCTTTGATCTGTGCTATAGGAATTGGATGATGATGAGATCATGATAATGAGACTAAATTTACCTTCAAACACAAACCCTAAATATTTTCGATCATAGGTTACTCGAGAGGGACAACGAGATAACTGGAGAAACTAGTGTGCTATGTGTTGGGAAACCTTGGGGAGCATCACATATGTAGTAGAAAATAGAAACCAAAATAGATTTCCTAAAGCAAGAATATTGGATCGTTGTATAATGATTGGGAGCATAAAACTTGTGAAATCAAAAAACTACATAAGATTCATAAGACGCTCTCACCTATAAGAGATCATATATCTCCAAAATTGTAGATCTAAGTTTATAAAAGAAGGTACTCTCGCAAACTCCTCTCTAGCAGTGATCCACATAGTGGATGAAGCGACGATACACCTCTCATAGCACAATCTTTACTCGCTTTTGTGCACCACAAGGCTGCAACAAATTCAAGAAGGGGCATATATATGCCTTATTCACCTCATCTCTCTTCCTTTTAGACACACCAACACTCATAACATGTGGAGCAACATCTAATATAAATAGACCATTTATTAATGTTCCTCTATCGATGATCTCATCATCTAAAATTAATTAATAACCATTGTTCTAAAAAACTAATTTATATCTATTATTTGTTAAACAAGAAATATAAATAAAAATTTTGATAATAGAACGAACAAAATAGCATACATCTAATGTAACAATAGCTCCACCAAACAAATGTAAGATGACCTCACCAATAGTAACAACAGCAACCTTTGCGTCGTTCCGCATCCTGAGGTCCGCTTGCCCTCTCATCAATCTCCTTGGTCTTGCCAGAACTTACAATGAATTGCAAATATAAGATGCACTACCAGTATCCAATACCAATGAATTGAAAAGCTTTGAATATTTCTCTTATATCTCTTCTTTAATTTTGCTATTAAATTTAGTTGATGTTAGCTAATTCAAAGAAAAGCATGAACATCTTCTTTCGACTTCGTTTAAATCGTGCAGTAATTTACTCTTAACGGATTCCTAGAAAAGCTTTCGATTTTAGTCTTCCTTCAAGCAATATTTTTTAAACCGAGGTTTTAGCACTTGCACTAATTCACCCCCTCCCCCCTCTTCTTAGTGCCAACTTGATTCTAACACAAGCTAGCAAATTTTTAATTCTCTTGAGATGTGTAAGCTAGCATCTTTTGAGATGTGCAAGCTAGCAATATTTGCTTCTCTTGAGATTTGTAAGCTAGCATTTCTTGCTTCTCTTTTGAGATGTGCAAGTTAGCAAGTTTTTCTCCCTCATTTGATATTAACAAAAAGAAGGGAAGGATACAATGGTGCAAAATATCTTACATTGATATTCTAATCATCACATGAATAATATCATGAAAAATTAATTTGATGATGAGGTATACAATTCATGAAAGATATTAATATCAAAGATCATGAAAGATCAAGTCGTGAATACCAAAAGACATAATTTACTTTAAGAAATCTCTTTTTTAGTAAATAACAAAAATAAATCTTAGGAAATCAAATAGTAAGCAATCTTCAAAAGAAATCTGAAGTTATGAATTTTGAGAGGTCAAGAGAAAATTCATGATTCATTTGGATAAATCTCCTCTTTAGTAAATAGCAAAATTATAAAAGATCAAATAGTAAAATATCTTGATTCATGCATAAGAAATATCAAGTTATCGTGGTTTGTTTGCATAAGTCTTCTTCTTTAGTAAATCTTAAAAAGAAGAAATCATACAAGATTAAAAAAGATTTTGATTCCACAAAATTGAACCTCAAGTCAAGAGTTTAAGATAAAATTCATGATTTGGTTGAAAAATCTCATTTAAATTCAACTTGTCAAATCATCAAAATCACTTTAAGAGACTCAAAATAATAGATTCAACAATGATTAAGGATCTCTTATTAAAAAAACAAAAAAACTTTAGATATAGAGAAATTTTTAAAAAAAATATATTTCATTTTTAGTTGTGATTGATTTCATACAAGCATGAGTCTTTTAAAATCATGTATCATTGTTTAAAACCAAAAAACAACCTTTATCACCAAAATCATAAACATTTAGGCATTAGCCATCTTTAACCAAAAGATTTATTATAACCAAAAAATCATCAAGTTTCAATGATATATATATATATATATATATATATATATATATATATATATATATATATATATATATATATATATATATATATATATATATACACATTTTAGAATATTCATCAAAGGGTTTATACTTCTTAATTAAAAATTAATTCATTTCAATCATTCATGTAAAAAATCAAATAATAAAGGATGTAAAAATTGGTTAAAATATTGAATAACTGGAAAATAAATACAGGAATCCCTTGGGTTGAGGCAGTCGCTGATGGGCTATGGGTTTGAAATGTCGTGAGTACACGGAATGCTACTTAGCCCGTATCACATACCGCGCTTCACGTATATTATAAATTAACTGGAACTGTGCAATAGAAATGAGGACGTTCGACTTGCAAATTTCTTCTTGAGCATGCATAATTTTAGATCAATAGACAGATTACGGTGGGGTAATGAGCTGTTGTATGGTAGGGAGAAGTCATCATTTAATGAGTTAATACATCCGTACAAGGTAACTGGGAACAACAGAGTCCATGCCCATTGTCTACTTATACGTACGTGGACGCAATGACCACTTTGCCATGCATGCACATCTGCTGTGCAACACTACAACCCCCCGAGATGCACCAAACAGGTTCCAGCCCGAACTAGTGTGCAGTTGGCTCCTTTCCCTCCCGCTGCTTCCTTCACCATCAATCCCCTTCACTACGACCTTCATGGCTAGCTATATCTGTAAACCTCATTTACTCCATCATCAATCATCCTCTCTCTCTCTCTCTCTCTCTCTCTCTCTCTCTCTCTCTCTCTCTCTCTCTCTCTCTCTCTCTCTCTCTCCACGGAATTCAGAATGAAAGAATAAGAGAATAAACCCTTGCAACAAGCACCATCCGCAACCACCAAGATCGATTTTGTCTTTTTGTCCGATTTGTTACCATGCAGAATAAAAGTTCTTCAAAATGTGCAGCTCATAGATAAAAGTGTTTTCTTTCTCTTTGAAAGGAGGTCCATCTTCAAAAGGTCTCCTGCAGTGTGAAGCACTACACAGCGTTCAATAAATCCAAAAGACAAAAAAATAATAAGAATTCAAGGAATCCAAAAGCGCAAGAACGGCAAAAGAAGCAAAGGGAATGAAAGGAAGCATCAATTCCGTCCCGAATAGAATAGAAAGAGAAAGTCTCTCATTCATTCTCACTTTCAATTCCTCGATGCACATTCCCCCCTCTACCGAGGCTTTTAGCCTTGGGTTTAGCCCTCCACTGTCTCCTCCTCGATTTCTCCCAATAACCATTCTTAGGTTTCTTTCTGCTTCCCACAAATGGATCGATCACTGAGCTCTTCCGGTTCTCACAACCACCTTCGCTGTCCTCCGACTGAACCAATAAACAACCGCCCTATAGCCCTACCATTCATTCCACTCACTGCATTCATTTCCTTCGAAATCCAATAGAAGCGAAAGAGAGACAAGCGACATCCAACCTCTCTTCAAAAAGAGGATGCCGGATACTGTCACAGCAAAACTACAACCCTCGGTAATCAACAACAAACTGTAGAATTCAACGCTCGCTAATCAACAAACAAAATCCAATCTTCCGACTGAAAAAGTTTAGGCAATCAAGGAAGATGCACTAGTCATCCGTTATACAAAGGAGTAGTGCTGGGATGACAACAAAATAGTATAACATCATCAGCAGAAGGTGATCAGCGTACATTATAAAGGACTGCTAGGAATCCTCCACTCAACTGATCGAGTTCAGAAGAAAGAAACTTCTAAAGAGGAGGAGGAGGAGAAAAAAAAGGCCTTTTTTCTAAGGAGAGTTAAGAGAGAATTAGCGTACCATTACTCTACAACTCCTCCTCCTTCCTTATCTTCGATGGTATCAAGTCCTGCAGCAGCCCGTGATCCCTGATGGAGACCTCAGCCGTCCTATTGCAGCCGTGTCTCGGATCACCGGAGATGGCGACGGCGGTGGTGGGATCGGAGGTCAACATGAGAGGCTGTGGAGCGGTCATCGGGCGGAAATCCAAAGGTGAAGGCGGGAGATAGCTGCCGAGCAGGGGGATGTGACCGTCCTTGGAGCGCACCGACGAAGGAAAGCCGAACCCCAGAGGAGGCGGGGGTCGCTCCGACAAGACCAGGGGCGGCGGAGGCAGCGGCAGGTGAGCGCCGCGTGCCAGGACGGGGCTGGGGTGGGTGTGCTGCCCCTCGTACGTCGTCACCACCACCTCGGGGTCCTCCGACGATCGCTCCACCCGCTTCTTGACGCCGCACGAGACGCTAGTGCAACGGTAGTAACTCCTGCGCGCAAGCAAACGAAGAGCCTTGAAATGACTATCTTACCCTTGTACTTGGGTGAAATTACGGGCTCTCCCACGAGTGGCAAAGGGCGTAGATAAGGACCTGGGGTAGGGGCTGTTCTTGACCGCCTTTTGTCCGTACTTGCGCCACCGGTAGCCGTCTTCCAAGTGATCGACTTCGCTCCGCGTCTTGAACGCAAATCTCGGCTCCCTTTGACGCTTTTGCCCCTTCTTCTTCTTCTCTTCCTCCTTGCTCCTGCCCATTCCCCTTTTCCCACGATTAGTTCAAACTATACTCAATCTAGCGATACCGCAGCGATTCATCAGAGCTCATAAATCGCGATACTCTGTGGCTTACGTTCTGTTCGTGTTCGCCTGCTCACCCTCATCGCCGTTGGTGATGGAGGAGGCCGCGGGTTTGATCGCGTTGACGGCAGCCTCGGTGGAGGACGACGAGATCGACGACGGTGTCGCCGGAAAGTTGGCTGCGTCGGATGACTCCGCCGGGGGAGGAAGTCGAGAAGGGGGATCGGACGTCGCCGGCGGCGGCTCCACTGCTGAAGTCGGCGGGGGCAACTCGAACAGGAAGGGAGGCTGGTGGAGATCCCGGAGACCGAGCAGCTCCAGGAAGCCGATGGAGCCCTTGTCCCCTCCGTCGGCGTCGAAGAACCCTCCAGGCAGCGGAAAGGTGGACGGAATCTGGGAGGAGAACCGCGGTGGTATCGCGGCGGCCGACGCCTCCATCTCGTCTTCTCGCTTTTCCACCATCATCGCGTCGCCGTCATCAGGTGCTCGCGCTCTTTCTGTTCCTCTCTCGCTCACTTGCTATAATCTTAGGGTTAGGGTTCGGTTCCTCTCGAAGGAGTCAGGAATACAGAGAGAGAAGCCTTGAGATCTTTTTGTCACAAAGCCATGGGGAAGGAGCAAAAAGAGAAGACACTGGCGATCGCAGGTTGCGGGGGGGGGGGGGGGGTGAGGCGGGTCGGGGGGTACGGCACTTGATGGTGGGATCGAACACGGGCGCCTGTTTGGCGAACATGCCGGTCGGCGCTTTCATATGGTAACCGGCTCCCGAACCACAACCGGTTTGGACAGGGACTCCCGCTCGGCCGGTGTGAACGGGGCTGTGCCGCACGTGATCGGACTTCGGCGGGGTAACCCAGACGACTCGAATTTTCCGAACTACCCCTGTTGCTTTTGATAGTTTGGGGATAAAGAAGTCTTTTCGAAGGACTATTGCACGTGCGGGTCGGTCGTACGGTCATTTTCTGGCACGTGTGGTCCCGGCCACTGACACGCGGATCCCGTGCTGACAACAATCTCCGCGTCGTCGTGTCTCGATTGTTCCCCTGTCACACGCCAACACCGTCGAATAATAATATTTATTTTTTTATTATTTAATATTATTATTAACAATAACGAATTTTTGAAAAAATTAAATTTAAAATTTTCTGGTAGATCGTCCGAGTCTAAGAAAAAAAGTTATCATGGAACGCGGATTTTTGAAAGCATCAATTTTCTCTTATCGATATATTTTTTTTATTGATCTTTCGATCTTATCGATCATCTTCTTTCGTTCGTTATGATTGATTATTTATTCATCATGATCGATTATAAAGAGGGCTCGTTCCTCTCCTCTCTTTTGATCATTTATATCTCTCTATATGTAGGTGTACTATAGCAATAATCTATGCTTTCAAGTTAGTGTCGTATTTGACTATAATAAGAATCGATAGGTAGATAAAGATCGATGGATTGAGCGACTAATCAAAGGCAAAGGCACAATTATAATTGGGATTATCATAAGAAAATTTTAAATTATAAAAATAAAATAGATGTTGCATGCAACTAACGAAGATGTAAGAAAATTTTTTAGATTTAAGATACACTGCGGGATAAATTTAAAGTTAATTATTTTCAAAAAATCGGCCCATTAATAACAACAAAACTACGATTTCTACTTATTACGTCTCGTTTTCTCCCTGTGTGTTCTTTTTTGTCCCAGGAAAATAAAAGAAATATATATACAATCTATTCGCATAACGCGAAGGCTTCGCTTAGTCTCCACCACGACTTGAG
Organism: Ensete ventricosum; assembly: GCA_029747655.1. NCBI lineage: Eukaryota > Viridiplantae > Streptophyta > Magnoliopsida > Zingiberales > Musaceae > Ensete > Ensete ventricosum. The sequence continues at coordinate 1,576,912 of JAQQAF010000010.1, read as the reverse complement.
CGGCGGGGCTAGCGCTCTTTACGTCACTGATCACGTACGTGACAGTTGACAAGTGAGTCGGGTGACCGGATAATCATAATTTCAATCTGGCCATTTACAGTACAAGTGAAGGCGAATTCGGAAAGCAACGGAGAAAATATAATAGAAAATTGAGGAATTCGTGCTGCACTTGTTTATTCGTCGAAAGAAAACGAAAACTAATTTAATTTATTTTTTACTGGAGATCGTGTGGAGGATATGGGAGCGGAGACGTGCAGTCGTCAACAGTTTTGACCAGGTGCGGCGGTAAACGAGAGCAACCCCTCACCAACAAACCTTCGCCGGTACTACCCAGCGTCTGGACCCGACGAGAAAGAGTTCAAGTCGGCAGTGGAATTGAGATGGCGGGTGAGGGCCAGCCACTGGATTAGTCGAATTCGACTGGGGCCCACCTGGGGTGGTAGGAATAGCATTGTACTGGGTCGATGGAGATTAGACTGCGGGACCCGTGGGGAGGCAATGGAACCTCTGCTGTATCCATCCAAATATGTGAACCGATTTGGGTTTATAATCCGTGCTGTTTGTTCATCGCTATGCTCTCCAGCGATATTCCACAGATAAAAAAAAAAGTACTCGACCACATGCCTACTTCATGTCAAGTTGTGGCAGAGGGCAGATAGTGATTATAACCAGTAATCCTCACTGGGACTTGAGCAGGCCGTCCCATCCCCTCTAAAACATACATGCACATATAATATACACATCACCAGTTCAACTCCTCTTTCGTGAAGCCAACTCGCCACCATACACGGCCCGGGTCGCCGTCTTCCACGCCGCGACCGCTCGTCCCCCTGCAACCGCACACGTGGACTTTCTTTCCCATCACCGACCGTCCGCTACCTGCATCCGGCGGTTCTCGGCTGCACACGTCTCCATACTCTCGGAAGCCGTGCCATGTTTTACGCGGTTTCGACTCAAGCGACGTGCAGATTAATATACCCATTGGTTGCTTCCTGCACACGTTCCTTAGATTCGTCCCGTCTCTCAATTCTATTATATATATGTTTGTTTGTCTTCATCATCTTAGTGCTGCTATTAAAATGGTTTGTGACTGTTGACTGTTGCTTCGTGGATAAGTCTGGAGCCAACGAAGGGGCCCGAAGACACCTTGTTCTCTTCTACAGGCGAATTGGAAGTGAAAAGTCAAAAGTCTGGTGGGGTAGGTGGGCTTAGAACACCATGGAACAGTAACTTTGACGGCCTAGGCTGGTCAACAACCTACGGCAACGTGAAGTGTTAGTATCAGGGCCGTCCAATCACCGGCCGTGGGCATCGTCAGGCGGTGCGGTATGGCGGTGATCTTGAGGGTTAAAAGAGGCGGGTGTGATGGCACGTGGATTTGACTTCGGGTGGTGACGTCCTCCTAACTCTCATTTTAATATATTATCTCTCCGTCCAGTAAAATTCGAGTTACTTACGTCACAGTATCACTTCTTACGATATGGTTTTTCATTAAACTAATTAAGCACAAGTAACCTAATTTGCTAAATATGATATTTGCCTTTCGGTTTGCTGACGCGACCAAATACATGTGAACAATTTTTTTTTTGTTAAGACTTGCATAAGTTGCGGCGTTTGCCTGTCTATACCGTAGCATTTTAGAAAGAAGACGGTAATGTTGATGACATAGGTGAAGGATTTTGATGTTTAAATTGAATGTATATTATATAAAATATTTAATAATAAATAAAGACGGTATTGAACAGAAAAGAAAAAGACATTTATAGTGAGTCGTCGTTGGCCAGTTCCCTTGGCAAGGAGGAGGCAGAATTGATTGCACCAGGACATGTATTTGTTCGAAAAATGGAATCAATTAATCTTGTTCCCCCTTGGACGCTCTTCAAGATGCTCTTAATTAGGGGACTCTGCGTTGAATCTTAAATTGGTTCCTTGTGGCGTTGACCCGTTGAACGGGCATCAATAGCCACAATCCTTTTGCTTAGCCCGAACGTAGACTTCAGTAGTCCACTGTCACTAGGCTTCTTATTTGGAATACAGATTTTAAGTAATACAAGTTTCAAAGATTCCCACTCTGGACCAATCAGTAGTTCACCCACAAAATGAATTCAATAAGTATTTTTTATCTGAAAACCTAAGTTTTTTTTAGTTGTTGATCAAACTCAATATATTTAATTTCATCTCATACACATGAATATTTTTAATAACAAAAGATAAATTTTAGTCAGAAAAAAGAAAAAAAAAAGATATATCGTCTATAACTATTTAAAAGGAATATAAATTATTAAATTATCATTAATCAGTTTGACGAGAAAAATCGTTAATAAAGCTGGAAATAAGTGTAGTGATACTTATAATTTTGAGAACGATGATCGGTATCTTGAAGAATATGCAAGTAAAAAAGTCAATGTTTCTTTTCTTGTCCTCCCTAATAAATTAAGTCCGGTTCTAATTTTCTTGTACAATAACAATTAGTTTGGCAGAAACAAGTTCAACATTTAGGAAATGGTTTCGGGTGGGACGATGGGATAGGGATACCAAAAGTCAAAGTGCGACACCCGAGGCCACCGACGACGCAGAGAAGCTGTGAGGTGGTCAAACTCAAAGATCTCAAATCAAATGAGAGAAGAACAAAGCTTCGCCTTAGAAACTATATAAATAGATATCTCATCGAGGAAAGACAAAATCAAACCCGCTGAATGATATGATGTGGAGTGGTAGTCTTAGGGTTTCATGCATAACCTGTCATGTTGGCATATACAAGATCGAAAACTGATCTATACCATTGATTATTTAATATATAAAATGATATACATATTCATCTGATATAAGACTTGATATTAGTACATGGTAAGACTGTTAAAATGCCAAGAGAGAGAGAGAGAGAGAGATATGGGCCAAGGTTTTGCTTCTTAAGGCTTAGGCTAAGACAAGACGGCACTGACATTAATGCAAATGAAGGCCACAACTTTGTTTCTTGGTTTGTTCTTAGTCACGATCTTCTCTATTGATTCCTTAATCGGGAGTGTTTTTTAAAATATTAGATGAAATAGAATAATTAAAATTTTCATTGGCATTGAGAGCCCTAACAAATTAGAATAGAGAATATAACAGCCGTAACGAATACAAGGGCCCTAACAAATTAGAGTAGAGAATATATTAGTCTTATGTCTTTATATAATATATCAGAGAAAGCTAATGAAATTGAGAAAATGAAGATGATGGTTGAAAATTTTGTTGGGCAGATGGCCCGGATTCAGTCTATAATAGACTTTAATGAAGTCCATAGTTCAAAACCTCACTTATTTTAACCTAAAACCTAGATTAGGTGACTCGGATTGAGATTAAGAGAGCAACGACGACTGAAAACGTGGGTGAGAGAAAGAAGACTGTAGATTGACAGTAGAGGCCAGAAAATAAGAGATCCAGGAAAGGAAAGAAGACAAGGACATAAAAGATTATTCTCAATCATTCAAATCTCAGGTTAGATCAGTTTGCAATGGATTCTTACTATGATCTCTTGGGAAGGTTTTGGATATTATGGTGAGGATTATAGTCTTTGTATCCATGTGATTCTCTTGTGGCTATTGCTTTGGGCTTAGGCAAGAAGCCTTGAGATCTGTATATTCATTATTTTGATAGTGGATTTTCTCTGGCTTGTCCCGTGGTTTTTACCCTTCGAGTTGAAGGGATTTTCCACGCAAATCTTGGTGTTCATCTGATTATGATTTCTGTTTGATTCCGCTGTGTGTGACGGTCTGCTAGTATTTGTTCGTATACAAAGTTTATTTCTATTTTATTCTCATCAACTAGTATCAGAGCAGGGTTTTGGTGGCATTTAATCTTTTGTATTTGAACATGAAGGCCGATAATATTTCTCGCATGATTAGTTTAAACGGAAACAATTGGATGATATGGAAACCAAGAATGAAAGATCTCTTGTATTGCAAAGATTTATATGGACCTTTGCAAGGGGACAGTGCAAAGCCCACATCTATGATAGATGATGAGTGGAAGAGGTTAAATCGAAAAACAGTTGGGTTTATTCGACAATGGCTAGATGATAGTGTCTTTCACCATATTTCTACTGAATGTTCTGCTTACTCTCTTTGAAAAACATTAGGTCTTTATGAAAGAAAACCGGTTGGCAACAAAACTTTTTTGATCAGAAAACTTGTGAACTTGAAATATAAAGAGGGTACTTCTATTCCTAAGCATTTGAATGAAATGCAAAGTATTACTAATCAGTTATCCTCTATGAAAATGTCTCTTGATGATGAGTTGCATGCATTGTTTCTTCTCAGTTCTTTGTCAGAAAGTTGGGAGACACTGATGGTTTCCCTCAGTAATTCGGTACCAGATGGTATTGTGACCATGAGTCAAGTAACAAGCAGTTTGTTGAACGAGGAGTTAAGGAGAAAGAATTCAGCAACTTCTCAGATTGATTCACAAGCACTTGTCTCATAGAACAGAGGAAGGTCAAAGTCAAAGGATAGAAGTGGTTCACGCGTGGGTAAAAGCAAGTCAAGATCAACGAAAGATATTATTTGCTACAATTATGGTGAGAAATGATATTACAAGAATCAGTGCAAGCAACCTAAGAAGAAATAGAAAAGAGGGAAAGAAGTGGAGCATACAGAGTCAAAAGAGAATATCACAGCTACAATACAAGATAGTGATTATTTGATTTTGTCTACTTCCGATGATATTTTTTCTTGTGTGTGCCAGGATCTCGAGTGGATAATTGACACAGGTGCTTCTTATCATGTTACACCACGGAGGGAGTTCTTTGCTACTTACAGGTCTGAAAATTTTGGTGTTGTCAAGATGGGCAACTATGGCACAGCAAACATCATTGGCATGAGAGATATCCATATAAAGACCAACCTTGGCTGCAAGTTGGTACTTAAGGATATGAGGCATGTGATTGACTTAAGACTTAATTTAATTTCAATTGGAAGGCTAGACGATGAAGACTTTGATGTCAGATTTCATAGAGGGTAATAGAAGCTCAGTAAGGGTTCTCTTATTATAGCTAATGAGAAGAAATGTCATACATTGTATAAATTGCAGGCTAAAGCTTGTGATGAGCAATTGAATACTACAGAGAAAGACTTCAGCATAGAGTTGTGGCATAGGCGACTGGGACACATGAGCGAGAAAGGACTGCAAGAACTTTCTAAGGGATAGGTATTGCCATACCTCAGAAGTATACGTTTGAACCTTTGTATTGATTGTTTGGCTGGTAAACAACATAGAGTTTCCTTTGTTAGTCCTGCCTTATCTAGAAAAATACATGCCTTGGATTGTGTCTATACAAATGTATGTGGTTTCTTTGAGGATAAAAACTCCTGATGGATCTGTTAATGTTCATAGTATTAGTGGTGCACTTTATTTTGTTACTTTTATAGATGACTTTTTCAAGAAATTTTGGGCCTATGCTTTGAAGACTAAAGATCAGGTTATTAATGTCTTCAAAGAGTTTCATGCCAGAGTTGAAAGGGAGACAGAAAGGTAATTAAAATGTATAAGATCAGATAATGGTGGTGAGTATACAGGATTATTTAATAATTATTGTAGGTCACATGACATCCAGCATGAGTTAACAGTCCCTGGTACGCCTCAGCATAATGTAATTACAAAGAGGATAAATCGCATAATCATGAAAAAGATCAGATGTATGCTTTCACAGGCCAAGCTACCCAAAAGGTTTTGGGATGAGGCTTTGAGGACTACAGTTGATGTAATCAACTTATCACCATGTACAGCTCTAGATGGTGATATTACATAGCATGTATGGTCAGGGAAAGATGTCTCCTATAGGCATTTAAGAGTATTTGGTTATCATGCATTTGCACATATTCCAAATAATGAGAGGTCCAAGTTGGATGGTAAGACAAAAGAGTGTATTTTTCTTAGTTACTCACATGATCAGTTTGGTTACATGCTTTGGGATCCAGAAAAGCAGAAGGTGTTCATAAGTAGAGATATTATCTTCTTTGAGGATCAAACCATTGAGGATTTGAAGAAGGAAGCACCAGCTAAGACTTCTGTTGATGGATTTGTTGACTGTGACCCAGTTATTCCTCCAGTATATCAGGGTGATAGGGGAGATGTGCAGGAAGATGGTGCAGAGCCAGATGTTGATCTACCTGCAGGACATGTTGAGCAGGAAGAAGAAAGAGAGCAAGTTCCCACAGAACCTCAGTTAAGAAGATCTTCTAGACCATGTCAACCTTCCATAAGATACTCTACAGATGAGTATGTGATGCTTACTGATGTAGGTGAACCAGAGAGTTACCAGGAAGCAGTTGAAAGTGAGCAGAAAAAGAAGTGGTTTATTGCTATGCAGAAAGAGATGGATTCTCTACAGAAGAATCACACATATGATTTGGTGCAACTACCAGAGGGAAGTAAGGCCTTGAAGAACAAGTGGGTTTTCAGGTTGAAGACTCAAGAATATTGTTCTCAACCAAAGTATAAAGCTAGATTGGTTGTGAAAGGCTTTGGTCAAAAGAAATGTATTGACTTTGAAGAAATTTTTTCTCCTATTGTTAAAATGTCTTCTATCCGTGTTGCTCTTGGTATTGTTGCTAACCTAGACTTGGAGATTGAAAGATGTGAAAACAGCTTTCCTTCATAGTGATTTGGAGGAGAAAATTTATATGGAGCAACCAGAAGGCTTCAAAGTCAAAGGTAAAGAAAATCTTGTCTGCAAGTTGAAGAAGAGCTTGTATGGGCTGAAGCAAGCTCCAAGACAATGGTATAAAAAAGTTTGATTCATTTATGATTGAAAATGAATATAAAAGAATAACTTCAGATCATTGTGTGAACATTAAACGATTTGATGAGGATTTTATTATTCTCTTACTTTATGTTGATGATATGCTTATCCTTGGGAAAGATATGTCTATGATTGACAGGTTGAAGAAGGAACTGAGTGAGTCTTTTGTAATGAAAGACATGGGGCCAGGAAAGCAAATACTAGGCATACAGATTTCTCTTGATAGAAGAAAGAGAAAGATTTGGTTGTCACATGAGAAATACATTGAGAAGGTATTGGGTAGGTTCAGTATGAGTCATGCAAAGCCAGTTGGTTCTCCTCTTGCAGGTCACTTCAAGTTGTGCTCAAATCAGAGTCCGTCAAGTGATAAGGAGAAGGAGAAAATGCAAAAAGTTCATTATGCTTCAGCAGTTGGAAGTTTAATGTACGTGATGGTATATAAGAGGTCGGACATCGCATATGCAGTGGGTGTTGCTAGTAGATTTCTTGCAAATCCAGGTAAAGAGCATTGGGCAGTAGTGAAGTGAATTTTTAGATATCTCAGAGAAAGTTCTAAAGTTTGTTTAAGCTTTGGAGGTGGACCACCTGTATTGACAGGTTACACAGATGCAGATATGACAAGAGATATTGACACAAGGAAGTCTACATCAGGTTTTGTACTTACTTTTGTAGGGGGAGCTGTGTCATGGCAATCCAGATTACAAAAGTGTATTGTTCTCTCCACCACATAGGTAGAATATATTGCTGCTATAGAGGTTTGCAAAGAAATGTTATGGATGAAAGGATTCTTACAAGAATTGAGATTGAAACAGGAAAACTATGTGGTGTATTGTGACAGCTAGAGTGCCATCCATTTATGCAAGAACCTAACATTTCATTCCAAATCAAAGCATATAGATGTCAGATATCACTAGATCAGAAATGTGCTTGAAGAGAAGCAGTTACAGCTTCAGAAAATTCACACAGATGATAATGGGGCAGACATGTTGACAAAGACTTTACCGAAAAAGAGACAGGAGATGTGTCGACAGCTGGTCGACATGGCTTCACATTGAGGAGTTATGAGACAGCCTCCTTTGTGAGCTGAAGGGGAGGTTGTTGGGCAGATGGCCCAGATTCAGCCCATAATGGGCTTTAGTGAAGCCCACAACCCAAAACCTCACTTATATTAACCTAAAACCTAGCTTAGGTGGCTAGGGTTGAGATTAAGAGAGCAGCGGCGGTTGAAAACGTGGGTGAGAGAAAGAAGACTATAGATTGATAGTAGATGCCAGAAAATAAGAGATCCAGGAAAGGGAAGAAGACAAGGACAAAAAAGACTATTCTCAATCATTCAAATCTCAGGTTAGATCAGTTTGCAGTGGATTCTTACTATGATCTCTTGGGAAGGTTTTGAATATTGTGATGAAGATTATAGTCCTTGTATCCCTGTTATTCTCTTGTGGTTATTGCTTTGAGCTTGGGCAAGAAGCCTTGAGATATGTATATTTATTATTTTGATATTGGATTTTCTCTGGCTTGTCCCGTAATTTTTACCCTTCGTGTTAAAGGGGTTTTCCACATAAATCTTGGTGTTCATCTGATTGTAATTTCTGTTTGATTCCACTGTGTGTGACGGTCTGCTAGTATTTGTTCGTATACAAAATTTATTCCTATTTTATTTCCATCACATTTAGAGTTTAATATCTCATATGCCATCTTTTCTTTATAAATTATTAAAACATGTCATTTTGTAACTCATTTAATTTAACATATGGGATGTGACTTCAAAAAGGTAAAGAAAAAATTAATTGCTCTTCTGTGACATATGCATTAAAAACAATTAAATATGAAATTAGGGAATAAAAATAATACCCCTATTATCATAATATATTTTAAAGAGTAACTATTTTCCATTATTATTTTAACTATCATTGAAGTTTTAACCAATCGGTGGATATTAACTATTAGAGGATATAATTTTTAGATAATATAGAGATATGGATATGCATATCAAGTTTAAATTGAAAGAATAAATACGAAATGAATGACTTCGTATGAATTCCTCCCTACAGGAAAACTGGTTAAAAGAATTCATTCATCGCATGACAGTCTCTGGATTGTCATCAACAACACGTAAGACAATAAATAATATATGAGCAACCCTAATTTCCCCATGCAGTAAAGTCATATGAGTAGGAGAGCTCTCCACCCATCCGACTATCCGAGCTCTCGGATAACAGCTTAACCATGGCTTGCATGACCCTGACCTGCACTTGCAAGCACTCGATGTATTCCGCGGCCTCCCTCAGTAGCCGTTCGACCTCAACGGGCTCACCATCTGCCACCAGCTCCTGGAGCAGTCGGAGCCACCTCCGAGCACGGCTAGTCGACGGCATTCTAACAACTTCTACAAGCTGTGTCTTCCGGGCCCATGTGGACAACCCATTGGGCCGTCTGTGCTTCCGATGCCGTGGGGCTCGTCTCGTAGAGGCCCGGCTCCCAAACGGCCATCGGCGGCTGTCGACGGCCATGGACCAAGCGATCTTGCACAAGTTCTCCTCCTTCAATGGCCAAGTACAACACCACCACCACCACCCAAATGCTTGCTCTCCTCGATGCAGCAGCAGGCAGCAGGCAGAAGGCTCCTTATATATGTTTACGACACCATGTCTTTTGGGGACTAATAATCCGTAGGGGTAGACAATGTGAAGTCAGGAATGGGTATTCACATGGACTCACATGATCCCTTGCATCCCCACCCTACTGGCCCCCACGCCTATCTCTCATCCTCCTTTTCTTCTCATCAAAACAGCCTGGATCAGTATCCTCCACCCCCCCATGGATGGCCTTAATGGAGTAAGTCCAACTCAGCCTTACATGTTATGGGGCCTCCTCATGTTAGCCTGCTATAGAGAGAGAGAGAGAGTTGTGGTTATAGCTTGTTTGTTTGCAATGGAGGAAGCCTATAGACCTTGATAGCTAATGATTGATTTGAGATGGTTGGTGGTGCATGCTTGCTTGTGGATGTAGTAGCAGAGTATAGGAAGCACAGATTTGTTCCTCCTCATTACTATAGTAAACAAAACATCTTTACAATTATGCTTCGACGTGTCTGTTGCAAGCAAACATGGCGTCGTCGGCACGTATGCTTCAGCAAATTGTCAATTGGAACGACAAGGATGAAACATTTAGGCGTCTCGCATGTGCTCTCACAACTCTCTTCCGTATATATATATATATATATATATATATATATATATATATATATATATATATATATATATATATATATATATATATATATATATATATATATTTATAATATCTCGATTTAATCTCATATCCAAAGTGGACAAACATTTACATTGGTATGAGGTTTAAGTGTTTCGGACTAGTGAATTAGTCTCAATGAAATTAGTAACTCAGTTATCCCATCGTATCATAAATTTGATTAGAATCAATAGTTAATTGCTCAAACGAAAGAATCTTTGTCACCTGCAAATGCTGAGATAAAAACTTAAGGCCTCATAAATCTGGCCCCATGAAGTAAGTAATATCAATTAATAGCCATTAAGGTCAAGAACTGGTTGCAGGCACTGGATATTGCTTTTCTCGTGCTACTCCATTTTGCTTAATTACTCTCTTAGATCCATGCAGAATTAATAAAACTTTTCATATTACCTTGTTTTTCCCCCTTATCAATTTTTTTTTTTTTTTTTATCTCTGCCAGTTGAAACAGATGGAAAATAATACAAATTAGCTAATCAAGAGCCTATTAACAATTGAGGAACAATGTGGAGAAAGAATAGTAGGGACTAGGGACCCTTTCAAGCTGAATACTTCTCCATAGTGCCATCAATTCCAGTGTAGGTGCCAGCAGATTTGTCTAGTAGGACACTTGGCTCAAACTCTGAGCTGTCGATCCTAGGGCTGTCGTATGTTCCAAGTATTCGAACTATATGCATTACTTTATAACCCGTAGAACATTAGGTAAGGGTTTATCGTTTTTAATTAAGGGTCTAGAGGGCATAGGTCTGTCCTCTTCCATGCACTTTCTTTCAGTGCTTTACCCTAAATAAGGCTGTCAATCCAGTAAATGACTATATTTACTTCTTTTGCTGATAATTTAGGACACTGTGAAGTCCAACAAACCATCTCAAGAAATGACATTAATTGGAAGCGTCATCAGGTCAAAACCTGATTCTTTGATCAAGAGAACCAAAGAAGGTATCAGTAGTGCTGCTAAACCAAACGTTTAATGTTAAGAGGAACCAACAACAAGTTTGCAACCTAAATTGAAAAAGCTTTATCCAGAGAAATTGATGATGCAGACTAGTCATTCAAAGATGTGGTCCCAGAAAGCATATCTACTGCACAACGCATCGAGTTGGTGATCAGCCAAACAAAATAATTGAACTACGTGTTGCTTTCATGAGTATTTAAATGATCATGTCGACCTCTCAAATGATAAGAAAACGAATGCCATGTTCTATTCTGCTCTCTACTCACCCCCTGTCGAGAACAACACATTCTCTCTTCCCTACTTCCACCTGCCATTTCTCAACGCACCAAAAAAAAGAAGAGAAAGAACACTTGTTTATCGAAAACAGCTGTTGCAATAAGAATCATCAAAACCTTCAAAGGAAAAATGGCACCTCGTCGATAATTCACGGTATCCACAGTGTGCTCCATGCATGCTTGGTCTGTAGAAGATGCTGTTCTCGTGGAACGTGAGCATCCACGACGTTCCTTGAAACCTCAATCTTTTGCAATATAGTCATCATCTTTACGACAACAACAAGAACTCTCTCAAACACAAATATGCCTGTGTCATACATACTCTGTTCTGTCTACTGAGACAAAGACGCTATGAATGGACCAACATTCCAATCGCTCAATTCAAAATGGAAGAATCATCATATGCACATCGAGACATCAGGACGACACGTGCAATGAATAACTTGGTTTCTGAAAGAAGCTGCTACCAACTCATGATGAATCGTCCATATCAGTAATGGAGCTTTTTGTCGAGAACAGAAAACAGAACTCGGCGGTAGGCTATCTGGTGGCCATTGACGAGCCACATGCAGCGCATATACAGCCGCTCAAGTCGTCGTAATCACCACCACCACCATCTCTTCTTCTGCCACCATTGTCATTGTCAACCCTCGTGAGAAGGAGGGGGGGTTGCGGCGGGGGGGGGAGGGGGTGGCGGGTGGGGTGCGGTCGGGGGAGGGTGTCATGAAACACGACATAAAAGCAAGCAGCAACGCCCTAAAATTTGGCACTAACCTTTCCCTTATCCTTGGATATATCAGAGACAGGTCATGCACCCCATGTGGGTTTAGAGGGCTTTTTCGTACTGGTGCACCGAGGGCCACCCTGCACATCCCTTTCTTCCAGGGTTAGGGTTTCGCGGACATTGGCCACGTTGGTGCATGGAAGCCGGTTCGGGCGACGCAGCGGCGATAGAAATGAGGGGCCCTCGAAGTCTCGGTTGCATTCGCAGTGGTGACTTGGCCACATGCGTCTCTTATCACTGCCGTGATATTTCTTCTTTCCATTTATGAGAATCTTCTGCCTCAGCAGCTTTGGAGGCATCCAACAGAAGCCCTGCATGCATGCTTTTGTGGAAGAAGCCAACAGGAACGGGCCACACAGTAGAAGGAGAAACAAAAACATCATTTTCTGCATAACATCGGAAATAATAAGAAAGAATTGTAGAGGACAATATGAGTATTTTCAATGAGTATTTTGGAATGAACCAAGAGCATCTATTTATATTGATTAAAAGATAAAATATAGATATTTTAAACACTAAAAAATTTATCATATCTAAATAAATCTTACTCTCATATAAACTAATTAGATCCTCATCGAAACTAGATTTAGATTTAAATTTTTATTTAATTCTAACTACTTAACTTTATCTCAATTACTTGGATTATTTTCAACATACCCCCTTAATTCAAATAGTTATAATTTAAAATTATTTTTAAAGAAATATTTTCTTTGTCAAAATTTTTGTGAATACGTTGGCAGCTGATCTTCGTTGCTGCAGCAGTTGTCTTATATTTTTTCTTTATCCATAGATCTCTGAGAACTTCTAACCTGAAATATTTTATCGTTTCTCTTGACATTTTTCTCTTCAGTAGCCATCTTTGATGATATGATGGAGACTCTGTATTTGTAGGATTGAATCCCTTTGTATGCGGAAGTTTTCTCTTTCTTTTTTTTTCTCTTAGCTTTCTTCACATTATCATAAACTTGTAACAACCCTGTATGTGTACATTCATTATTGTCCTTAGAGTTTAAAGCTTCACCCCTTTTCTGTACATGTATGTCATCAACATTGTGGCCTGCATCATCTGAGATAGTTTGCATAGAACCATACAAATTTAGATGATCATAATTTTTATGCCATAATGTTGATTCATTAGTAGGAATAGCAGAATCCAAAAATAATAAGGCAAACATCTAATTTTTTGTCATCCTTACAGTTGCTATCAATTTACCGATTTTCTTATCATAAATCATGCATTTTTTATTATTAAAAATAATATAATATCCTTTTCTTATTAGTTGTCCTATACTAATGAGATTTTATTTTAAATCAGGAATAAATAATACATCATCAATTTTTTTACCAGACTTTGTGTTCGCAGTAACTATTCCATTTTCTTTTACTTGAACCTTTTTATCATTTTCCATCTGCACAGTAGATTTGATCGAATATCAAGCTTCTGAAACAGACTTTTATCCCCTTTCATATGATTACTGCATCTACTACCCAAAAACCAAACAAATCTAGAATATTCTTCATCAGATGCTATAAAGAAAATATTATCTTCATCTCTTTTGTTATCATTATTTTCCTCAAATAGTTTGTTTGAATTTTGTTCTAACAATCTTTTTCAAGATGTCCATATTTTCCATAATAAGAACATAGAGGAACATTTGGATTTTTATTTTTGTACCAACAATCTTTTTCAATATATCCTATTTTTTTACAACAAAAATATTTTTGAGTTTCTTTGTTACGGTCTCATCCTCTATCCTTTTGTCTCATCCTCTGTCCTTTTGATGATTTTCGAATTCTATTTTTAATCCTTATTCTAATCTAAGAAACGTTTGAAAAGAATACACATTTTTTAGTATCTTCCATTCTTCTATTGATGTTGATGCCATCATGATTCGGGTAAATAAGAAATCATGTATTGCTTGTTGTAGCATATAGAGGGCTTTTGCATCTCTTTGCATATTTTCATTCATCTGATCCTTTTGATCCTTAGTAATCTTAGGATCTTACAGATCATGAACCAAGAGCACCTATTTATATTGATTAAAAGATAGAATATAGATATTTTAAAATACTAAAAAATCTATCACATCTAAATAAATCTTACCCTTATCTAAACTAGATTTAGATTTAAATCTTTATTTAATCCTAACTACTTAACTTTATCTTAACTACTTGGATTATGTCCAACAATCATCTGGTTCTAACATGAAGCAATTAAACAAACACATGCCGATACAATATAACATGCAAAGAAACATATCTGAAAAGTCATCAATCTGCAATTCTCCTACAATATCTTTGTTACGCGAGGCAACCTTAATAAACTTACGACGATCATATTGACTTACCATATGACAATGTAATCACATATACGTGATGAGTTTAGTAAACTTGGAACTGATCTCATGGAATCTTGATAGTATATCAATGACTATCTGCCTCTCATAGTAACTAACACTGACGGTGTAACATTTGAGGTAGAGGGAGGAAGCCATCAAGTTATGTTTGACAAGTTCATGTGAGGTAGACACTGTTCCAACCGATTCAATCATAAAACCTATTGTCGAATTGCCCAAAATAAAAAGATAGCAAACAATCCAACCAGAAATCAATGAAGCATTTAAAAGCTGTCTTTATCTGTGATTGTTCACTAGCCACTGCGGCATTTTAATATATACTTGTGTAAGATGAATTCACATATATCATTTCTTGGACATTGATATTCATGTATTATATCTCTGTTGGTGTTCACATATGTTTTTAAAATCTTTAATCGATAAATCTTTTAGAATATTTCGAGAACAATTTTGCTTAATTAACAAGAAATTCATGTCTAGAAAGACTCTTCTTAGAAGAAAAAAATCCAATTGAAAACTATAATACCATATTTAACTGAGGTTTTGAGGGCATGAGAAGAGAAAACAATTAGTTTTTTTTTTCTTTCAAAGTAGATCTTTATACGCTGATAGAAAACTCTTTAAATACTAAACCAGATGGTATATAAGAGGTTTGCAGCTTAATTTTATATTACCTTAAAAATATTTTCTTTTATATGTTTTATTATTCTTACATCATGAAGAATATGATCTTCTTTGCCTACGAGCAAAGAATATTAAATATTATATATTTTTTGTGTTTTTTCACTATTGATTCTGTTTGTTATATATTTAGAACTGGCATATATTTCACAATAGTAGTCTTATAAGAAGGTTCTCATAAAAGAATATTAGAGTTAACATGTCTAAGATGATTAAAGATTCAAGAATCAAGTTTTTTTATATATAAGTTTATTATGAAAAAATTAGTGGAAGAAATAATTTAACTCTACTAGGAAAAATATGAAAGAAATAACAAGAAATAAGAATGAGTGATGATGGTTATTAGGAGTTGAAATAAAATGGACAAGTATTATTCATACTTATATTGAAAATATTATTATAACACTGTTATTAATGATGACTTCATTATAGTTATTTGATATAATAGTTATTTAAAATAAGTTACTACTGATAGAGAAGAGGTATACCCCTCAATCACAACTCACCAGGTGAATTAGTGCTTTTAAAAAATTACATCGATTTGAAAGCTCGTTCGATCAAACCCATATAGAAAACTCGTTCATAAGAATAGTGAGCAAGTGAATCAGTCAGTAGTAAGAGTGAAAAGCATGGAAAAGATATACAAACCAGATTTATAGTGGTTCGATCCATGTGACCTGCATTCACTCCATATTCTCTTCACTCGAGGCCACCGGCTTCTATTATTGATATTCTTTTAACAGGTGAAGATCAGCTATCCCCTTTACAACTCTTTCTCTTTTTCACAAGTACAGGAGAGAAACTTTACAACCTTATTTTATAAGTGTTCTCTTAAACTCTCCCTTAGAACAACCTCTAAGCTTCTGGAGGAGAGAACTCAACTTTCTAATAGGGTTTTCATACAAGTTTTTATTCTCTATTCTTGCTACCTTAAGCAAGAATGAGTTGGGTATTTATAGACCCCATTTGACTTCAAATCTTAGAGCCAAAATTTAAATCCTCAGAATTTTTGGGTATGGGTAGTACCACTGCCTATGTTGGGCGGTACCACTGCTTGACAAATTTAATGCTGGCGGACAAGCTAGAAGGTTGTGCTACCAGCTCAAATGGGCCTCCCAATAGGCCCAACTTAATCCCAAATCAGGCCTTCTGGGCCCCTAATTGTGTTGGCTAGGTTTCACCCAGAACTAACTCAATTACAACCTATTACTTCGATCAAGACACAACCAATTACAAAGCATGAATACTATGTTGTCCGGTATGTCATTGGTTCATCCGACACTTCATCCGACTCTTTGGCGTACCATCCTCTCCTTCGACATATTGCTCGATCCATCAGCATGTTGACCTCTGCAACGTCCGATCTTCTTGGTGTAATGCCCCAACCTCCTGACCTGATGCCCAAACTCACGACACGAAGTCCTTTCGACATGTCGACCAGTCCTCCGGCCCGATGTCTAATCTTGTAACATGTTATGTTCCGGCTCAATGTCTGATTCTTCCTGCTTTAATCGATTTGTCTTTCCATGATCGAAGTTAGTCCTGAGTCACTCAGACATTCATTAGATCATAACTTAATCAATTGATTTCATTATAAAAATATGAGATTAACAATCTCCCACTTTTTGATGATGGATTTTTAACTAAACTTCCACTGTCAACATGACATATTTAAATAAAGAAAACTCGAATTCAAAAAGAGTGATAACCTTTAAATTCCAGTCAAAACATCTTGACATGCATCATAAAATCATGAGTATTACATGCATCATTTTAAATAATTTCAAAATATCAAAGTACATAGTACCATACATGATTTAAATTTTAAATTGACATCATAACTTCTCTCCCTTAAAGTACATCATACCATGCATGATTAAATCATCATCATAATTTCTCCCCATTTGTCATCAACAAAAAAGAGAAAAGTGCAACCTGAAAGCCACTGAAACATGCAAGCAAGCAATTTTTTTGAGATATACAAGTTAGCAATTTTTGCTTCTTCTTGAAATGTGCAAGCTAGCAAATCTTGTCTCCTCTTGAGTTGGCACTAAGAGGGAGGGTGAATTAATGCTAAGTAAAAAACTTCAGTTTGAAAAACTTTTTATTCAAATAAAATTGATATTGAAAGTGCTTTAACTTAGAACTAGTTAATAAGCAATTAAATCTAAGAGCAACAATAATGAAAGGCAAGAAAGAGATGCACACCAGATTTTTATAGTGGTTTGGTCCCTTTGACCTACATCCGCTCCCGATTCCTCTTCACTCGAGGCCACCGGCTTCCACTCCTAATCTTTTTTAATGGGCGAAGATCAAACACCCCTCTTACAGCTCTATTCTCCTTTTATAGGTTTAGGAGATAAACTTTACAATTCTCTCAGCTTTCCCTTAAACAAAAACTACATAAGAAGAAATGAGGGGGATCTCTCAAGGAATTATAACAGCATTTTCACAAGTTTTTCACTCTTGATTCTTGCATCCTCAAGCAAGAATGGGTTGGATATTTATAGGCCCCAAATGGCTTCAAGAATGGAACCAAAATTCTTGAAGACTGTGTCTTCTAGGAGATTGTGTCTTCTCTCTGAGATTATGTCTTCTAGGAGACTTTGTTTTCTCGGAGACCATGTCTTCTAGGAGACTGTGTCTTCTCGGAGACTATGTCTTCTAGGAGATTATGTTATCCCGAGATTGTCTTCTCGAAGACTATATCTTCGAATACCGTGCCTTATATAATATTGGGTTACTGAAATGACTTTTCTAGTAAGTCAAAATAAACCTCAATTAAGGCCTAATGATCTCTTAATTGAGTTACTAAAACTAACTCTCATTATGATGCTAACTATGACACTTAACACACAATCTTCATTGTTCGACTATTAATTGATTTCTTGACCAACTCCCGGAACTCCCGACATCCTTCCGGTGAACCCCTGGTGAGCTCTCGACAACCTATCGACGAACTCCCGACGAACTTCCCGACAAACCTCTGGTGAGCTCTTGGCGAGCTCCTGACAATATCGTCCAAACATTGGTCGACCTCCGGCGAACTCTTGGCGAGCTCTCACTACGTCGTCCGAACCTCGGCCCGATGCTCAAACTTGACTCCTGCCCAACATCTAATTGTAATGTCTTTTTAGCGTCGTAGTTAATCCTACATCACTTTTTCTAACATATAAATTAGATAATAAAACTCATCAATTGATTTCATCATCAAAATATGAGATTCAACAATCTTCCACTTTTTAAGGATGATAACCAATTGATGCCAAAAATTAATCTTAACTCCCCTTATATGATGCCATAGGATAAAAAAAATAAACTTGATTTTAAAAGCACCATTACTTTTGAATTTAAGCATTTTGATAATTTTTCACAATTTAACCATACGATACCATACATGATAAAATTTTCAAACATTTATCTTCTTAGTATCATATAAAAATTTTAATCATTATATTCACAAGATAACCATGTCATACAACATCTATTTCACTAATTTTAAAGATCTCAAAATATTTCTTATGTCATCAATTATGTTATTTCTCCCCTTTTGTCATCAACAAAAAAGAGAAATGCTAAACTTATATTTGAACATTCTTAAACATTTATCTCATAAAGAATTTTCTTTCTCCCCCTTGGTCATTGTAAAAAAAAATGAAAGAATATTATAGTACAAAATTAATTTTCAAGTCATTGACAAATATATATAAAGGGGTTTTATAATGAAAATCATGTCATTAAGGATATAATATAAAAGATCAATTCGCATATACCAAAAGACATGATTTATTTTAATAAATCTCCTCCTTTTTGTAAATAGCAAAAAAGAGTCTTAGGAGAGTAAATAATCTTGATTAATTCAAGATAAATCTTAACATATATAATTTATTTAGATAATTCTTCTTAATAAAATGGAAGAATGATCTTGATTAAAATTCTCAAATTATAATTGTTAAAATCATAAATCTTCTTCTTATTAAAAAGAAGAAATCATATAGGTTAAAAATGGTTTCCATAAAGGAAAAGTCAAGTAAAGAAGTCAATGAAAAGTTCACGAAAAAAAATCTCATTCAATTTTTAACTCATCACAAATTTAAGAAATATGAATTTGGTGATAAGGTATACCATTCATGAATATAAGAAAGTTATAAATAAATCATGTTATAAAGGATATTAATATCAAATCATGAATATGAAAAGACATGATTCAATTTGACAAATTTCCTTTTAGGTCAAAAAGAAATTTTATGAGATCAAATAACAAGAAAGATCTTGTTTCATATAGATAATTTTCTTTAATAAAACGAAAGAGTCCTAGTGAACGATCTTGATTTATATAAAGATCTCAAATTATGATTTTCAAGATGTCATATCATAATAAAACCTTTTTTATGGTAAGTTGCATAGGAGAAAAGATAAAAGATCTTGATTCATGTATAGGATATTTTAAGTTATCAATATCATAGTTCTTAATGAAAATCTCAAGTTATAAGATCGTAAGTCTCCTCTTCGGTAAAAAAAAAATTATAGAAGTAAAAAAGTTGGTTCCTATAAAAGATGCCTCAAGTAAAAAATTATGAGAAAATTCATGATTTAGTTGGAAAAAAATCTCATTCAAAGTTTAATTATTAAAATTATTTTTGTAGTTCAAGAGATTCAACAATAATGGTATCACTTTATCTCTTATTGAAAACTTAATTGAGAAATTTTCAAAGAATTTTTTTTTTCATTTTTTAGTTTTTTCAATCCATATGATTTGTTTCATATAAAAATTCATTCAATTTTTATGCCAAATTCATGCATTGATTGTCATTTAAAACACAATTTCATTTAAAAAAGAAATCATCAAGATCATTACAATAAAATATTTTCAAACAAGTAAAACATCTTCAGGTTTCTAAAACTAAAGACCAAGTATTATTTCCAGAAGAAATCATAAAATATTTTCAAACAATAGCTTTGATTTATTTTAATTATATTGATTTTTCTTTCTTAAGTGAGTCTAACTCTTTAAACTAGTGAAATGAGTTATCATGTAATTTTTATTCTCATTTCAAAAATATTTTTAATTTTCAAAAATACTAGAAAATAAAGCATGATTTTTCTTTCTTTTTTATTTTATTTTAAGCTCAAATTCAAGAATAATCTAAAATTCAACAAAAAATAACTTGTTTCAACAAAAAACTATTACAACATTAAGATAAATCATCATTCAACATTTATAAGTCAATCATTCAACATTAGCATTTACATTTAAATCAACCAATATAATATCATCAAGGTCCCTTTTCTGAAAAATTTCAACGTAGATAATTTTCAATTAAAAATAACTAAGGTTTTTTATTATAGTTCATTTTTGTACTAGTATGCTCTAGCTATGCATAAGCCATGCATCATCGAAAAGCAATTATGAACTATCAAAATATTTATTGATAATAATTTTAATTTCAATAATTTTTCTTATTATTGTTGTTTATGCTAGTGAGCTTGAAAATTGTTTTAGATTTCAAGTCATATCCCTTGAGCATCCAATATCAAGACACCATTTAGTGCTCCTAGCCTTTGTTAGGAGACAAATCTACAGGGGATTTTGGTTTAGGTACTCATGTGACTTTGGGTCTTCCATGAAACGCTCTATCTAATTTAACTAAAGGCATTTGATTATTAATGGTTCCATTAGAAACTCAAATCAATATATGTAAACTATACTTTTTAAATGAACACTTATAATCAAAATATCCTAATCTACCATAAAAATTACATTTGAATTTCAGAGAAGAGATTAATGTAGGTCCGCTAACAAAGATAGTTGACTTTTGATGAGTATTACCCACATAGCCAATACCTTCCTTATGAACATGACCTTTATTAGCAAGGACCATATTTAGAGATTTGTTGTCTATCTTAAACTTAAGGTTTATTTTAATATAATATTTTTTTTTTAATTTCATCTAGCATTTCACATTTCGAGTAAAAGTACATTATGTTGATGCATCATTCATGTTTTAAAATTTACTACAAAATAATGCATGATCCTTTTGGAGTGATTTATAAGTTGGGCTAAGCTTTTTAAGCTCATCAAATAATTCATGAAAAGAATTTAATAACTCATCAAAAGTACAGGAAGCTTCAGGTGAGTTACTTACCTCATGGTGGATAGCCATGAGCGCAAGATTCTCTACTTCTTCTTGGTTGTGCTCTTCATCTTCGGAGTGCCTTGGCTTCTTACATTCATTGCAAGAGGTTTTTCCTAATTTAAGTTTATATTTATATTTTTTATTTATTTTTATTAATTTATTTGGTTCTTTTGTCATAGGTGTTGAATCTCAGATTTTGATTATGAAATCAATTGATGGGTTATTGATCTAGCAGGATTGTTAGAATTGATTGATGCATGATTAATTATGACAGAATGATTATTACAATTAGGATTGGCCAAGGTTAAGTCCATGCATCGAGTCGATGCGGTTGGGAACTCGTTAGGAGTGCATCAGGAGCTCGCTGAGGGTATCGGGAGTTTCCCAGAATGCCGCAAGGGAGTTCGTCAGAAGAAGACATAGACTTGTCGGAAGATTATCGGGGGTAGCCGAAAAGCTTGCCGGGAGTTAGGATGGTCTTATAATGGATGTTTGGCAATTATGATTATATTTAATTAAGTCATAATTAGCATCATATAGGTTTAACTATGATAGGATCAATGGAGTTACAACCAGATAATGGGCCAAGATCAAGCTTAGGCATCGGGCCAGGTTTGGACGATGCGGTGGGATCTCGCCGGGAGTTTGCTATGAGATTCGTTGAAGGGATTAAGAAGCTCGTTGGGAACATGAAAGGAGATCACCGGAAGAAGACCGGAGGACATGTCGCAAGAATGCCGGAAGCTATTGGATTGGCGGAAGTTAGGTCTAAATTAAGCTTATGGTCATTAAGTGTTGTAATCGTTGAGTCTTAGTTAGAAGTGAGTCCTAATTGAGTTTGATTTAGATGAAATTTAAATCAACTCAATAAGGCAACCAGATCCACTACTGGGTTTAGTTGAGCTCAAGTTGAGCAAAATCAGTTGACCAAGGAGCTGGTCAACATAAGCCGGAATTCGAAAAGTGGACGGAATCACTTTTGCGGAGAATCCGACAAGTAAATCACCGGTGAATAGCAGTTAGACCGCCCGTACCACAAAATTTGGGCGGTGGCCAATAGCTTTCGGCAGGTAAACCACCTAGGTGGTGGTTAAACTGCCCGTACGATAGAATGCAGGTGGCGACCAGTGGCTGACGACGGGTAAACCGCCCAAGTCGTTGGGTAAACTGCCTAAGTCGGTGGGTAGACCGCCCGTACCCGATTTTTCGGGTATGTTTGATTTTTGGCTCTAAATTTCTGATGCCACTTGGGGTCTATAAATACCTCAAGTATTCTTGCATTCACTACAACTCTTTTGGGCAATTAAATTATATGAAAAAAAATTATGAGTGATTTGTAAGAAAAAGAAAATGAAAGGGAGAAAGCTTAAAGATAGAAATTTTTTCTAAGTCTCCATTGTAAGTAAGTTTAAGGGTTTGATCTTCACCCAAAGAAAATTGGTAGTGGAAGCTAGTGTGCCTCAAGAAGGAGGACTCGGGAGTGGTCGTAGGCTTTTGGTGCCGAACCACTATAAAAATTATGAGTTATTTTTTGCTTTCACTAATTACATATTTCTTGTATTAAAGCTTCATATTTAACTCATCTTTTAAGAAAGCAAAGTTTTCACGATAAGTTCTTTACTTTAAATGTTGCTTATCTTTTCAGTTTAATTATCTACTTAGAAACTTTTCTTTGTTCACTCAATCATTTCACTAAGAACGAAAAGCTTTGGTTTCCTTATCTTGTTTTAATCGAAAAGATTTCATTTAGAAAGAATATTTACACTTGCACTAATTCACCGCGCACTCCCCTAGTACCAATTGATCCTAACAATTGGTATCAGAGCAAGGTACTTACTCTTTGGAATAACACCCACTTGAGTAAATGACTTGTTTTGGCATAAATGAGGGACATTCCATCTCACGTCCTCCCATGTTCAATGGGACGGATTACACGTATTGGAAGACAAGGATGCGATTTTTTCTTATCTCTTTGGACCTTGATCTATGGAATATAGTTGAGAATGAATTTGAAAAATCTTTGAAACCAATGAATGAATTAAATGATTTAGAAAGGAAGAATTTTTTCTAAATGCAAAGGCTATGAATGCATTGTTTTGTGCACTTAATAAAAATGAGTTTAATCGTGTTTCCGCTTGTGATTCGGCTCGATATTTGGCATATTTTGAAAATCACACATGCAAGTACAATTAATATAAATGAAATGTCTTACAAAAATGAACTTGAAGAACACCTTCCAAAGAATAGGAAGGAATTTGAACTGAGAACATATGACTCCTCGAGTGAAATCTCGAGTGATGAGGACCTTGAACTTTTGACAAATGAACCCAAAAAATTAATAAACTTGAACCTTAAAAATAATCTAAAGATGGACAAAACCTCTTGCTATGAACGCAAGAAGCCAAGGAGCTCCAAAGATCAAATGCTTAACCAAGATGTGGAGAACCTTGCTTTAATGGCGATTGAAGATGAGGTTAATGAGCCTTTAAATATTTTATTTTCAGAATTATCAAGCATGTTTCATGATTTATTCAATGAGTTTAGAAAACTTAGCAAGCCTTTTAAACTACTTAAAGTTGATCATGATTTGTTAGTTAAAAGACTTGATGAAATGCATAACTCCTTAGCATCACATAAATCATGTTCTAAATGTGATAAGCTAGATAATATTAATGAAGAGAATTGCATGCTTAAAACACCACTAGAGAAATTTGAGATAGGGAATAAATCCCTAAATATGATCCTTGCCAATAAGGGTCATATTAATAATAGAAATGACATAGGCTTTGTTGGTAATGATCAACTAAAGCCAATCATCTTTACAAAAGGACCTACATTAAATTTGCCATCTAAAAATAAATATAATTTTTGTGGTAGATTAGGACATAAAGCCTACAAATGTTCATTTAAAAATTATAGTCCACATAAATTAATTTGGGTTCCTAAAGGAACCATAAACAATCTTATACCATCAGACAAAATAGAAAGAATATGTCATGAATGACCCAATGTTAAATGGGTACCTAAATCAAAATCTCCCATAATATAAAGTTATTTCCTAACAAAGCTAGGAGCAATAAAAATATTTTGAAAGTAGATGCTCAAGTCATATTACTTAAGATCTAACACTCTTTCAAGCTTACTAGCCTAAGTATAATAAGAAAATTATTAAAATTAAAATTATTGATATTAAATCTTTTAATGATTCATCATTATACAATTAATCTTGATGATGCATAGCTAGAACATATAAGTATGAAAATGATCTAGAACCAAATAACCTTAGTTATTGAAAAATATGTTAAAATTTATATAAATGAGATTTTGATGATGATTGAATAATAAGTTCAAAATCATTGGTTTGAATATTTTGAAAGGCTATTGTTGAAATGAATGTTTGATAGTTGAATAGTTGTATGTTAAGATTGAATGTGTGATGATTACATTTGAACTCAAATATGAAATCAATAAAAATTTGAAAATGACTTTGTCAACTCCTTGACTATGTGCAAAAGGGTTAAAAGTTGAAATTTAGATAGGTTGAATTTTGATTTAGGATATTTTATGAAACCATGCTTGACAGTGATTATGCTTAATGAGCTTATGTTTCAACATTATGCATGATGATCTTTGTGATTTATAGATTATTGATCCTTATCATAATGAAAGCTGTTTTTGGTTTTAAATGAAAATACGTGTTTTTATTTGGTTTAAAAGACAAAGACATGCTTGTATGAAATAAAGGAAATACATTTGTACTTGAATTTTTTTATCTTATAAATATTTCAAAAAGAGATTAATGAATCGATTATGTTAACTTTTATGAATCTCTTAAACTATGAAAGTAATTTTGATAATTTGATGATTTATTATCATGATTTTTGGCATGTTTAGAAAATGAAACTTGAAACTTTACATAAATACTTTGATTATGAAAAATCTTTGTTGAACGAGGAACGATTTGCCTAAGATTCATGTCTTAGATGAATTTATCCCATAAGACTCATTTTTATTATTTACAAAAAGAGGAAAGAAACTTATTAAACGAAATCATATTTTTTTATATTCAAATATTTGATTTTATCTTTAATGACATGATCCCCTTGTACTTTTTAACATAATTTGAATATGGATGTTAAGAAGAAATTATGCAATCATATTTCTTTTTTACATTAAAAAAGGGGGAGATAAAATTGGAAGCAAATTGGATATGATAACATTGAATAAATTTTTTTTGCTTAGATGAAAATTTAGAATTTTAAATTATCTAAATATATACAAAATGCATAATTCACAATTTGAGCTTAGTCTACTATCATACTTTTTTTGGAATTCATGATTATTGTTATCAAAATTATATGAGATGATTTTAAATACATAAGTAGCTCTTAAACTTTTGAATCTCCTTGAATATCTTGAAGTTTTGAGCTTAATTTTGAAATTTACATCTATAAAAATGACATCTTTAAAATTGAGTATTTTTGTGATATGGTGTTTTTCATTTCTCTCCCTTAATTCTACATTCTTATTCACACATAGTGGAGAAAAAAAATCACTAACATTTCAAGGACCAATAAGCCTATTAATTTTATTTTGAATCTCTTGAAAATGATTTTGATAATTGAAAATTAAATACCTATATCATGATTTTTATTCCTCAAAATTATAACTTGAAATATTTAATAAATCAAATCTCTTATGTATTCTTGTATTATTTAAAATGAGATTTTTGCATAAATCATGATCTTGACAACTTGAGAATTATTATGCATGAATCAAGATATTCTATGATTTGTTTCTTGATATTCATAATTTATTTTCATAAATTGAATATCTCATCACAATGTTAATTATTCTTGATATATTTCATGTGATGATTAGTATATTTCTTGATATATTTATTAAAAAATAATGTAATGGGAAAAGTTTTACACTATTGTAACCATCCTCTCTTTTTGACAATGACAAAGGGGGAGCAAAACTTGTTAGCTTGTAAAATTACTAGCTTGAACAATGCAAAAGAAGCAAAAATTTACTAGCTTGCACTTCTCAAAAGAGAAGAATGAATTCACTAGCTTGCATGTTCTAAAGTAATTGCTAAGCTTTCATATATAAAAAACTTGTTAATTACACTTCTCCTTTTATTGATGACAAAGAGGGAGAAGGTATAATGATGTGAAATCATATATGATGATCATGCATATAATAATGATTTTAAAAATCTATATAAAGATAATAATTTATTATTATTCAGATTTACTTGCTACATTTACTTGAAATTTTCATGAGAAATATTTGTTGAGCTCATATTCGAAATTATATATATATAAGATTGAGGTTAAGACCTCAAAATGCTAAATCATGAAAATATATAAATTGCTAATATAGATTTTATGAAATGAAGCCTTTTTGTGATAACATTTCTTGAAAACTTTCTCCGTGATTTTATCTTATTATTTTTAAAAAAGGGGAGAAAAAAAATTGCATGAAGATGTGCCACATTTGAAAATTACAAGAGATGACTTTTGCTATATTTGAAATACATAAGTAGTCTTTAAATCTCTTGAACTTTTGAGCTCATCTTATTATTGCTTTTAAAATTTATTAAGAACTCTTCTCTACGATGAAATAATTTAATAAGAACTCTTTTATTTCTCTCCTTATTAAATGGGAAGAAAATTTTTATAATGAATATACTAAGGGGGAGTAATGCCATCATGTGCTTTGAAATTATTTGTTATATTTCACCTTTTTGTTGATGATAAAGGGAGAGAAATATATACTGATGACACATGATATAAATTGATGAATACATTGATGACACATAATCTTGTTAAAAAATATGGATATCTTGATAAGGATATGAATTGGTCATCTTGGATATAGATGCTTAATTCCTTTTTACTCATGTTTTGATATCTTGGATATGCAAATTTGGGTTGAAATTTATATAGAATGTTGATTGCATGAATTTAAGAGTGTGTGATTCTCTTAAATTTAAGTGACATAGATTTAGGGGGAGTTAGGATTAACTCATGTCATCAATTGATTATCATTATAAAAAAGGAAGAGATTATTGAATCTCAGATTTTGATGATGAAATCTGAGTTATTGATCTAATAGGATGGTCTTGTAATGGATGTTTGGCAATTATGATTATATTTAATTGTCATAATTAGCATCGTACAGGTCTAACTATGACAGGATCAATGGAGTTACAACCAGATAATGGGCCAAGATCAGGCTTAGGCATTAGGTCGGGTTCGGACGATGCGGTGAGATCTCGTCGGGAGTTCGCTAGGAGATTCGCCGAAGGGATCGGGAACTTCATTGGGAACATGAAGGGAGATCGCCAAAAAAAGACCAGAGGACTTGTCGCAAGAATGCCAGAGGCTACCGGATTGGTAAAAGTTGGGTCTACATTAAGCTTATGGTCATTAAGTGTTGTAATCGTTGAGTCTTAGTTAGAAGTGAGTCCTAATTGAGTTTGATTTAGATGAAATTCAAATCAACTCAATAAGGCAACCGATCCACTACTGGGTTTCGTTGAGCTCAATCAGTTGACCAATGAACTGGTCAACATAAAGTCAAAGCCAAAATCTTAAAAGTGAAGGGAACTACTTTTGCGGAGAATCCGACAGGTAAACCGCCAGTGAACGGTGGTTGGACCACCCGTACCATAGAATTCGGGCGACAACCAATAGCTTTCGATGGGTAAATTGCCCAGATGGCGGTTAAACCACCCATACCTCGTAATGCAGGCGCCGGCCAACGGCTGATGGTGGGTAAACCGCCCAAGTCGACGGGTAAACCACCCGTACCCAATTTTTTTGAGTATGTTTTATTTTTGGCTATAAATTTTTGATGTCACTTGGGGTCTATAAATACCCCAAGTATTCTTGCATTCACTACAACTCTTTTAGGAAATTAAATTCTGTGAAAAAGAAATTATGAGTGATTTGTAAGAAAAAGAAAAGGGAAGGGAGAAAGCTTAGAGATAGAAAATTTTTCTTAAGTCTCCCTTGTAAGCAAGTGTAAGGGTTTGATCTTCACCCAAAGAAGATTGGTAGTGGAAGCCGATGTGCCTCAAGAAGGAGGACTCGGGAGTGGACGTAGGCCTTTGGCATCGAGCCACTAGAAAAATTGTGAGTGGTTCTTTGCTTTTATTGATTACATATTTCTTGTATTAAAGCTTCCTATTTAACTCATCTGTTAAGAAAGCAAAGTTTTCACGATAAGTTCTTTACTTTAAACGTTGCTTATCTTTCCAGTTTGATTATCTACTTAGAAACTTTTCTTTGTTCACTCAATCATTTCATTAAGAACGAAAAGCTTCGGTTTCCTTATCTTTGTTTTAATTGAAAAGATTTCATTTAAAAAGAATATTTACACTTGCACTAATTCACCCCCCAGTGCCAATTGATCCTAACAATAAGTTCAAATTCAAAGTTCTCATCACTCGAGGTTTCACTCGATGAGTCATATATTATTCTTAGTTCAATTTTCTTCCTTTAGAAGGTGTTGTTCTTGTGTTCTTAGTTCAGTATCATTCTTATTCTTTGGAAGGTGTTCTTCTTGTTCATCTTTATAAGTCATTTCAATTATTTTTTATTCCTTTATTTTACTTGTGCTTTCGTGTGTGATTTCTAATGTGTGTCATATATCAAAAGTCAATATATAAACATAAACCTGATTAAATTCAATTTTATCTAAAGCGTAAAATAAAACATTCATAGCTTTGATATTTAATAAAAATATTTATTTTTCATGATCATTCCAATCATTTATTAGATTGGATGACTTCTGAAAATCATTTTGAACAATATGTCATAAATCGAAATCCATAGAAAGTAGGAAAAGTCTCATTCGAGTTTTCCAATATGTGTAATTCATCCCATCAAACATGGGAGGATGTGTTGTGATAGTGTTAATCATTTATGCCAAAAGACGCTATTTACTTACTTGGTGTTAATCCAATTGAGTAAAATCGATTCTGATACCAACTATTAGGATCGAGTTGGCACTAGGGGGTGAATTAGTGCTAAGTGAAAATCTTCAGTTTGAAAAACTTTTTGTTCAAAGAAAATTGATATTGAAAGTGCTTTAACTTAGAAGTAGTTAATAAGCAATTAAATCCAATAGCAATAGTAATGAAAGGCAAGAAAGAGATGCACACCAGATTTTTATATTGGTTCGGTCCCCTTGACCTACGTTCGCTCCCGATTCCTCTTTACTCGAGGCCATCGGCTTCTACTCTTGATCTTTTTCAATGGACGAAGATTAAACACCCCTCTTACAATTTTATTCTCCTTTTATAGGTTTAGGAGATAACCTTTACAATTCTCTTAGCTCTCTCTTAAATAAAGACTACACAAGAAAAATGAGAGGGAGCTCTCAAGGAATTATAACAATGTTTTCATAAGTTTTTCACTTTTGATTCTTGCATCCTCAACCAAGAATGGGTGGAGTATTTATAGACTCGAAAGGCTTGAAGAATGGAGCCAAAATTCTCGAAGACTGTGTCTTCTAGGAGATTATATTTTTTTGTAGATTGTATCTTCTAGGAGAATGTGTTTTCTAGGAGATTATGTTGTCTCGGAGACTATATCTTCTCGGAGACTGTGTCTTCGAATACCATGCCTTACATAACCTTGGGATACTGAAATGACTTTTCTAGTAAGTCTTAATTAGCCCTAATTAAGACCTAATGACCTCTTAATTGAGTTAGTAAAACTAACTCTCATTATAATACTAACTACGACACTTAACACACAATCTTCGTTGTCCGATTGTCTATTGATCTTTCAACGAATTCTCGGTGAACTCCCATCATCCTTCCGATGAACCCCCGGTGAGCTCCCGACAACCTATCGGCGAACTCCCGATGAACTTCCAGGCAAACCTCTGGTGAGCTCTCAGTGAGCTCCCGACAACATCGTCTGAACCTTGGTCGACCTCTGTCGAACTCTCGACGAGCTCCCACTACGTCGTCCGAACCTCAACCCAATGCCCGAACTTGACTCCGGCCCAACATCTGATTGTAATGCCTTTTTATCGTCGTAGTTAATCCTGCATCACTTTTTCTAATAGACAAATTAGATCATAAAACCCATCAATTGATTTCATCACAAAATTCGAGATTCAACACTCTTTTGGGATATACAAGTTTCTAGGTTTTTTTGCTTCTCTTAAGATGTGCAAGCTAACAAATTTGTTTTTCTTTACGATGTGCAATCTAGTCTTTCTCCTCCTTTGTCACTATAAAAAATAAGGGAAGAATACAATTGTGAAGAATCTTTTCCTTTTGCATCAATGTTCCAACCATCAGATGAAAGATATTAAAGATAAGTTTGATTTGATGATAGGGTACACATGTATAAACACAAAGGAGTTATATAAAAATAATAAAAGATATTAATGTCAAAGATCATGAAAGATCAAATCGTGAATGCCAAAAGACATTCATTTTAACAAATCTCCTCTTTCGTAAATAACGAAAAGAATTTTAGGAGATCAAATTATAAAAGATCTTGATTCATGCACAAGAAATATCAAGTTATCAAGATCATGATTTATTTGCATAAGTCTTTTTCTTTAGTAAATGGTAAGAAGAAATCATAGAAGATAAAAAATTTTTGATTCCATAAAAAAAAACCTTAAGTTAAGAAATTAAAAAAAAGTTCTTGATTCGATTGAAAAATCTCATTCAAATTTGTCAAATTATCAAAATATCTTTCTTAGTTTAAGAGATTCAAAAATGTCAAAAATAGATTCATCAATCTCTTATTGAAAAACTAGATAAGTTTTAGGGATAGAAAAATTTTCAAGAAATGCATTCCACTCTTAGTTTTGATTTGTGTGCTTCATTTTATACAAGCATGCTCTTATTTTTTTTTATGCCAAAACTATGCACCATTGTTTAAAATAAAAAAAGAAGCTTTATTATGAAAATAATAAATATTTAAGAATAAACTATCTTTAATCAAAAGATTTATTATAACAAAAAATCATCAAGTTTCAATCAATGTTTTTTAACAATTTATATTTCTCACTAATATTTTTCATCAAATAAATTATGAAATGCTTCATGTAATTCATTGTAAGGTAAAGGGGTTTTAGTTGAGTCACATACCTTGTTGTTGTGAGCCATTAGAGTATAGTTTGCCACCTCATTCTTCATTGGTTGACTCCTTGCCTTTGGATGCATTGGATTCGTCCCAAGTCGCTTTAAGTGCTTTTTTATTCTTTGACAGCTACTTCTTCTTTAGTTGAGGATATTTGCTTTTAAAGTGTCCCGACCGATTGCATTCATAGCAAGTCATTGTGTTCCTTTCTAGTTCATTTTTATTCTTACATTCTTATTTTATGAACATTTTAAATTTTCTTGAAAGGAGCTCAAAGTCATCATCATTACATGAGCTTTCACTCGAGTAATCTTCTTTATTTCTAAGAGCCAAGTCCTTCCTGTTCTTTGAAAGATTGTTCTCATGTTCATATGTCATATATGTCATTTCATAGGTCATTAATGACCCGATAGGTTTTTCAAGTGGAAAATAGTTTAAGTCCTTTGATTCTTGAATTGTAATGACTTTTGGGTCCCAATTTTTAGGAAGGGATCTTAAAATTTTATTAACGAATTCAAGGTTAAAAAAACTTTTACTAAGTGCTTTCAAACCATTGACGACATCTGTCAGGATCGAGTTAGCACTAAGAGGGGGGGGGGGGGGGGGGGGGGGGGGGGTGGGGGGTGGGGTGAATTAGTGCAAATGAAAAAGTAACTTATTTTGAAAATTTTGCTTGAAGTAAAGAAGAAATTGAAAGCATTTCTTGGAATTCGTTGAAAGCGAATAGGTAATTTAAAACAAACTAGAAAGAAGAATCTTGATTTAGTTAAGAACTACTAAAATGAGAAAATAAGTTTAAAAGAGAACAAGTAAAGGAAGGCTCACAAATTTATAGTGGTTCGATCATCAACTTGACCTACGTCCACCTCCTTAGTCCTCCTTCGTCGAGGCCCACCAGTGTCTACTAATGATCTTCTTCTACAGGTGAAGATCAAAACCCTTTACACTTTTTTTTTTCCTAAGCTTATGAGAAGAGCCTTTATGCTCTCATTTCCACAGGTTTAGAAAAGAAACCTTTATAATCTTCTACTCTTCCCTTAACCTCTCTTTACACTTGAAGCACATAAGGGAAGTTCTCAATAAATTTTAATAGTATTTTCCTAGTATTTTTACCTTTTTTATTACCTTTGATGCAAGGATTCTTGTGATATTTATAGACTTTAATTTGGCTTCAAATTAGAGCCAAAATTTAAATAATTTCCAAAAAAACTGGGTATCAACAGTACTACCATTGGCACCAATAGCACTACCACCAAAAGTGTCCCAAAAACAAGGGTGATGATGGTACTACCACCGCCTGGGTAATACCACTACCATCAAGAATCCCAAAACAACACTTTTCTTATATTATTTCATACCCAACTCATACCTCTTATTGACTCCTTTCCAAGTCAACGAAATGAGCTCAAACTAAGCTCAAATCTAACCAAAAGTGGACTCGATTGCCTCTCATTGAGTTAATTAGATTTTTCCAAATCTAACTCAATTAGGACTCAAAACACATGATGCTAACTATGACATACTAAGATATAATTATAATCGTCCTTGTTATCCATCACGTTAATTGATCTTCTGAACTCCCAACGAACTTCCCGATATCCTCCAGTGAATTCCCGATGAGTCTCTTGATCATCTTCCGATGAACTCCCAGTGTTCTCCCAGCGAGCTACCAATCACCTTCAGCAAACTCTTGGCGAGCTCCCACTACATCATTCGAACCCCAGCCCAATGTCCGAACTTGACTTCGGCCCAACATCAAATTGTATTACCTTTTTACCATCGTAGTTAATCCTGTATCACTTTCTCTAACACATAAGTTAGATCATAAAATCTATCAATTGATTTTATTATCAAAATCTAAGATTCAGTAATCTCCCCCTTTTTGATGATGACAATCAATTGATGACAGGAGTTAACCTTAAACTTCCTTTATGTATATGCTATAAGATAAATAGAGCAATCTTGAATTCAAAAGAACCCATCACTTTTGAATTTAAGTATAGCATTTTGACAATATCAAAATTTTCTTAATTTAACCATTCATGATATCATACATGATAAAATTTTCAGAGCATTTATCTTCTTGGTATCACATGATAAATAATTTCAATCAAAAATATATTTCACATGATAAACATGTCATCAATCATGATACAACATCCATCTCCTTGGTATCACATAAAAATTTTAAACATTTTAATCAAAACATTTCTTATGTCATCAATTATGTATTTCTCCCACTTTGTCATAAACAATTAGGAGAAATGCTCAACTTATATTTGAACATTCTTAAATATTTATCATAATATTTAGTACATAAATAAAAAAATCTAGTCTATTTCTCCCCCTTAGTAAAATAAGAAGAAGAATAAGAATATAATTTAATTCATTTATCATCAAATAGCTTTCTCTCGTTTGTAAATAAAATAGAAGAAGAAGAAGAGGGGGGGGGGGGGGGGGGTGTGGGGTTTAGGGGTGTTATCAAAATCCAAAAATCAAGTGTAAAAACAAATCAAATATTAAGAGGGGAATACATATTCATGAATCCAATAATCAAAATATTAAAAGAGAACCCAAGAAGTTGTTAGGTAAGTTACCTCATCGTTGATAGCCATAAGTGCAAGACATTTAATAACTCATCAAAAGTAAAGGAGTTTTTAGGTAACTTACTTACCTCATCGTTGATAGCCATAAGTGTAAGATTCTCCACTTCCTCTTTGATGTCTTATTGATCTTCGAAGTTTCTCACTTCTTACATTCATAGCAAGAAGTTGTATCCTTTTTAAGTTTATTTTTATATTTTTTTTTTCATGAATCTTTGTAGTTCTTCTATCATGAGTTCAAGATTATAGTCCTCACCACTCGAGGAGTCATCTATTGTTTTCAGTTCAATTTCCTTCCTGTTATTTGGAAGGTGTCATTCTTGTATTCTTAGTTCAGTATCCTTCTTGTTCTTTGGAAGGTAATCTTTTTGTTTGTTTTTACAAGTCATTTCATTTATTGATTCCTTTAAATTAATTATACTTTTGTGTGTGATTTCTAATGTGTGTCATATATCAAAAGCTAAATCACAAGTAAAAACCTAATTAAATTCATTTTTATCTAAAATGTAAAACAAAGCATTCATAGCTTTGGCATTTAAAAAAAACGTTTGACTTTCATGATCATTCCAATCATTTATAGGATTAGATGCTTCCTAAAATCTATTTTTGATGATGTTCCATAAATTAAAATCCAACGAAATAAAAAAGATATGTATTCTAGTTTTCCAAAATGTGTAGTCCGTCCCATTGAACATAGGAGGATGTGTAATGCCAAAAGATACCATTTACTCACTTGGTGTTAATCCAATTGAGTATTCCTTACTCTGATACCAACTGTAAGGATTGAGTTGGCACTAAGATGGGAGGGGAGGGGTTTGAATTAGTGCAAGTGCAAAAATAACTTCTATCAAAAATTTGGTTGAAGTAAAGAAGAAATCAGAAGTGTTTCTTAGAATTCATTGAAAGCAAATAAGTGAGCAATTTTAAAACAAACTAAAAAGAAGAATCTTGATTTAGTTAATGACTACTAAAATGAGAAAACAAGTTTAAAGGAGAACAAGTAAAGGAATGCTCATAAATTTCTAGTGGTTCGGTTGCCAACTTGACCTACGTCCACTTCTCGAGTCCTCCTTCATAGAGACCTACCATTGTCCACTAATGATCTTCTTTCACAGGTAAGACCAAAATCCTATACACCTTTCTCCTTTTCCTAAGCTCAGGAGAAGAACCTTTACACTTTCCTTTTCACAGGTTCACGAGAGAAACCTTTACAATCTTTCATTCTTCCCATAACCTCACTTTACGCTTAAAGCACACAAGAGAAGTGCTCAACAAATTTTAATAGTATTTTCATATCTTTTTCTTACCTTTCCATGCAAAAATTCTTGGGGCATTTATAGACCTCAATTAGGACTACCGTTGGTATATAGGCAGTACTATCGTTGGCACCGACAATACTACTACCGACATTGATAATACTACTACCAAAAGTGTCCCAAAAATTGGGACCGTTGTCCACCGATGGTACCACTATCGGGAATCCTGAAGTAGTACTTTTCTTATACTATTTTATTACCGAATCGTACCTCTTGTTGACCCCTTTTTAGGTCAATAAAATGAGCTTAACCTAAGCTCAAATCTAACTCAAAGTGGACCTGGATGCCTCTCATTGAGTTAATTTGGATTTCTCCAAGTATAACTCAATTAGGACTCAAAACACATGATGCTAACTATAACATACTAAGACATAATTATAATCATCCTTGTTGTTCGGCACATCAATCGATCTTTCACAATCTCGGTGAACTTAACGACATTCTCTGATGAACTCCCGATGAGTCTCTAGATCATCTTTCGCGAACTCCAGGTGTGCTCCCAGCGAGCTCCCGATCACCTTCGGCGAACTCTTGGCAAACTCTCGGCGAGCTCCCGTTGTATTGTCCTAACCTCGGCCCGATGCTCGAACTTGACTCCGACTCAATATCAGATTGTATTACATTTTTATTATTATAGTTAATTCTGCATCACTTTCTCTAACACACAAGTTAGATTATAAAACTCATCAATTGATTTCTTCATTAAAATCTGAGATTCAGCAAAATCCATAAAACGGGTGCACATGTGTCAAATAGATTCGGTTAGTTTCATTTGAAACAATTCAAAACTATTCATCAAAAGATTTATTTTAGATTAACTCTATTAGTGCCTTCATATGTCACGTCAAGTGTGTGTCAAATATCATAGGTAGTTTCACAAGTCGAAATACGATTAAATTTAATTTTGACTAAAGTGCAAAATAAAGCAATCATAGCTTTCGTATTTAAAGAAAATAATTTTTTCTCAAAATCATTCCATTCGTTCAAAGGATTAGAGGGTGTCTAAAAACCAAGTTCAACAATATTCTATAAATTAAAATCCATAGAAAGCAAGAAAATATTCATTCATATTTTTCAATATATGTAATTCATCCCATTAAACATAGGAGAACGAGTGATAGAGTAACTCTTTTGATTATCAGAAAAATCCATTTAGTCTCTCTTATGTGTTAAACCAATTGAGAAAAAAATTGGCTTTAAAAACTCGTTCGAAAATTAGTGCTTTCAAAAATTTATGTTGATTTATAAACTTATTCGATCAAACCCGTATTGAAAATGTGTTTAACTTAAAAACATTCATCAGAGTATTGAGCAAGTGAACCAGTAAGTAATAAGAACGAAAAAGCATGAAAGAGATATGCAAATCAGATTTATAGTGGTTCGATTCATGTGACCTATGTCCACTCTCGATTCCTCTTCACTCGAGATCACCGGCTGCCACTACCGATCTTCTTTCAACGGGTGAAGATCAACTACCCCCTTTACAACTCTTTTTCTTTTTCATAGGCTAAGAAGAGAACCTTTACAACCCTCTTTTATAAGTGTTCCCTCAAATTCTCTCTTCGCACAACCTCTAACTTCTAAAGGAGGGAACTCAACTTTTTAACATGGTTTTCACATAAGTTTTCAGTATCTGTTCTTGCTAACTCAAGCAAGAATGAGTTGGATATTTATAGACTCTAAATGACTTCAAATCTTAGAGTCAGAATTCAAATCTCCAAAATTTTTGGATATAGGCGGTACCACTACCTGACAAATTTAATATTGGTGGTACTATCGCCAGTCTGGGTGGTACCACCACCTGATAGACTAGAAGGCTGTGCTACCAGCTTAAAGGTGATTCCACCGCCTGATCATCTTTGTGTCACTGGATGAGCCTCCCAATAGGCTCAACTCAGTCTCAAATCAGGCCCACTGGGCCCCTAATTGAATTGGCAAGGTTTCACCCAAAACCAACTCAATTACAACCTAAACTACTTTGATCAAGACAACCAATTACAAAGCATGAATTTTATGTTGTTCGACATGTCATTGGTTCATCTGACGCTTCATCCGACCCTTCGTCCGACCCTTCAGCACATCATCCTCTCCTTCGGCGTATTGCTCGATATATTGACATGTTGACCTCTGCAACATTCGATCTTCTTAGCGCAATGCCCGAACCTTCTAGTTCGATACCCGAACTTATGACATGAAGTCCTTCGAGCACATCTACCAGCCCTCCAACCCGACATCCAATCTTCTGACATGTTCCCTTTCGGCCCAATGTATGATTTTTTCTACTTTAATCGATCTGTCTTTCCATGATCGAAGTTAGTCCTACGTTACGCAAACGCTCATTAGATCATAACTTCATCAATTGATTTTATCATCAAAGTCCGAGATTCAACAAGGTGAATATTTTGCCCATGCGAAAAAGTGTCTCTTAGGCTTGGCTCATTATAAAATCCACCAATTTATTATTACCAAGATTAGTTACTATTTATCTATGAATCCACTTTCCATCTTGATCCTATCTTGAACATCAAATAGACTTGATTGGGCACCCCACCCAATATCAATCTTCATGTAAGTCGATTCTTTGACAAATATCTGAGACATCTTCTCGACCACCTCAGGTCTCTTGCGCATCTGGCTCAGAATCAAGGTAGGATGATCGAGACATCATCAATATCTATCTTATTATTTTGGTACTAGAAGGAGGGCTTATGTTATAAGAGTGTCATCCCATTGACTTACTCAATAAGTGCTCAAGTGAGAGATCTCTATTATCGACCTATAGTACTTTCATCAAAGGTGGGCAACAACTGATATTCTTAACCCTTTTCACTTTCACCTCGTTGCATACCCCTAATATAGTACTAACGGTTGTTCAACGACCTCGGCCTCTCACCATCGATGGGGACTCCGACCCACATATTGGTCCCAATCGACATCTTCTTAAACCTCACTCAGCAAGTTCAAATACTAATAAGAATAATGCAATCCATCATCCCTATACTCCCTTAGTTGGTACAATTGATGTTGGCTCCTTTTCTAGAATAATCAGTTGCACCACAAATTCTCGTGGAAGCATCTCTGTTGACCCTAACACAAATCACCATGAAACCTCCTTAGCCACTTGACCTCCCAATCGAGAGGGTCCCGAGGTCCCCCACCATTGAGTTCAGTGGGCCTCACCACCCATAGTCGATAATGCCTAAGTCCAAGGCCCAATCGATTAACTCAGAATACATCCTTCGGGCATAGCTCCAACAAATGGACTATTGCTTAAAGGACATGTGTCATGAATTCCACATGGCAAAAATGTGAAATCTAGTCGACTTCTCATCGATTGGGTCCCCCTTCACTCAACAGATATAGGAGGAATTGGTGCCTTTGAGCTTTTTGGTTCCCTAAATCTTGAAGTGTTCGTTGGAGGGGTAGGT
Source organism: Ensete ventricosum (assembly GCA_029747655.1). NCBI lineage: Eukaryota > Viridiplantae > Streptophyta > Magnoliopsida > Zingiberales > Musaceae > Ensete > Ensete ventricosum. Next base: position 1,538,201 of record JAQQAF010000010.1, on the reverse strand, counting down.
CCTATGAAGCATGTGGCAGTCTTCCAACCCTAGAGTATATTGTATGACACCTTGGATGCCCTAATGTGCCAAGCCTTCCCCATGATCCTAAAGGGTGTGGCTTGAGAGTGGCACATCAATATAAAACCCCTCTCGATAAGCACCTTCATGCACTTGGCAAGTGAGTTTGAGGAGCACTTTATAGGGAACTGTTGGATCAATTGGCACTAAGAGGGAGGGTGAATTGGTACAAGTGTAAATTCTCATTTTAAATAAAAACTTTTCACTTTAAGTAAGATAGAAAGATCCAAAGCTTTTCGTTCAAGTAAAGCAAGTGAGTGACTAAAAGAAGATTGCTAAGTTACTTGCTTACAAATTACGTAAGAAAAACAAGGAAATCCCAAAGATAAGTAATGTCGTAAGTGAAGTGCTTGACGTGAAAACTTTACTTTCAAAGAGTAAATTAAATCGGAAGCGTTAATACAAAATTAGTAAGCAAGGAAAGCAAACAAAGAACTCACAAGTTTTATAGTGGTTCGACACCAATGAGCCTACGTCCACTCCCGAGTCCTCCTCCTTGAGGCATACCAGCGTCCACTACTGATCTTCTTTGGGTGAACACCAAACTCTTACACTTTTCTTATAAGAGAGACTTAAATACAACTCTTTGATCACTCCCTTATCCTTTTTTTTCTTACAATCCACACAAGTTTTTCACAGAATTTTATCCCCCAAAATTATTGTATGAAATGTAAAAAACTTGGGGTATTTATAGGCCCCAAATGGCTTTAGAAATTGGAGCCAAAAATTTAAACATACCCGTAAATTTTGGGTACGGATGGTTCAACCGCAAGCTTGGGTGGGTCAACCGCCGAAAGCATCCAGAATCTTGGGTACGGGCGGTTTACTCGCCGTCAGCCACCCGAAAACCAGGTATGGGCAGTTCAGCTATCGACCTGGGCGGTTCAGCCGTTGACAACCGTTGGCAATCGCCCTGTTTCTAGGGTATGGGCGGTCTAATCGTCGCTCACCAGCGGTTTACCCATCAGAATCTCCAGAAAAGTGGTTCCCTCTACTTTTCGAATTTCAGCTTGAACCTAATGTTGACCAATTCTTTGGTAAACCAATTGAGCTCAACCTGAGCGCAACCAAACCCCATAGTGGACCCAGTTATCTTATTGAGTTGATTTGGATTTCATCCAAATCTAACTCAATTAGGACTCAATCCATAATTATGACTCAATGATTACAACTCTTAATGACCAACAAGCTAAACCAAGACCTAACTCCTACCAATCTGGTAGTATATGGTATTCTTATGGTGAGTTTCGGTCTTTTTCTGGCGATCTCCCAGTGTTTCCCAACGAGCTTCCCGATCCCTTCGGCGAATCTCCTAGCGAACTCTCGGCGAGGTCCCACGGCATCGTTCGAATCCGACCTAATGCCCAAGCTTGATCTTGGCCGATCATCTGGTTGTAACTCCATTGCTTCTGACATAGTTAGACCTGCAATTCTTCCTCTAACACACATGTTAGATTTAAACACTCATCAATCGATTTCATCATCAAAATCTGATATTCAACAATCTCCCTCTTTTTGATAATGACAATCAATTGATGACGGGAGTTAATCCTAACTCTCTCTAAATTCATGTCATAATAAAAAAGACTTAAATTCAAGAGAATCACTCACTCTTGAATTCAAGAAAATGAAGGCAATCAATATTTCAAGCAAATCATATTTCAAGGATACTCATATATTAATAAAAATTTACTTTTAAATTATCAAATCATCAACTCATCAAGGATTTGAAATTTTTAACTCATCAAGGATTTTCATGAACTTCAAACATTTGAAAATTTTAACTCATCAAGGATTTTCATAAACTTCAAAACATTTAAAAGTTTCACCTTAAGTTATTACATAAGTCATCAACATCCATTTCTCCTCCTTTGTTATCAACAAAAAGGTGATATGTGGGGCTAAGTATTTAAGGCATATGAGTTTTTGCTCTCCCTTTTTAAAATATGATATAAGTCATAAAGAATTTTCTTACTTTTATGAAAAGGAAAGAAAGAAATCAAGGGAGGAGTTATAAAACATCATTAAACATAGCTCTCAATTTTTTAAAGGTGAATTTCGAAGATAAACTCAAAACTCCTAAGCATTCAAGGAGATTCAAAAGTTTAAGAGCTACTCATTCATTTAAAATCATCTCATGTAATTTCTAGCAAATAAGTCCATAAACTAGCAAATCATCATGTAAATTTTCTTTCTTTTTGTGAATAATAAGATAATTATCTTATGGGAATAATAAGATAATTTTAACATTATCACAGAAATTTAACATCATGAAATCCATATTAACAATTCATATATTTTCTAAGAAAATCAAATTATTCTTCATTTAAAGGTTTTGTAAAAATATCCAATAATTGATATTTAGTGTCAATAAATTCCAATATTAATAAGTTTATAACATAAAGCATTTGAAAATACTTCTAGGTAACAAGAGTTTATAAATAAGTTCATACCACAAGAAAGTGTAGATCAACAAAGAGTATCATAAGTGTATGATTAGTATAAAACATTAAGTTCCATTGAATATAATTACTCAGATGGTGGTAATTTAAAATAGCTAGATAAAGTGTAGAGCTATCTTTGGATCTGTTCCATCTTAGTCATTAATTCATCTTGGTGTAGCTCAATTCGTTACATCTGGTTCATAATAGTCTCAACAGGAAAAGAAGGTCCTGGCTGCATCATGGGCGGTGCCTCAAGAGGACTGGTAGGAGGAGATGGGCTTCTCCTAAGGATAGGTGTCTCAGGTTCAAGTTCAAAAGGGGGAGAATCGGTCCTTCTAGATAATCTAATCCATATGACATGTCTTTCAACACACCTAAATCTCCTTAAAAGATTCCTATTGATTACATTATACCTATCTGTTTTGATGATTTCTTCATCTGATGGAATGACTATGTCATGAGCATATAATAATCTAGTGATTAATCCACCATAAGGTAGCATCAAATCCTTATTTGCAAGATCAATCATGTTCTGCCTTATGAGATACCCAAAGCAATTATCTTGTTCTTTCATTATCTAGTATATGGTTCCTAGTTCCATTTGATTCAGTTCATCATGGTGGAATTGTTTTGGAATTAAGATACTCATTATTATATGATGAAACACTTTTATATTAAAGGGTAGTATATGTTCACAACTTTTTGGTACGATAACTAAATTAGGATTTCCGAAAATAGTTTCTAAAGCTTCAGAGTATGTTACACCTATAGAGTCCATATCCCATTGTCCCTTATGGACACTTCTAAATTCAAGAATTAGAAACTTCATAGCATGTTTGTAGGAATAAAAAATATTAGTGTTATAGGTTTCTTCTATTCCCCTCCTTCCCTTGTCCCTTGAGGATCTTCTAGGGGCCATTCTACATAGAGTTTGCAAGAAGAATGGTAAGAACAATCTTAATAACTTGAGAGCAGTTTTAGAGGGATACCTTTAGTTAGATCTCGTAGAGATAGGCAAAAATCCTTAGTTTTAAAAAGTAGGGAGTCTCCCTTGATATTTTAGTGGAGAAGAAAAGAGTGAAAGAGCTTTTAGAGAGGGTTGAGGGTGCTTAGGGTCGGTTTCACCGTCGGCCCTAAGTGAGACCGCGCAAGGTCTAGCGATTCAACCACTGGTTCATGTTTTCTCTTTTTTTTTTTTTTTTAATTTTAACTAAAACAATGTATACGTGCAATAAATAGCTCAAATTAATCAATGCATTTAACTTGACCTCGATCATCAAAGTTCCTCTAAAATTTTAGTGATTTTTCATAAGATTCACTAACGCATCATCAATCAAGGTTATTGTAATAAGATAATTAAATGAGAAACTCATTTTCACATGAAGTCATCACAATAAGATATTTTTCAAATAAAATCCAATGATTTTTCTATGTCGAATGATTCTATCATGTTATTAAGAAAATTTTCTTTTAAAGAAAGATGATTTCATATATGATTTTTAGCTTCAAAATCAACACAAATCATCAACACAAGTTAATACAATCATATAAGTCAATATAATAATCATCATCAAAATCTTTTTTTCATATATATGACTTTTATTCAAGATAACTAACCTTTCTTTGTTCTAATTATAGTATGCAAGGGTCATGTATCATCAAGATTAAACATAATGAAAATTTTGTTTTTATTATTAATAATTAATCTTATTAATATTTAGGCTAGTGAGCTTGAAAGAGTGTTAATCTCAAGTTACATATCTTGACATCTAAAGCATTATTTAGGGCTCCTAGATTTAATTTTGAAACAAACCTACAAGAAAGATATATTTGATTTAGGCACCCATTTTACATTGGGTTATTTATAAAGAACTTTATCTTTCTCTCTAACCATTTTTTGTTGTAGGAAGTTCCCTTGGGAACCCAAACTAGTTAATGTGTATTACGTTTTCTAAATAAGCATTTGTTTGCCTTATGTCCCAATTTTTCATAAAAGTTACACTTGATTCTTGTTGGCGCATTTAATATAGGTCCTTTTACAAAGATGATTGGCTTTTGTTGAACATTACCAACAAAGCCTATGTCATTTCTACTATTAATATGACCATTATTGGCAAGGATCATATTTAGAGATTTATTCTCAATTTCAAATTTTTCTAGTATTGTTTTAAGCATGATATTTTCTTCTTTAACACTATCTATTATCTCACATTTAGAATATGTGTCATGTGATACTAGCGAATCATGCATTTTGTCAAGTCTAATAACTAATAAATCATGATCATTCTTAAGCAACTTAAAAGATTTACTAAGTTTTCTAAACTCAGCAAACAAATCATGAAACATAATTAATAATTTCAAAAAAGAAATACTTAAAGATTCACTAAGATCATCTTCGATTGCCATTAGAGCATAGTTAACAATCTCTTCTTTGGATTGGTCTTCATCATCCGAAGAACTTAAATCATCCCAAGTGGTTGAAAGTGCTTTCTTCTTGAGCGTCAACTTCTTCTTCAATTGAGGATATTCATTTTTGAAATATCCATGTTTTTTGCATTCATAGCATATAACATTGTCCTTCTTCGATTCTTTTTTATTTTTATAGGTTTTGTTTTTTATAAATTTTTTAAATTTTCTTCGTAACAATGCAATATCATGGTCCTTATCACTCGAGGTTTCACTCGATGAGTCATTTGTTGTCCGAAGTGCTACATCCTTCCTGTTCTTTGGAAGGGGCTCATCAAGCTTATCATGAGCTTTACAATTTAGTTCATATGTCATAAGAGAGCCAATCAGTTCTTCAAGAGGCAAGTTGTTTAAGTCTTTGGTCTCTTGAATAGCGGTTAGTTTAAGATCCTAATTTTTAGGTGAAGATCTCAAAATTTTACTAACTAATTCAAAATTCAAAAAATATTTTCCAAGTGCTTTAAGGCCATTGACGATATCCGTGAAATGGGTGTACATGTATCTAATGAACCCACTTCATTTCATTCGAAACAACTCATAATTATGAACTAAAATATTTATCTTAGAGTTTTTTACTCTACTAGTCCCCTCGTGTGTGGTTTCTAGTATGTGTCAAATATCAAAAGTTGATTCACAAATGAAAATACGATTAAACTCATTCTTATCAAAAGCATAAAATAAAGCATTCATAGCCTTTGCATTTAAAGAAAAATTCTTCCTCTCCAAATCATTTAGCTCATTCATTGGCTTGGAAGATTTTTTAAATTCATTCTCAACAATATTCCATAAATCAAGGTCTAAAGAGATAAGAAAAATATGCATCTGTGTCTTCCAATATGTGTAATCCGTCTCATTAAATATGGGAGGGCATAAAATGGAATGTCCCTCATTCATGCTAGAACAAGTCATTTCCTCAGTGAGTGTTAATCTAAAGAGTAACTGTCTTGCTTTGATACTAATTGTTAGGATCAATTGGAACTAAGAGAGGGGTTGAATTAGTGTAAGTGTAAATTCTCATTTTAAACAAAAACTTTTTACTTTAAGCAAAATAGGAAGATTAAAAGCTTTTCGTTCAAGTAAAGTAAGTGAGTGATTAAAAGAAGATTGCTAAGTTATTTGCTTATAAATTACTTAAGAAAGAACAAGAAAATCCTAAAAATAAGCAACATCATAAGTGAAGTGCTTGACGTGAAAACCTTACTTTCAAAGAGTAAATTAAATCAAAAGCGTCAAAACAAAATTAGTAAGCAAGGAAAGCAAAAGAAGAACTCATAAGTTTTATAGTGGTTCGGCACCAACGGGTCTACGTCCACTTCCGAGTCCTCCTCCTTGAGGCACACCAGCATCCACTACTAATCTTCTTTGGGTGAAGACCAAATCCCTACACTTTTCTTACAAGGGAGACTTGATTACACTTTTGATCACTCCCTTACCTCTTTTCTTTTTCTTACAATCCACACAAGTTTTTTACATAATTTTATCCCTCAAAATTATTGTATAAAATATCAAAAAACTTGGGATATTTATAGTCCCTAAATGACTTCAGAAATTGGAGCTAAAAATTTAAATATACCCGTAAAATCCAGGTACGGGCGGTTCAGTCGTAGGCCTTGGTGGGTCAACCGCCGAAAGCACCCAGAATCCTGGGTATGTGAGGTTCAGCCACCCAGCATGGGCGGTTTACCCATCGTCAGCCGCCTAGAAACCAAGTATGGGCATTTCAATCACCGACCTGGGCGGTTTAATCATTGACAGTCGCCCTATTTCTAGGGTACGAGCGATCCAACTACATCGTTCGAACCTAGCCCGATGTCCAAGCTTGATCTTGGCCCATCATCTGGTTGTAACTTCATTACTCCTATTATAGTTAGACCTGCAATTCTTCTTCTAACACACATGTTAGATTTAAACACTCATCAATCGATTTTATCATCAAAATCTGAGATTCAACAGGAACCTGCACATCCGATGTTTGACTATTGCCTTCTAGGATATCTAATAAATAGAACGTGAGTTATTGGTGGATTTCATCACTTGATTCAGTAATGGGGCCCAAGGAGTACTAACGTTCACCTCTTTGTCCTCATACAAGCATTTATAATGAGATTCAGGCACACTAGGCTCTTCTAGTTACTGATAGAGAGACAGTTGATCATCATGGTTTAGATATTTCAAAGAGCTAATTAATATATCATCGCCAAAGCAATAGTAGTTTTGAGTGCGAGGAATCATATAAGTGCCCGAAATAGAAGCACTCGGCTCCAACTTACATGTCGAGATCCTCGTAACATATAGCTTCCAATCAAATGGAACCTTCTTAGTTAAGAGGCAAAGCCAAACTTCCCCCCTCCTTAGTCGAGAGCCAAGCGATGTGATAGTAGTCACTAGCCCTCTTGTAAACTCAAAAGTGAAAGTGAAATAAGTTTAAGGTTAGGGGAATACTGTATTTCCCAAGGAAGGTGATCAGATTAACACTATAAGTTGGGTACTATTTGAGAAGGGGAGATTCTTTATTATAAAAAACACTCAATGATCAATGGATAGAGGTAGAACTTACGTCTAGCCTCTAATGCATTGGCATATAAGTAGAGGTGCCTACACATCGAATCAAAGGGACACAGCTCAACCTGAGGTACATGCATCCAACACTCAGTTAAGATAAAAAACCTATGGCTCAAGTGCTATAGGTGCTTAGGGGTCAGGACTGAAACTTGGTCGTAGGCATCTTTCATATGTTAAAGATCCCTTATGACCTTCAGATCGACCATTACTATCTCTCTTGATGAAGAAGAAGAAGAAGGTGATCCCTCTCCCGTCATCGGGCTACTCGAGGATAGAACTTCAATCCTCTCGATCATGGGTTAGTTTGGGGGGGGGGGGGGGGGGAGGGGTTGGGGGGTTGAATTAGTGCAAGTGTAAAAATACTCGATTTGAAAAACTTACTTGAAGTAAATAAGAAATCAGAAGCATTTCTTGGACTCCGTTGAAAGTGAATGAGCGATTTGAAACAAAGCCGAAAGATGATGCTCATGTCTTTCTTCGAACTAATTAAAAATAATTATATGCAACAGAAAAGGCAAGATGAGAGATGCTCATAGATTTTATAGTGGTTTGGCCAAAACTTGACCTACGTCCAATTTTTGGAGTCCTCCATCGTCGAGGCCCACCGGAGTCTACTAAATAATCTTCTTCCATAGGTGAAGACCAAACCTCTTATACTTCTCTCCTTTTCACAGGTTCAGGAGAGGAACCTTTTACAAGAGTTTTTCACTTCCCTTAGACTCACTTTACACTTTAAAGTATTCAAGGGAAGCTCTCAAATTTTATAACTCTTTAACAAAATTTTATCATACTTTTTTGTTCACCACTCTTACTTCTCTAAGTAAGAAAACTTGGGTTATTTATAGACCATAATTGGCTTAAAAAATGGAGCCAAAATTCAAACCTTTTCGATGGTACTACCGTCGAAAGCACCCTGAAAATAGGGCGACGATGGTACTATCGTTGCCTAGGCGGTACTACCATCGGGAATCCTGCAAAAGTATATTTTTTTGTACTTTTGTATACCTAACTTGTACCTTCAGTTGGCTCCTTCCTAGGTCAATCAAATGAGCTCAACCTAAGCTCAAACATAACCCAAAGTGGGCCCGATTTGCCTCACTATTAATTTGGATTCCTTCCAAATCTAGCTCAAGTTGGACTCTAAACCAAACTGATGTTAACTAGCGAACCCTCGATGCCTTCTTAGCAAGCTCCTGATCACCTTCGGCGAGCTCCCGGCGAACCCTCGGCAAGCCCTTGATACCTTCGGCCAGCTTCCGACGAGTCTCTTGGCGTGTTCCCACTGCATCGTCTGAATCCCGACCCAATGCCCGAACTTGACTCTGGCCTAACATCTGATTGTAATTTTCTTTCTCTGTCGTAGTTAATATTGCATCAATTTCTTTGACATATAGTTTAGATCAAACACCCATTAATTGATTTCATCATCAATATATGAGATTCAACAATCTCTTCCTTTTTATTGATGATAACCAATTGATGATGGGAGTTAACCTTAACTCCCCCTATGTCCATGTCATAATCCAAATAAAGTAAACTTAAATTCAAGAAAACCAAATACTCTTAAATTCAAGTATCATGATATAACATTTCAAACAATTTTTATCAACACATCAAACATGCAACATTACATTCATACATCAATTTCAAACATTGATACCTTAAGTCATCAACCATCAACATATCAAAGATTTTTAAGACATACATTCATACATTGTGAACAACATTAATTTGAAACAATTTTCCCCATCAATATATCAAAGATTTTTAAAACATATATCCATTCATTATGAAACAACATTCATACATCAATTTCAAATTATCCCCCTTAAGTCATCAATCATTTCTCCCCCTTTGTTATCAATAAAAAGAAGAAATACTCATTTTATAATTTTTCATTAATATTCTACATTTGTTATCAATATATTATTTCTCTGACTTTATCATCAACAAAAAGGTGAAATATAGAACAAATAATTTTAAGACAAATGTTCATCATATTTTAAGTTTCTCCGCATTTATTATCAAAAAGGATAAATATTGATTATATATCTAAACATTCAATGTATGGAGAAGTTATTTCATTACTCCCCATTAGTAAAATAGGATAAGAGACATAATTTTTTTATCAAAAATTTTTCTTCCCTTTTGTGAATAAGAAAGAAGAAGAAATGTGGGAAGGAGGGGGTGTAATGGCAAACATCACATCACTAAGAAGAGCTTTAATCTCCTATAGACTAAATTCCAAAAAGGTTATTTCAAAGATGAGCTCAATATCCAAGAATTCTAAGGGCTACTCATACATTCATCTTACATAAATTTCAAGCAACTAAAAAAAATAGACAAAACATTTCATTTTATGTAAATTCATCTTATGTAATTATTTATTGCATCAAAGATTCAATTAGATAAAAAGTTTATAAATCATATGATGTAAAACTATCTCATGCATTCGGAAGATTTAAAATCATCTCATGTAAATTTTGAAAAGAAGCTCATTTAAGAAAAAAAATAAGAATATGATAACAACTCACATTTGAAAGATTTAAAATCATTTCGAATTTTCTTATAATCAAATTGTTCCTCATCTATTGGCTTTGTTGTTAAGATATCAATTTTCTCTCTCTTTATGATTGTTAAAAAGGAAATCTTATATCTATGTTCTAATTACACCCAAAAGTATAAGGAGATCATGTCATTAAAGATAAAAAATCAAATTTTTAAGTACCAAAAGATATGATTTAATAAATTTACCGTTCCTTTTTTGTTTGTAAATTTCAAAATAAGTAATCAAGAAATCTTATGTATTTAAAATTTCAAGTAAAATAGAAATCAAATCATGCAAATCTTATGTATTTAAAATTTCTAATTTTCTTTAAGCAAATCGCTCCTCATCCAATGTTAAAAGATTTTTTTATATCCAATTTTTTTCTAACCAAATTAATAATTTTGTCTCCCCCTTTTTATTATTAAAAAGGATTATGATGATATGTTTTTTTTATGATCATAAGTACAAAGGGATCATGTCATTAAAGATAAAAAAAATTAAATCTTTAAGTGCTAAAGGACATGATTTAATTGAATAACTCCCCTAACAAGAAATCTTAAGATATCTAAACAATCTTGATTAAAAAATGTTAAATTATAATTATTAAAATTATAAATCTTATTTAAGAAAATAAGAAATCATAAAGGAAATTTGATTTTCATTAAGGATATGACAAGTCTAGAAGTCCTAGGAATGTTCAGGATAAGAAAAATCTTATTTAATTTTCAACTCATTACAATTTTGAGAAATATTAATTTGGTGATAAGTTATACTAAGAAGGAAGTCATAAATAATTATGTCATGAAGAATATTATTATCAAATCATGAATGTTAAAGGACATGATTTATTTTGACAAATATCTTATTAGATAAGATTTGTAGCTTTAGAAATCTTAGGAGATTAAAGAAGAAGAGTATTCATTTATAAAAATATCAAATTATAAATTTCAAGATCATGAATAAATTGTAAAGAAAAAAAGATAGGAGATCTTGATCGGTATATAGAAAACTTCAAGTTGTCAAGAATATAGTTCATAAGAAGATTTTCAAGTTATTGTTCCGAAGAGACAAATAATTTTTTATTTATATAATTATCTTTTAAACGAACTTAATTTGTATAAGGATTTCAAGTTTTAATTTATTAATATGTCAAGATTATGATTTAAGTTATCAAATCATTAAAATTAAAAATATCAATAAAGTTGAATAAATTCATCAATCTCTTTCATAAAAAAATCATTTGAAAACATATCCAATATTATCATCAAAATCAGTTTTCGAGAAATTTCAATCAAGGCAACATAGATTATTTTTTTAAAAAATAGCTAAAATTCTCTAATTCATTTTTGTACTAGCATGTTCTACTTATACATCATCAAAATTAGTTGTATATCCATAAAACATTTTTAAAAGATTTTTATAATCAAAATAAAGATCATTAAGTTTCAATCATCTTGATTCAAATAATTTTTCCTTATTTTTGTCATTTTGGCTATAGAGCTTGATAAGTGAGTTAGATCTCAAGTCATACAGCTTGAGCATCCACTATCAAGATACAATTTTTGCTCCTAGCCTTGTTAGGAGACAACTCTACAAGATGAGGGGTTTTAGTTTAGGTACCCATTTAAGTTTGGGTCCCTCATGAAAGGTTCTTCCCATTTTCTCTAATGGTTTGAGGTTGTTTATGGTTCCTTTAGGAACCCAGATTAATTTATATGGACTATATTTTTTAAATGAACACTTATAAGTTATATGTCCTAATCTACCATAAAAGTTACATCTAATTTTAGATGATGAGTTTATAGTGGGTCCTTTAATGAAGATATAGTTGGCTTTTATTGACGATTGCCCGTAAAGCCTATATCTTATTTCTTATGATCATGAACCTTATTTGCAAGGATCATATTTAGGGATTTATTCCCTAATTTAATTTTTTTCTAAAGTTTGTTTTAACATAATATTTTTCTTTTTAACTGCCTCTAGTGACTCACATTTAGAGTAAGAAATATATGATGTTGATGCTCCATGCATATTTTCAAATTTACAAACTAGTAATGCATGCTCTTCCTTAAGTAATTTATAGGATTTGATAATATTTCTAAATTTATCATAAAGCTCATGAAAAATATTTAATAATTTATCAAAATTAAATGAGACATTAAGGTGAGTTACTCGCCTCATTGTGGTTAGCCACGAGTGCGAAATTCTCCACTTTTTTGTTGTGCTCTTCATATTTGAAGTATATCGACTTCTTGCATTCATAACAAGAAGTTTTATCCATTTTAAGATCATTTTTATAGTTTTTATTTATTAATTTTTCTGATTCATTTGTTATAAATTTAAAGTTCTCATCACTCGAGGTTTTACTCGAGGAGTCATATGTTATCCTCAGTTCTATTTCCTTCCTGTTTTTTGGAAAGAATTATTCACTATATTTTCTATTCTTTGAAAGGTGTTCTTCAAATTTATTTTTGGGAATCCTTTTATTTAATGATTCATTTAGATTAATTATGCTTTTATGTATCATTTCTAATGTATGCCAAATCTTAAAAGTCAAATCATATGTAGAAACCCGATCAAACTCATTTTTATTTAAAGCATAGAACAAAGCATTCATAGCTTTGGTATTTAAAGAAAACATTTATTTTTCATAATCATTCCAATCATTTATTGGATTGGATGACTTATGAAAACTTTTTTCAACAATTCACATAAATCAAAATCTATCGAAATAAAGATGATAAGCATTCGAATTTTTTAAAATGTGTAGTATGTCCCATTGAACATAAGAGGACTTGTGATGCATTGACCGTCGTTAATGGCATAATAAGCTATTTACTCACTTGAGTGTTAATCCAATAAGTACAACGTGGCTCTAGTGAATTAATGCAAGTGTAAAAATACTTGATTTGAAAAACTTGAAGTAAAGAAGAAATCAGAAGTATTTCTTGGACTCCGTTGAAAGGGAATAAGTGAGCAATTTAAAACAAAGTCAAAAGATGATTCTCGTGTCTTTCTTCAAACTAATTAAGAATAACTAAATGTAATAGAAAAAGCAAGAGTAGAGATGCTCACAGATTTTATAGTGGTTCGGCCAAAACTTGACCTACGTCCATTTTTTAGAGTCCTCCTTTGTCAAGGCCCATCGGAGTCCACTAAACAATCTTCTTCCACAGGTGAAAACCAAACCTCTTACACTTTTCTCCTTTTCACAAGTTCAGGATATAAACCTTTTACAAGAGTTTCTTACTTCTCTTAGACTCACTTTACACTTGAAGCAATCAAGGAAAGCTCTCAAATTTTACAACTCTTTTTAACATAATTTTATCCCACTTTTTTATTCACCACCCTTAATTCTCCAAACAAGAAGACTTGGAGTATTTATAGACCCTAATTGACTTCAAAAATAGAGCTAAAATTCAAACCTTTTCATAAATTCTACGTACGGGCAGTAGTACCATCTAAAGCACCTTGAAAACAGGGCGACGATGGTACTACTGTTGACCTGACAATACTATAGCCACCCACTAGCGGTGCTACCACTGGGAATCCTATAAAATTACCATTTTCCATATTTTGCATACCCAACTTGTACCTTCAATTGACCCTTCCCAGGTCAACCAAATGAGCTAAATATGAGCTTAAACCTAACTCAAAGTGGACCCAATTTGCTTCACTTGAGTTAATTGGATTCCTTCCAAATCTAACTCAAGTTGGACTCTAGACCAAATTGATGCTAACTACGACTCACTAATTACACTTGTTGTGATCGTCAAGTACAACAGGACCCTCCTAATTCCTAGAAAGCTTCTCGGTAGCCTCCGATAAACTTTTAGCGAGTCTCTCGGTCTTCTTCCGGTGAATTCCTAATGTGCTCCCAGCAAGCTTCCCGATCCCCTTCGGTGAACTCTTAACGAACTCTCAGCGAGCTCCTAACCATCCTAACTCCCGGCTATCTTCCCGACAACCTCTGGTGAACTTTCGACGAGTCTCTTGGTCATCTTATAGCGAACCCCCGACGCCTTTCTGTCAAGCTCCCGATCACCTATGGTGAGCTTCCAGCGAACTCCCAACAAGCCCTCGGTACCTTTGGCGAGCATCCAACGAGTCTCTCGATGAGTTCCAACTACATCGTCTGAATCCCAACCCGATGCCCAGACTTGACTCTGGCCCAACATCTGATTATAATTTTCTTTCTCTATCATAGTTAATTCTTCATCAATTTCTCTGACACATAGATTAGATCAAACATCCATCAATTAATTTTATTATCAAAATCCAAGATTTAACAACTCAAATAAAATGGAAGAGGATATCTTCCTAACCTAACAAACAAAAATCGATCAATGTTCGGAGATCTAAAAGGAAAAGAGGGAGGTCCAAAATAGGAATATTAGAAAGGTAAAACTCACTATGAAAGAAGAGGAATGTGCCCCACTGCGAAGGAAGAGGAATGTTGTATCAATTAAAAATAACTTATGTGAAAACTAAAAGAAAATAAGTGTTATTTCTCATTAGATCTCATATTGCTTCTAATGGTAATTTTATATAGAGATGCTACTATGTGAAAAAATATATAAATATGGAATAAGTACAAGAACACATAATGTTTCATGTCATTAGAAAAAGAGATAAATTTAAAGGAATATTGATGATTATTTAATAGAGATGGAGTTCCGCAAGGCAAGTTGCTAACGGAAGAAAAATCTTCGCATGATCTTTAATGTTATAAATGGAAAAGGTACTACTATATTATGTGTTATTATATGGAGAAAGACAAAAAACAAAGAAAAGGAGAAAAAGGGAAGATAAGAATGCTGTGATCCTTTGATTAATACTGATACTGATATCTTCAAAGTTTTTAAAATTAATGAAGCAAATTCTCAAAATAATTGATAAAAATTCTTTGAGAAAATAATCTTATGGTTGTAGCAAAATCAAGTATCATCATTTGTTTAGTTTAAGTTTGATAGCTTATTAGAATTAAGTGACGAGATATAAACTGGTTAATATATGTTTCCTCAAGTGTAGTTCTAGACCCAAAAAAATTTATGCTTACCATGAAAATGCTTGTTAAGATGAAGATTGTTAGGATTATATTTTTAAATATTTTCAATTAGTATTATCTTTACTTCGAAGAACTCTAAGGATAAATTGGCATTATTAATAAATAATTCATATTATAAAGATATATGTTTAAAGAAAAATCCATATAATTAGTGATTAAATATGTATGCATTTTAGGGTTTGGGGATTTGATAGGGGAAGAACCATTTGCATACTCCTAAGGTTTTGCTTCTTCGGTAGACTTAAAGATGTCCAGACAAAAATTTTCAGCATTATTTATACTTGTGATGAGATAAAGGACTTCGAGCTTCCACAGGAGTTAAGAGAAAATTTTTATTTTTCTCACGTAGTGAATAACGTGATTTTATCTCTATAAATGTAGGGAGAAAAAAAACACCACATGTGTTTTGTGTGCATTAGATTTTTGAGAATATTTTGCAAAATGAGAAAGCTCTAGTTAGTGTAAAGAACAATCAACGTAATCCTTACATGTAAATACTAATATATCTACATTAAAGACAAAAATTTTGTTCCTTCTATTCTATCTTCCGTATATTTTGTCCAGTCTAAAATAAAAAAGAAAAAGAAAGTATAGGTAAAAAAATGATAAGAAGATGTTGGATCCAATTTTGCATGTCCAGATGAAGAATGCCAAAACTAAAAAGATAAGTATACTATGATGAGGATGAACCTAAATTTTTAATAGAAAATGAACCTAAGTAGCCTAGCATCAAGATCAATAGAAATATGACAGTGGTAGTGAGGGGTGTAAGATTATGTGGTCTTTTATTAATTGAATAAGATATATTATGAATTATTTAGATTCTGATAAAAGATATTAGCCAATATTAAATAAAGTCTATATTATATTGGGATATTTTAGGGGATGTCCTTGATGGAAGGAACTCTCATAATAACTTACCCTAGACCTTCTGCTCTCGCCTATAAAAGGATAGGACCTCCTATAAACCTAAGGCACAGAACGACAATAGGGAATAGAGTTAGAGAGATTACGGTTATTCTCTCGATCTCCCCAAAACCATCAATTACAGTGGTCCTGTGAAAGGGTAGGAAGAGAGGAGAAGGGGTCTAGATCCATTCTAGTTCTCCTTGTAGATCGATATTCGGCGTTATTCAGATCTGACAGGCGGTGCTCTTTAAGATTTAATTGGATCTCAATCAGATGGCATCTAAAGGTACGTATCATAAACAGATCTCATATTTTTTTATTTCAATCCTAGCATAATAGTTTTCCACATAATAGTTTGCATAATTATAGTTTTTATGCTAACAATTGATATCAGAGTCTAGGTTTTGAGATCAAAATTATTAGATCTATTATTTTTGTTTACGATGCGTTGATCTGAATATCTTATTGATTTGTTTTCCTATCTGTTAATTTTAACATTTGCTTGCGAATGATTCTTGATGGTTGTTGTGCATCACGGAAAAGACGCAGCAATCTTGCTGCGTTTTTGGTCGAATCTGCCTGTGGCAACGCTGCACTCAGCAGTGTGTGCGCACAGGGCAGACGGCGATGGTCACGCTGCTGACGGCCCAGGCAACACGCTAGGACAGACGCATGTAGGCAGCAGCACGCGGGTCTGCCACGAACGGCTGACCGCAGCTGCATCAAGTGGCGGCCGCGTGCAGAAAGAGGTCGCGCAAGCGGCGGCCTCGCGCCAGTGACAGTAGCCGCATGCCAGCGGCCGCCTCCCAGCGACCGACGACATGCAGTCGTGCGCTAGCGATCGCATAGGCCGCAGTCGCCCGCTGGCAATCGCACAAGCCGCAGCCGCGCGCTGGCGGTCGCATAAACGGCGACGGCAAAAGGGAAGAGTTATGGTTTTTCTTAAAAACAATTACAATTTTGCCATTAAGTGAAAAATTATAGTTTTGCCATTAAGTGAAAAATTACAATTTTATCATTATGCTAAAATTACAATTTTACCCTTCAGTATAAATTAGGTTTTACCATTCATCGAAATTACAATTTTAACATCCAGCTGAATAGGATTATTTACAGTTTTATCATTTATGTGTTTTCTTAATTCTTTTATATTCTTTTAGAATTACAATTCTACCATTATAAAATTGAGAAATTATGGTTTATTTTCTCAATTATAAAATTGATCAATATATAATCTAATAAAAGTTAATCATGATTATATTTTGATTATTCATTGACTATATTTTATTTTGATCAATTTATTTAATTGGACTTATGGGCTTCTCCAATTAAATAAAAGTAATTAAACTAATTAAATATATATATAAATTATTGTTTCTTTATAGTTTTCTCATATGAATTATTGATTGCATGTGTTAAATCCAATTATTGTTTCTTGGATATTTATTCAGTTATTCATATGCAAATGTTAGTAATTGTGAAATGATATTTAATTTTCACATGAATTTATGATTCATGATTATCATGATTATAGTTATCATATGAGTTTTGTCCTACTGATTAAGTGTTCAATAATTATTATGATTGTTATTATATTATTGAACTATTTCAGCATAAATTAGTTTAAATGAACTTGATGAATATTATTTGTAATTCATCTCCATAAGTTATACCTGACCGGTAGCTACCAAAGTAGCCTGGGATGGTAGACTTATAGGATATGAAATATAATTAAAGTTTTGTCATTCATATGATAATTTAATTTATATTTTATATTACTGCATTAGTCTTGTAGTCACCAAAGTGGTCTAGATCAATGATCTATAAAATTACATTAAGGAACAAGTCCTCAATAACATTAAGGAAATAATATTCAAAATTACATGCATAATTAGGAGATTTAGATAATTCTAAAGGATAATCTATTTCAAATAATTATGTGATGGAGTAGGATGATACTATTTTGGATATCCTTGCAGTTTAGAATTGTATACCCAAAGGTAGCAAAACTATTCCACAAGGATGGTCTCAGTCCTCCATAAATGATCTTGAGTGAACACTAGATATGTCAATATTTTTACCCAAAGGTTAAATATTGATGATATCAATAGTTCATCATATTTTGATAAAACTCAAAGCATTAATATTATTTTATATTCTGCAGTGGTAATCTCGTCCATACATTCTCATGCTTCTAGTGTCCCTGTACTCTCTGGATCAAATTATTCAGAATGGTTAGAGCATGTGCAATTTATATTAGGCATATTAGATCTTGATTTGGCATTGCTTGTTGAAAAGCCCACAAAATTAACTGATAAAAGTACTGTAGAACAAGTCAATGAAATGAAAGCTTGGGAAAGATCTGATAGGCTCAGTTTAATATTCATAAGGATGGCAATTACAAATAATATAAAGATTTCATTACCGGTTGCATCTAGCACACGTGAATATTTAAAGGTTATTGAAGACATATTTAAATCTGCTGATAAGTCATTGGCTAGCACATTAATGAAAGAACTGACTACAGCTCAGTATGATGGTACTCGAGGAATTCAAGATCACATCCTCAATATGGCTAACAAAGTTGCAAAACTTAAGGTGTTGGAAATGAATGTCAATGAATCTTTCCTTGTGCAGTTCATTCTTAATTCTCTTCCTTCTCAGTTTGGCTCGTTCAAGATTCACTACAATACAAATAAGGATAAATGAGACTTGAATGAGTTAACTAGTATGTGTGTTCAGGAAGAATTAAGATTTAGGCATGAAAGTTCATATAATGTACTGACAACTACTCAAGGATTTAGTAACAAGAAAAGAAAATTGAAGCATCATCCATCGAAAAAATTTATCGGGTTTGGAAGTGTTAGATAGACCATTGAAAAGAAAGCTATCACAGTAAAATACTTCTTTTGTGGCAAGAAAGGACATGTAAAGAATGACTGCATTAAACGTAGGACTTGGTTCGAAAAAAAAGGTATAAATTCAACCTTTGTATGTTTTGAATCAAACATTGCAGAAGTTCCTTCTAATACATGGTGGATTGATTCTGGCGCTTCAACTCGTGTTACTAATAATATGCAGGGATTCCTTTCAATCCGAAAACTAAAAGAACATGAAAGATTCATAATTATGGGAAATCGTCTCAAAGCAAAAGTGGTATCAGTAGGGACTTATCGCTTACGCCTAGAGACGGGTCATCTGATGGATCTGAAAGACACATGTTTTGTTCCTATAATTTTTAAAAATTTAATTTCTCTGTCTAGAATTGATGAGTTAGGATACTGTGTTTCGTTTGGTAATGGTAAACTCAGCATATTTTATGATTAAATAAAAGTTGATTTTGGAATTCTATATGATGGTTTGTACTGAATTAATTTGAATCTTGAGTTTGCAAATACATTATTGACCATGCAATCAAGTATTGGAATGAAACGTAATTCCAATAATGAAATATCTTTTATATTGTGGCATAGACGTTTGGGGCATATCTCGAAGGAAAGAATTAAAATATTAGTGAAGGATAATATTTTAGAAAATTTAGACTTTACTGATTTTGATGTTTGTATAGATTGCATTAAAGGAAAGCAAACTAAGCATACAAAGAAAAATGCCACAAGAAGTAAGGAACTTCTTGAAATTATTCATAGAGATATCTGCGGACCACTCCATATTCCACGTTTTAGTAGAGAAAGGTATTTCATCACATTTATAGATGACATATCCAGATATGACTATGTTTATCTAATACATGAAAAGTCTTATGTCATTGACATTCTTGAAGTATACATAAATGAGGTCGAGAGACAATTAGATAGAAAAGTTAAAATTGTCAGATCTGATAGGGGTGGTGAATTTTATGACAGATATGATTAATCGATCAAAATATTGGTCCTTTTGCTAGATTCCTAGAATAGTGGGGTATTTATACTCAATATGCATTACCAGGTGTGCCATAGCAGAATGGTGTTACTAAAAGGCAAAATCATACTCTTATGGATATGGTTAGTAGCATGATGAGTTATTCCTCTATACCTGAGTCAATGTGGGGTGATGCTCTTAGGACATCTATGTATATCCTGAACAAGGTTCCTAGTAAGTTAGTTCCACCAACTCCATTTGAGTTATGAACTGGTAGGCAACCCAGTTTGAGATATTTAAATATTTGGGGGTGTCTTGCAGAGATAAGAGTATTCAATTCACATGAAAATAAATTGGATCCAAGAATAATTTTTAGATATTTTATTGGTTACCCAGAAAGATCCAAGGGATATAGATTTTATTGTCCTAATCATAATATGAGGATAGTAGAATCTGGTAATGTAAAATTCCTAGAAAATGGTGAAATCAGTGGGAGTCAAAAGTCTCGAAGGATTAATTTTGATATAAGGAGATTCAAGCTTCTTCTCCTGTATTATCCCCTATTCGAGAAATTATTGTTCCTCAAATCAATAAGAGAATTGATGAGGGTGAACAACAAAATAACATTGATGAATTCTCACATGATGTTAATGTCACTGCTGATAGTCTTGTAGAACAATCATAATTGGCAGATTTGATAATATCTTAAAGAAAAAGGAAACATGTCATTTCTAATGATCATGTTGTATATCTGCAAGAATCAGATTTTGATATAGGAATGAAAAGTGACCCTTATCATTTTCATAAGCCATAGAAAATAATTATTCTGAAAAATGGTATGATGCAATGAAGATGAGTTAAAATCAATGAACTAGAATGTTGTTTGGGAACTTGTTGAATTACCCAATAATTGTAAAAGAGTCAGTTATAAATAGGTCTTTAAGACTAAACGTGACTCAATGGGCAATATCGAACGATATAAAGCCAGACTTGTGGCCAAAGGTTTTTCTTAGAAAGAGGACATTGACTACCATGAGACCTTTTCTTCAATTTCTCGAAAGGACTCATTGAGAATTATCATGGCATTAGTAGCTCATTATGATCTTGAGTTACATCAGATGGATGTGAAAATAACATTTCTGAATGGGGATCTAGATGAAGAAATCTATATTGAACAACTAGAAGGATTTATAGAAACGGAAAGGATTTATAGAAACGAGAAAGGAAAGTTAGGCTTGCAAACTTAAGAAATCCATTTATGGCCTTAAACAAGCTTCCAAACAATGGTATATAAAATTTCATAATACCATTACTTCCTTCGGATTTAAGGAAAACACTATTGATCAATGTATATATCTGAAGGTTAGTGTGAGTAAGTTTATTATATTTGTCTGATATATTGCTTGGTTTGTTACACGAAACCAAGATATTTCTCAACAAGAACTTTAAGATGGTTGATATGAATGAGGCATCCTATGTTATTGGCATTGAGATATTCAGGGACAGGTCTTAAGGTTTGTTAGGACTGTCTCAGAAATGTTATATTAATCGTATCTTGGAAAGGTTTAATATGCAGCTTTGTAAAGCCAATGATACATCTATTACTAGAGGTAAAAAATTCAGCCAAAATCAGTGCCCGAAAAATGACTTAGAAATTGATCAAATAAAGAATATTCCTTATGGGTGCGTAATTGAAAGTCTATTATATACTCAAACTTGTACAAGGCCAGATATCAATTTTATAGTGGCAATGCTGGGTAGATACCAGAGTAACCCAGGAATGGAACATTGGAAAGCTGCAAAGAAAGTAATGAGATATCTGCAAGGGACAAAAGATTATATGCTCACATATAGAAAATCATATCAGCTTGAAGTGACGGGATATTTAGATGCTGATTTTGTAAATTACCTCGATAGCAGGAAATCCACTTCAGGATTTGTGTTCATGCTAGCTGGTGGGGCAATTTCTTGGAAAAGTGTAAAATAATCACTTATTGCATCATCTATAATGGAAACTGAATTTGTGGCATGCTTTGAGGTCACAAATCAAGCTTATGGTTGTGAAATTTTATCTAAGGACTTGGTATGGTCGACTTAATTACCAAGCCGCTGAAGATATTTTGTGATAATACTGTAGTAGTTTTCTTCTCTAAGAATGGCAAGTACTATAGTGGTTCCAAGCACATTGAGATAAAGTACTTGGTGGTTAAAGAAAGAGTCTAGAAACAATAAGTGTTAATTGAAAACTTGAGCACCACTATGATGATTGCTGATCTATTTACTAAAGCTTTGCAGTGTAAAATATTTAAAGAACATGTTCTTAGAATGAGGCTTGTGAGCAAGCCATAAAGGATATGGTGATGCATTTTTAAGTGGATGCTATTATTGATATTTTTTTACATAATTAAAGTTATTTATTTCTGCTATCATGTTTGTGTTTATGTTTATGCATATTATGATTGAATGCAAAAAGTAGGATTGTCTTGATAAGATAAATTACAGAGGTCATTATAGACTATATAAGGAAATACTAACAGTGTTATAGTACATAGAAGGAAGTGTGGCATTGATGACATACAATCGCTATGACTCACATTAATAGTTAGAGTGAATATAGTATTATTGTTCTTATTGGACTTATTGGCTTATTTTTAAAATCATGGTCATGTATAAAATACTTTTCAAAATTTTTAGAATCCAATTATATAAAATTATTTTTAAATAATTTTTTTATTTATTTTTGATATCTTTCATATCTTATCAATTAATGGGCCAAGTGGGAGAATGTAAGATTATGTGACCCTTTATTAATTGAATAAGATATATTATGGATTATTTAGATTCTGATAAAAGATATTAGCCAATATTAAATAAAGTCCATATTATAAAAGGACATGACCTCCTAATAACTTACCCTAGAGCCTCTGCTCTCGCCTATAAAAGGATAGGACCTCCTATAAACCTAAGGCACAGAAAAGCACGGAACGGTAATAGGAAATAGAGTTAGAGAGATTACGATTATTCTTTCGATCTCCCCAAAACCATTAATTACAGTGGTCCTATGAAAGTATAGGAAGAGAGGAGAAGGGGTCTAGATCCATTCTAGTTCTCCTTACAAATCGATATTCGACGTTATCCAGATCTGACAGACGATGCTCTTGAAGATCTAATTGGATCTCAATCAAATTACATCTAAAGGTACGCATCATAAATAGATCTTATATTTTTTTTATTTCAATTCTGACAATAATTTTTATATAATAATTTATATAATTATAATTTTTATACTAACAAAGAAAGGATCTCCTAGGATCTCCTGATCATGATGGTAATAGCAAGTGTCCTAAAGACACATTCACCTATAATCGACAAGAAGTGTTGCGGCAGTGTCCCATGGGAGGCCTTAATGCCACCATTACTCCTTGCCTGTGAGTTATGGGAATTTTTTTTTTTTTTTTGTGATCTTTTCCTCTGTCTCTCACGCACACGTACCACACCCTGAATTAGCGTATCTTTTTCCCATGTTCATCCCATGTTATATTGTCCTCTTAAGTTTATAACAGGGAGTTCTACTTCTTGTGAGCTTTCCTTTTGTCGCTTGACATCAAATTCCCTCCTAGTTTTCACAAGGAAAAACCTATTCAGTCCTCTTTATTTTACTTGTTTTTTTCGATTTTATTTTAGAAATTCACGTGATGGTGCATGTAGAAGCTTTTTTTTCATATTGATACCTTATTTTATTTATATTTTTATTATTTAATATGATAAGTTGTGAAGATGAGTTTTTAATCTAATTAGTCAAAGTTTTGAACTCAAGACCTCAGTAATATGGCAAAGTTTTGATCTTATGATAATTTGATAAAGATTTTGCTAGTCAAATTAATTAACATTTTTTATGTAGGTCTAGTATATTATCACCAAATCAATATTTTAAATATAAAATAAATCAAATAACGTTTTAAACCCTCTACTTATGCATCACCACTAGATTAATATTGTAGATGTAATAAAGATACTCACAATTTTTTTAAATAAGGAAGAATATATATATATATATATATATATATATATATATATATGTGTGTCTTTTCAATTAATTTTACGAGTACTTAGTATTTAAATACTATTTAGTAGATGAAAATAAGAGGATTTATAATATTGATCCATGAGGTAACACCTGATGGTTGTATCAATCGAATTGATATTTTCTCTATCATTATTATTGGGAACAGGCATCTACAAAAAATTGTTCTGATACCTTAGTTATAAGAACAGCTAACCTATTTGACCATTGTAGGACCAACTTTGATTGTCATTATGGGGAGATCTTTTACTAAGGATACACATATATTATATTTATATATGAAAAATCGAGATAAGATGATATAGCACAAAGTCTTCCTAGCGTTGAATAAATGTTAGAAGTATGTTCGATTGATTTAATATCAATGAAACTCAAGAGGAAAATTGAAAGTTAGAATGAAGGTATATAAAAAAATTATTAGAATCCCTTGGGCAGAATTCGATATTGGGCTGGGTTCTTCTGGAACATATTTCATTGCTGGTGGACAACTAAGAGAACCATCAATGTAACCTAATAAATCATAACTAAAAAGAAGGTTCGAGAATTGAGCTCGCTAGGACACATAATTACCACCCTTGGATAATTTAAAAGGAATCAGGAAAGCGACATTGATGGAGGTGAGTCCTGAATGCGGAGTAAGATTGCCAATAGGAAAAAATGTTGGAGCATCAGAGGTAGAGGAAGACATCAGGGAACCAATAGTAGATCAAGGGAAAGCAAAAGTGAAGTGATCTCGCTGAGAAAACAGTGTAAAAAATAGTAGGAGTCGGAGTAGGAAGCCGATTGATGAGTAATACGACTGAAGTGTCCAAAGAAATTGATGGTAAAAGAAACGAAAAATGAAAGGAAAGGAAATGCTACCGTGTCTTGATACGACAAACAACAGTGTTGGATAGTAGAAGCTTGTTGGAACTAGCGATCGGGTGCATCAATCCTGCTAGAACCAGCCGGTTCGAAGAGTAATCCGATAGTGAAAGAAGGAAAAGGTTGTCACTGTTGAAGGGAAGAAATTTTGTAAGTAAGTGATCGTCGGTAGTTGAGAAGATCACAAGTTGCGACGACTGCCCTCCAAGAATTGGACTACAAGGATGTCATAATTCGGGGAAGCTACAGATGAAGTTCCTTAGTGCCAGCTAGCAGAAATCAGCGACAGTGACAGCGGACAATGCTAGCACCCTTAGAAAGGGGAATGAATACGGGCAGCTTTAGTACAGCACACAACAATTCGAGGTCGTCGCTAGAGCAGAGGTAGCACTACGCACCCACAAGCAGAGTGAAGGGATGGGGGAGCGGGCGGGGGGAGGCAGCACTAGTGTTAACGATGCTTCGAGCCGATCTCACTGCTTGACCAGAATCACCATCCTTCGGCCGAACAACGCGGTGGGAGGTGGCAAACCAGTGAGCAAGCTTTGGCTGGTGGATCTCGGCGGCAGCGAGCGCTTGCTGAAGACCGGTGCAACCGGACACACACTGGATGAAGGGAGGGCTATCAATCTCTCTCTCTCTCTCTCTCTCTCTCTGCACTTGATGATGTTATTGCTGCTCTGAGAATGAGGCACAGTCACATTCCTTATAGGAACAACAAGATGACTCAGATCCTCAATGACTCGCTAGGCCACAATTCGAAGGTTTTGATGATTGTGCACATCCGTCTTGGCGACGATGATGCTGCAGAGACTGTATGTTCTCTGAGCTTTGCTAAAAGAGTCAGGGAGGAAGCCGAAGGAGAGTGGGCGGGGGGAGGCAACACTAGTCCTTGGAGATGCGGCTGTGGTGTGTGCGTTTAGATTGCTCTTTGGAGTCGCTGAAGGAGTGAAGATGTTCCAATAGGGTAGCCGCTGCTTGGTGGTGGAGGCGTAGCATCCAGAACAAGCCGTGGGCGCAGAGATAGCAGGCGTCGAGCAGGGCAGCACTTGCTATAGGAGGAGCAGAGCACTGCTACAACAAGAGCAGAAGAAGCAGGTAGAAGAGTACCAGGTAGCAACTGAAGACGGGAAGGAGAAAACCGCAGATATCACAGGCCGAAATGCCTGGGAGCAATTTATCCCCATGAACCAAGCAACAATGAATCCGGCAGACGCAACAATAGAGATTGGTCAGCAGATAGCAGCACCTTCGTGTTGATAAAAACAGAGGAAAGAGTGCTTTGTTTCGTCAATAAAACAGAGATCCGGCTGTAGCTCCACAGAGAAGAGGAGAACAGGGGCTACGATCGAATGGTCACCCCCTGGAGAGCAGTGGAGCCGAGATCAGTGGTGGTGAGGATGGAGGCGGTGCCGCGGTGCTGGTTCTGCTGCTCGGCAACGAGGCCACGGTGGATGACGGCATGGGTGGTCTCCGAGGGGGCGGACTTGAGGTCGAGGGGAACCACAACAACCCTCTCTCCAGAGAAGGAGAGCACGGGGATGTCTGCGAGGTCCCAGCGGACACGGAGGCGGACGGCTGACGAGGCCTTGGCGAGGGTGCGAAGAGCGGAGAAGCGAGGGGGGGTGATGTTGTGGCTCGTCGTGATGCGACTTCTTCTGTGGCCTCTGCTATGTGTCGGAGTGACCGCAGGAGGGAAAGGGGTTGCGGTCACTGTCGAGAAGTGATAAAACTGTCATTGAATATTGGAAAGGTCAAAAAAAAAAAAAACTCTCTTAGTGAGATGGTACGATACCCGTTAATAAAATCTGTTACTGCTAACACAGTTGATACACAATGTTATCTCTGCTATTCATCCCTTTTTTTTTCTTTAAACTTCACCCAGAAAAACAAAACCCCATCATGTTCTGATTATCTAAATTTTTCTAAGAAAAGCAAAAATACTAAATGTTCGGAAACTTTTCTATTATTTCTAAAAACAAAACAGTATCCGTGGTTATACTAAATGTTCGGACCCTTTTCTATTATTTATGAAAGGTTTTCATACCAAATTTTTTTTCTCTCTCTCTTCTAGATCTTCTACTATCATTGTGTAATTAAACAAGAATATATTTTGTTAATAATATATTTCTATAATATATCTATTTTAATATTCTCATCTTAGCTATATCGAATTTTCTAAATTTTTTTTCCAACCATCCAATGTTCTTTTTCCCTTTACTATAAAGAGATTCTTGCATAAAAACATAGTTTTTAAAAATAACTCTATCAACTACAACATGTCCTCATGTCACTCAAATCAAAGCATGAAAGAGGGAACTCCGAAGACCAGCAACTGCACAACTTAGAACGGGAGACAAAAGAAGACTCTCCTTTCTCCCAAGTATCACCCGGAGTTCCTTCTCTTTCCATCTCCAAAAGGAACTATTTCATTATCCTCATTTGTACAGAGAATGAATGGGTCTCACCGAGTCTGATGGAATAAAAAGGAGCTTGTGGATTGTATGTGTGAGAAATGATAATATACTACTGGAGACACCCCGAAGAGAGTAGAAAAGGGGGACGACCTCATCTATTTACCATAACGCCATCGAGCTACGAGCGACAGCGAATCAAAGCTTCCCACGGCACATGGAAAACCAGACCAGCGATAACGAGGAGTGGGCGAAAAAAAATGTACAATAAATTACATTGCCAATTCTACAGCAAGAAAAAGAAAATAACAAAAAAAAAAAAAAAACCGAAAACGAGGAGGAAAAAGAAGACGACGACCTTAGACGTTCGCGTCCGCCTCACATCGGCTGCAAACCTGCGGCGGAGAGGATGTTGGCAATGGTGCTCATGGCCCGCACCTGCATCTCGAGAGCGGCGATGTAATCCGACGCCTCCTCCAGGAGCGTCGCCAAAGGCAGCTTCCGGCAGCCGGGAACCAGCCGGCCCAGAACCCTCGCCTTCCGTTCCAGCGCCGGCGGCTTCGTCTTTTCCGCCGGACGGGAGGCGAAGGCGGTGGCGACGCCGCCGAGGGACTTCGGCCTGCCGGCCCGCGCCCGCGCTCGAACCCTGAGCTTGAGCGTCCGGCAGGAGAGGATCGCGCGGCTCCAGCGTGTCTGACCTCGCGCCGCCAGCGCCAGAGCCCGGTCCGCCGCAGCCCGGACGGCGCGGCTGCGCGAGTGATCCGTCGACTGCCCCGGGGAGGATCGGCGAACGCGGCGGAGGGCCTTGACGAGCTTGGAGGAGTAGGTCTTATGCTCGCCCTGCGTCCTCCACTTGGCCAGCGGCTTCTCCGCCCCGCGCTTCCGCTTCCTCTCCCCTCCTCCCTCCTTAGCGGCGGCGGTTTCCCCCTCCGCATCCGAAATCGCCATCACAAATCTCGCAAACCACGTCCACGGAACCCTTCGAGATCACCAGCCACTTCAAATCGCCTGCAACGAAAGCGATCGAATCAGTCAAAAAAAGCCCGATACCATCGCCACATGGTTCCGAGATGGATATGAAGACGAACAGGAAAAGAAATCGTCGAGATTACGAGATCGCATCTGTGTTGTTACCTCGCCAAAATTCGATCCAAGAGAGGGAGAAATGCGAGAGCTTTTGGAGGGATCGGTAATCGATCGATGGAAATGGGTTGTTCGGAGAGGAAAGCCAAGGATTTCTTACGAGGAAGGAAGCAGCGGTAATATGACCCATATCATATTTAATCCCCTGAGGCCTTCTTTCTCGCAACTCCCTACCCCCTTCCGTATTGACCATTTTGCCCACTTCTGGGACTAACTAATTTAACCCGCTGTTATTGTCTCGAAGGTCAAATCCGAGAGAAAGGTCGCCGAGTACTCGGCTCCCTCGGACGGATTTGCCCTCGCCAAATGACGATCGTGCCTCAGGGTTTCGACGGCTGTGATGATGTCTATCCATCTGGAATGATAAGTGCACGTGGGGCGTCGTAACGGGTTAGCAGTCACTGGAGTTAAAAATTGACGGCCACGGGGCGGAGGAGACGACACCCTCTTTTTCTTATGTTGGTGTCGTGCTGGGCTGGGAAAGCAGGAGGGCCTCCGACGGTTTTTATTAATAGAAAACATCTCTGAAAAAAGAAACAAATCAAAGTTGAATTAAGTTTGTTGTTTGATTTAAAGTGGGTTTGGACACGTTAATACTGTCTGGTTCGTCGGATATGTTGTCAAATGATCGTCCTAACTCGATACGAAGCTTGCTCGGCCTCGTATGATTGCAGCATCCTCTCGACGTCAACATAAATGGTTGAATCGTAATTGCAAATTGACATACATCTTCATCATTGATAATAATCATTGTAATCGTCTCGAAATCAATCCTGATTTCAATTTGATGATTATCTCTACAAAATATAAAAATATGCATTAATAATTATTTCAATTTGATGATTATCTCAATTTGTAATAGTATCATAGGTGCATCATTTATACATGTAAAAATATATTCTATTCTTATATTTAAATCTTTCAAATTTTTTATATAATATTTTTAAGATTATTTGTTGGAGCTCACATTCTTTGTGTACTTATACATGACCCATAACGGGTTTGAAAGTTGAATTTCGATTATACATGACCCATGACGGGTTTGAAAGTTGAATTTCGATTTTATTCGAACCTTGATGGGTCCAACAATCAAAATTTTAATTTAATATTATTAAAAATATAAGTTATAATTACAAGTCCATAACAAATCTATCATATTGGAAATGATGGATATTTTAAGATCTTTAACAATGTAAGAAATTATATTATACTCATATGTTTTGTTCCTCCAACCCTTTATCATTATCTGCCAAGTCTATTTTTCACGGTCAAACATTCTATATCTATCATATAACATATCAATTATTAGTTTTTACTAGAACCTTTGCTGATTCTAAGCTTGAGGTGATCTCTAAAAGGAATCGATCTCCTTGAAATTTTATAGGGGTTCTCCCTCCTTTATTTTATGCACAATGGTTGAGAAATAATTGATCTATTGATGATGAAAAGATGGAAGAATACAAGCTATTTATAGAGCTTCTAAACCCTAACTCTTAATATAACTCATACTCCAACAAAGTCCAACTTCTAATCAACTTCTACTCAAAGTAAACCAAGACTCATAGTAAACCAAGACTCTCTTCTCTTAACTCCTAACCCCTAGCCAACTCATAACCATGATGTGGTTGGTGGCTATAGGGGTCTCAAATTCCTAATTTTATTCTTATTCCACCCAAGTTCAAGCTAAGTGAGACTCTCCTCCTCTTGCCATAGTTGACCTCTCTTAAGAGGAGTAGGCGGCTAGGAGACTCACATCTCATAAGAACTCCTCCCTAACCCTAGCCAACCAGTTCTTTACTAGGGGTGGTGGCTAGATTAGGGTTTATTACATTCATGACTCAAGTGACTCTGACCCGTATTCAACTCCGACTCCTAACTAGTCTCCAGTTCAGCCGAATCCTAGCCCTACCAGGATTTGGACTGATTTATTACAATGGACTCAAATCTTCTCTTAGTCGACCTAATGTCAGGTCTAGGTTGGCTAACAAGGCCCAATATAAGGATTCGACTCAATCAATTAGGACTGGACTCAGCTAGGGTCCTAACAGACCACACTCTTCAAATCAGTCTTATCCTCAAGGCTCGAGTCTTCATAAATTCCTGCTGGTTGGGATGAAGATGAAGAAAGACTCGATCTTTAATAGCAAACTTCCTTCTACTCTGACATTTGTCAGGCAGCCGTGTCTTTCTTGCATGGGCTAGCGTGTGGTTGTTCTTTAATGGTAGCCATGCTTTTCTCTATGATAGTGGCTGCCCTCTAATAGAGTCCATGGTAAGGTGAGCCAGATCTGAGTTTGGAGGGAGTAGAAGTTATAATTTTCATGACTTAATTTTATCTCCTCTTTGTGCTGTTGTCCTGTATCATACCAAACCACAAATTTAGCAAAGGTTAGCATTCCCCCATCATTGATCGATAGTTTCGGGTGATTTAAAGTGAGGGCTTTGCTGAGATAGGCTAGGGGTCGACCATCTTGCATGTGGATAACACAATTTCTAGCTCCCGATGCATCAATAATAAATACTTTGTTGGAGTCGGGTAAAGCTAGCACTGACAAAGAGTAGGAGTTGCAACTTGGCCGAATGACCCTTATTTCCAGCATCTCTTCTTCAATCCTTTCTATTTCAGCTTTCTGGAGGTGAGGATAATGACATGGTTGAGTGTTTGCTGTTGGTTTGCCCGGGAGAATAAAAATTCAGTGGTCATGTCGGCGGATAGAAAGTAGGCTACGTAGTTCGACGAAAATATTTGAAAATTCAGCAGCGATTGGAGAAGGTTTGGGTCTTCAATTTTTGTTGGCTCCCCGATAGAGTGATGCTTAAGTTGCATCAGGAAGCCACTATTCACTTTGTTCAAAACTTTCTCTGTTTGCTATGTGTAAATCATCGTTACATCGCTCCCGCATTTTCCGCATAGGATCTCCTATTTCTTATGGCAGACAAATTTCATGATAAATTTGAAAAAATTTCAGGGAACATCACCTAGCGTAGTAAGACATTTGATGTTGAACACGACCTCATAATCATCAAGAGGAATGAGGAAGAAATCAACAAGTATTTCTTGGTCTTGTCGTAATAATTTCACTAGCGAGCATCTTTGGTCGTAATTCAAAATTCGTTCGTCGGTGACCTCAACGTCAAACCTACTGCAATCTTCATTTTGGAGTATCAATTGGCTAGCAACCTTGCTATTCATAAAGTTGTTGGTGCTCCTAGTCTTGATGAGGATGGTGACGGGCTGTGGCTTAAGAGATTCTTCAACTTTTACTACTTGCGGGTTCATATAGCCGGCTAAAGCGTGAGTCGTGCAATCGGCCGACTGCGCTTCTTCCTTTGTGCTATCCTCTTTAGGTTATTGGATCTCTTCTTTAGATTCTTCAATAGGTTTTATTATAGAAAGCTTCCCTTTTTCACAGCGATGGTTGTGGCTCTAAAGTTCGTTGCAATACCAATAAAGTCCCTTCATCGATCTGTCGTATAGCTCTTCTAACGTCAATTTTTTTAGCAACGAAGGATTGCTGGGGGTAGAGGGAGGTTTATATGCTACTGGTCTAGGGGTGGTTCTCATCCTCCGAGCATCTTAGTTCAGTCGTTCCTCTTGGATTCAGGCGAAAGATATTGCAGCCTTCATGAGGATGCCGTGCTTTAACATCTCCTTTAATTTTCGACTTGAGTCATTTGATGAATGTATCTAATAATTGTCTGTAAGACCAATCACGAGCAATGTAAGATAATTCCTCAAACCTGGTATGGTATTCTTGGATTGTGGAGGTTTGTCAGATCTTGACAAATTGTTCGTTGATATTCTCATATTTGGTCGGTCTAAAGTGGTTCAACAGCGCTTTCTTAAATTATATCCATGTTTGTACCATAAAATTGCATTTCCTTCAAGGTGGATGACAGCGGTGTCTACCATGGCATCCTTCGGTGTTCGGTAATAGCGGAAGAAATGTTTGGCGCATGAAATCCATCCCATCGGGTCTCCTTCTTCCCATTGAGGGAAGTCCACCCTCATGCGTGGCTACATCATATCAGTGGCTCGTACTTCCTTTTTGGGAGGCCTCTCTAAACTTGCACCTTACTGGAATTTTGTTAGTTTCAGAGATCGGCCCAATCTGAATTCGGCGAATAAAGCGCACAATCTATCCTCCATGCATGATTCGAACACCTCAAACATAGTAGCATCAATTGAACCTTGAGATGTCATCGCGTGTGCCTCCAAATCTGAGATGTCAATATCCTTCTCCTACTGTTGGGTTAGTGGTATGAAACGGTTGGGTGGATTGGTGGTCGAAAGGGATGGTGTATATAGGTAGATGACTGCGGTTTGGGGCTGATAGGTTGCTGTTGGGGCTGTGATTTAGGGTTATTGTAGCGATTGTATAGAGGGTATAATGACCAAGGTTTAAGGTTAAAGGGATGGGTTAGGGTTACTGTTGATGACAACAACGGATTAGGTATGGATCGGGTGTTAATGCAGCAAGTGGTACCGAAGGTAGTACAACATATTTT
The DNA here is from genome assembly GCA_029747655.1 of Ensete ventricosum. Classification (NCBI taxonomy): domain Eukaryota; kingdom Viridiplantae; phylum Streptophyta; class Magnoliopsida; order Zingiberales; family Musaceae; genus Ensete; species Ensete ventricosum. The sequence continues at coordinate 1,505,272 of JAQQAF010000010.1, read as the reverse complement.
TTTGGCAAAGAGGGTGCTGTTGATGCTGCTGTTTGGGGTTATTGTAGAGGCTATAAGGGGGGTTTTGGTGACAAAGGTTTAGGATTAGAGGAATGATTTAGGGTTACTGTTGATGGTAGCAACCGGTTATGTAGGGATGAGTGGTCGAAAGGGTGATATATTAAGGTCGTGGTTTAGGGTTGAAAGCTTATGGTTTAGGTTGAGAAGATTATAAGACATGTTTAGAACTCCTATCAACATGAATATTAAGGACACCGAGGTCTTTACAAACAAACACTAATGGTTTCCATTTAATGAGATAAAGGCCTCTAGATTATGATTTATTTTACTAAAGAAAATTTTTAATTATAGTTTCAATTTTATGAATAGTATTGTCATGCATCTAAGTTACACTTCCAACTTCTTTTAGAACATTGTCATGTGCACTAGGGGAACTCTTACAGGATAAACGATAGCACCCAAGTATTTAAATGAAAAGAAAGTTTCTTGGAATCCTAAAAGGGAACAAATATGTGATCTGGTTAGATCTAGAAACAGATATAGGAAAGAAAAATTTGAATTTTTTAGGGCCAATGCACTGATTGGTTAGACATTTTATATGTATGGAAATGAGGATATCATCAACAAACATAAAATGGCTAAGCTTAAAACTAGATCCAAAATTGAGAGGAGTTGTTTATTTCTAGCGACAAAATTAATTAGTTGAGTTAAAACTTGACCCATCGTCATATAAAGGAAAGGAGATAGGGTCTCCTTGCCTAGCACTATATTTGCTTTTAAAGAAGAAAGAAAAATTTTCATTGATAAGTTAAGAGATGAAATGCAAGCTTGTACTCAATATATGTATTTTAGAGAAAAATTCACAATTGAAAGGACATGAGGGATTGAAGTCCAAGAAAGTCTATCATTCTTTCGTTTAGAAGAGTGGATGGTATGAGCATCATGAATGTTACATCCAATAATAAATGCAGATTGCTGATCACAAATGAGAGTTAAGGTAAGTAAGGTTTCAACTGACTAGCTCAAACTTTAGCTAAAATTTGATAATTTATATTAGAAAGGAAAATAGGCCTAAAGAGTGATAAGCAAAGGGTTTTTGCATTTGAGGATGAAAGTGAGAAAGGTTTTAGACAAATGCAAAAACTATCAAGGCCTAAGCTTTTATCTACACCCATTGAACTTTACAACAATACACATTTCTTCAATGGTAAAAGGGGTAATTAAAGAGGTATTATCATTGTTAGATAAATTTGAAAGATTATGCTAAAGATGTTGAGTTTATGAAATATTGATGGAATTATTCCCTTGTATCCTAGATACCACGAATAAAATTTTACCTCCTATGGTGAACATCAATATTATGAAAATATACAACATGTCTATCTGCTTTTGCTCACCATTTAAAGTTAAATTATTTAATAAGAGCAAGTTGGTAATTATACAAGAAGAAAGTTGAAAAAGTTCTCATGATAGATTATCGGACTGTATCAGGCTTGGATCCAAGCTCAATAATTGTACTCTAAATCCTCTCAAGTTTAGCCAAAATTTCGTAAGTTGTATTTTATTCCAATAAGAGAAAATTTTGAATTTTACAAAGATTCATAGTGAAAAGCGAAAAGGAAATCAAATTTAGGGTCATTCCAAACAGAGGCAATTGGATTGTTAGTTTCATAATAACGAGAATTACGGTTTAAAGTATGATACCTAAGATTTTCTGTTTTTTTATTAGAGTATGATTCAAATAAAGTTGCGGAAGATGATAAATAGAGGAGTTACTATAATAGTTTATCCGTAAGGAGTATGCAAAGATTTTAATCTAATCAAACAAAAGTTATAATAGAACAATGTTTATAAATTTATATCCGGAGAATCCCAAATTAGCAAGATTGGAATTTTTAGTGAAATAATCAGAAGCACAAGTAGAAGCATTAGCAACAAAATTTCGACTACCGCTTTTATCATGAGTTCAAAATGCAATTAAATCACTCATAGCACACCAAGGTATTTCAGAAAGTTTCAAAGCAGAAAGATTTTCTTAAAGCTTATTATATAAAAAAAAAAAAACAGAAGTTCTAATATAAATACCAAGTAATAGCAAAGGTCTATCATGATGCAGTAGACTAATTGTATGAATTAATTGAGTTCATTTGGATATCACCTGGACGTGTGTTATATCAGTAGATCAAGCAAGCAAAGGGCCAACTAATAAACCTTCAACTTGTTAATAATCTTCATTCGAGTGTTTTCCAAGGCACTTAATCGCTTTGTCAGATTCTTCTGTATTCGTATGTGTCAAGTTTTGTTGCATGACAAACATAAGATAGGAATTTCCCAATGGTTTTCTTCTTCTACCTTCACAATTTTGTCTAAACAAGATTATTTAGAAGTAGGGGATGCAATATGAATTGGTGCATAAATGGCAATAATAGATGACAATAAATCAATATCAAAGATAAAATGAGATAATTTTATTAGAATATATGATCTTTTATAATTAAATAAGATATATTTATAATTGATTGGATCCTAATGAATATTAGTCAATAATAAGGAAGTCCATCTTGTAGAAGAATTTTTTAAGAGATGTTCTTGATGGGATTAACTCTCATGATTCTTTATTTTAGACCCTCTACTCTTACCTGTAAATAGATAAGACCTCATAGGGACTAAATGCACAAGATGCGATAGGTGAAATTGAGATATTATAGTTCCTCTTTCATCCTCTCTTATCCCTAAAACATTAATAATTATGGTCTTGTGAAAATATAGGAAGAGAGGAGAAAGAGTGTCTAGTTCTCAATGCAGATTGACATCCTTGTGAAATTCGGATCCGAGGTTGGTGTCCCGATAGAGATATTTCTAAATGACATCTAAATGTATGCATTATAAATATGATCTATATTATTTGATTTCAATCATGACATTAAAGTTTTTTTTTTTACATAACATAGATCATATTATAGATTTTATACTTACAATTTGTTAGGAAACTTCAAAGGATATCATATGCACAATGGAAAAATAAAAACAAAACTGATTTTTGAGAATAATCATATCGAACCATCGTATAATGATTGGGGAGTGAAAAATGCGAAAAGCCAAAAACTGCGTAAGATGTGAGATGTTTTCACCTAGGGGAGATTATATATCCCTTAATATTGTAGATCTAAATCCGTGGATGAAGGACCTCTCGCAAGCTCCTCTCTAGCAGTAATCTATACGATGGACATAGCAACGACGCACCTCCTTGAGCAACACGATCTTTCCTCGCAATTACACACCACCACGTAGTAGCAAAGAAAGAGAGATTAGTCCCCCTTGTTGTCCTCTCGCACCAGAGAGGGGGCTGATGGCCGGAGGAAGAGGGGGGAGGAGATGAAATGACAAACAGCTATAGGGGTCCAATTTATGACACTTTAAGTCCCTCTGCTATTTATAGAGAGCTCTTACCGCTAACCTTAACGGATCATATCTTAATGGGTATTGGATCTCCATCCAATTATTCGTGGCTTAATGGATATTAGACCCCTATCCAATAACCACTCTAAGTCCTATTGGGTCTTACCCAATGAATATATTAAAATAAGGGCTTATTGGATATCTTATATCCAATCCTCTATTCATCGCATCGTCCACCATATGTGTGTGACCCTCTAGGCTTAATACCGAGATGGCTATGAGTTGCACATGTTAAAACTCCTTCTGACTCAATGAATTATTGTCCCCACAATAATTCACTCAACTCATCAATTATGAATGTACTATGCCACTACACCACAGTCTCCAAACGGTACAGGGGCTAATCCATTGGACTTGTTTGCCCTTAGTTACAATGTATCTATAGTCTCTCATCTATCTAATATCCCAAAGACCATATACTGGGTATGATATTGTCAGGCCCATACAGAATCCATCAGAGTCTCAATAATCAAATTCTATTGGGGAACTCCTCTCTCAATTCGAACGACCCTAGCTTGGGATTTGTCTAAGCGAGAACATGCATGATATTCCTCTCACGACATCAAGAGTAGATGATCCTCTATTATCACTCAATTATCTTTATAAGGTTGGCTGTCATTCTTAATAATCGATCGTACCAAATCTAGAACTTCCAAACCCATAAGTTCGGTACAAAAGAATGAAGTACTCAAACAAAACATACTTGGTATCTTAAGTCTAAGGAATATATATACTATTGGGACTACATAATTGTTGACTGACGATGAGGTAACATTAATCATTCAACATTTCATAAGCGAATCATTCAGTAAACTCATTCTCCAATGAGCACTTGTACTATATCCCTAGTGTTCTCATACAAGCATCTATGAGACTAGTTGTCTCAATCATATGGACGGATATATAACACATCAGTCTATCTGGTTATCTCAATGTCTCTCTCGAGTTACTTATGATTGAGAAATTTAGTATCCATATTTAAAGGTAAATTGGTATCATTATCATCATCTCATTATGATCCAATTCCCATTGCACAAATACAAGAGAATCATAATATATTTATTATCTAATATAAAGTGAAAAAATGATAACAATAATAAAAAAATTATGTAACATGTCACACGTGCTATCACTCACATGATTGACTTGCAAGACACCTGTAACCAACAATCTCCCACTTGACCTAAAGCCATTCACCCACATGCTTAATCCTTATCAGGTCTCAATGTTGCTCAAAGATAATATAAGATAACAATTTTATCAATGGATCTACAATGTTATCTTCGGATAAATTCTTTTCCACTGCTACATCACCACGGGCTATGATCTCTCTGATCAGGTGGAACCTCCTTAAAACATGCATAGACTTCTGATGAGACCTGAGTTCCTTCACTTGAGCAATCACCTTCTTGTTGTCGCAATATAAGAGAATCAACTCCTTGCTACTTAGCAAGACTCCCAGATCTACGATGAACTTCTTTATTCAGACTCTCTCCTTTGCTGCTTCTACTATAGTAATATACTTCACATCTGTAGTCGAGTCAGCAGTATTATCTTGTTTGAAACTCTTCCAACTTACTACTCCTCCATTCAGGGTGAACACATGCCATGAGTTCGACTTGCTATCATCGATATCAGATTGAAAACTCGAGTTTGTGAAGCCCTCAACCTGAAGTCTACTTCCTCCCTATACTAGTAAAAGATCCTTATTCATTCTCAAATACTTAAGGATACATTTTACTGCTTTCCAGTGTTTCAAACCTGGATTGGCCTGATATATGCTTGTAACACACAAAGCATGCACTATATCAGATCTAGTATATAACATAACATACATGATAGACCCTATTGTAGAGGTATAGGATATCCTATCCATGCTTACCCTTTTTTTAGGAGTTGTTGGGGATATACTCTTAGAAAGTGATATTTTATGTCTCATTGGTATGACACATCTCTTGAAATTTTTCATGCTAAACCTTTTGATGATAGTGTCTATGTACCTAGACTGGGATAAGCCAAGTATCATTTTGGATCTATCTCTATAGATCTGAATCCTAAAAATGTAGAATGCTTTCCCCAAGTCCATCATGGAGAACTGTCTGGATAGCCAAGTCTTAACTGTGGAGAGCGTTCCTATATCATTCCCAATAATTAGAATATCATCCATATATAGCACTAAGAAGGTGATAGCGCTCATACTTACCTTCCTGTATACACATAACTCATCTTCATTATTAACAAAGTCATAAGATCTGATCGCCTCATTAAATTTTATGTTCCAATTTTGGGAAGCTTACTTTAGTTCGTATATAGACCTAAGCAATATGGATACCTTATCTAGACTTTCTTTAGATACAAATCCCTAGGACTATATTATATACACATTCTGCTAGAGATTGCCATTGAGGAATATTGTTTTCACATCCATCTACCAAATCTTATAATTATAGTGTGCTGTAATAGCCAACAAAATTCAGATGAATTTCAGCATAGCTACGGGTGAGAAGGTTTTGTCATAGTCAACAAATTACTTTTGATGATACCTCTTAGTCACTAGCCTTGCTTTATAGGTCTTCACCTTTCCATATACTCCAATATTCTTCTTGAAGATCCACTTGCAACCAATATGTCAATATCCACAGGTGCATCAACTAGGTTCTAAACCTTCTTGCAGTACATAAAATCCATTTCAAAATTCATGGCTTCTTACCACTTCCCAGAGTCTATGCTCATAATAGCCTCATCATAGGTTTGATGATCAACATCCTTAATGTTCTCTCCCCTGATATGTCCCATATATCTCTCATGATAGTGAGATACTCTACATGACTAATGCAAAGTTGGCATTTGTGTGTTAGGTACATGAATAGACTCGTTCTGTACAATAGTGCTTGAGCTAGGTTGGTAGGATCGAGTTGGCACTAAGAGTGAGGTGTGGGGGTGGGGGGAAGGGGGTGGGGGGTGGGATGGTGGTGGGTGGGGTGTTTAGCATGAGCATCTGCTAAAAAATTTAATTTAAAAAAATATCATTCGAAGTAAAATTGAAATCGTAACTTCTTTTCTTGGAAATAGTTAAGAGCGATAGAGTTCGAGAACAATAGTAAAGAGAAAATCGAAAGAAGATGCTCATGCTTTTCTTAGAACTAATTAAGAATAATAAAATTTGAATGCAATAGTAAAGAGAGGCAAGGGTAGAGATGCTCATGGATTTTATAGTGTTTCAGTTAAACTTTTGACTTATGTCCACTCCCGATCCCTCTTCACTAGAGACCAACTGGTGTCCACTATCGATCTTCTTTCATGGGCAAAAATCAAACACCCCTTACATCTTTCTCCTTTTTACAACCTTAGGAGAACAACCTTTACACTCTCTTTTTCTTAGGCTCAGAAGATCAATATTTTTAATCAATTTCAGCCCGTCCCTTACACAATTCACTCTTGAAAGAAAAAGGGAAGCTCTTAACCCAATTTAACAGAATTTTCCCAAATTTTTCTTTCACATTCTTTGCACTTTTCTTATTTTTCCATACAAGAATACTTGGGATATTTATAAACCCCAATTGACTTAAAAAATTAGAGCCAAAATACAACCCTTTTTTGAAAAATTTGGGTACGAACAATACTACCATCGATACCGATGGTACTACCATCGAAAGTACCTAAAAATTGGGCAATGGTGGTACTATTATCGCTTGGGGTGGTACCACCACCAGGATACCCGAAACAGTACCATTTAAATATTGTTTCATACCTAAGCATACCTTCTATTGATCCTTTTTTAGGTCAACGAAATGAGCTCTATCATGAGCTCAAATCAAGCCCAAGTTAGACCCGGTTAGCCCCTAATTAAGTTACTAAAATTAACTCTAATCTTGATGCTAACTATGACACTTAAGATAAATGATTACAAACATAATTTTCGTTATCCGGCATGTCAATCGATCTTTCAACGAACTCTTGACATCCTCTCGGTGAACCCCCGGCGAGCTCCCGATCTCCTTCCAGCAAATTCCCGGTGAACTCCTAACATCCTTTCGACGAACTCCCGACGAGCACTCGACAACCTGTCGGTAAACTCCTGGCAACCTTCGGGGAACCCCCATTGAGCTCCCGTGGTATCATCTGAACCCTGGCCAGATGCTCGATCTTAACCCGACCCAACGATAGATTCTTTCTTAATTGCTTTGCCTTTTCCCAGTCATAGTTAATCATGCATTACTTCTCTCTAACATATGGGTTAAATTATAAACACACCAATCAAAATTCAAAATTCAACAATCTCCCCCTTTTTGATGATGACAATCAATTGATGATGGAGTTAACCTTAAGTCTCCCTATCCTTATGCCATATATGAAATAAAACAATCTTAAATTCAAAAGAAACAATTACCTTTGAATTCAAGGTAGCAATTTAAACATTTTGACTAAACATTGAAACTTTAATAATTTAATCATTCATCACCATGATACCATATATGATAAATTTTTCAATAACAAACATTCATCTTTTCTTTGGTATCACATGATAAAAATTTCAAACAACATATGTTTCACATGATAAACACTTCAAAACAAGCATAATCAATATATCATTTCTCCTCCTTTGTCATCAACTAAAATGAGAAATGTTTAACTCATATTCGAACATTAATCATAAATATTCATCATATTTGAACATTTATTATATTTAAATATTTATCATAAATATTTAAATATATCATTTGTCATCAATATACCATTTCTCCCTTTTTGTCATCAACAAAAAAAGAGAAATGTTCAACATACTATTTCTAAACAAATGTTCGACATATTATTTCTAAACAAATGTTTTAAAACAAATGTTCATCACATAATAAAAATTTCAAATAGGAATATGTTTCAAATATTTCAAAGTTTAGAATTTCAAACAATGCTTCAAACATTTCAAAGATTATAATTTCAAACAGGAATATGTTTCAAACATTTCAAAGATTTCAAAATAATATTTCACTTATATCATCAATCATATTATTTCTCCCTCTTTGTTATCAACAAAAAGGAGAAATATTCATCACATATTTGAACACTAAGTGTTCAACACATATTTCATCACATAAAAAGAGAAATTTATTCCATTTCTCCCCCTTTGTATAATAAGAAGAAGAATAAAGAGAGGATTTTATTCATCATAAATGTCATATCAAATTTCTTTATCCCCTTTTGTGAAATAAAATAGAAGAAGATGAAGAAGAAGATGGGGGGTGGTGTAAAATATATCAAAGAGTCCAGGAATCAAAGATCAAATATCCAAAAAAATATCAAATATCAAGGGGGGGGGGGGGGGGGGATACATTTGAAAGCATTGCATCAAAGATTCATAAATCCAAGAATCAATTTTTTTTTTCTTAAGAGGGAGGATTCAAAAGAGAGCTCATGAATCACATATCAAGCATCATAAAATGTTCTTAAATCATATTTTTTCTTTTGTAAATTTTAAGAGGAAAGAATGATGTGAAATCATTTCGAAAGAGAGCTCAATTTGCAAATACCAAGAAATTTGAGAAAAATATAAGAGCTACTCGTTTAGAAGTTTAAATCATTTCACGTAGATTTCAAGAAGAGGCTCAAAATGAGAAATTAAAAAAAATATTATGATAGCAAATCATGCATTTGGAAAGTTTAACATTCCTAATTTTTTTCTAAGCAATTTTCTCTCCTTTAGTTATTGTCCAAAAGGAAAATGATGATACAATTTTTCTTTTACATCTATTTTCTAATTACAATCATAAGTACAAAGGGATTATATGATGAAAATCATGCTATTAAGGATATAATATGAAATATCAATTCATGAGTACCAAAAAAATATGATTTATTTTAACAAATCTCCCTTTTTTAGTAAATAATGAAAATGAGTCTTAGGTGATCAAATATAAAATAATCTTGATTCATTTGGATAATTTTCTTTAATAAAAATGAAAAAGTCATAGTGAATGATCTTGATTTATATATAGATCTCAAGTTATAATTTTCAAAATGTTAAGATCATGATTTGGATAATAACTTATTCAAGTTTATCAAATCATCAAAATCTCTTTCATAGTTTAAGAGATTTATAAATATTGATATACATAAATTCATCACTATTATCTCGTATTGAGAACTTGATAGGATACAGACATTAAAAAAAAATACATTTCCCTTTTGTGTTTCAATTTATGTAATTTATTTCATACAAGAATGCCTTTATCATTTGTGTCAAATCCATGCATTATCATTTAAAATCGAAACCCAAGTATCATTTCAAAGGAAATCATCAAGATCAACAATAAAATATTTTCAAACAAGAGTTTCAATTTAATTTAATTACAACAATTTTTCTTCTTAAGTGAGTCCAACTCTTTACGCTTAGTGCGATGAGTTACCATGCTTATTTTAAAAGTTTTTTATTTATTTTACTTTATTTCAAACCTCAATTCGAGAATAATCTATCATTCAATCATGCAACATACAACCTATTTTAGGTCAACACACAATCATCTAACATTCAACCATCACAACATTTAAATCAATCATTCAATAATAATATTTACATTTAAATAAACCAACATACAAGCCAATAATCTTTAATCTAATACTCAAACTATTAATCTTATCTAAAGTCAACACTTTTAATGAAAGTGCAAACTTCACTTCTCTTATGAGATGAGCGAGTCAATAATTTTTTTTTATTTTTTTGTCCTTGTACATTAATGATCAATCATATCTTTTAAAAAAAATCATTTGAAATCACATCCAAAATCATCATCAAAATCACTTTTTGGAAAATTTTAATGAAGGCAACGTAGATAGTTTTTGTACTAGCATGCTCTAGTTATGCATCATCGAAAAACAATCAAGATTAGTTGGCTAACTATGAACCGTTTTTAATAAAAAGATTTGTTATAATTGAAACAAAGATCAATAAATTTTAATCATCTTGAGTCAAATAATTTTTCCTTATTTTTGTTGCTTTAGCTAGTGAGGTTAAAAAGTATGTTCGATCCCAAGTCATGTGCCTTGCGTATCTACTATCCTTATACCATTTTGTGCTCTTAGGTTTCATTTGGAGATAAAACTACAACAAAGAGAGTTTTGGTTTAGGTACCCATTTGACATTGGGTCCCTCATGAAATGCTATTCCTAATTTTACTAATGACATTTAGTTGTTTATGGTTCCTTTAGGAACCCAAACCAACTTGTGTAGACTATATACCTTCTACATGAGCATCTATAGGCAAAATGCCTAAGTCTACCACAAAAATTACATTTGTTTTCAGATGAAGAATGTAATGTGGGTCCTTTGATAAAGATTGGCTTTTGATGAGTATTACCTATAAAGCCAATACTTTCCTTATGAATATGACCCTTATTAGCAAGAATCATGTTTAGAGATTTATTGTCTATCTTAAACTTCTTTAAGGTTTGTTCTAATATGATATTTTCTTTTTAATTTCATCTATCATTTCTAATTTCAAGCAAAAAGTACATAGTATTGATGCATCATGTAAGGTTTTATATTTACTAGAATGTAATACATAATCCTTTTTGAGTGATTTATAAGTTTTGTTAATCTTTTTATACTCATTAAATAATTTATGATAGCCATTTAACAACTCTTGAAAATTAAAAGAGGTTTTGGAAGAGTTACTTACCTCATCATGGATGGCCATGAGCGCGTTGTTTGCCACTTCTTCTTGGTTGTCCTCTTGATCTTCTGAGTGTCCCAACTTCTTATATTCATAGCAAGAGGTTGTGTCTTTTTAAAGTTTATTTTTATATTTTTATTATTTTTTATAAATTTTTTAGGTTCTTTTGTCATAAGTTCAAAGTCATAGTCCTTATTACTCGAGGTTTCACTCGAGGAGTTATTTGTTGTTCTTAGTTCAATGTCCTTCTTATTCTTTGGAAGGTGTTCTTCTTGTTTTCTTAATGTCAAATCATTTTTATTCTTTAGAAGGTTGTTCTCATGTTCTTCTTTGCAAGTTATTTCATTTAATTTTTATTCCTTTAATTTACTTGTGCTTTCATGTGTGACTTTTAATATGCACCATATATCAAAAGCTGAATCATAAGTAGAAACTCGATTAAATTTATTTTTGTTTAAAGCATAAAATAAAACATTCATAGCTTTAGCATTTAAGAAAAATATCTTTTTTTTTTCATGATCATTCTAATCATTTATAGAATTGGATGACTTCTGAAATTTATTTTCGGTAATATTCCATAATTCAAAATATATCGAAATCAAGAAAATCTGTATTCTAGTTTTTCAATATGTGTAGTCCATCCCATTAAACATAGGAGGACATGTGATAGAGTATCATTCATTAATGCTAAAAGAGACCATTAACTCGCTTATGTGTTAATCTAAATGAATATAACCTCACTCTCATACCAACTATTATGATCGAGTTGGCACTAAGGGGGGGGGGGGGGGGGGGGGGGGGGGGGGGGAAGGGGGAATTAGTGCAATTGCTAAAAAACTCAGTTTGAAAAATCTTGCTCGAAGTAAAATCGAAATCGTAAGTTCTTTTTTTGGAAGTAGTTGAGAACAATAAAGTTCGAGAATAATAGTAAAGAAAAAACCAAAAGAAGATGCTTGTGCTTCTCTTAGAATTAATTAAGAATAATCAAATTCAAATGCAATAGTAAAGAGAGGCATGGGTAGAGGTGCTCACATATTTTATAGTGGTTTGGTTAAAACTTTGACCTATGTCCACCCTAGATCTCTCTTCACACGAGGCCAATCGGTGTCCACTATCGATCTTCTTTCACAAGTGAAGATCAAACACCCCTTACACCTTTCTCCTTTTCACAAGCTCAATAGAATAATCTTTACACTCTCTTTTTCTTAGGCTTAGGAGATTAACCTTTTTAACTCAATTTAGCCATTCCTTACAAAATTCACTCTTGAAAGGAAAAGGGAAGCTCTTAACCCAATTCAACATAATTTTACCAAAATTTTCTTTCACATTCTTCGCAATTTTTTTGCTTTTCCATGCAAGAATACTTAGAGTACTAATAGACCCCAATTGGCTTTAAAAGTTGGTGTAATATCCCTTATTTCTGAAATATTTATAATAATATATTTTAAATTATTTATGAGAACCTAATTGTAAATTTGAGGATTTATTTAATAATTCATTTGATTAAATAATTTTATATTAAAATTTTATTGCTAGGGACCTAAATGTGAATCTTAAAAATATGAAATGAATTATGAAAGATTTACATTAAGTTAAAAAAAAAATAGGGAGAACATGTGTTACTACCAAGTTTAAAGTGGTGCCACTTATACATGTACATAGGTGACACATAAGCACCTTATATGCATTCTTGCCACATAACAACCCATATGTTAACTAAAACAATTAGCAATTAGAGAAGAAAAGGGATTTGGCTGCAACGTGAACTTGAGAAGAAGAAGAAGAAGAAGAAGAAAGAGGAGAAGAAAAGATTTGGGGGTTTTGAGATTTTGATCAAATTCACATATTTAGAATCAAAATCTTCAAATGCAAGTATTCTATCTTCCTTCTATTGAAATTTATCCTTGTTCTTACTTTTATTATGAAGAAAATTTGGAACAAATCCGAAATCTCTTTTGCTTGGTTGCTAAAGTGTAAATCTGTAATATTTTAGAGACTATAACTTGTCTGCCTTGTTCAAGTTGTAACTTTTGGTACAAACTTTGGTTTCAGACAAAACCTATGTCCTTCAAAAATAGATTCACAGATCTTTCTTTTAAAACTAAGTTTGAAGAATTTGGAGTTCATTTGCTAGTCCAAGCGTTTACTTCTAATGAGCATATGAAATCTATAAAGCAAAATCTGTAGCTTCTGACCTTTCATCATTAGATTACTTATATCTCCCTACCGGAGTCTCTGATTCATGTAAAACTTAATTTATTAGAAAATAAGCTCATAGATCTTTTATATAATACTAGGATTGAAAAATTTAGAGTCCAAATGACTGTCAAAATTTATGTTTTGATAGACCTTATGGATTCTGTAAAACAGGGATCATAATTCCTGACCTTTCGTTACCAAATCATCTATAACTTTTTATAGAGACTTCCAATTTGTATGAAACTTATTTTATTTAAAACTAGATTGATTTAACACTTTTTTTAAGTAATTTAGAGTATGTCTAACCATCTAAACAAATTTATAATTTGCCTTCTGAATTCTGCCAGAATAGGGATCATATTAATTTTGCCTCTACTTGCTTTATCCATTTCAAAACTGAATTCTCTGATGCTCTTATCTTTGATTCCCTTATACAATGATATATGTTAAGTATTAATCAATTTTTACCTTATATTATTTCATATGGGTGCATGCATGATTCATTGTTCTGCATGTGCCTCTGATAGATGCCAAATTCATTGCTCATGTCCCTTTATACTAAGGTGTTTGTGGGATAATATGAACCTTTGCCAGAAATGGTAAAAGGAGTTATACTTAGAGTCCACGATGATCTGTCGACCCCCTATGACTTCACTTAGATGTGGGTGGATGGAGCTCCCAAATGTGGGAGACTTATGTATGGTGGTCATTCAGTAATGGCTGATCCATATTATGTTTGTGATCCCACTTCACCGCTATGTGTTATTTGATATATGATAGAACCCCAAAAGGAGCCCTATAGATTTTGATCCTTGAGGGGGATCAACCCTTGGAACGCTATAGGGGTTCCTCCCTCCTAGACTCAACACAAAGGCTGAATTGAAGATGATAATTACTTGCTTTCAAAGAGGGGGGCAGCTACATCTTAAATAGGGATCAAGTCCTAGCCTAAGGGGGTACTTATCTGGGTTAAATTATCCTTTTACCCCTCTTATAGCCATCCTACCTTAATAGGAACAAGGGGCGGCTAGGTTGGCTCTATAGCCGACCTAAGAAGGGGGAAACCCTGGCGACTTGCCAAGTAAGAGAGGCAGCGACTACTATGCCCTAAGGGCTAATCCAAACTCTGGCCATACTCCTTTATAAGATAGGAGAGGCCTTATTATAATTTAGCAGAGTTTTTATTGACTTCTACTAGAATGATTAGGACTCAACCCTGTTGGAGTCCTATCAAGTTCGCCCTATCAGAATCAGCCTTGTCCTCAAGGCTGAGGATCCATAAACTCTGGGAACTAAGTTTTCAGCTCTTTATGTGACTCCCATGTCGCGTCTTCAGATGGTAAGTTATTCCACTTCACAAGTACTTCGGTGGAGAGGCTTCGTCAGCGCATCACAATTCTTCGATCAAGTATAGCTTTAGGTTGGGCTTGGATTTCACCTTCAATTGTAGTACTCGGCAGCCGAGTCTGAGCCAGTTCATGTTCACCCAATTTCGGCTTCAGTAGGGATACGTGGAAGACGGGATGAATTTTGGCATCATCTGGAAGTTTAAGTCAGTATGCCACGGCCCCAATGCATTCCAAAATCTGATATGGTCCATAAAATTATGGAGACAATTTCATCGATGCTTTGGTGTTGATGGATAGCTGCTTGTATGGTTGTAGGCGGAGGTAAACCCAATCTCCTACTGAAAATTCTCGCTCACTCCAGTGATTGTCTGCTTGTTGCTTCATGCGGGCTTGAGCGACAGTTAGGTTATCCTTCAGCAGCTGTAGCAGTTTATCCCTATTAATTAGGTCTTGGTCGACCTGATCCACTTTGGCGGAACCAAGTACATATCTGGGAATTACAGGGGGCGGTCGGCTATACAGTGCCTCGTAAGGGGTACATTTAGTCGATGAATGAAAAGTTATGTTGTACCACCATTCGGCCCAGGGAAGCCATCTTGTCCACTCTTTGGGCCGGTCGCTGGTGAAGCATCGTAAGTCTCGAGGCATCTGTTCACCACCTCTGTTTGGCCGTTTGTTTATGGATGATAGGCTATGCTCATCTTCAATTGGGTGCCCTATAGATGAAAGAGCTCGGTCCAAAATTTACTTGTAAACACCCTATCACGGTCGCTTACTATCGATCTTGGCATCCCATGCAATTTCATAATATTTTCCACAAAAATCTAGGCAATAGTGGCAGTAGTATAGGGATGTCTCACAGCACAAAAATGAGCATACTTAGTTAGGCGATTTACCACCACAAAGATCATGCTTTTACCTTGAGATAGTGGCAGTCCTTCGACGAAATCCATGGAGATGTCCGTCGAAGTCGAATTTGGTATAGGTAGCGACTGTAGTTTACCGGGACTTACCATTGTTTCTCCTTTATGCCGCCTTTTATATGTCCTCAGAAATCTAGAGTGCCTTGCCAAAGGTGAAGAGTGTATTTCATGCAGAATAACTTGAATGTGAGGAGAAGAAGGAACAACAACAATTCGGTCTTTATAGCGTAAGTCCTTTGAGTCCCACGTGTAGTGCCCTACGGAATCCAGATCCTTCTCTAATTTTTCTATGATGCTTCAGATTTTCGGATCATTCTTCCACTCCTCCCTAATGTGTTCGAGAAAATCGGTGGTGGGAAGAGAGATGACTAAAATTTTTGCTTGCCCCGGGAGCTGAGATAGAGCATCTGCAATAACATTCTCTTTTCCTTTTCGATAAGTAATTTTATAATCAAAGCCGAGAAGTTTAGTTACCCAATGTTGCTGCTCCGGGGAGGATATTTTCTGCTCCAAGAAATACTTAAGACTTCGGTGGTCAGTCTTAATCTGGAAGCGTCGGCCGATCAGGTAGGGTCTCCACTTTGTGATGGCGTGTACAATGACAAACATTTCTTTATCATATATCGACATTTTCAAGTGTGAGGGAGACAATGCTTTTCTGGTGTAGGTGAGAGGTCGGCCATCTTGCATTAGAATAGCTCCAATCCCAACTCCGGACGCGTCGGCCTCGATCACGAAGGTGCGACTGAAATCAGGTAATGCTAGGACCGGCGTCGTTGTCATGGCGACCTTGAGTCATTCAAAGGCTGTAGAAGCTTGTTCCAACCATAAAAAGGAGTCTTTCTTTAGTAGGGAAGTGAGCGGGGCACTGATCTTGTCATAATCTTTCACGAATTTCCGGTAGTAGCCCGTGAGTCCAAGGAAGCCATGCAGTGATTTTACGTTTATAGGTTTCGGCTATCCTTGCATTGCCTCGATCTTTGTCGGGTCTACCGCCACTCCATCCTTTTATATAATGTGCCCAAGATACTTCACTTTATGCTATAAGAAACTGCACTTTGACTGTTTCACATAAAGAGTATTCTCCCGGAGAATTGTTAGAACAATTCGTAAGTGCTGAAAATGTATATCAAGTATAGGGCTATAAATGAGAATATCATTAAAGAATACTAATATGAACATGCGTAAAAAGCTTCGAAAAATGTCATTCATCAGGCTTTGGAAAGTAGGAGCATTCGTAAGTCCGAAACTCATAGTGGCCGTTATACGTGCGGAATGCGGTTTTCGAAATATCTTCAGTGCATACTCGAATCTGGTGATAACCGGAATGGAGATCCAGTTTAGTGAAGACTTGGGCTCCTTTTAGTTCATCCAAGAGCTCATCTACGATGGGTATAGGATATTTGTCCTTGACGGTGATAGTGTTCGAGGCCCGATAATCAATGCACATCAGCCATGTACCGTCCTTCTTGCGCACTAGCAACACCGGTGAAGAATAAGGGCTGCAACTCGATCGAATTACCCCGGTGTCAAGCATCTCTTTAATGATGTTCTTGATCTCATCCTTCTGCAAGTGAGGATAGCGATACAGACATATATTTGCTGGAGGTTTGCCTGGCAGAATAGAAATACGGTGGTCAGGCTACTGGTTAGGGGGCAGCCCGCGCGGCTCCATGAAAATGTCTGCGAATTCATCCAGCAAGAGGGCAAGCTTAGGATCTAAAATTTGTATATTTTCCCCCTTAGATGGCTGCTAGATATGCATCAAAAATCCCCCATGTACTTTGTGCAAAACTTTCTCCATCCGTTGCATCAAAATGGTGGAAATATGGCTCCCGCGCTTGCCTCGTAATGTGACCTGTCTCCCTTTGCAATAGAATTTCATAATTAATTTAGAAAAATTCCAGGAGATATCACCTAATGTTGTGAGCCATTCGATCCCAAGAACGGCTTCATAGTCATCGATGGGTAGGAGAAAGAAATTGGCTACCACTTCTTGGTCTTGGAGGAGTAGCTTCACCCGTGGGCATCGTTGGTCGCAATTAAGGATTCGACTGTCAGCGACCTTTACGTCATACTTCTTGCAACCTTCGATTTGAAGTACTAAACGTGCAACAACCTTACTATTGAGGAAGTTATTTGTGCTACCTGTGTCGATGAGAACGGT
Source organism: Ensete ventricosum (assembly GCA_029747655.1). Classification (NCBI taxonomy): domain Eukaryota; kingdom Viridiplantae; phylum Streptophyta; class Magnoliopsida; order Zingiberales; family Musaceae; genus Ensete; species Ensete ventricosum. Next base: position 1,487,508 of record JAQQAF010000010.1, on the reverse strand, counting down.
GATGGGTTGCTGCTTTAGAGGTCCTCCAACTTTCATCGTCTGCGGATTGGAGTAGCCGGCCAATGCATGCATTGCGTAGTCGACCGGTTGGGGCTCTTCCTCTATGGCTTTATCTTTGGGTTCGAGGCCTTCTTCAGATCGTCCATTGTCCTCATCCTCCACTGGTTCAATCATGAGGAGCAGGCCCTTCTTACAACGATGTTCGCGGCTCCATGGTTCGTCGCAATGCCAACATAATCCTTTGGTCGATCGTTCACGAAGCTCGTCTCTTGTCAATTTTTTTAGTACGGGGGCTCGGATAGTAGTAGAGGGGGCAATAGGCCTCGGTATGGCTGGTCGGGGAGTGACCCTTGTCCTCCGTGCCTCATGGTTCAATCGTTCTTCCTGGATACGTGCAAAGGAAATTGCCACCATAAGGGTGTACGGTTGCCGTGCTTTGACTTCTCCTCAGATTTTTGGCTTTAGGCCCTCAATGAAAGTACCTAAAAGTTATTTCTTAGACCAATCTTTAGTTTGGTTAGATAAATGCTCAAGCCTTATTTGGTAATCTTGTATTGTCGAGGTTTGACGAATCTTTGCCAATTGTCCATCGATGTTGTCGAAATCGATCGGACCGAAGCGGTTTAAAAGCCCTTCCTTGAACTGCTGCTAAGAGAGTCCTCTATGGGTATGTTCAAACCAATTGAACCACTGAATAACATCTCCCTCGAGGTGTATGACAGCGATCTCCACCCGTGTGGCATCGACGGTTCGGTAGAACCCAAAATAGCGCTCCGCGCGTGAGATCCATCCGATCGGGTCTCCTTCTTCCCATCTTGGGAAGTCAACCGTCATGCGTGGATTGTTGGGATCAGAGGTGATGTGTCCATGCTCTTGAAGATCATCTCATCGATCTGAAGTCTCTCCATGGTGTGACTTCCTCGGGTTTGATGGTTGGCCTATGCTGAATTCGGCGAATAAGGATCGCATCTTCTCTTCCATGCGGTTTTCAAAGGCTTCAAGCTTTGCATCGATGACCTCCTTTGTTGCCATATTATACACCTAAAGATCTGTAATATTGAGATCTTTTTTCTGTTGTCAGGTTAGTGGCATGGGAATTTTGGAGAAGGGGTGGCCGGTTGGAAGGTGGATCGGTTTGGGTGGAAGTAGGCTACGGTTTAGGGCAGATTTGGGTGGCTGTTTGGTTTCAGTTTAGGGTAGGGTTTTGAAAGGTTTTTGGTAAGGATGGTAGGGTTTGGTGATGAGGAAAAGAGATTCCAAAATCTCACAAAAAATAGCACTCAAATCTGATAGAATTCGGTGAAAAGAAGTGTTGCGATGTGCTGTCCTGCTGAACCGGTTTTTGCATCGGAGAAATGATGATTTCTCAACGTAAATTCCAGGGAAAAGTTTAAGAAAATTATGCAGAAACTCTTGGTTTAGATGTTGTTAATGCTAGTAGAAATTTTGACGAAATTTTAACAGCATAACAGTAGGGAAATAGGGCAAAAGATGCAAAGTAGATTCCTTCATCGTAAAATTCCAGAACTGCGTGATGGTGAAAGATCATAGAAGAAAACTAGTTCCCGAAGAAGTTTTTTTATGAAATCAAATCCAGATGAAATCCAACTTGATCTTGAGAATTGTGTAAAAATTTGGTCAGAAACAATGAACAAAAGTTCAGTTTCAAATAGCAACAATCGGCTGAAAAAATTTCTGCAGCGTTTTGCCTTCGCAACGATGATAACGTTTGCGACGGTAAAAAATTGCAGCAAGGAAACTTTGGAAAACTTCTCCCACATGTAATAGGAAGGATCTTACAGTATTGAAGAGAAGTGGGTTATAAAAATATACCAGAATTCCAGATCAAATGCTGGGGCCAACGGCAAACTAATTTGATCTGCGGCTGGGGTGGAAGGTGGAGGCGCGTGTCGTAGCAATTGTGGAAATTGCTTGGGAAGGTGGAGGCGTGGATGATGGATACAGGGGCAGCAAGATCACTACTCTGGTACCAGATGATAGAACCCTAAAAGGAGCCCTATAGATTTTGATCCTTGAGGGGGATCAACCCTTGTAACGCTATAGGGGTTCCTCCCTCCTAGACTCGGCACAAAGGCTGAATTGAAGATGATAATTGCTTGCTTTCAAAGAGGGGGGTGGCTACATCTTAAATAGGGATCAAGTCCTAGCCTAAGGGGGCACTTAGGCTAGGTTGGCTCTATAGCCGACCTAAGCAGGGGGAAATCCTGGTCGACTTGCCCAGTAAAGGGGGCGGCGACTACTATGCCCTAAGGGCTAATCCAAACTCTGACCATACTCCTTTATAAGATAGGAGAGGCCTTATTACAATTTAGCAGAGTTTTTATTGACTTCTACTAGAATGATTATGACTCAACCCTGCTGGAATCCTATCAATATGTTATCCAAAGTATTACTTATATGTTTCTTATTATGCTTTGGATAATAATGATATGCATCCAACTCCAAATATGACATACGAGCTTAAGTTTGTTATTTGTTCACTTGACATGTTCAGAAGTGTTTCATGTGTTATTGATATGCTCCAAAAAAAAACTTCATATGTCATAGATACATACCAAAATGCTTCTGACAATATATGCTCCAATTACCTTTCCCAAATTGTTATGGATTTAAGTATCCTTCGAACAAGACAAACCTTGTGGTTTTGAATCTAATTTGATGCTATATGTGGAAACTTTTGTATTTCCTACCTTGCATTCTGATATCAGGTTCACTTCGTAAACACATTTCCTTGCCTTGAACCTGTTCGATACTTGCTGGGCTTCATACGGGGCTAAAGCAGTGGAAAGCAAGAAGTTCTTGGGCTAAAATTTTATTAGATAATATGTTATCATTGTATGTGTATACCTTATGTCTAATGTAAAGTTATAGACATATGTTGAAGTGGGGTAACTATGTAATGTCTTAAGAGTACCCCCTTGTTTGGGATCTCGAATGTTAAACTTGTTGTATAACATATGAAGTGGTGATATATGATTGTTTTCAAAGTAATATAGATTTTATCGTATTGGTGGACTTTATGAATGCAAATTATATTTAGTTGCATTGGTTTTGGATCGGTTGTGTGATTCATTAGAAGAATTGAAGAGTAATTATAATCTACATAGGCTTTTATGAAAGTGATTGAATGACTCTGCATGTTTTTCTTACTATCCTCAAATATTTGTTTGGATCCTGGATGGATTATATTATTGATATTATCGATTTTAAGACAGAGTCACACCTCACGAATGTGATATAATTCGGGGGGCATGACAGAGATAATATAAGAGCATGATTTGAGGATCACTAGGCATACTAGTAGATATGCCATATTTGAAATATATGTCGAGATTTAGTGATTTTTATGGACTAATTGACAAACAAATTTTTTTCTTTTGATGATTTTAGGAAGCAAGAATGACAGGGTCATCAGGTTCTCTTGTGACATTGACTTCTGATCAGTTGAGCAGGATTATGAAAACCCTTGAGGCTATGACACATATGATGCAACAAGTCCAACAAGGAGGAAATAATAAAGCTGGGACATCAACATAAGCTAGATTGGGAATAGAATAATTCAAAAAGCTTAGTCCTCCATGTTTTAGTGGTGAACCTGATTCAATGTTGGCTAAACAATGGATGATTGAAATAAAAAAGATATTTGACATCTTAAATTATCTTGAAGATCAGAGATTCCTTTTGCCAATTTCATGCTAGAAGGGGAAGCTGAACATTGGTGGAGAACAATGAAGAGAATCAGTGAAATCAGGCATGAGCTCATTACTTGGAAAGTATTCACAGAAAAGTTTAATGATAAATATTTTCCAGATTGTATCAAGGAGTAGAAGGAATTGAAGTTCTTAAATCTCATACAAGGAAACTTGACAATAGCAAAAAATGAAGCTAAATTCACTGAGCTCTCTAAATTTGCCACTCACATGACCGATGATAAAATTAGGAAGGCAAAAAGATTTGAGAGAGGTCTAAGATCGACGATAAGGAGTCGGATATCAGCCTTAAAACTTCCTTTATATGCTGATGTGGTAGAAAGGGCCTTAATAATTGAAAGAGATTTGGAGAAGATACAAGAAATTTAGGGTAAGAACTACAAGGACAAGTTTACATATAAAAGTAAGAGAGTGAATGAATATGAAAATAGTAATAAGTGGGTCAAGATGTCTGGATTAAGGAAAGGAAAGCCACCTTAGAGAACTCAGCCATGTGCAAAATATGGATATAATCATGAAACAAGTGTTTTCGGGTGACTAGAGCCTATTTTGCTTGTGGGAAACTAGATCATAAAGTAAAATATTACCATTAAATAATGCTGGTTACAAGTGCCCTGTAAGCCAATCACGTGAGTGATGGCACGTGTGACACGCTGTGTGATCTTTTTGCTTATAATTAATATTGGCATATTCTCACATTATATTATCTGTAGCATATATACTATGATGTCCTTGGTTCTATGCAACGGGAATCAGATTGTGATGATATCATGATAATGAGATCGATTCATCTTTAAATACAGATCATAATAATCCCGGTCATAGGTTACTCGAGAGGGACATCAAGATAACCGGACAAACTGGTGTACTATACACCCGTCCATATGATGGAAACGGCTGGTCTCACATCCACTTGTGTGGAGACACTAAGGATATAGGACAGGTGCTCATTGGAGAATGAGTTCACTGATTGATCCGCTTATGGAATGTTGTATGGTTAATGATACCTAATGTCAGACAGCGATTTCATAGTCCCAGTTGTGTATCTGGTCCTTAGACTTGAGACACCAAAGATGCCTTGTATAAGTACTCCTTTCTTTAACGCCAGACTTACATGTTTGAAAAGTTCCAGATCTGGTATAACTGATTATCGGGATTGGTAGCCAACCTTACGAAGGCAATTAAGTGTCAATAGAGGATCATCCACTCTTGATATCATGAGAGGAATATCCCATATGTGCTTGCTCAGACAAATCCCTGGCCAGGGTCATTCGGATTGAGAGAGAAAGAGTTCTCCAGGAGAATTCGATTAGAGCGAGACTTAGACGGATTCTATATGTGACCTGACAGTATCATGTCCAATATACGGTCTCTAGGATATTAGTTGGATAAGGGATTATAGATACACAGTAACTATGGACAAACAGGTCCGATGGATTCGATCCCCCTGGACCGTCTGGGGACTATGATGTAGTGGCATAGTATATCCATAGTCGATGAGTCGAGTGAATTATTATGGGGATAATAATTCACTATATGAGAAGGAGTTCTGATGAGAGTAGGTCACGGCCAGCTTGGTATCGGGCCTAGAGGGTCACACACATATGGTAGATGCTTCAGCGAATAGAGGATTAGATGGAGATCCAATTAGCCCCTATTCTCATTAGATGAGACCCTATGCTGATGGGCTCCTTGATTAAGGTCCAATTAGAGGCCTAAAGAGATTATTGGATAGAGATCAAATAATACAAGGTAAGTGGGTAATTGGATAGAGATCCAATACCTACTAAGGAAGGAACCCTAGGTGTTTTGGTGGCTCTCTATAAATAGGAGGGGAGACTCATAATTGATAGGCTGTAGCTTTAGCCACCACCTCCTATTCTCCTCTCTTTCTTTGCGCAAGAGTTACGATATCAGATTAGAGAAGTTCCGTTGCAGAGATCCATCATGTGGATATCGCTAGAGAGGAGGACGCTTGACCTCCTTCATCTTCTCCATCCGGATATGGAATATAGGGATATACGATCTCCCTAGGTAAAATCAATCTGGTACACATCGTGGTTTTTCTGATTTTTACAATTTTTCTCGCGATCCCAATCTTTTGCATGATGATTTGATCTGCGTGGGAAACCAATTTTTGTATTGATTTCTGCTACATATGTGATGCACCCGTTGATGTTTCCCAACAGTGGTATCAGAGCCAAGGTTTTCATGTGAAAGATTGGTTTTAAACTGCATGTGATGAGACTGAATCACGTAGAATCATTCTACGCATTCTTGTTGCATTTTCGTAGCAAACCCAGTGAGGAGGAGGATGGGCGGCCAGCCACGGCTAGGCCTCATGTGGCCAAGGCCCCCTGCATAGGGGGCGACCAGCTATGACCAGCCCGCAGGGGTGGCAGGCGCCTGTGGGCACGACCGGTTGCAACGCGGCACCCATAGGGGCAGCCAACTATAGGGCGACGCTCGCGACGAGGCCACATGGGCACCGCTCGCCTGCGGCCAGCCCGCAGAGGGGCGACGACTGCAGCGACGACGCAGAGAGGAAAGAGGAGGACCTAGGGCATTCCTTTTGAGAAAAGGATTATTTTGCCCCTTTAAATTTAGAAAATTTCGAGGACTGTCCTCGTGTACAGAATTCTCAAAATACCCTCAATAATTCTAGAAATACTAAGGACCGTCCTCTCATCTAGAATTATGAAAATACCCTTGACAATTCTAGAAATTCTAAGCATGTCTTGATTTCCAAAAAATTAATTAATTAAATTATTTAATTAATTATTATATATATCTAGTAATCCTACATATGATGTGATATACATGTGATGTATGATGTGGATGGATGATCATGTGCCATATGTTGTGATGTGTGTAATTATGATTATTATTATTGGGGCCTGCGAGCCTTCATTTTTCTCGTTTATTATCGGGTCTGCATGCTTATAATTATTTATAATTACATGGAGAGGCACGAGGGAAGCGTGGAGGTGACAGCGGGACCCATGATGCCATGGCGGGAGATTACGATGCATGGTGATGCGATGATCCGACAAAATCGATGATGACGAGATCAACAATCACAAGGCATGGAGATCCGCCGATGCACACATAGATCCTATTGTGAGTGATTAGACCTATTAGCTCGGGCTTAATCATATTAGGTGATGGCTCATGATCATCCAGTGTGGCTTGCATATGTGATGTGTTATACATCTACTAGATATATGTATATATATATTTGCATATGATGTAGATATATATTAAATATGTGTGTGTGTGACACGATATATTAGAAGACCGATACAAAACAAACACCCCTCCTACGATAATATTAAGTTGGTAAGCCTGAGGTAATAAGATTGACCCACATGGCCTTTCATCATTATAGGAAGAAATTAAATCATGACATAGGTTGAGTTAGTCGAGTCCCTCGAGGCTCACCTATCTACGTGATCGAGGTCTTGCCTATGATATAGAGATGTCACCGGTGACCTGAGGACATGGTATGCTTGGTTGAGTCCTTCGAGGGCATATCATCAAATCAGACTCATCTTGTAATGATGGTGATGACTTAACTGAATATCATGGTTGGTCGAGTCCCTCGAGACCATGACGATTCAGAGGCCGAACGTGACGGGAATCACAAGGAGTTGTGATTGGCAAGAGTTGCATACCTTTTGGGCTTAGTATAATTGGTCGAGTCCCTCGACCAAGATACCAATTGGATCCCGATCCCCATTAGGAGTCTGCTGAAGACTTTCGTCTCATGTGTCGAGGGTGTCGCATGATTCGCTAGGAAAATAGTGGGAGTATATTAAGATAGAAGTTCATATCTTAATTAGTATTTTTTGTAAAGTTTGCATGTTATTTATTTTCGCTATATCTTGTTTTGTCAGAAATATGTCGCTCACAAACCCCCTACATGACATACTTGATGCCAACCGCCTCATTGGTCCAAATTATGCAGATTGGCTCCGTAATTTGAGAATTGTTCTCACGATGGAGAAAATTACATATGTCCTTAATACAATTATGCCCACGCTGGAAGAAGGGGCAAGCGAGGATGAGATCACTCGCTATGTGAAGTACATAGATGATTCCACGTTGGCAAAATATTACATGTTGGCCTTCATGACTCATGAGTTACAAAGGCAACATGAGAGCATGAATATAGATTCTATCCTTCTTCATCTCCACCAGTTGTTTGAGGAATAGGGAAGAACTCAAAGATATGAGATATCTAAGAGACTCTTCGAAGCTAGGATGATAGAAGGGACATTAGTTGAGAACCATGTCCTAAAGATGATAGAGTAGATCGAGAAACTCACAGGTCTAGGAATAGTCCTAGAGGATAACCTGTGCGTTGATCTTATACTTCAGTCCCTACCAGATTCCTTTTCTCACTTCATCATGAATTTTAACATGAGCAAGTTTGAGGTGACTCTCCCTGAGCTCCTTAATATGTTGAGGGAAGCTGAGAGTGCCATCAAGAAGGAGAAGCCAATTCTCTATATTGGTGATACAAAAAAGAAAAGGAAGGCCAACAAGACCCTTAAGAAGGGCAAGGGCAAAGAAAGACCAGGTAAGGCAAAGGTTGCCAAGAGAGACCTGATAAAGGATAAATGACAATGCTTCCACTGCGACCAAGACGGGCATTGAAAGAGGAACTGTAAGGACTACCTTGTAGAGAAGGTGAGACAGAAGCTTGGAGAAGCTTCAGGTATATTCATAATCAGTCTCCACTTGTCAAATTTTCATTATAACATAAGGTATTGGATACAGGGAGTGTTTATCATATTTACAGTTCGTTACAGGTTTTGACAAGACCTAGGAGATTGGCTAGAGGCGAGAAGGACCTCAAGATAGGCAATGGAGCAAGAATTGCTGCAGTTGCTATTGGAGAGGTCACCCTACATCTGCTTGGTGGAGCTATTATTGCATTAGATGCATGCTATTTTGTTCCCTCTATTATCAAAAATATTATTTCTATCTCTTGTTTGATAATTAGTAGATATAAATTAGTTTTTGAGAACAATAGTTGTTCAATAATTATTGATGATAAGATCGTCACTAGAGGGACCCTTATAAATGGCTTATATGTGTTAGACACTTCTCCATATATCATGAATATAAATATATCTAAGAGGAAAAGAGATGAGGTGAGTAATGCATACCTATGGCATTGTAGGCTAGGTCATATACATGAGGGAATGATTCAAAAGTTGCTGAAAGATGGATACTTATATCCATTTGACTATGAGTCATATGCAACTTGCGAACCTTGCCTTCGTGGGAAGATGACCAACTCTCCTTTTAGTGGAACTGGAGAGAGAGCCACTGAGTTATTGAAACTCATACATAGTGATATATGTGATCTCATGTCGACTCAGGCTATAGGTGGTTAATCATACTTCATTACATTCAATGATGATTTCTCTAGGTATGGACATATGTACTTAATAAAGTACAAATCTGAGGCCTTTGAGAAATTCAGGGAATATAAGAATGAGGTGGAAAACCAAATTGGAAAGAGTATTAAGACTCTTTGATCAGATCGAGAAGAAGAGTACTTGAGTACGAAGTTCACCCATTTCCTTAGGTACAATGGGATTCTATCCTAGTGGATTCTATCACAGAAAGGAGGAATCATACGCTGTTAGACATAGTGTGGTCCATGATGAGTTTCACTGACCTACCCATCTCATTCTAGGGGTACGCCCTAGAGAGCGCAGCTTACCTTCTGAATAGAGTTCCATCAAAGTCGATAGTGTCTACGCCATATGAGATATGGAAAGAAAAGAAGTCCGATCTTAAGATTGTTAAGATTTGGGATTGTCCTGCCCACATGAGAAGACACAACCCTGATAAGTTGGAATCAATGACAGAATGGTGCACATTCGTGGGATACCCAAAGAAAACTTGTGGGTATTATTTCTATCACTCTGAGGACTGAAAGGTCTTTGTTGCCAAGAGAGCCGTGTTCCTTGAGAAGGAACACATTCTTGGTGGAAACAGTGGGAGTAAGATAGAATTGAGTGAGGTTGGAGAACCTAGCTCAAGCACCATTCCAAAGCCTGAATCTGTTCAGGTACCTAATACACAAGTTCTAACTTTGCGTAGGTCTAGTAGAGTATCTCACCCTCCTGAAAGATATATGAGACATATCAGTGGAGATGACTCTCAGGATATTGATCCTCAGACCTACGAGGAGACTATTATGAGTATAGACTCCGGGAAGCGATAAGAAAGCTATGAATTCTGAGATAAATTTAATGTACTCTAATAAGGTTTGGAACCTTATGGATGCACCTGAGGGTATGATAGGACTCCAGTAGGGTTGAGTCCTAATCTCCCTAGAAGTAGTCAATAAAACACTACTAGATTGTAATAAAACCACTCCTATCTTATAAAGGAGTATGGCTAGGATTTAAATTAGCCCTTAGGGCTTAGTAGCCGTCGCCCCCTTACTGGGTTGGTTGGCTAGAGTTTCCCCCTACTTGGGTCAGCTATAGAGCCAACCTAGTCACCCCTTGTTCCTATTAAGGCAGGTTGGCTATAGGAGGGGCAAAGGGGTAATTTTACTTAGGTAAACACCCACTTAGGCTAGGGTTTTGATCCCTATATAATGATGTAGCCACCCCCTCTCTTGAATCAAGCAATTATCAATTTTATTTATGCCTTGTGCCGAATCTAGGAGGGAGGAACCCCTACAGCGTTCCAAGGGTTGATCCCCCTCAAGGATCAAAATCTATAGAGCTCCATCTGGAGTCCTATCATCTGGTATTAGAGCAGCGGTCTTACTACTCCTGTAGCCATCCCAGCTGCCTCCACTTGCCCAACCAATTCCCCAATTGCTACGACACGCGCCTCCACCTTCCACCCCAGCAGCAGATCAAATCAGTTTGCCGCTGCCCCCTATGTTTGATCTGGAATTCTGGTATATTTTTATCATCCATGCCTCTTCAATACTGAAAGATTCCTTACTTTACACGTTGAAGATTTTTTTCAAATTTTATCCGTTGCAAATTTTGTTCGTCGCAAACGTTATCATCGTTGCAAAGGCGAAACGTTGCAGAAATTTTCAGCTGATTGTTGCTTCTTGAAAGTAAATGTTTAATCATCCTTTTTGGCTGAAACTTTTATACAATTTTATAGATCATCTTAGCTTTCATCTAAGACTGATCTCGTGAAAAAAATCATTCTGGATCTGGACTTATAGTACTATGATTCTTCATTGCATAGTACTGAAATTTTATAATGCAGAATCTGCCTTCCGTCTATTGGCCTCTTGAAACCAAACTTTTGTTCATTATTTTTGACTGAAATTTTTACACAATTCTTAAGATCAAGTTGGCTTTCATTTGGATTTAATTTCATAAAAAAACTCCTTCTGGAACTGGTTTTTTTGTGCAATTTTTGACCATCACACAGTTCTGAAATTTTACGACGAAGGAATATACCTTTCGTCTTTTGCCCTATGTCCCTACAATTATGCTGCCAAAATTTCGTCAAACTTTTTACTGGTATTAACAACATCTGAATCAAGGGTTTTTGCATAATTTCCTTGAACTTTCCTCTAGAAATTATGTCGAGAAGTTATCGTTTCTCCGACGTAAAATCTGTTCGGCAGGACTGCACATCGTCGTACTTTTTTTCGTCGAATTCTATCGGATTTGAGTGCTATTTTTTGTGGGATTTCAGACTCTCTTTTCCTCATCACCAAACCCTACCATCCTTACCAAAAGCCCTCAAAACCCTACCCTAAACCGAAACCAAACAGCCCCCCAAATCAGCCACCCAAATCAGCCTACTTCCTTATCGATCCACTTACCTTTTTAGCTTACTTTCCTTACCGAGACACCTACCTTTGCTGCCATGTATCCCAGATCTAAAATCTATTTTCCTAACCATTATCTACTGCTATCATAGCCCTAAAACCGCACCAATTCACAACCTAAACTCCACAAAATTGTAGCCCCAAATTTGCCCTAAACCGTAGCCTACTTCCATCCAAACCGATTCACCTTCCAACTGGCCACCCCCTTCTCCAGAATTCCCATGCCACTAACCCGACAACATAAAAAAGATCTCAATATTACAGATCTAGAGGCGTATACTATGACATCATCCTCATCGACGCTGGGAGCACACACAACTTCATGAGTAGTAAAGTTGCTGCCCACTTAATGCTCCAAAAAAAAGATTACAATGAGTTTGAAGTCAAGGTAGCTAACAGCCAAATTTTGAAGTGCAACAAGAAGTGCCCGCGGGTAAAACTGATCCTACAGGAGCAAGACATAGTTGCTAATTTTTTCCTCCTCCCTCTTAATGGTTTTGATATAGTGCTTGACATTGATTGGTTGTCCACGATTAGAGATATTTTCTAGAATTTTTCGAAGCTAACCATAAAATTTTTCAGAAAAGGAAAGCAAGTAATTCTACGAGGGAGCCCAGCGGCGACAACCACAACACCACACTTGGAGGGGGTACCAAAGAAGAATCCAATGGTTTCCCAATTCAAATTTATGAGTTTCATGAGATTGAAGATAAAAGACCACTCCCACAATTTACTGAATTTTTGGGCGTCTCTACCCAACCGAGCCGACTACCTCCTCTGAAGCTGGCCGACCCCCCTATGCTGAACAGGTCGAAACTTCCACCAGTTGTTGCTCGACCATATTGCTTCATACAACCTTAGAAGGTCAAAGATAAAAGGGTCGTCCAAGAGATGATAGAGACACGGATTATTCGACCATGCTTATTTCCCGCTATGACACATCCCTATATCCTTTTCCCTGGAGATAAGCTACTTCTAAAGTGTTACATCCTGTTGAACTCACCATGGTTGCTGATGTAGCACTTCCAGATCTCAGGTGACTTCCATGACTTTCCCTAGGATCGGACCATGATGCTTAAAGACTTCCTTGATGATGACCTCCGATCTATGGCCCAAGACCGTGAGAAAATTGAGCCCCACCAGTGGCAAAATCAAAAAAGGGGAAGGATCATTCGCAGGACTCAACGAAGCATGAACATCATCGCTCTCATTATAAAGAAAGATGCACCACCTTGGCCGAGTGGAACTATAGCCCTCACGACCACGATGTCGTCCACACCAAATCGTGGCCATGTGTTTATTATTGGAGCAGACACATCCAGAGTGGGGGTCAGCACTATCCTCATGCAAGATGGTCAATAGCACGAAGAAGTAAAAATGGGTCCTGAAAAATCACCACTCCTACCCGCCTCAGACTCAAAGCAGGCTCACACCACTAGAGATTTTAATAAAGGATAATCCTCACTCCAAAAGAAGGCACGACTACTATTACAGAGCAACCACGTGGTAGCCCATGCAAGGAAGAAACTTTCCCTTGACAAACGTTGGAGCAGAAGAAAGTTTTCTGAGAAAGATCAAGTCCCCCTTCATCTCCAGCTCCTCCAGCACGAAATTCAAGCCTCAAGAAAGTGGTCTCTTTATTTCTTTGGGCCTTGCAAAATTGGAGATCACATTCGAGCCCTAACCTGGAGATCAGATTCATGCACCAGATTAAAATTATAGTTGATCCTCCAAGTATCCCACCTTAAATGAAAATTTAAAGCCGACGACTCAGCTCAAGTTCTTCCAACTAACACCCAAGCTGATGAGGAGTTGAAGACCCGGTTCCTTGAGTTCATGGAACTTCAGCCTTGAGGACAAAGTTGATTTTATGAGGGCGGGTTTGATAGGACTCCAGTAGGGTTGAGTCATAATCTCCCTAGAAGTAGTCAATAAAAACCTGGTAGATTGTAATAAAGCCACTCCTATTTTATAAAGGAGTATGGCTTGGGTTTAGATTAGCCCTTAGGGCTTAGTGGTCGTCGCCCCCTTACTGGGTTGGTTGGCCAGAGTTTCCCCCTGCTTAGGTCAGCTATAGAGCCAACCTAGTCACCCCCTGTTCCTATTAAGGCAGGTTGGCTAATAGGAGGGGCAAAGGGGTAATTTTACTTAGGCAAGTACCCCCTTAGGCTAGGGTTTTTATCCCTATATAATGATATAGCCGCCCCCTCTCTTGAATCAAGTAATTATCAATTTTATTTCATCCTTGTGCCGAATCTAGGAGGGAGGAACTCCTACAGCATTCCAAGGGTTGATCCCCCTCAAGGATTAAAATCTATAGAGCTCCATCTAGGGTCCTATCAGAGTATTGTACCCATCGGCTGTAAATGGATCTTCAAGAAGAAGATTGGAGTGGATGGAAAGGTAGAGAACTATAAAGCAAGGTTGGTAGCTAAAAGATATCGTCAAAGACAAGGAGTTGACTATGACAAAACCTTTTCACCTATAGCCATGCTTAAGTCCATTAGAATTATTTTGGCCATTGCAGCACACTATGGCTATGAGATCTGGCAGATAGATATGAAAACGATATTCCTCAATCGAAACCTCGAGGAGGAGGTGTATATGATACAGTCAGAGGGATTCATATCCAAAGAGAGTCCATATAAAGTGTGCAGGTTGCTTAGATCCATTTATGGATTAAAGCAAGCTTCTCGAAGTTAGAACATAAGATTTATTGAGGTGATTAGATCTTATGACTTCGTTAAGAATGAAGATGAGCCTTATGTGTACAGGAAGGTAAGTGAGAGCACTATCACCTTTTTGGTGCTATATGTAGATGACATCCTAATCATTGGGAATGATGTAGGAATGCTTTCCACAATAAAGGCTTAGCTATCTAGAAACTTCTCAATGAAAGACTTAGGGGAAGCATCCTATATTTTGGGGTTCCAGATCTATATAGATAGATCCAAGAGGATGCTTGGCTTGTCCCAGCCCAGGTACATAGACTCCATTGTCAAAAGGTTTGGCATGGAGAATTCCAAGAGAGGTCTCATACCGATGAGACTTGGAATATTACTTTCTAGGAGTATGTCCCCAAAGACTCCTGAAGAAAGGATAGACATGGATAAGATACCTTATGCCTCAGCGATAGGGTCTATCATGTATATGATGCTATGTACCAGGCCTGATATAACACATGCTCTGAGTGTCATGAGCAAGTATCAGGCAGATCCAGGTTTAGAACACTAGAAGGCAGTAAAGTGTATCCTTAAGTACTTGAGAAGGACTAAGGATCTTTTATTGGTATATGGAGGAGATAGCCTTCAGGTTGAGGGCTACACGGACTCAAGTTTTCAGTTTGACATTGATGATAGCAAGTCAAATTCAGGATATGTTTTTACCCTAAATGGAGGAGTAGTAAACTCGAAGAGTTCCAAGCAAGATGTTATTGTTGACTAGACCACAGAGGCAGAATACATTGCTGCAGCAGAAGCAACAAAGGAAGGGGTGTGGATGAAGAAATTCATTAAAGATTTGGGAGTCATACTAAGCAGCATGGTATGACTCACTTCCTTGCCTTATATCATTAAAATTTATCACTTTTTGCATACCAGATTAGCTCATTTTTTATTTTGAGGGTATTAGGTATGACTCACTTCCTTGCCTTATATTGGCGTTTCAAGCTCATCAATTTATGCAGAAGGGTTGTTCATGCTCTATTATGTGTAAAGAGAATTAAATCAAGCAACTCATCTAAATGAAATTTCGGTAGTCAGAGAGTTCCCTGATGTTTTTCCAGATGACTTTCCTGGATTACCTCCAGATAGAGAGAGTGAATTTGCTATTGATATGGTCCCTGGAACAACACCAATATCCAAGCCTTCCTATAGAATGGCACCACTCGTGCTAGAAGAATTGAGAAACAAACTATAAGAACTATTAGATAAAGGTTTTATTTGACCCAGCGTTTAACTATGGGGTGCTCTAGTACTATTAGTTAAGAAGAAGGATGAGGCATGGAGGCTTTGTATTGATTATAGACAGATGAACCAAGTAATGATAAAAAAAAAGTATCCTTTACCCAGAATTGATGATTTGTTTGATCAATTACAAGGTGCACAAGTATTCTCCAATATTGACTTGAGGTCGGATTGTTATCAATTGAATATCAAGAAAGAAGATATCCCTAAAATAACTTTCAAAACTCGTTATGGTCACTATGAATTCGTAGTAATGCCTTTTGGTTTGACTAATGCCCCTACAGCTTTCATGGAATTAATGAATAGGATATTTCATCCACTCTTGGATAACTGTGTTATCGTATTCATTGATGATATATTAGTGTATTCAAGGAATGACTTGGAGCATGAGGAGCACTTGAGAAATGTATTATGCATACTAAGAGAAAAGAAGTTGTATGCAAAGTTGAGTAAATATGAGTTTTGGTTAAATTAAGTTGCTTTCTTAGGCCATGTGATTTCAGGCAAGGGCATCTCTTTTGATCCAAAGAAAGTTGTAGTAGTTAAGTGGGAAGTACCAACAAATGTAACATAAGTTAGAAGTTTCTTGGGCATGGCAGGTTATTATAAGAGATTTATAGAGGGATTTTCTCGAATTGCTAACCCCCTCACCAAGCTAACTCAAAAGAATGCGTGATTTGAATGAGGTAATGAATGTAAACAAAGCTTTCAGAAGTTAAAAAGAAGATTGACTAGTGCTCCTATTCTCATAATTCTCAGTGGTAATGAAGGATTTGTAGTTTACACTGATTCTTCAAGGAAGGGCCTTGTATGTGTTCTGATGCAAGAAAGGAAAGTAATTGTTTATGCTTCTAGACAACTGAAAAGTTATGAACTAAATTAGCCAACCCATGATTTGGAGTTAGCAATAATTATTTTAGCACTGAAGATTTGGAAACATTATTTATATGGGCGGACATTTGAAATATTTATCGATCATAAGAGTTTAAAGTATATATTTACTCAAAAAGGGTTAAATATGAGGTAGCGAAGATGGATGAAACTTTTAAAGGATTATGATTGTACCATCCAATATCATCCAGGTAAAGCCAATGTTGTAGTCGATGCACTGAGTAGAAAATCTACAAACTTTATGGCTAGTTTGGTTATGAAGTAATGGGGATTATTGGTAGAAAATGGTGATGTGAATGTTATCAGGAATGAGCAAGACCCAATGATATTAATGGCCTATATCCGTGTTCAATCTGATCTCATTCAGCAAATTAAAGAAGGACAACTACGAGATTCACGTTTAATCTACTTGAGGAAAGAAGTAGAAAAAAGGATCAAAGCTTGATTTTCATATTTAAGAGGATGGCTTTTTAAAAATGGGGAATAGGGTATGTGTCCCAGATGACCAAGATATCAAGGATCAAATCCTAAAGTAGGGTCATAGCTCCAAATTCACCTTGCATCTGGGTAGCACAAAAATATATAAAGATCGTAAAGGCCATTACTGGTGGGAAGGCATGAAAAAGTATATTGCAATATATGTTTCAAAGTGTTTAACTTGCTAGCAAATCAAAATTGAACACCAAAGACCTGGAAGGTTGTTACAACCTTTAGATATTCCTGAATGGAAATGAGAAAGTATCACCATGGACTTTGTTTCAAGTCTACCCAAAACCTCCAGAAAGCATGATGCTATATGGGTGACCCAGATATCAAGGATCCTGAAGTAGGGTCATAGCTCCAAATTCACCTTGCATCCGGGGTAGCACAAAAATATATAAAGATCGTAAAGGTCATTACTAGTGGGAAGGCATGAAAAAGTATATTGTAATATATGTTTTCAAGTGTTTAACTTGCCAGCAAATCAAAATTGAACACCAAAGACCTGGAGGGTTGTTACAACCTTTAGATATTCCTAAATGGAAATGAGAAAGTATCACCATGGACTTTGTTTCAAGTCTACCCAAAACCTCCAGAAAGCATGATGCTATATTGGTGAAATAGTAAGACTTCATGGTGTTCCTATTGGGAAACCTCAACGGGAGCATCACATGCGCAGTGGAAATCAAAACAAAAAAATTGGTTTCTACGCAGATCAAATCGTCGTGCAAAAGATTGGGGTCGCAAGAAAAATACAAAAATTAAAAAATCATGATGCGTGAGATATTGATTTTACCTAGGGAGACCGTATATCCCTTTATTTCCAGATCTGGATGGAGAGGATGAAGGAGGTCAAGCGTCCTCCTCTCTAGCGGTATCCACACGATGGATCTCTACAGCGAAACTCCTCCAATCTGATCTCGCAACTCTTGTATAGAAGGAGGGAGGAGAATAGGTGGTGGTGGCTAAAGCTACAACCTATCAACCATGAGTCTCCCCTCCTATTTATAGAGAGCCACCAAAACCCTAGGGCTCCTACCTTAGTAGGTATTGGATCTTCATCCAATTACCCACTAACCTTGTATTATTGGATCTCTATCCAATAATCTCCTTAGGCCTCTAATTGGGCCTTAACCAAGGAGCCAATCTACATAGGGTCTCATCTAATGAGAATAAGGGCTAATTGGATCTCCATCCAATCTTCTATTCGCTGAAGCATCCACCATATGTGTGTGACCCTCTAGGCCCGATACCGAGCTGGCCGTGAGTCACTTCCATCAGAACTCCTTTTGATATAGTGAATTATTATCTCAATAATAATTCATTCGACTCATCGACTATAGACGTATTAGGCCACTACACCATAGTCCCTAGACGGTACAGGGGGGATCACATCTATCAGACATGTTTGTCCATAGTTACCATGTATCTATAATCCCTCATCCAACTAATATCCCAAAGACAGTATATTTGATATGGTACTATCAGGTCACAAATGTAATCAGTTTGTCTTGCTCTAATCAGATTCTACTAGAGAACTCTTTCTCACTCAATCCAAATGACCATGGCCAGAGATTTGTCTTAGCAAGCACATATATGATATTCTTCTCATGATACCAAGAGTGGATGATCCTCTATCGATACTCAATTACCTTCGTAAGGTTGGCTACCAATCCCGATAACTAGCTGTACCAGATCTCGAACTTTCCAAACCTGTAAGTCTGGTATTAAAGAAAGGAGTACTAATAGAAGACATCCTTAGTGTCTTAAGTCAAAAGACCATATACACAACTAGGACTATAGAATCGCTATCTGACATTAGGTATCATCAACCATATAATATTTTATAAGCGGATCAATCAATGAACTCATTCTCCAATGAGCACCTGTACTATATCTTTAGTGTCTCCACACAAGTGGCTATGAGATAGTCGCCTCCATCATATGGATGAGTATATAGTATACCGGTCTGTCCGATTATCTCGATATCTCTCTCGAGTAACCTATGATCGGGACTATTTAGGATCTATGTTTAAAGGTGAATCGATTTTATTATCGTGATCTCATTACGATCTGATTCTTATTATACAGAACTAAGGACATCACAATATATATGCTACAGATAATATAATATGAGAATATACCAAATATTAATCATAAGTAAAAAGATATCACAACATGTCACACGTGTCATCACTCACATGATTGGCTTACAGGGCACTTGTAACTAGTAGTTCCAAAGGAAATAATCTCTGACAAAGGCTCCAGATTCCTTTCTATATTATGGAGAAGATTACAGGAATCTATGGGCACTAAAGTCAAGTTTAGCACTGCTTATCACCCTCAAACCGATGGGCAATCAGAAAGAACAATTCAAACACTTGAGGATTTGCTTAGAGCATATATCATGGATTGGAAGATGAGTGGGATAAGAATATTTCTCTTGTTGAGTTCACCTACAATAATAGTTACCACTGTAGCATTTAGACGGCTCTTTATGAAGCTTTGTATGGGCAGAAGTGTAGAACGCCTATTTGTTGGGAGGAAGTTGGCGATAGGAAATTGTTAGCACCTGATAAAGTGCAGGAGACTACTAAAAAGATTCAAATTATAAGAGAAAGACTAAAGACAGCTCAGAGTTGTCAAAACAACTATGCTGACAATAGAAGATGAGAAATTGAGTTTCAAGTAGAGGATTTTGTATTCTTGCAGGTCTCTTCTTCCAAGAGCGTGATAAAATTTGGGAAGAAAGGAAAGCTAAGCTCTAGATTTATTGGACCATTTGAGGTCCTTGAGAGGATTGGTTCTATCACTTATAAGATTGCCTTGCCACTATCCTTGGGTTATATCCATGATATATTTTATATTTCAATGCTTAGAAAGTATATTCACAACCCTTCTCATATCATTCAGTATGAGCCGATTATAATCGATGACAACTTATCTTATGTGGAAGAATCTATATAGATTCTTGATAAGAAAGAGAAAAATCTTATGGAATCAGGTCATTCCTCTAGTTAAAGTGATATGAAGGCATCATTCTATGGATGAAACAACTTGGGAGCTAGAGGAAGAAATGAAGAAAATCTATCATCATCTTTTCGTCGATGGAGGTATGATAAATTTAGATGACTAAATTTTTATTTTAAGGGGGGGGGGGGGGGGGGGGGGAGAGTGTAATATACCTCATTTCTGAAATATTTATAATGATATATTTTAAATTATTTATAAGGACCTAATTATAAATTTGAGAATTTGTTTAATAATTCTTTTGATTAAATAATTTTATATAAATGTTTATTATTAGGGACCTAAATATGAATCTTAAAAATATGAAATGAATTATGGAAGATTCACATTAAGTTAAGAAAAAAAGAACAAAAAAAAAAAAAGAGGAGGACATGTGTGTCACTACCTAGTTTAAAGTGGTGCCACTTATGCATGTGCATAGGTGACACATAAGCACCTTACATGTATGCTTGCCATATAGTAATTTATATGTTAGCTAAACTAATTAGCAATTAGAGAAGAAAAGGAATTTTGGCTGCAACGTAAACTTGAGAAGAAGAAGAAGAAGAAGAAGAAGAAGAAGGAAGAGGAGAAGAAAAGATTTTGAGATTTTGAGATTTTGATCAAATCCACATATTTGGGATCAGAATCTTTAAAGGTAAGTATTCTATCTTCGTTCTACTAAAATTTATCCTTGTTCTTAGTTTGATTATAAGAAAAATTTGGAACAAATTCGAAATCTCTTTTGCTTGGTTGCTAAAGTGAATTTGTAATATTTTAGAGACCGACTTGTCTACCATGTTGAAGTTGTAACTTTTAGTACAAACCTCAGTTTTAGACAAAACCTATTTTTTTCAAAAATAGATAGATCTTTCTTTTGAAACTAGGTTTGAAGAATTTGGAGTTCATTTGCTAGCCTAAACATTTACTTCTAATGAGCATATGAAATCTGTAAAACAAAATCTGTAGCTTCTGACCTTTCATCATTGGAGTATTTATATCTCCCTGTTGGAGTCTCTGATTCATGAAAACTTGATTCATTAGATAATAAGCTTATAGATCTTTCATTTGATACTAGGATTGAAAGATTTAGAGTCCAAATGACTATCAAATTTTCTCTTTTGTTAGACCTTATGGATTCTATAAAACAGAGATCATAATTTCTGACCTTTAGCTGCCAAATCATCTATAACTTTTTTGTAGAGACTTCCAATTTGTATGAAACTTATTTTACTTGAAATTGATTAGCTTTCCAAAAACACTTTTTTGAGTAATTTAGAGAATGTTTGACCATCTAAATAACTTTATAATTTACCTTCTAAATTCTACCAAAATAGGGATTGTATTAATTTTACCTATACTTGCTTTATCCATTTGAAAACTGAATTCTCTAATGCTCTTGTCTTTGATTCCCTTACATATCGATATATGTTAAGTATTAATCAATTTTTACCTTATATTATTTCATATCGGTGCATGCATGATTCATTATTCCGCATGTGCTTCCGATATATGCCAAATTCATTGCTTATATCCCTTTGTACTCTGGTGTTTGTGGGATAATGTGATAGAACCCCAGAAGGAGCTCTATATATTTTGATCTTTGAGGGGGGATCAATCCTTGGAACACTATAGGGGTTCCTCCCTCCTAGAACTCGGCACAAGGTTGAATAAAAGATGATTATTACTTTATGAAAAGAGGCAGAGGCTACAATCTTATATAGGGCTCAAAATCCTAGCCCTAGGGGGGTGCTTTCTAAGTGAATTCTCCC
Organism: Ensete ventricosum; assembly: GCA_029747655.1. Lineage (NCBI taxonomy): Eukaryota > Viridiplantae > Streptophyta > Magnoliopsida > Zingiberales > Musaceae > Ensete > Ensete ventricosum. The sequence goes on along the minus strand of JAQQAF010000010.1, from coordinate 1,465,823 downwards.
TTTTGCCCCTCCTATAGCTACCATGCCTAAATAAAGGGGGCGACGGCCTAAGTGGCTATACAAGCTATGCCCCTCTGTTAGAAACTCTAGCTAACCAGCCCAATAAGGGGGGGTGGCGGATACGAAGCCCTAAGGCCCTAAAATAAACCCTAGCCACACTTCTTTATAGGATAGAAGTGACTAGGTGAGGTTTTATTACAATCTCACAGGGTTCTTATTAATTACTTCTAGGGTGATTATGACTCAACCATGTTGGAGTCCTATCAAGCCCGCCCTATTTAAATCAACATTGTCCTCAAGGCTAAGGATCTATAAACTTAAGGAACCGAGTCTTTAGCTTCTCATATGATTCCATGTTATCATCAACTGAAATTTGGCCACCAATGAGTATCCCTTTAAAAACCTCGTGTGGAGTATGGGGGAAGCCTCGGGGCGAATTAGGAGTCGACCATCTTGCATAAGGGTGATGCCGATTGCCAACTCTGGATGTGTCTGCTCTAATCATAAATATCTCACCATGACTTGGTGGGGACAACATCATGGTCGTAAGGGTTATAGTTCCACTCGACCAATGTGGTGTATCTTTCTTTACAGTAAGAGGGATGATGTTTTGAGATCTGCGAATGATCCTTCTTTTATTCTGATTTCGCCACTGGAGGGGCTCAATTTTCTCACCGTCTTGAGTCGTAGATCAAAAGTTATCATCAAGGAGGTCTTTGAGCATCATGGTCCAATCCTAGGAAAAGTCATGAAAATCACCTGAGATATAAAAGTGCTGCATCAGCAACCATGGTGAGTTCGGCGAGATATAACACTTCAGAAGTAACTTATGGGAAAAGGATGTAAGGATGTGTCATAGCGGGAAATAAGCACGATCGAACAATCCGTGTCTCTATCATCTCTTGGGCGACCCTCTTATCTTTAATCTTCTGTGGGTTTGTGTAGCTGGCTAAGGTAGGGACCATGCGGGTGGCCGGTTGTGGTGTATCCTTCTCCTTGGGCTCAAGTGTCGTATCTTCAAGTTTCGGTTCTTTAGTGGGCATGATCATTAGAGGTCTCTCCTTTTTACAATGGTGTTCTAGGCTCCATAGTTTATTACAACACCCACATAGGCCCTTTGTTGATCCGTCATGAGAGTCTTCTCTTGTTAATTTCTTCGGCTGAGGGGGTTGGATGACAGTAGGAGGAGGTAAAAGCTTTGGTGCCGCTAGTCAGGGAGCGACCCTAGTCCTCCGGGCTTCATAGTTCAATCACTCCTCTTGATATCGCGTGAAGGAGATGGCTACCTTAAGTGTGTATGGCTGTCGTGCTTTAACTTCTTCCCGAATCTCTGGCTTCAAGCCCTCAATGGAAGTCCTCAATATCTATTTTTTAGACCAATCGTAAGTTTGATTAGATAACCTTTCAAACCTAGTTTGGTACTCTTGGATGGTGGAGGTTTGACAGATCATCGCTAGTTTTTCGTCAAGGTTTTTGTAATTCATTAGTGTTGAAGGTTTATATGCTTTTAGTTAGGATGTGGCTCTCATGCTATGAGCATCTTGATTGAGGTGCCCTTCTTGAAGTTGTGCAAAGGAGATCGATGTCATCGAGGTGTAGGGCTACCGTGTCTTGTCCTCGCTTCTTATCTCCGATGGATTATTTTTATAATTTGAATTTGCACCACGTTATGATCTTATTGGGCTCAGTGATCGGCCCAATCTAAACTCCTCGAAAAGAGCGTGTAATTTAGCATTCATATACATTTCGAAAGCCTCTAATTTAGCTTCGAATAAGCCCACCGATATCATGATGCAAGGATCTCTAACTTGTCAAATAAACCGGTTAAAGAGTGTAGTTGCAATCTTCAGGTTGAAGGCAGCAATGGCAGCAAAAGGATAAGAAAGTGCTGCTATGATGTTGCTGCAAAATTGTTCGAGCTACGATGGTGAAGTCTCTGAGTAGTTGCTGCGTTGATAGAGGATGACAGCCAAGGGTAGCAACAACGGTGGAGGAAGAAGATAACAATAGTAATGTCGGCTGCGGTGCTACGGTGATGCTGCAAGGTCGTCGAGGCTATGATTTTTTAGGTGGCTGATATCTATTGGAAGATGGCAACTAAGAGATTTGAGTCAGAAGGCAGCAATGACGGTGGAGGAAGAAGAGGGTAGCAGTGATGACGGCTCTGGCTGCGGTGCGACTTCGTGGCTGCATGTGGTGTTGGTTGCAGCAAGGGTGCGGCAGCAATAAGAGGAAGATGGGGGCAGCAGAGTGCATAGCTGTTGTGGAGGAGGGGAGTGGCGGTATGGAGTGAGAGACCGCTGCTAGTTATGTTCAATTCGTTGTTGGTTGTGATCAAGATAGTTGGTAGCAAAAGATTACTACGGGCTGTGATGTAGACAGATTACAGTGAAAGATCGCTGTTGGTAGCTTTTTGCCGTAAAGGATCATTGCTAGCTACGATCAAGGAGGATGGCAGCGAGTGGTTGCTGTTGGCAGCATTGTACAGTGAGGGATCGCTGCTGGACATGATCAAGTTGATGCTGGTTGCAATCAAGGTAGATGGCAGCGAGAGATTGCTGCGGCTGTGATGAAAATAGATTATTACAGACGGTTGTTGGTCAATTGTAATGTCTTCGCTCATTGAATCGTTCATTGCTTTTTCTTATTTATATAGATGTTTGGTAGCTTGTTTTGCCTTGATTTTATGTATTTTGGCATAAGAAATGGGAGCGAAAATAGTCTAGAATGCTGTAGAATGATCGCTCGCTGCGTGGAGCCAAAACTACCCAAAACAGCTCTGTTTTGGGGCATTTTTCATGTGTTGTGGTGATAGCTCTTAGCAGTGCAAAATGTCAGCCATCTCAACACCTTGGAACCTCCCGGGTGGCACCGGGCTGGATGGGGCTTCGGGTATATGTCGGGCGTAGGCTTTTATCAATAATTGAACTTGTCATGCGTCTGATATCTTGGGAACCATCATTTGTGGACTTGCGATCATTCTTACAACCCTCTAAAGTCTTGTTTCACTCTCTTTCTCTCTTTTCTCTGCTGCACTCAAGGTGTTCAACGAATTTCTTGTACAACTTCCCTCTTTCGGGACGTCGGGATTTATTTATCGCTCGTTTCTAAGCTAATCAACTTCTTCTTTGCTGGTCCTATGGGACCTGCATGAGGTTGTAAGTGGTCTGACCCTTTGCAGACAAATAATGCTTTGGGCATTTCATGACTTAGGTAATCCCAGTTAAGTTCGGAATAATGGGCAAAGTTGCTTCACGACTTAGGCAATTTCAGCTAAGTCTTCGAGGGTGTCGCATGACTTAGGCAAATTCAGCTAAGTTCATGACAAGATGGCAGAGAAAGATTACTGCAGGTAGTATTTGTGCCGCAAGGGATCGCTACTGGCTACAATCAAGGAGGATGGTAGTGAGAGATTGCTGCTACTAGCATTGTGCAGTGAGAGATGCATGCTGCGGTTAAAGGGATAAGGGAGATTGGGTGGCTGAAAGGTTGGTGAACCGAAGGTGGAAGGCTGTGATTTTTAGGGCTTGTTTTGTGGCTGTTTTGTGTTCGATTCAGGGCTACGGTTTTGTGGAGTTTTGGCTGTGATTTGGTGTGGTTTTAGGCTATGATCTGGAATAGTTGGCAGTAAAGGTTGGATAGGGATCAGTGGGGGTATGCTGCGAATAAGTGCTGGTTGTAGGAGATTACAGTTTTAGGCTATTTTATGACTGATTTGGGTATGGTTTTGGCTATGGTTTGGTAAGGTTTTGGGGCTGTGACGATATAGGGTGAAGGTTAAGGAAAGATGGTTTCAGATTTGGAAGAGATGGCAGCGAAGGTTTGATAGAATTCGATGAAGTTTGCTACAGTGTATGCTACCTTGCATAAGCATAATTATCGTCGAAGAAACAACAGTTTCTCAACAAAATTTCAGCAAACAATTATGAAATTTGGGGCTATGGTGGTAGGGGATGAAGATAAGGAAAACAGAGTTTCATATATGAAAATACAACAATAAAAATCTGATAGGATTCGACGAAAGATTACTGCATATGTGCTATTTTGCCAAACAGAGTTTGGGTCGAAGAAGTAATGAATTCTCGACCTAAATTCTAGAGGAACATCTGAGAAAAATATGCAAAAATCTGTCAACAAATTATCGACGTAAACCATACAAGCTGTCAATCAACACCAGAGCCACGGCCCCAATACGCTCCAAAATCTGATATGGTCCATAGAATCGTGGAGATAGCTTCATCGACGCTCTTGTGTTGATTGACAGCTGCTTGTATGGTTGTAAGAGAAGGTAGACCCAATCTCCTACCGAAAATTCTCACTCACTCTGGTGAGTGTCTGCTTGTTGCTTCATGCGGGCTTGGGCGACAGTTAGGTTATCTTTCAGTAGTTGCAGAAGCTTTTCCTTATAAACTAAGTTTTGGTCGACCTGATCCACTTTAGCCGCACCAATTATATATTTAGGTATTTCAGGGGGCGGTTGGCCATACAATACCTCATAGGGGGGTACATTTAGTTGATGAATGATAAGTTATGTTGTACCACCATTCGGCCCAAGGAAGCCACCTTGTCCACTCTTTCGGCTGGTCACTGGTGAAGCACCATAAGTAAGTCTCGACGCATTTGTTCACCACTTATGTTTGGTCGTTCGTTTGTGGATGATAGGTTGTGCTCATCTTCAATTGGGTGCCTTTTAGTTGGAAGAGCTTGGTCCAAAATTTACTTGTTAACACCCTGTTACGGTCGCTCACAATCGACCTTGGCTTCCCATGTAGTTTTATAATATTTTTCATAAAAAGTTGAGCAATACTAGCAGCGATATAAGGATATCTCACAACACAGAAATAAGCATATTTAGTTAGACGATCTACCACCATAAGGATCATGCTTTTAACTTGAAATGGTGGTAGCCCTTCGATGAAGTCCATGGAGATGTCAGTCCATACTGAGTCCGGTATAGGTAGTGGTTGTAGTTTTCTCGGACTTGCCACCGTTTCACCTTTTTGTTGCTAGCATACTTCACATTTAGATACATAATCATAGATCGATCTTTTCATGCCTCTCCAAAAGAAGTTTTGCTTCACCCTCTTATATGTTCTAAGAAATCCAGAGTGCCCTGCTGAAGGTGAAGAGTGCATCTCATGCAAAATAATTTTGATGCAAGGGGAAGAAGGAATAATCACAATTCAGTCTTTATAGCACAGGTCCTTCGAATCCCAAGTGTAGTGACCCATGGAACCCGGATTCTTATCCAATCTTTCTATGATACCTCGGGTTTCTGGGTCACTCTTCCATTCCTCCCTAATGTCTTTGAGGAAGTCGGTGGAGGGAAGGGAGATGGCTAAAATTTCGGCTTGTCCTGGTACCCGAGATAGAGCATTTGTAATAACATTCTCTTTCCTTTTGTCGATAAATAATTTTATAATCAAAGCTAGGAAGTTTAGTTACCCATCATTGTTGCTCTAGGAAAGATATTTTATAATTTAAAAAATACTTGAGGCTTCGGTGGTCGGTCTTAATCTAGAAGCATCGGCTGATCAAGTAGGGTCTCCACTTCGTGGCAGCATCTATGATGGCAAGCATTTCTTTATCATACACAGACATTTTAAGATGGGAGGGAGATAAAGCCTTGCTAGTGTAAGCAAGAGGTCAGCCATCTTGTATTAGAACAGTCTCAATTCCAACTTCGGATGCGTCAGCTTCAATCACGAAGGTGCGGCTGAAATCGGATAGAGTTAGGACCGACGTCGTCGTCATGGCTGCCTTAAGTCGTTCAAAGGCTGTGGAAGTTTTATCCAAGCATAAGGAGTCTTTCTTCAGTAGGGATGTGAGTGGGGCACTGATCTTGCCATAATCTTTCATGAATTTCTAGTAGTAGCCCTTGAGTCCAAGGAAGCCGTGCAGTGATTTTATTTTCGTAGGTTTCGACCATCCTTGCATTGCTTCGATCTTTGTCGGGTCTACCACCACTCCATCCACTGATATAATGTGCCCTAGATACTCTACTTTTTGCTGTAAAAAGCTACACTTTGATTGTTTAATATAAAGGGTATTCTCCTGAAGGATTGTTAGAACAATTCGCAAGTGCTGAAAATGTATATCAAGTGTAGGGCTATAAATGAGGATATCATTAAAAAATACTAACATGAACTTGCGTAGAAACCTCCAGAAAATATCGTTCATCAAGCTTTAAAAAATAGAAGGAACATTCATAAGTCCGAAGGACATTACCAAAAACTCGTAGTGGCCATTATGAGTGCGGAATGCAGTTTTCGGAACATCTTCTATGCATACCAGAATCTGATGGTATCCGGAATGGAGATCCAATTTAGTGAAGACTCGGGATCCTTTTTGTTCATCCAAGAGCTCATGTACTACTGGTATAGGATATTTATCTTTGACGGTGATTATGTTCAAAGCTTGGGAATCAATGCACATCCGTCACGTACCATCCTTCTTACACACTAGCAACACCGGTGAGGAGTAAGGGTTGCAGCTTGGTCAAATCACTCCGGTGTCGATCATCTCCTTAATGATATTTTTAATCTCATCCTTCTATAAGTGAGGATAGCGGTATGGTCATAAATTTGCCGGAACTTTGCTCGGTAATATAAGGATGCGGTTGTCATGTGGTCGGTTAGGAGGAAGCCCACACTGCTCCGTGAAAACATCCGTGAATTCATCCAGCAAGAGGGCAAGCTTAGGTTATGAATTTTGCACGTTCTCCTCCTTTGATGGTTGTTGGATATGCATCAAAAATCTGCCATATGTCTTTTGTAGCACTTTCCCCATCCGCTACATTGAAACGGTGGAGATATGGCTCCCGCGCTTGCCTCGGAATCTGACCTGTCTCCCTTTACAATAAAACTTCATGATTAGCTTAGAAAAGTTCTAGGAGATGTCACCTAATGTGAGCCATTCAATCCCGAGCACGACTTCATAGTCATCGATGGGTAGAAGGAAGAAATCGGCTACCGTATCTATAAGAACGGTGATAGGTTGCTATTTAAGGAGTCCTCCAACTTTCATTGTCTACGGGTTAGAGTAACCTGCCAGCGCGTGCACTGCATAGTCAGCCAGTTGGGGCACTCCTCCATAGCTTCATCTTTGAGTTCGAGGTCTTCTTCAGATGGTACAGTATCCTCATCCTCTACTGGTTCGATCATGAGGAGCCATTCTTTTTTGCAACGATGTTCTTGGCTCCACAGTTCACCATAATACCAACACAACCCCTTGGTCGATCGTTCACAAAGCTCATCTCTTGTTAATTTTTTTGGTGCGGGGGCTCGGATGATAGTAGAAGGGGCTGAAGGCTTCGGCATGGCTGGTCGGGGAGCGACCCTTGTCCTTCGTACTTTATGGTTAAATCATTCTTCTTGGATTCTTGTGAAGGAAATCACCACTATAAGAGTGTACGGTTGTCGCACCTTTACTTCTCCTCGAATATCCAGCTTTATGCCCTTAATAAAAGTCCCTAAAAGTTGCTTTTCAAACCAATCCATAATTTGGTTAGATAAACGTTCAAACCTGGTTTGGTATTCTTGTATTGTAGAGGTTTGTCGAATCTTTGCCAGTTGTCCGTCGATGTTGTCGAAATCGATTGATCCGAAGTAATTTAGTAGTCCTTCCTTGAATCGTTGCCAAGAGAGAGCTCCATGGGTGTGCTCAAACCAATTGAACCACTGAATAGTGTCTCCCTCAAGATGAATGACAACAATCTCCACCCATGTAGCATCGGTGGTTCGGTAGAACTGAAAATAGCGCTCCACATGCGAGATCCATCCGATCGGGTCTTATTCTTCCCATCTAAGGAAGTCAACCTTCATGCTTGGATTATGTGGATCAGGGATGACGTGACCACACTCTTGAGGATCATCTCATCGATTTGAAGTTTCTTCTTGCTATGATTTCCTCGGGCTCGATGGTCGGCCCATGCTGAATTCGATGAAAAGGGATCAGATCTTTTCCTCCATGCGACTTTCAAAGGCTTCGAACTTGGCGTTGATGGTCTCCTTTGATCCCATGGTGTAGGCCTCTAGATTTGTAATGTTGAGGACTTTTTTCTATTGTTGAGTTAGTGGCATGAGAATTTTTGGAGAAGAGGTGGCCGGTTGGATGGATGGATCGGGTAGATGGAAGTAGGCTGCGGTTAGGGCTGATTTGGGAGGCTATTTGGGATTAGTTTAGAGTGCAGTTTGGAAGGGTTCATAGTGAGGATGGTAGGGTTTGGAGATGAGAGAAAGAGAGTCCAAAAACCCGCAAAAGACAGCACTCAAATCTGATGGAATTCGACGAAGAAAGGGTTATGTACGTGTTGTCCTACCAAACAGAATTTACGTCGGAGAAACACTGAATTCTTGACATAATTTCCAGAGGAAAACCCAAGTAAACTATGCAAAAATTTGTCACAAATCCTCGGTTCAAATGTGGGTAATATCAGTAAATAAGTTTGACAAAATTTCTATAGCATAACGGTAGGAAAGTGGATGAAAAGATGGATGGCAGATTCTTCGTCGTAAAATTCCAGCAATGCATGAAGAGGAATTGCAGCACTATAAGTCCAGTTTTAGAAGGAATTATTTCCAGAGATCAATCTTAGATGAAAGCTAAGATGATCTATGAATTTATGTGAAAGTTTCATTAAAAAAGGATGAGCAAATGTTTGGTTTCAAGAAGTAACAATTGGTTGAAATTTTTCTGTAGTGTTTCCCTTTTGCAACAATGATAACGTTTGCGACGGTAGAATTTTGCAGCAAGGGAAATAGGAAAAAACTTCTCCAACATGTAAGACAAAGGAATAGCAGTAGCAAATAGGCATGGGTGATGAAAATATATCAGATCTCTAATTTCAAACGTAGGGATAGTAGCAGATTGATTTGATCTGCGGCTTGGGGATGATGGTGGCGGCACGTGTTACAGTAATTATGGGAATTACTTCAAAGGGTGGGGGTGGCAGAGATGGCAGTAAGGGTAGTAGGAATGCTGCTCTGATACCAGATGATAGAACCCTAGAAGGAGCTCTACAGATTTTGATCTTTGAGGGGGATCAACCCTTGGAACGCTATAGGGGTTCCTCCCTCCTAGAACTCGGCACAAGGCTGAATAAAAGATGATTCTTGCTTGATAAAAGAGAGGAGGCAACTACATCATTATATAAGGTTCTAAACCCTAGCCCTTGGGGGTGCCTGCCTAAGTAAATTACCCCTTTGCCTTAGGAATTCAAGGATTAAAAATTTCATAGAATGTTCTTAGGAATAAAAAATATTGGTGTTATAGGTTTCTTCTAATATTCTCTTTCCATTGTCCCTTGAGGACCTTCTAGGGGCCATTCTACATAGATTTTACAAGAAGAATAGTAAGAACAATCTTAATAATATGAAGAAGTTTTAGAGAGTTACCATTAGTTAGATTTCCTAGAGATCAAATAAAATCCTTGGTTTTTAAGAGTAGGGAGTCTTCCTTGATGTTTTTGAGGAGAAGAAAGGAGTGAAAGGGGTTTTAGAGAGGGGTGAGGGTGCTTAGGGGGTCAGTTTCACTGCCGACCCTAAGTGACTTTTTATAACCTGGGTCTCGGTTGGTTAAACCGCACACTGAACGATTTAGCCGCGTAGGATCTGGCGGTTCAGTCGCTTAACCGACGGTTCAACTGTTGGTACACATTTTTCCTCTTTCTTTCCCCATTTTAATTTTAACTAAAATAATGTATATGTGCAATAAATAGCTCAAATTAATCAGTGCATTTAACTTGACATCGATCATCAAAGTTCCTCTAAAATTTTAGTGATTTTTCATAAGTTTTATTAACACATCATCAATCAAGGTTATCGTAATATGATAATTAAATGAGAAACGCATCTTCACATGAAGTCATCATAACAAGATATTTTTCAAACAAAATCCAATGATTTTTCTATGTTGAATAATTCTATCATGTTATCAAGAAAATTTTCTTTTAAAGAAAGATGATTTTATATATGATATTTAGGTTCAAAATCAACACTAAACATCAATATAAGTTAATACAATCATATAAATCAATATAATAGTCATCATCAAAATCTTCCTATTATACATATGACTATTATTCAAGTTAGCTAACTTTTCTTTGATCTAATTATAGTATGCACGGGTCATGTATCATTAAGATTAAACATAATGAAAATTTATTTTTATTTTTAATAATTAATCTTATTTGTATTTAGGCTAGTGAGCTTGAAAGAGTGTTAGATCTCAAGTTATATATATCTTGACATCTAAAGTATTATTCGGGGCTCCTAGCTTTAATTTTGAAACAAACCTACAAGAAATATATATTTGATTTAGACACCCATTTTACATTGGGTCCTACATATAGAACTTTATATTTTTCTAATAGATTTTTATCATATGAAGTTCCCTTGGAAACCCAAACTAGTTGGTGTGGATTACATTTTCTATATAGGCATTTGTTTGCCTTATGTCCTATTTTTTCACAAAAATTATATTTGATTTTTAGTGGCACATTTAAGGTAGGTCCTTTTACAAAGATGGTTGGCCTTTGTTGAATATTACTAACAAAGCCTATGTTATTTCTTCTATTAATATGACCCTTATTGGCAATGATCATATTTATGGATTTGTTCCCAGTTTTAAAATTTTCTAATGTTGTTTTAAGCATGATATTTTTTTCCTTAACATTACTTAGCATATCAAATTTAGAACATGGTTTATGTGATACTAATGAATCATGCATTTCGTCAAGTCTACTAACTAACAATTCATGATCATTCTTAAGCAACTTAAAAGAATTGCTAAGTTTTCTAAACTCATCAAAAAAATCATGAAACATATTTAATAACTCCGAAAGTGAAATACTTAAAGACTCACTAACATCATCTTTGTTCGCCATTAGAGCATAGTTAGCAACTTTCTCTTTGGAGTGGTCTTCTTCATCCGAAGAGCTTGAATCATCCCAAGTGACCGAATGTACTTTCTTCTTGTGTGTTGACTTTTTCTTCAAATGAGGATATTTATTTTTGCAATGTCCCGATTTTTTGCATTCATAGCATATGACATTGTTCTTCTTTATTTTTTTTATTTTTATAGTTTTTATTCTTTTTTATAAATATTTTAAACTTTCTTGATGACAGTGTAATATTATGGTCCTCATCACTCGAGGTTTCACTCGATGAGTCATTTGTTGTCTCAACTGCTATATTTTTTCTGTTCTTTGGAAGGGGTTCATCATGCTCATCATGAGCTTTACAGTTTAGTTCATATGTCGTGAGTGAGCCAATCAGTTCTTCAAGAGGCAAGTCCAAAATAGTCGTCATCGTGTCACGGTCCTAAGGTCAATAATGGCACTCGGCTAAGTCTAGAGCTCTCCATTAGGTAGATGTCTTTGAACTATCTCGTTTTGTCCTTATTTGAGCTTCAAACATGACACATGAAAGACTAGATGGATTCAGGAGTCGACGGGTAAGTCCAATCTGTATGCCACTGCCTCGATGCGCTCCATAATCTGGTAGGGTCCATAGAATCGAGGTGAAAGCTTCATGGATGCTCTGGTCTGGATCGATGTTTGCTTGTATGGCTGGAGCCGTAGAAATACCCAATCTCCCATAAAAAATTCTCTTTCGCCTCTGTGTTGATCATATTGCTGTTTCATCCTTGCTTAAGCTGCAGTGAGATTATCTTTTAATTGCTTCAGCATTTTGTCTTTGTCATGTAGTTCCCTGTCTACTTGTTCTACTTTAGAGGTGCCCAACACATATTTTGGGATTATAGGAGGAGGTCAGCCATACATAGCCTCATAGGGTGTAATTTTTGTGGATGAATGATAAGTTGTATTATACCACCACTTAGCCCAAGGGAGCTACTTTGTCCACTCTTTTGGCCGGTCATTGGCGAAGCATCTAAGGTATGTCTCTAAACACCTATTCACCACTTTAGTCTGGCCGTCAATTTGTGGGTGATATATTGTGTTCATCTTCAATTTAGTGCCCTGCATCTAGAATAATTTTATCCAGAATTTGCTCGTTAAGACCCTATCACGATCACTTACAATAGATCTCAGCATCTCATATAATTTTATAATATTTTTCATAAAGATTCGGGTAATGCTGGAAGTAGTGTAGGGATTGCAAACTGCACAGAAGTGAGCATACTTTGTAACGCGATCAATAACAACAAGAATCATACATTTTCCTTATGATGAGGGTAGCTCTTCGATGAAGTCTGTTGATATATCGATCCTTATTTGAGTTCGGGATGGGTAGAGTTGTAGCTTTCTGTGGCTTGCCACTATTTCGCCTTTATGTCGTTGGCATACATCACATTGTGCTACAAATTTAGCAATAATATTTTTCATCCCTTCCCAATAAAAGTTATGCTTAATTCTCTTATAGGTTCTAAGGAACCTAGAATGCTCGGTTGCGGGTTAATAGGACTCTAGCAGGGTTGAGTCCTAATCTTCCTAGAAGCAGTCAATAAAACCTTACTAGATTGTAATAAAGCCACTCCTATCTTATAAAGGAGTATGGCTAGGGTTTAGATTAGCCTTTAGGGCTTAGTGGCCATCACCCTCTTACTGGGTTGGTTGGCCAGAGTTTCCCCCTGCTTTGGTCGGCTATAGAGCCAACATAGTCGCCCCCTGTTCCTATTAAGGCAGGTTGGCTATAGGAAGGGCAAAGGGATAATTTTAGTTAGGCAAGCACCCCCTTAGGCTAGGGTTTTGATCCCTATATAATGATGTAGCCGCCCCCTCTCTTGAAGCAAGCAATTATGAATTTTATTTCAGCCTTGTGCCGAATCTAGGAGGGAGGAACCCCTACAGCGTTCCAAGGGTTGATCCCCCTCAAGGATCAAAATCTATAGAGCTCCATCTGGGGTTCTATCATCTAGTATCAGAGCAGTGATCTTGTTACCCCTGTAGTCGTCTCAGCCGCCTCCACCTTCCTAAGCAGTTCCCATAATTGCTACGACACACGCCTCCACCTTCCACCCCAGCAGCAGATCAAATCAGTCTACCGCTGCCCCCTGCATTTGATCTAGAATTCTGATATATTTTTATAATCCATGCCTCTTCAATACTGCAAGATTCCTTACTTTACACGTTGAAGATTTTTTCCAAATTTTATCCACTGCAAATCTTGTTCGTCGCAAACGTTATCATCGTTGTAAAGGCGAAATGCTGCAGAAATTTTCAGCCAATTTTTGTTCTTGAAACTAAACATTTAATTGTTCTTTTTGGCTGAAATTTTTACACAATTCTCAAGATCAAGTTGGATTTTATCTGGATTTGATTTCATGAAAATACTCCTTCTGAATCTGGACTTATAGCACTACGATTCTTCATTGTACAGTACTGAAATTTTAGAACACAGAATCTGTCTTTTGTCTATTGGCCTCTTGAAACCGAACTTTTGTTCATCCTTTTTTACTGAAATTTTTACACAATTCTCAAAATCAAGTTGGATTTCATCTGGATTTGATTTCATAAAAAAATTCCTTTTGGAACTGTTTTGTTTCTGCAATCTTTGACCATCACGTAGTTTTGGAATTTTACGACGAAGGAATCTACCTTTCGTCTTTTGCCCTATTTCCCTACTGTTATGCTGCCAAAATTTTGTCAAACTTTTTACTGGTATTAAAAAACTCTGAATCAAGGGTTTCTACATAATTTTCTTAAACTTTCCTCCGGAATTTACGTCGAGAAGTCATCGTTTCTCTGACGTAAAATTGGTTCAGCAGGACAGCACATCATAGCACTTCTTTTCACCGAATTCTATCAGATTTGAGTGCTATTTTTTGTGAGATTTTAGAGTCTCTTTTCCTCATTTCCAAACCCTACCATCCTGACCAAAAACCCTTACAAATATTACCCTAAACCGAATCCAAACAGCCCCCAAATCAGCCACTCAAATCAGCCTACTTCCTTATCGATCCACTTACCTTTTTAACCAACTTTCCTTACCGAGACACCTACCTTTGATGCCATCTATCCTAGATCTAAAATCTATTTTCCTAACCTTCATCTACTACTATCACAGCTCTAAAACCACACAATTCGTAGCCTAAACTTCACAAAGCCGCAGCCCCAAATCTGCCCTAAACCGCAGCCTACTTCTATCCAAACCAATTACCCTTCCAAATGGCCACCCCCTTCTCCAAAATTCCCATGCCACTAACCTGACAACAGAAAAAAGATCTCAATATTATAAATCTAGAGGCATATACTATGGCATTAGAGGAGGCTATCGATGCAAAACTTGAAGCCTTTGAAAACCGTATGGAAGAGAAGATGCGATCCCTTTTCGCCGAATTCAGCATTGGCCGACTGTCGAGCCCGAGCTAATCACAACACGGAGAAATTTCAGATCGGTGAGACAATCCTCAAGAACATGGCCACATCATCTCTCATCTCAATAATCCATGCATGAAGGTTAACTTCCCTAGATGGGAAGAAGGAGACCCGATCGGGGGAATCTTACGTGCGGAGCGCTATTTTCGGTTCTATCGAACCGTCGATGCCACACGGGTGGAGATTATTGTCATCCACCTCGAGGGAGATGCTATTCAGTGGTTTAATTGGTTCAAGCATACCCATGGATGACTCTCTTGGCAGCGATTCAAGGAAGGACTACTAAACCGCTTCGGACCAACCGATTTCAACAACATCGACAGACAATTGGCAAAGATTCATCAAACCTCTACAATATAAGAATACCAAACAAGGTTTGAGCATTTATCTAACCAAACTAAGAATTAGTCTGAGAAACAACTTTTAGGTACTTTTATCGAGGGCCTAAAGTCAGAGATCCGAGGAGAAGTAAAGGCGCGACAACCGTACACTATTATGACGGCGATTTCCTTTGCGCGTATCTAGGAAGAACAATTGAACCGCGAGGTACGAAGGACAAGGGTTGTTCCTCGACTAGCCATGCTGAGGCCTACTACTGCCTCTACTGCCATCCAAGCCCCCGCACTAAAAAAGTTGACAAGAGATGAGCTTCGCGAATGATCGGCCAAGGGGTTGTGTTGGCATCGCGACAAACCATGGAGCCATGAACATCACTACAAAAAGGGCCGACTCTTTGTGATTGAACTAGCGGAGGATGAGGACAATAAAATATTTGAAAAGCCCTTGAACCTAAAGAAGAAGCCATGGAGGAAGAGTCCCAACCAGCCGACTACGTAGTGCACGCATTGGCTGACTATTCGAACCCGCAGATGATGAAAGTTGGAGGACTTCTAAAACAGAAACCCATCACCATTCTCATCGACACGGGTAGCACCAATAACTTCCTCAATAGTAAGGTCGTTTTACGTTTGATACTTCAAATCAAAGGTTCCAACAAGTTTGACGTAAAGGTCACCGACGATCGAATCTTTAATTGTGACCAACGGTGCCCGCGGGTGAAACTACTCCAAGACCAAGAAGTGATAGCTGATTTCTATCTCCTACCCATCAATGATTATGAAGCCATACTCGGGATCGAATGGCTCACAACACTAGGTGATATCTCCTGAATTTTTTCTAAATTAATCATGAAGTTTTATTGCAAAGGGAGACAGGTCATGTTACGAGGCAAGCGCGGGAGCCAAATTTCCACCATTTCGTCGCAACAAATGGAGAAAGTTTTGCACAAATCACATGGTAGATTCTTGATGCATATTCAGAAGCCATCTATGGGGAAGAACATACAAAACTCAGATCCTAAGCTTGCCCTTTGCCTGAACGAATTCGCGAATGTTTTCTTGGAGGCGCACGGGCTACCCCCTAACCGGCCGCATGACCATTGCATTCCTATTTTGCCAGCAAACCTCTAACAAATTTGCGATCATACCACTATCCTCACTTGTAGGAGGATGAGATTGAGACTATTGTTAAAGTGATGCTTGACACTGGGGTGATTCGACCGAGCTGCAGCCCTTACTCCTCACCGGTGTCACTAGTGCGCAAGAAAGATGGTACGTGACGGATGTGCGTTGACTACCGGGCTCTAAACACCATCATCGTCAAGGATAAATATCTTATCCCATTCGTAGATGAACTCTTAGATGAATTAAAAGGAGCCCGAGTCCTCACTAAATTGGATCTCCGATCCGGATACCATCAGATTCAGGTATGCACTGAAGATATTCTGAAAACTGTATTCTGCATGCATAATGGCCACTACGAGTTTCTGGTAATGCCTTTTGGACTCACGAATGCTCATTCTAATTTCCAAAGCCTGATGAATGACATCTTCCAGAGTTTTCTACATATGTTCGTATTGGTATTCTTTGATGATATTCTCATTTATAGCCCTATGCTTGATATACATTTTCAGCACTTACGAACTGTTCTAACGATTCTTTGGGAGAATACTCCTTATGTTAAATAGTCAAAGTGCAGCTTCTTACAATATAAATTGAAGTATCATCGGCACATTATATTAGAGGATGGAGTGGCGGTGGACCCGACAAAGATCGAGGCAATGCAAGGATGGCCGAGACCTACAAACATATAATCATTATGCGGTTTTCTTGGACTCTCGGGCTACTACCAAAATTTTGTGAAAGATTATGGCAAGATCAGTGCCCCGCTCATGTCCTTACTGAAGAAAGACTCCTTCTTGTGGTCGGATAAAGCCTTCGCAGCCTTCGAACGACTCAAGGCAACCATGACGATGAAGTCGGTTCTAGTGCTGCCTGATTTCGATCGCACTTTGGTCATTGAGGCCGATGCGTCAGGAGTTGGAATTTGGGCTATTCTTATGCAAGATGGTCGACTCCTAATTTACACCAAGACTTCCCCCACACTTTATATGAGGTTTTTACAGGAGATACTAATTACTACCAAATTTAAAATATAATTGGATACAGGTCCATGACATGAAAGAGGAGTTAAACTAGAAGAATTACAATCCATGCTCATGCCAGATTGGGCTCTCATCATCCTGAACCATACCAGAGGGTAGTCACCATTCCAGAAGAAAGATTGGCTATCACTAAAGACTAACCATGTGGCAGCTCATGCAAGGAAGAAACTTCCCCCTGACAAACGTCGGAGCAGAAGAAAGTTTCCCGAGAAAGATCAAGTCCCCCTTCATCTCCAGCTCCACCAGTATGAAATTCAAGCCTCGAGAAAGTGGTCTCCCTATTTCTTTAGGCCTTGCAAAATTGGGGATCATATTGGGGCCCCAACCTGGAGATCAATCCATGCACCAGATCAAAATTACAGTTGATCCTCCAAGTATCCCACCTCAAATAAAAATTTGAAGACGATGACTCAGCTCAAATTATTCCAACTAACACCTAAGCTGACGAGGAGCTGAAGACCCGGTTCTCTGAGTTCATGGAACTTCAGCCTTAAGGACAAGACTGATTTTAAGAGGGCGGGTTTGATAGGACTCCAACAGGGTTGAGTCCTAATCTCCCTAGAAGCAGTCAATAAAACCCTACTAGATTGTAATAAAGTCACTCCTACCTTATAAAGGAGTATGGCTAGGGTTTAGTTTAGCCCTTAGGGCTTAGTGGCCATCGCCCCCTTACTGGGTTGGCTGGCCAGAGTTTCCCCCTGCTTAGGTCGGCTATAGAGCCAACCTAGTCACCCCCTGTTCCTATTAAGGTAGGTTGGCTATAGGAAGGGTAAAGGGGTAATTTTAGTTAGGCAAGCACCCCCTTAGGCTAGGGTTTTGATCCCTATATAATGATGTAGCCGCCCCCTCTCTTGAAGCAAGCAATTATCAATTTTATTTCAGCCTTGTGCCGAATCTAGGAGGGAGGAACCCCTACAGCGTTCTAAGGGTTGATCTCCCTTAAGGATCAAAATCTATAGAGCTCCATCTGGGGTTTTATCATGGGTGTGGAATGCATCTCTTGAAGGATGGTGTTTATGCAACTAGAATTTGGCACAAGCACAATGCGTCCCTTATAGCGTAGGTCTTTTGAGTCCCAATTGTAATGAGCCACAAAACCTGATTCTTCCTCTAACTTCTTTATGATCTTGATGGTTTCTGGATCATCTTACCATCTTTCCTAATGTCCTCAAGGAAGTTACTGGTCGGAAGTGAAACAGCCAAAAATTCAGCTTGCTCGATTAGTCGTGAAAGCGCATCTGTAATAACGTTCTCTTTCCCCTTTTTCTAAATTATTTCATAATCATATCCAAGAAGCTTTGTTACCCATTTTTGTTGCTTGGGGGAAGATATCTTCTGTTCCAAGAAATATTTCAAGCTCTTATGGTCGATCTTAATTTAGAAGCATCACCCGATTAAGTACGATCTCCACTTAGCCACCGCGTGCACAATCACGAGCATCTCCTTATCGTAAATAGTCATCTTGAGGTGGGAAGGAGATAAAGGCTTACTTGTATATGTTGGGGGGTGACCATCTTGCATTAACACAACACCTATTCCCACTCCGGAGGTATCAGCTTCAATAACAAAAGTCTTGTTAAAGTTGGGTAGTGCTAGCACGGGTGTTGTTGTCATTGCAGTCTTAAGTTTGTCGAAGGTGGTGGAGGCTCTATCTGACCATTGGAAAGCATCTTTTCTTAACAAGGAAGTGAGAGGTGTAGTGATCTTCCCATAGTCTTTCACAAACTTGCGGTAGTAGCCTGTTAAGCCGAGAAAGCATATTTTACGTTCCTTAGGGTCGGCCAATTCTGTATTGCTTCAATTTTGGAAGGGTCCATCACCACTCCTTCCTCTGATATGATATGCCCAATATACTCCACCTTCTATTGAAGAAAGCTATACTTCAATTTTTTGACAAAAAGGACATTCTCTCGAAGAATCGTCAAAACAAGTCGTAAGTGCTCAAAATAACTTTCAGCAGAAGGGCTGTAGATAAGGATGTCATCGAAGAAAACCAACACAAACTTAAGATAATTATGGAAGATATCATTCATAAGGCTCTAGAAGGTGGAGAGACTATTGGTGAGACCGAAGGGCATTACTATAAATTCGTAGTGGCTGTTATGCATCTGAAAGATGGTTTTTAGTATGTCTTCTTTCCATACTTATATCTGATGATATCCGGATCGAAGGTCCAGTTTTATGAAGATTCGTGCTCCCTTTAATTCATTAAGCAATTCATCTACTACTGGAATAGGGTACTTGTCCTTGACAGTTATACTGTTGAGAGGTCTGTAGTCGATACATATTCGCCATGTCCATCCTTCTTTCATATAAGGAGTACCGGTGAAGAGTAGGGGCTGTAACTCGGCCGAATGACTCCTGTTTCGAGCATCTCCTTTACAATTCTTTCTATTTCATCCTTCTATAGATAAGGGTGCCAATATGGTCGAGTGTTTGGTGGAGGTCTGCCCGAAAGAATCGGTATCCGATGATCATGTTGGCGGCTAGGAGGTAGGCTATGCGGTTCGTCAAATACATCTAAAAATTCAGCCCTCCCCTTGGATTGCTGCTCAAGTTGTACTAAGAAGCCGTTGCATGCTTTGTGCAAGACTTTCTCCATTCGTCGTGTGTAAATCGTTGATATGTTGCTCACCCGTTTGCCGTGTAGTACCACCTATTTTTCTTGGTTGTAAAACTTCATGATTAATTTCCAAAAATTCTAGGAAACATTACCTAATGTCATTAGCCATTCGATGCCAAGCACGACTTCATAATCATCAAGAGGGAGGAGGAAAAAATCTGTAATTATTTCTTGATCATGCAGCAAAAGCTTCACTTACGGGCACCGGCGATCACACTTCAGAAGTCGTCCGTCGGCAACTTTAACATCAAACTTTCTACAATCTTCAATAGATAAGGCCATCTGGATAGCAACCTTGTTGTTCATAAAATTATTAGTGCTTCCAGTGTCAATGAGAATGGTAATTGGTTGTTATTTCAGAAATCCTCCCACTTTCATCGTTTGCAGGTTCGCGTAGCCGGCAAGAGCATGCATTGTAATATCAACCGATTGCTCTTCTTCCTCCGTGACCTCTTTCTCATGCTCCTCGACTTCCTCCTCCACATCTTCACGAGGTTCAATTAATAGGAGGTGGCCCTTTTTATAGCGATGATCGTGACTCCATGGTTCATCACAATGCCAACAAAGCCCCTTTGCTGATCAGTTCGTCGTAATGCCAACGATCCTTTTTGCCGTAATATATTTCACCCGAATCCAAGAGGAACGACTGAACCAAGATGCTCGAAGGATGAGAACCACCCTTAGACCAGTAGCATATAAACCTCCCTCTGCTCCCAGCCATTCTTCACTACCAAAAAAATTAATGAGAGGTGTCACATGACAGATTAGCGAAGGGCCTTTATTAACATTGCAAAGAACTTTAGAGCTACAACCATCACTGCAAAAAAGGGGAGCTTTCCATGAAAAAATCTATTAAAGAATCTAAAGAAGAGGTTCAGGAACCTGTGGAAGAGAACATGAAGGAGGACCTGTATCCGGCCGATTGCACGACTCACACTTTAGCCGGTCATGTGAACCGGCAAATAGCAAAAGTTAAAGAATCCTTTAAGTAGCAACCTGTCACAGTCCTCATCAACAATCCTATGAATAGCATGGGAGCATAAGTGACTGTATGTGAGAAATATGGTAGCGAAGTAATGACGATCTCAACATAACGCTTACAAAAGCTTGCTAAAATTTCAGGCGCCTCTGTCGAACCGAGCCGACTACTTCCTACCAGGCTATACAATCTTCATATGCTGATCTTGCAGGAGGAACCACTAGTACATATTTAGCCATATTGCTGTCAACATCCTCAGAGGGCCGAAGTTAAAAGGATCTTCCAAAAGACGCAGGAGACACAGATCATTTGGCCACGACCTTCCCTTGAAGGGACACTTTATCTCTAAAAGCTTTACCTCTTTGTCTGCAGGTATAAACTCTTCCTAAAGTGCCACATCTAGTCGTACCATCTATGGCTTCTGAAGCACTCCCAGATCTCGGGCTACTTTCATGACTTCTCCAAGGAATGGACCATAATGCTCAAAGTCTTCCCTGATGATGACCACCGATCCACGGCCCACGACCGCAAGAAGATTGAGTCCTTCCAACGACAATATCAGCATTGAATCTGTGACACCAAACTTTATTGGATGAGATCAAAATTCAAAAGGAACAGAAGAAAGGCATCCATAAGTCCACCATCTACAAGATCCTCACAGTCACGATGCCATCTACATCAGTGCTAGCATTACTCGATCGTGGCAATGTGTTCGTAATTGGAGCAAACATATCAGGAATTGGGATCGGCACCACCGTTATGCAAGATGACCGACTCCTAATATACACCGAGGCTCTCCCAATATTTCACACGATGCTTTTGATCTATAAAGGGATATAATTGCTACTGTATTTGAAGTTTTGCATGATCCACGTCAACAGCACAAAGGAGAGATGAAAATAGGCTCGGTAAACTTACAGCTCCTACCCTCCTTGGACTCAGAATTGGCTCACATCACTAGGGACCTTATCAAACGGGAGCAATTATTCCAAAAGAAAGCTCGGTTACTATTAAAGAATAACCAAGTGACAGCCCATGCAAGAAAGAAATAGCCCCCCGACAAATATCGAAGTAGAAGAAAGTTTGACGTTGAATATCGAGTTTCTCTTTATCTCCAGCACTACCAATAGAAAATGTGAGCCTCAAAGAAGTGGTCCCCTTGCTCCTTTGGCCCTTGCAAAATTGGGGATCACAATGGAGCCATGACTTAAGGATCAGATCAGTACATCAATTTAAAAATATAACTGATCCCCCAAGTATCTCATCACAAATGGAAGTTTGTAGAGGATAACTCAGCCTCGATTTATCCACATGACACCCAAGTTGATAAGGAGGCCCAGGTTCAGCTGATGATTATATAGGATCATGGGATCACGATACGTCACCGTCTAGTCACTACTGTTGATGCTGGGCCAGAGGAGTAGGATGTGCATACTATAGGGCCTCGAGGGACCCTCGTAAGAAATTACAGATCATGACCTAAAGACATGGAGCTCAGCCTTGAGGACAAGGCTGATTTAAAGAGGGCGGGTCTGTTAGGACTCTAGCTAGGGGGTCTTAATTTAGTTTCATTTGAAGAGGGCAAACATGTAAATCCTATCTAGCCAACCCTTATTAAAGAGGTGAGGAGGCCGGCTAGGTTAAGATTAGTTTGGAGGAGGATATTTTGAGGGAAGAATAAAATACATGTCACCCTAATTAACCACCCATTATCCTAGTTAAAGAGGGGTTGGTCGAGGAGGGGTTATGTTAGAATAGGATTAGGATTAGTTTGGAGGTTGCTTCTTAGAATTGGAGTTGGAGTTGTTGGAAGTAGGAGTTGCTTCTTAGAGTTGGAGTAGGAGTTGTTAGGAGTAGAAGTCTTAAGTAGGAATCCTATTAGGAGTTGAGGTTTAGAAGCCCTATAAATAGCCTTATATTCTCTCCTCTTTCATCATCAATAGATCAATAATGTTTCAGCTATAGTGCAGAAATCCAAGGGGGGAGGAACCCCTATAGAGTTCCAAGGAGATCGATCTCCTATAGTGATCACCCCAAGCTTAGAATCTACAAGGGTTCTAATAGGTAGCTGAGAAGCTTACCAGGAGTTGGGAAGGTCTTGAAGTGGATTTGTTGGCCACTATGATTATAATTAATTAAGTTATAGTTAGCATCGTGCAGGTTAACTATCACAGTAAAAAAAAATTAAATATTAGACATGAACCCAGGATTAAGCTTAGGCATCAGGCCAAGGTTCAGATGATGCAATGGGACCTCGCTAGGAGCTCACTAGGAGATTCACAGAAGGGATCGGGAAGCTCGTTGGGAACACGCTGAGAGATCGCTGAAAGAAGACCATAAGACTCATCGTAAGAATGCCGGAGGCTACCGAATTGGTGAGAGTTAGGTATTAATTTAGCTTGTTGGTCATTAAGAGTTGTAATCATTGGGTCATAGTTAGGGATTGAGTCATAATTGAGTTTGATTTAGAAAGAATTTAAATCAACTCAATAAGATAACCGGGTCCCCTATGGGGTTTGATTGAGCTCAAGTTGAGCTCAATTTAGTTGACCAAAGAATTGATCAACATCAGGTTCATGTCAGAATTCAAAAAGTGGAGGAAACCACTTTTTCGGAGATTCCAACGGCTGAACCACCAGTGAGCGATGGGTGTACCACCGCCCAGGATTTCGAGCGGTTGTCAACAGCTTAACCGTCCAGGTTGGGCGGCTGAATCGCCCATACCCTAGATTCTGGGTACTTTTGACGGTTGACCCGCCCAGGCCTGCAGTTGAACCGCCCGTATCCAGATTTTTCGGGTATGTTTGAATTTTGGCTCTAATTTCTGAAGCCATTTGGGGCCTATAAATATCTCAAGTTTTCATGCATTCAAAATAATAATTTTATGGATTATTCTGTGAAAAAATTATGTGTGAATTGTAAGAAAAAGAAAAGGGGAAGGGAGAGAGGTTAGAGTTCGAAAATTCTTGAAGTCTCCCTTGTAAGCAAGTTGTAAGGGTTTGGTCTTCACCCAAAGAAGACCGGTAGTGGACGTTGGTGTGCCTCAAGGAGGAGGACTTGGGAGTGGACGTAGGCCAGTAAGTGCCGAACGGCTATAATTGTGAGTGTTTTTACTTGTTGCATTTACTACTTGCAATTGTCGAATTCTTAATCATTTTGAACTAAATTCCAATAGACGCTTCCGATTTTTACTTACTCTTTGAAAGAAAAGTTTCAAGTCAAGCATTTCCCTTCGATGTTGCTTATCTTTTTATTTGGATATGCTTGTTCCTTCTTAAGTCATTTTTAAGCAAGAAACTTAGCATTTTCTTTGAATCATTCACTTATTATGAAAAGCTTCGAATTTTCTATCTTGCTTAAAGTGAAAAGTATTTTTGTTAAAATGAGAATTTACAAGTGCACTGATTTACCCCCACCTCTTAGTGCTAATTGATCCTAAAAAGTTTATCATGAAATTTTTCAGCCATGAGAAACAAGAGATCCTATGCGGGAAACGTGGGAGCGACGTAACAATAATTTGCATGCAGCAAATGGAGAAAGTTTGGCACAAAGTGAATAGCGGCTTCCTAATGCAACTTGAGTAGCAATCTACGGGGGAGCCAACAAAAATTGAAGAGCTAAATCTACTTCACTTGCTTGCTGAGTTTTTAGATGTCTTCGCCGAATCGCGCAGCCTACCTCTTACCCGACGGCATAACCACCTAATTCTGATTCTCCTGGGCAAACCAGTAGCAAACAATTGGCAATATCATTATCCTTACCTCTAGGAAGCTGAAATAGAGATGATTGAAAATGAGATGCTTGAAACATGGGTCATCCGCCCAAGTTACAATCCCTACTCTTTGCCGGTGCTAGCTTTACCCAACTTCGACAAAGTGTTTGTGATTGATACATCGGGAGCTAGAATTTATATTATCCACATGTAGAATAGTTGACCCCTAGCCTACATCAGCAAGGTCCTCTCTTCATGCGAAAATGCTGACTAATGCTGAATTTGTGGCTTGGCATGATATAGGTCAACGACACAAAGAGGAGATGAAGATAAGTCCTGAAAAAATGTAGCTTCTACTCCCTCTAAACATAGATCAGGCTCACATTACCATGGACTCTACCAGAGGGCAGCCACCATCTCAGAGGAAAGCTTGGCTACCATTAAAGAACAGTCACACGCCAGCCTGTGTAAGAAAGAAACAGCAGCCCGACAAACGTAGAAGGAAGTTTGCTATTGAAGATCGAGTCTTCCTTTATCTTCAGCCCTACCAATAGGAATCAATGAAGACTCGAGCCTCATAAAAGTGATCTTCTAGTTTCTTTGGACCCTATAAAATTGGATATCACATTGGAGCCTTAATTTATAGATCGAATCTACACACTAATTCAAAATTGTAACTAATCCTCTGAGAATCTCACCACAAATGGAAGTTTAGAGAGGATGACTCAGCCCAGATCTATCCACCTAACACCCAAGTTGATAAGGAGGCCTAGGTTTAGCTGATGATTGCATGAGATCGCAGGATTGTGACGCATCACCATCCAGACACTACTACTAATGCTGGACTACAAGAGCATGGTGCACAATCTATAGGGGCCATGAGGAAGCCTCACGAGGAGCTACAGATCAGGACCCTGAGTCATGGAGTCTCAGCCTTGAGGACAAGACTGATTTGAAGAGGATGAATCTATTAAGACCCCAACTGAGTCAGGTCCTAGTCGATTGAGTCGAATCCTTAGATTGAGCCTGGTTGGCCAACTTAGACCCGACATTAGGTCAGCTAGGAGAATATTTGAGTCTATTCTAATAAATATGTCAAAATCCTAGTATGATTAGGATTCAACTGAACTGGAGTCTGATTAGAAGTCGGAGTTAGATACGTGTAAGAGTCAATTGAGTCATGAATGTAATAAACCCTAATCTAGCCGCCACTCCCTAGTAAAGAAGTAGTTGGCTAGGGTTAGGGAGGAGTCCTTTTATGGGATGGGAGTCTCCTAGACAACTTCTCCTCTTAAGAGAGGTTGGCTAAGGTAAGAGGGGGAGAGTCCCACTTTTCTTGGACTCTCTCTTGGGTGGAATAAGAATAAAATTAGGAGTTGGAGACCCCTATAGCTACCAGCCACATCATGGTTAGGAGTTAGCTAGGGGTTAGGAGTTGAGGAGAAGAAGAGTCTTGGTTTAGTAGGAATCTTGGATTACTTGGAGTAGAAGTTGATTAAAAGTTGGAGTTTGTTAAAGTAGGAGTTCTATTAGGAGTTAGAGTTTAGAAGCCCTATAAATAGATTGTATTCTCCTCCCTTTTCAACATCAATAGATCAATTATTTCAGCCTTTGTGCAAAAAACTAAGGAGGGAAGAACCCCAATAGAGTTCCAAGGAGGTCGATCCCCTATAGAGATCACCCCAAGCTTAGAAGTTGTAAGGTTTCTAACAATTCTACAGTTATGAAAGGACAATGTTGCAGCCACACAAGCATGGATGAAGCAACAAGCTGACAAATATCGAAGTGAAAAAGAATTTGTTGTAGGAGATTGGGTTTTCCTTCCTCTTCAACCGTACAAGCAGACATCTTAAAAACCTGATCTTGTATTAAGTTGTCCCCTCATTTTTTTAGGCCTTATAAAATATTAGAGTGCATTGGAGCGATTGCCAACTGATTGGATGTCCCAGCCGGTTCGAAGATACATATGGTTTTTCATGTCTCTTGCCTCAAGTTGAAGCTAGGAGAAGATGAGATAGCACAAAGTCATTTACCTAACATCTCTACTGATGGAGAAGTTTAGGTTCAACCGGAGGCTATCTAGACCGCAGGATCGTGATGTGTTGGAGATGCCCTTTGACTGAGGTGTTGGTATAATAAGTTAATTTACCTCCTGAAGATGCTACACGGGAGTCCTACGAAGCACTACAAGCGAAATACCCGGTGTTCGTTGATACTCAGAATTGAGGACAAGGCTGATTTGGAGAGGGCGGGTCTGATAGGACACTAACAAGATCAGGTCCACATCTATTGAGTCATGTTCTCTATTTAGTCATGTTGGTCGGTCCAATCAAGTCAATTAGGAGTCTATTTGATTAGGAGTCCAAGTAGGAGTTGGATTTGGCTAGGAGTCTCTATAAATAAACACTTCAGTTTGGGGAATGAAAAAACTTTTGATTTCAACCTATTGGCCAAAATCCTAGGAGGGCTGATCCCTTATAGAGATCAAGGATGCTCGATCCACTATAGTGATCACTTATCTCTCTCCTTTTATAGAAACCTAAGGGTTCCTATCATCATCTAACACCTTAGCACAAGGATGTCTTCCTCCTCCAACAAGAATATGATTTCTCCTATCGAGGCACCTTCTTCTGATAATGAACTTCGGATTACTTTTCGTCCGACCCCCTGATGTCAGCAAGGTGTGGAGAAACTGACTACCTCCTTGTGGAACTGTTTGTGATGGCACTACCCTTCCATCCACGAGGGGGGGGGGGGATGGCTGGTTGGCCTTCCACCCCCTGGGGGGAGGGCATCCTGGAGGATCCGCTAATGGTGATTCCTTCCTTGAATGATAATGTTTCGATGAACAAAGGTCTCTACACCTTTGGTCCATCAGTTGCCACTACCCTTGGATGCTCACCTCCATCTCCAAATGCCCTATTGAGGCCCCACTGCAAAGGGCTAATGTAGACTCAATGGTCATGGGAGGAGGTTGAGGTGGCCGCCACCTACTATCGGGAATCGCTTAGCTCCACCTTGGCCGGGATGATATACCATTGCCCTTCGGAGGTGTTGGCGGATCTCAGCTCCTACCACGAAGTCCTTGCAAGGCTTCTCTAAGACATCTTTTATTGCTCTCATATGTCCTTTCTAAGCATCTTGCTACTATCCTCATGTAGCACCATCACCACATGATAATGCTCACTGATCATTTGCAAGGGATGAGGGAGTTGTTCGACCAACTCTCTAGGGATAATGTTGCCTTGCAGGCCAAGGTAGGGCTTCTTGA
Organism: Ensete ventricosum; assembly: GCA_029747655.1. NCBI lineage: Eukaryota > Viridiplantae > Streptophyta > Magnoliopsida > Zingiberales > Musaceae > Ensete > Ensete ventricosum. The sequence continues at coordinate 1,438,397 of JAQQAF010000010.1, read as the reverse complement.
GGAGGAGAAGAAGGCGATGGAGGCCTAAGCCACTGAGCTATCCTTATAGCTGGCTCAGACCCACCTCCGAACTATAGAGGTGGAATAGCGCCTCACTGAGGCACTCAATGAGGCCAACTCCTAGGTTGACGAGTTGAACTTGGAGTTAAGCCTAGCCCTCCATCATGTTGAGGAGGCTAATGTTGAATCCTGAATTTTGATGATGAAATCAACTGATGAGATTATGGACCAATAAGCTTTTGAAGATAAATAAAGCAAGAAATCTTCGATTACTGACATAAACCATCATACGACAAATTGTCGAAGTAGGAAAATCAGATGTTGGGCCAAAAAGTATCATGTTAGAGATTGGATGTCAGGCCAGAGGATTAGTCGATGTGCCGAAGGATGGATTTCGTGCAATGAGTTCGGGCATCAGGTCAGAAAGATCAGATATTACACTGTAAGTCAATATGCCAATAGATCGGGCAATACGTCGAAAGAAAGGATGATGCGCCAGAGGTTCGTATGAAGTGTCGGATGATCAGATAATATGTTAGAATGCTGGACAACATGTTGAAAGCTTCATGATTATGTTAGATATGTGATTAGAGTGGTTAAATCTTGATTAAGGTTGTTTGTGATCAAATTGAGTTAGTATTAGGTCGGAACTATGCTAATGATACAACCCCAAAGGAATTCTATAGAGATTTGATTTTTGAGGAGGATCAACCCTTGGAATACTGTAGGGGTTCCTCCCTCCTAGTAGTCGGCCACAAGGTTGAATTGAAGATTGATCTTGCTTATTCCAAAAGAGGTGGAGGCTACATGCTTATATAGGGCTCCAAACCCTAGCCCTAAGGATTGCTTCCTAAGTAAATTAACCATTTTGCCCTCCACTCTAGTCGGCTTGCCTTGTAAGAGGCGGCGGCCTAGGGGGCTGCACCAAGATAGGCACCCCTGTTAGAAATCCTAGCCGACCTGCCAAGTAAAGGGGGCAGTAGCTAGGAAGCCCTAAGGCCCCATATATAAACCCTAACCACTCTTCTTTATAGGATAGAGGCGGCTAGGTGGGGTTTATTATGATCTCGATGGCTAGGAAGCCCTTAGGCTTCATGACTCCTTCCCCAAAACTGACTCCTCAATCAAAGGGGATGATGGAAAGATTAGGAGGATATTACATGACTCAAGACTTTATTGACTCCTTGATTTATTGAGCTTAGGACCCATCCAAGCTAGGGTCCTAATAGCCAACTTGATAAGAAGCCCATTGGGCATGAACCAAGCCGAATTGGGCCTATTGATTAAATATATTTCCAATATAGATTTATTGATTGAACTTTTAAAATCATATTTTATTTATTATAGCACTAATTCACCTCTCCCTTAGTGCCATCATGATCCTAACAGCTGAGGTATACGCAGAGGAGGCATGTTATAAGGCGACCATAGCAAAAGACATGATTGCCGATAGTGTCACGGAGAGTGAGTAGAAGATTGAAACCCTCCACCGTGAGCTGAAGGATGCATATTAGCTGCTGATTACAGGTGCCCTATAAGCTAATCACATGAGTGATGGCACATGTGACACGCTATATGCTAGTTACAGGTGCCCTGCAAGCCAATCACGTGAGTAATGGCACGGGTGACACATTGTGTAATCTTTTTGCTTAAGATTAATATTGGCATATTCTCACATTATATTATTTGTTGCATATATATTGTGATGTCCTTGGTTCTGTGCAATGAGAATTGGATCGTGATGAGATCATGATAATGAGATCGATTCACCTTTAAACACAGATCCTAAATAATCCTAGTCATTGGTTACTCGAGATGGACATTGAGATAACCAGACAGATCGGTGTACTATATACCCCTCCATATGATGTAGGCGGTTGGTCTCATAGCCACTTATGTGGAGACACTAAGGATATAGTACAGGTGCTCATTGGAGAATGAGTTCGCTGATTGATCCACTTATGGATTACTATATGGCTAATGATACCTAATGTTAGACAGCGATTCCATAGTCCAAATTATGTATCTGGTCCTTAGACTTGAGACACCAAGGATGCCTTGTATGAGTACCCATTTCTTTGACGCCAGACTTACAGGTTTGGAAAGTTCTAGATCTGGTACAGTTGGTTATCGGGATTGGTAGCCAACCTTATGAAAGCAATTGAGTATCAATAGATGATCATCCACTCTCGGTATCACGAGAGGAATATCCCATATGTGCTTGCTCAAACAAATTCCTGACCAGGGTCATTCAGATTTAGAGAGAAAGAGTTCTCCGAGAGAATCTGATTAGAGCGAGACTATAACGAATTCTATATGTGGCCTGACAGTACCATATCCAATATACAATCTCTAGGATATTAGTTGGATGAACGATTATAGATACACGGTAATTATGGACATACAGGTCCGATGGATTTGATCCCTCTTATACCATCTGGGGACTATGGTGTAGTGGCCTAGTACGTCCATAGTCGATGAGTCGAGTGAATTATTATGTGGATAATAATTCACTATATTAGAAGGAGTTCTGATGGGAGTGACTCACGGCCAACTCGGTATCGGGCCTAGAGGGTCACACACATATGGTGGATGCTTCAGCGAATAGCGGATTGGATGGAGATCTAATTAGCCCCTATTCTCATTAGATGAGACCTATGCTGATGGGCTCTTTGATTAAGGCCCAATTAGAGGCCTAAGGAGATTATTGGATAGAGATCCAATAATGCAAGGTTAGTGGGTTATTGGATAGAGATCCAATACCCACTAAGGAAGGAGCCTTAGGGTTTTGGTGGCTCTCTATAAATAGGAGGGGAGACTTATGATTGATAGGCTGTAGCTTTAGCCACCACCTCCTATTGTCCTCTCTCCCTCTGTGCAAGAGTTGCGAGATCAGATTGGAGGAGTTTTGCTGTAAAGATCCATCGTGTGGATACCGCTAGAGAGGAGGACGCTTGACCTCCTTCATCTTCTCCATCCGGATCTGGAATACAAGGATATACGATCTCCCTAGGTAAAATCACTCTCTCTCACATCATAAATTTATTGGTTTTTGCATTTTTCTCGCGACCCCAATATTTTGCATGACGATTTGATTTGCGTGGGAAACCAGTTTTTTGTTTTGATTTCCGCTGCACATGTGATGCACCCGCTGAGGTATCCCAACAGTGGTATCAGAGCCATGATTTTTGTACGAAAGATTGGTTTTAAACTGCGTGTGATGAGATTGAATGGCGTAGAATTGTTTTGCGCATTCTTGCTACATTTTCGCAGCGAAGGCAGCGAAGTGGAGGGGCGGCCAGCCCGCATGCAGGGCTGGCCACCCATGGCTAGGCCGCGGCCAAGGCCCCCTGCAAGGGGGCAGCCAGCTACGGCCAGGGCCAGCCCGCAAGGGAGGCCGGCGCCACTCGCAGGGGCAGCAGCCCGCTAGGGAGGCCGGCGCCGCTCTCTGGGGTAGCAGCATGCTGGGGCGGTGCTTGCGGGCATGGCCGGCTGCGGCCAGCCCATAGGGGCGGCAGCCGCCCACAGGCACACCCACTTGGGCAAGTCGGGTAGGGAGGAAGGGTAGAAGAGAAATTTGGCTTTAGGGAGGACCCTCCCTAAGGTTAGGGTTTAGAGCCCTATATAAGCATGTAGCCTCCACCACTTTTGAATAAGCAAGATTAATCTACAATTCAACAATTTGGTCGACTATTAGGAGGGAGGAACCCCTATAGCGTTCCAAGGATTGATCCCCCGCAAAGATCAATCTGTATAGAATTCATTTGGGGTTCTATCATCTAGTATCAGAGCATCGATCTTGGTGCTCTTGCTGCCCTTCCTGTCGCCCACCATCTGCCAAGCAATTCCCACAATTGCTTTTGTTAACGTCGTCTTCACCGTCATCTCCCTTGCCGCAGATCAAATCGATCTACTACCACTGCCATCAATTGCATCAGGGACCTAATATTTTTCTATCACAAATACCTTTTGCGATCGTAATTTCTTATCTAAAAAATACCAAGAAAAAGTTTTCATCTACCCCTTGCTGTGAATTCTTGTCATCGTAAAGTCATCATCTTTGTGAATGAAGGAACATTGTAGAAATTTTCAGCCACCTAATTGTTGCCTTTAATCCGATCTTATTGCCATCTTTTTGAACGAAAATTTTTATACACTTCATTGATCAACTCAGTTTTCATCTACGTTTGATCTAATGTTGGAATCATCTTAAAAACATCCTTATGTTGCTATAATTCTTCATCGCAAACTGCTGATTTTTCACCGAGAATTCTGCTATCGTAACTTGCATCACTTTTTCTCGTTGTCTTGCTGCCGAAATTTTTTGATCTATTTTGTCATCCTTGCCATTATCAAAACTGAGATATTGCTATCAATTTCCTCCTAAAAATTCTCAATTTATTGCTAGAAATTTCATCGAGAAACCATTGTTTCTTCGACAATAATTCTGCTTCTACAAACCAGCACATAATCGCAGCATACCTCCACCGATCCCTATCAAACCCTTGTTGCTATCAACCACAGATCTCAAACTCTCTTCCCACCCTCCATTCACTATCATCATAGCCCCAAAATACCATCAAACCATAGCCCAAATCGCACCCTGAATAGCAACCTATTAAGCCCCAAAATCGCGGCCTTCAACCTTCAGTCCACCAATCTCTCGACCACCAAATCTCCCTTTGTCCCTTCAACCGTAGCATGCATCGCTACTGCACAATGCTGCCAGCATCGATCTCTCACGGCCATCATCCTTGGTCGTAGCCAGCAATGATCTCTTGCTGCACAAACACTACCAACAGCGATCTCTCGCAGCCATCTACCTTGATCGCGGCCAGCAACGATTTGATCGACCATCAGCGATCTCTTGCTGCACAATGCTGCCAATAGCGATCTCTCGTGACCATCTTCCTTGGTCATAGCCAGCAATAATCTCTTGCTGCACAAACGCTGCTAGTAGTGATCTCTGATAGAACCTCAAAGGAATTCTTTAGAGATTTGATCTTTGAGTGGGATCAACCCTTGGAACACTATAAGGGTTCCTCCCTCTTAGAAGTCGGCCACAAGGCTAAATTAAAAAATGATCTTGTGTTAGGAAACCTCAGTGGTTGCATCACATACACAGCGAAAATCAAAACAAAAATAAGTTTCCCACGCAGATCAAATCGTCGTGCAAACGATTGGGGTCACGAGAAAATCATAAAAACTAATAAAACCGTAATGTGTGAGAGATTGATTTTACCTAGGGAGATCGTATATCCTGTATTTTCAGATCTGGATGGAGAAGATAAAGGAGGTCAAGCGTCCTCCTCTCTAAAGGTATCCACACGATGGATCTCTACAACGGAACTCCTTCAATCTGATCTCGCAACTCTTGCGTAGAGGGACGGAGGAGAATAGGAGGTGGTGGCTAAAGTTACAGCCTATCAACCATGACTCCCCTCCTAATTATAGAGAGCCACCAAAACCCTAGGGCTCCTACCTTAGTGGGTATGAGATCTTCATCCAATTACCCACTAACCTTGTATTATTGAATCTCTATCCAATAATCTACTGAGTCATCTAATTGGGACTTAATCAAGGAGCCCATTAGCATAGGATCTCATCTAATGAGAATAGGGGCTAATTAGATCTCCATCCAATCCTCTATTCGCTGAAGCATCCACTATATGTGTGTGACCCTCTAAGCCCGATACCGAGTTGGCCGTGAGTCACTCCCATCAGAACTCCTTTTGATATAGTGAATTATTATCCCCATAAAAATTCACTCGACTCATCGACTATGGACGTACTAGGCCACTACGCGATAGTCCCCAAATGGTACAAGGGGATCAAATCTATCAAATCTGTCTATCCACAGTTACCATGTATCTATAATCCCGCATCCAACTAATATCCAACTAGTATAGATACACGGTAATTGTGGATAGACAGGTACGATGGATTTGATCCCCCCTGTACCGTTTGGGAACTATGGCGTAGTGAACTAGTACGTCCATAGTCGATGAGTCGAGTGAATTATTATGGGGAGAATAATTCACTAGATCATAAGGAGTTCTGATGGGAGTGACTCACGGCCAACTCGGTATCGGGCCTAGAGGGTCACACACATATGGTGGATGCTTCAGTGAATAGAAGATTGGATGGAGATCCAATTAGCCCCTATTCTCAATAGATGATACTCTATGCTAATGGGCTCCTTGATTAAGGCCCAATTAGAGGCCTAAGGAGATTATTGGATAGAGATCCAATAATGCAAGGTTAGTGGGTAATTGGATGGAGATACAATACCCACTAAGGCAGGAGCCCTAGGGTTTTTGGTGGCTCTTTATAAATAGGAGGGGAGACTCATGGTTGATAGGCTGCAACTTTAGCCACCACCTCCTATTCTCCTCCCTCCCTCTGCGCAAGAGTTGGGAGATCAGATTAGAGGAGTTTTACTACAGAGATCTATCGTGTGGATACTGCTAGAGAGGAGGACGTTTGACCTCCTTCATCTTCTCCATTCGGATCTGGAATAAAGGGATATACGATCTCCCTAGGTAAAATCCATCTCTCGCACAACTTTTTTTTTCGATTTTTGTGGTTTTTCTCGCTACCCCAATCTTATGCACGATGATTTGATGTACATGGGAAACCAATTTTTATTTTGATTTCCGCTGCACATGTGATGCTTCCGCTGAGGTTTCCCAATAGTGGTATCAGAGCCAAGGTTTTCGTGCGAAAGATTAGTTTTAAACTGCGTGTGATGAGATTGAATCACGTAGAATTATTCTACACGTTCTTGCTGCATTTTCACAGCGAAGGCAGCAAGGAGGTGGGGCGGCCAGTCTCGGCCAGCCCCCATGCAGGGCCGGCCACCCACGGCCAGGCCGCGACCAAGGTCCCCTACAAGGGGGTGGCCAGCTACAGCCTGGGCCAGCCCGCAAGGGAGGCCGACGTCGCTCGCAGGGGCAGCAGACCGCAAGGGCGGCGCCTGCAGGCACGGCCAGCTGCGGCCAGCCCGTAGGTGCGACAGCCGCCCACGGGCACACCCGCTTGCAGCATGGCGACCACAAAGGGGGCTGGCTGTAGGGCACCCGCAAGGGGCTACCGCCCGCGGCCAGCCCTGCCGCCAACAAGGGTGGCTGCTCCTTGGCAGGGTGGCTGCCGACGGGCAAGGGTAGACACCGCTTATGTAGGGGCAACAATGGTGGCTGCGACGGCGCAGATAGGGCAAGAGGGGTTAGGGCATCCTTTTATAAAAAGGATGATCCTGCCCCTTTAAATTTTGAAAATTTCATGGACTGTCGTCTCATTCAGAATTATAAAAATACCCTCGATAATTCTGGAAATTTCAAGCATGTCCTGATTTCTAAAAAAATAATTAATTAAATAATTTAGTTAATTATTATATATATCTAGTAATCCTACATATGATGTGATATACATGTGATGTCTGATGTGGATGGATGATCATGAGCCAAGTGTTGTGATGTGTGTAATTATGATTATTATTATTATTGGGGCCTGTGAGCCTGCATTTTTCTCGTTTATTGTTGGGCCTGCGTGCTTGTGATTATTTGTAATTACATGGAGAGGCACAGTGGGAGCGTGGAGGTGACAACGGGACCCATGATGTCGTGGCGGGAGATCACGACGCATGGTGATGCGACGATCCGACGGAACCGATGATGACGAGATCAATAATCACAGGGCATGGAGATGCACCAATGCACACATTGATCCTATTGTGAGTGATTAGCCCCATTGGCTCGGGCTTAATCATATATGATGTGTTATACACCTACTAGATATATGTATATATATATTTGCATGGGATATAGATATATATTAAATATGTATGTGTGTGACACGATATATTAGGAGACTGATACAAAACAAAAACCCCTCCTACGATAATATTAAGTTGGTAAGCGTGAGGCAATAAGATTGACCCACGTGGCCTTCCATCATTATAGGAAGAAATTGAATCACGACAAAGGTTGAGTTGGTCAAGTCCCTCGAGGCTCACCTATCTACGTAATCAAGATCTTGCCTACAATATAGAGATGTCACCGGTGACCTGAGGACATGGTATGCTTGGTCGAGTCCCTCGAGGGCATATCATTGAATCAGACTCATCTTGTAATGATGGTAATGACTTAATTGAACATTATGGTTGGTCGAGTCCCTCGAGACCATGATGATTTAGAGGTCGAACATGACGGGAATTACAAGGAGTTGTGATTGGCAAGAGTTGCCTACCTTTTGGGCTTAGTGTAATTGGTCGAGTCCCTTGAGGTTGCACTAAGATGCCGAATGGATCCCGATCCCCACTAGGAGTCTACCGGAGACTTCCGTCTCACGTGTCGCGTGATTCGTTAAGTAAACAGTGGGAGTACATTAAGATAGAAGTCCATATCTTAATTAGTATTTTTTATGAAATTTGCATGTTATTTAATTTACGCTATATCTTGCTTGTCGCTTGCAAAACCCCTACATGACATACTTGATACCAACTGCCTCATTGGTCCAAAGCTCCACAATTTGAGAATTGTTCTCACGGAAGAGAAAATCGTATATGTCCTTAACATGATTGTGCCCATGCTGAAGGAAAGGATAAGCAAGGATGAGATCGCTCGCTTTGTGAAGTATATAGATAGTCCTAAAGGATAACCTGTGTATTGATCTTATACTTCAGTCCCTACCAGATTCCTTTTCACAGTTCATTATTACTTTAATATGAACAAGTTTGAGGTGACTCTCCCTGAGCTCCTCAATATATTGAGGGAAGCTGAGAGTGTCATCAAGAAGGAGAAGCCAATTCTCTGTATTAGTGAGACCACAAAGAAAAGGAAGGCTAGCAAGATCCTTAAGAATGACAACGACAAAGAAAGACCAGGTAAGGCAAAGGTTGCCAAGAGAGACCCAGCAAAAGACAAAGGACGGTGCTTCCACTATGACCAAGATGGGCATTGGAAGAGGAACTGTAATGACTACCTTGCAGAGAAAGCGAGTCAGAAGCTTGGAGAAGCTTCAGGTATATTCAGGAGAGTATTTGAGTACGGAGTTCACCCATTTCCTCAGGGACAATGAGATTCTATCATAGTGGACACCTCATTCTACACCTCAACCCAATGGTGTATTAAAGAGGAATCACACGCTATTAGACATGGTGCGGTCCATGATGAGTTTCGCTGACCTACCCATCTCATTCTAGGGGTACGCCCTAGAGACTGCAGCTTACCTTCTAAGCAGAGTTCTATCAAAGTCGGTATTGTCTACACCATATAAGATATGAAAATGAAAGAAACCCGATCTTAAGATTGTTAAGATTTGGGGTTGTCCTGCCCACGTTAAAAGACACAACCCCGATAAGTTGGAATCAAGGACAAAATAGTGCATATTCGTGGGATACCCAAAGGAAACTTGTGGGTATTATTTCTTTCATCCTGAGGACCGAAAGATCTTTGTTGCCAAGAGAGCTGTGTTCCTTGAGAACGAACATATTTTTGGTCGAAACAGTGGGAGTGAGATAGAATTGAGAGAGGTTGGAGAACCTAGCTCAAGCACCATTCCAGAGCTCGAGTTTGTTCAAGTACCTAACACACAAATTCTAATTTTACGTAGGTCTAGTAGAGTATCTCACCCTCCTGAAAGATATGTGGGACATATCAATGGAGATGACTCTCAGGATGTTGATCCTCAGACCTACGAGGAGGCTATTATGAGTATAGACTCTGAGAAGTGGCAAGAAGTCATGAATTCTGAGATGGATTCCATGTACTATAATAAGGTTTGGAATCTTATGGATGCACCTGAGGGTATTGTACCCATCGACTACAAATGAATCTTTAAGAAGAAGATCGGAGTGGATAGAAGGTAGAGACCTATAATGCAAGGTTGGTAGCTAAAGGATATCGTCAAAGACAATGAGTTGACTATGATAAAATCTTTTCGCCTGTAGCCATGCTTAAGTCCATTAGAATTATTTTGGCCATTACAGCACACTATGACTATAAGATCTAGTAGATGGATGTCAAAATGATATTCCTCAATGGCAACCTCGAGGAGGAGGTGTATATGATACAACTAGAGGGATTCGTATTTAAAGAGAGTCCAGATAAAGTGTGCAGGTTACTTAGATCCATTTATGGATTAAAGCAAGCTTTCTGAAGTTGGAACATAAGATTTGATGAGGTGATCAGATCTTATGACTTCGTTAAGAACGAAGATGAGCCTTATGTATACAAAAAGGTAAGTGGAAGCGCTATCACCTTCTTGGTGCTATATGTGAATGACATCCTAATCATTGGGAATGATGTAGGAATGCTCTCCACAATAAAGGCTTAGCTATCTAGAAACTTCTCCATGAAAGACTTAGGGGAAGCATCCTATATTTTGGGGATCCGAATCTATAGAGATAGATCTAAGAGGATACTTGGCTTGTCCCAGTCCAGGTACATAGACTCTATTATCTAAAGGTTTGGCATGAAGAATTTCAAGAGAAGTCTCATACCAATGAGATATGAAATATCACTTTCTAGGAGTATGTCCTCAAAGACTCCTGAACAAAGGGCAAATATAGATATGATACCCCATGCCTTAGCTATAGGGTCTATCATGTATGATATGCTATGTACCAGACCTGATATAGTGCATGCTTTGAGTGTCACGAGTAGGTATCAAGCAGATCTAGGTTTAGAACACTGGAAGGCAGTAAAATGTATCATTAAGTACTTGAGAAGCACTAAGGATCTTTTACTAGTATATGGAGAAGGTGGCCTCCAGGTTGAGAGCTACAGAGACTCGAGTTTTCAGTCCGACATTGATGATAGCAAGTCGAATTTAGGGTTTGTTTTCACCCTAAATGAAGGAGCAGTAAGCTGGAAGAGTTCCAAGCAAGATACTACAGGGACTTGAGTTTTCAGTCCGACATTGATGACCATAGAGGCAAAATATATTGTTGCAGCAGAAACAACAAATGAATGGGTGTAGATGAAGAAGTTAATCAAGGATTTGGGAGTCATACCAAGCAGCGTGGAGCTGACTCCCATATATTGTGACAGTAACAGAGTGATAACTCTAGCAAGGGAACCTAGGTCTCATCAGAATTATTCTAAGGAGGTTTCATTTGATTAGAGCGATCATGACCCGAAAAGATATAGCAATGAAAATATTTCCATCTGAAGATAACATTGCAGATCTACCGACGAAGCCACTGGCTCAGATTATATTTGAGCGTCATAGGGGTCTGATGGGGATCAGACACATAGGTAATTGGCTAGTTATAGGTGCCCTGCAAGCCAATCACGTGAGTGATGGCACGTGTGACACACTGTGTAATCTTTTTGCTTATGATTAATATTGACATATTCTTACATTATATTATTTGTTGCATATATATTGTGATGTCCTTGGTTCTGTGTAATGGGAATCGGATCGTGATGAGATCACAATAATGAGATCGATTCACCTTTAAACACAAATCCTAAATAATCCCGATCATAGGTTACTCGAGAGGAACATTGAGATAACCGGATAAATCAGTATACTATATACCCATCCATATGATGGATGCGGCTGGTCTCATAGCCACTTGTGTGGATACACTAAGGATATAGTACAGGTTCTCATTGGAGAATGAGTTCACTGATTGATCCGCTTATGGAATGCTGTATGGTTAATGATATCTAATATCAGACAGTGATTCCGTAATTCCAGTTGTGTATCTAGTCCTTAGACTTGAGACACCAATGATACCTTGGATGAGTACTCCTTTCTTTAACGCCAGACTTACAGGTTTGGAAAGTTCCAGATTTGGTACAACTGGTTATCGGGATTGGTAACCAACCTTACGAAGGCAATTGAGTGTCAATAGAGGATCATCCACTCTCGGTATCACGAGAGGAATATCCCATATGTGCTTGTTCGGACAAATCCCTGGCCAGGGTCATTCGGATTGAGAGAGAAAGAGTTCTTTGAGAGTATCCGATTAGAGCGAGACTTTGACGGATTCTGTATGTGGCCTGACAGTACCATATCCAATATATGGTCTTTGGGATATTAGTTGGATGAGAGATTTAGATACATGGTAATTGTGGACAGACAGGTCCGATGGATTTGATCCCCCCTATACCATCTGGGGACTATGGCGTAGTGGCCTAATACGTCCATAGTCGATGAGTCGAGTGAATTATTATAGGGAGTTCTGATTGGAGTGACTCACGGCCAGCTCGGTATCGGGCTTAGAGGGTCACACACATATGGTGGATGCTTCAGTGAATAGAGGATTGGATGGAGATCCAATTAGCCCATATTCTCATTAGGTGAGACTCTATGCTGATCGGCTCCTTGATTAAGGCCCAATTAGAGGCCTAAGGAGATTATTGGATAGATATCCAATAATGCAAGGTTAGTGGATAATTGGATGGTGATCCAATACCCACTAAGGCAGGAGCCCTAAGATTTTTGGTGGCTCTCTATAATTGGAGGGGAGACTCATAGTTGATAGGCTGCAGCTTTAGCCACCACCTCCTATTCTCCTCCCTCCCTTTGCGCAAGGGTTGCAAGATCAGATTGGAGGAGTTTCGCTATAGAGATCCATTGTGTGGATACCTCTAGAGAGGAGGACGTTTGACCTCCTTCATCTTCTCCATCCGGATCTGGAATACAGGGCTATACGATCTCCCTAGGTAAAATCAATCTCTCAAATATCATATTTTTTTTATTTTTACGGTTTTTCTCGTGACCCTAATCTTTTGCATGATGATTTGATCTATGTGGGAAACTAGTTTTTATTTTGATTTTCGCTGCGTATGTGATACTCCCGCTGAGGTTTCCCCACACTATATTTTTTTGGCATTATGATTGTTATCAATATTTTCTCACATTATATTATCTGCTGTATATATATTGTGATGTCCTTGGATTTATACAATGGGAATTAGTTCGTGATGATATCATGATAATAAGACCGATTCACCTTTAAACACCGACCCTAAATAATCCTGGTCATGAGTTACTCAAGAGGGACATCGAGATAACCGGATAGACCGGTATACTGTATACCCGTCTATATGATGGAGGCGGTTGATCTTATAGCCGCTTGTGTGGGAACACTAAAGATACAGTACAAGTGCTCATTGGAGAATGAATTAACTCATTGATCCACTTACAGAATGTTTGATGGTTGATGATACCTAACATTAGACAGTGATTTTGTAGTCCCAATTATGTGTCTGGTTCTTAAACTTGAGACACCAAGGATGCCTTATTTGAATACTCATTTCTTTGACGTCGAACTTATAGGTCTAGAAAGTTTCGGATCTGGTACAGTCGGTTATCAAGATTGGTAGCTAATCTTACGAAGGTAATTAAGTATCAATAGAGGATTATCCGCTCTTGGTATCATGAGAGGAATATCTTGTGTGCTCTTGCTCAAGAAAATCCTTGGCCAGGATCGTTTGGATTGAGAGAGAAGGAGTTTTATGGGAGAATTTAATTAGAGTGAGACTTAGAAAGATTTCATATGTGGCCTAATAGTACCATATCCAGTATATAGTCTCTATAGATACTCGATAACTGAGGATAGACATGTCCAATGTATTAGATTCTCTGTACCGTCTAGAGACTATGGTGTAGTGGCCTAGTACATCCATAGTCGATGAGTTAAGTGAATTGCTATGGGTAATAATTTATTGAATCAGATAGAGTTCTTATAGGTGAAACTCATGGCTAGCTCAGTATTGGGCCTAGAGGGTCACATGATGATTACAGTAGGTAGAGGATTAGATATGATGAGTTATCCAATAAGCCCATGTTCTCATTGGATGAGACCTAACATTCATGGACTCCTTGTATAAGGCCCAATTAAAGGTCAATTGAGATTCTTGGATAGAGATCTAATAATCCAAAAGGTTAGGCAATTGAATAGAGCTTCAATGCCCACTAAGGCAGGATCCACTAGGGTTTTTGGTGACTCTCTATAAATAGGAGGTAGGAGCAGCCAATAGGGTGATAGGCTGTATCTTTGGTCGCCCTCTCCTATTCACTTCCCTCCCACATCTTCTCAGCTGAACACCCTCTCCCTACTGTGAGAGGGCAGCGAAAAAGATAGGAGATATTCTTCCACGTTTGTTACAAGAAGGTACGTAAGAGTTGCAGGCTTTTGGCTACGATTAAAGGAGCATCGCTACAATGATCCACCATGTGGATCCGCTAGAGACATCTAACATCCTTCATCGTCTCTAATTGGATCTAAAAGTTTTAGGATATACGATCTTCCTAGATAATTAATCTCACACTAGTCATAGTTTTTGGGTTTTGTGATTTTTCATGCACCAATCATTGCACGATGATGTGATAAACGTGGGAAACCAGTTTTGATTTATTTTTTCCACTGCGCATGTGATACTCTCATGTTTTCCAACACTAGCAACTAGGTAATATTATTGAGGAGAGCAGGCAACTCAAGGAGCAGTTATCGGCCTACTCCAACATGCCGAAGTACCTGCTCCCACGAAGGTCCCCTTCGATAACCACCCAACCACTCCTCTAGGGGAAGTACTTGCTCCCACGAAGGTTCCCTTCAATAACCACCCAACCACTCCTCTAGCTCTGCCTCCTCCGTCCTGATGTCTTGGCTCTTGATGACCCTACCATTTATCCTCCTGTCTAATTTTTTTTTTTTTGCTTCCCCTCAGGATGGCCTTGATTCTTGTTATAGTTTTTTGTTTATGTTAATGAATATCTCATTCTAGATGTGTATATGTTTTAGAATGATGATGCATGAGGAACATTTAGGGGTTTATTATCCTACTACCTTATGGGACAAAGGCCCTCAAATCTTAATCATCAAAAACATGCTCTAAGGAGGTTCCCCGGCTTTGATTCTCTAATTCCTAAGAAAATGGCACTAAATGCCAACCTGAGGAGGTTAGGGGTCAGTTGCGGAGCCGTGGATGCCCGACCCCTAACGATAAGGCTAGTAGAGCACTCCTGCTAAGGTAAATATGAGGCTTGTCCATACTCCTTGGGATAGAGAACAAGAGCCTCTCTTTGCCTTAGGAAGTCCACTAGGAAGAGTAGAAGGTTGTGCTCGTGACATTCAACTCTCCTTCTAGCACCATAATGATGGTGTCATGGGTGCCATCAACTGATGAGTCGGCCCGATCGATTCTCTACTGAAGGTGCAGGCCCATCCCAATGCTTCTCCTTGGCTGACGAAGGGGCTTGGCAGGGGTGAGGTGGCATAGGCGGTATAGCCAAAGGCCATTCCACTACTAGGCATCCGGCTCGGGGTGACTGATTATACGGACTGTAATCCTCCGAACTTCAGGGTTCCTTCTCCAAGGGTAGGATCATCTGGTTTTCCTCAGGTGACTGGTGACAATGCATGCTAGGCTGGCATCGGAGATTGCTCGATAAGTCAGTCGAGAAGAGAATACAATGACGTAAGCTATAAATAGAGAGTGAGTATAGAGATATGGTTCATGTTTGTTCCCCTCTAGTGTGTGTTAGGATCGAATCGACACTAAGATGGGGGCGTGAATTAGAGGTTTTGAAAAACTTCCATCGATTTGAGAATTCGTTCAATAAAGATTGTATTGGAAAAGCATTTAAACTTAAAAACATTCATAGGATGATAATAAATAAGTATAGAAATATGTAAAGCAATTAAACAATAGAGAAGAAAAGAGAAAGCATATAAATTTTATAATGGTTCAGTCTTGTGACCTACTTCCACTCTTGATTCCTCCCCCATTGAGGTCACCGACTTCCACTATTGATCTTCTTTCAATGGGTGAAGATGAACTACCCTCTTACAACTCTATTATCATTTTCACAAGTTCAGGAGATAACTTTTATAAGTCTCTCAGCCCTTCCTTAAACAGGGGAGCTCTCAAAGAATTATAACAGGGTTTTCACAATTTTTTTGCTGTTAATTCTTGTATCCTCAAGCAAGGATAGATAGGAGATTTATAGGCCCCAAATGACTTCTAAAATGGAGCCAAATTTTCAATTATTAAAGTTCCTAAGGTGTTGGCAGCCTTAGAGTCTTGGAGACCGTGTTCTGGCAGTAGTACCGCCAGCCTGGGTGGTACCACCGCTTGGCACAGTTTGGGAGATTGTGTGTGGGCGGGTACCATCACCTAACACAGTCTTGAAGACTATGTCTTCGGAGACTATATCTTCTCAGAGACCATGTCTTCGGAAACTTAACCTTGGGTCACTGAAATGGGCTTTCCAATAGGCCCAAATCAACCCCAATTACGATTGAATGACCCCTTAATTGAGTTGGTTTAATTACATTAAAAAATAACTCAATTAGAACTCTAAACTACTTCGATCTAGATGAATTATTACAAAGCATGAATCACATATTGTCTAGCATGTCATTGGTTCATTCAGCGCTTCGTTCGACCCTTCAATGCACCATCCTTTCTTGTAGCGTATTGCCCAATTGACATGTTGACCTCCACAATATCCAATTTCCATAGCGTAATATCTGATCCTTTTAGTCAGATGCCTATCATGACACGAAGCCTTCTACCGAATGTTGACCAATCTTCTGACATATTTCACTTTGGCCTAACAATTTTCTGCTTTAATCTATTTGCCTCTCTTTGATCAAAGCTAGTCTTGGTACTTGGAGTTCATCACACGAGAATCTGTATGCAATGGAGATGTCACCAGGAGGTGACATGGTGCAATGGATCATGGTGGAATAGTTCATGACAATGCAACACAGGCGATCATGTCCTGTGAGGGATAGGATCATGCAGAGGTATGATCTGGAGTTACTAGGAGCTCCACTTTAGTGTACGACACAACAAGAAGAAGGGTTATGGATTCAAGAAGTGAATGTCGTGGTACCGCAGAGGCGAGTCTTCGTGTGTGCATCGGAGCTTGCATTGGATGAAAGCCTTAGTCATCAGCATATGAGGGCTATATACCACCAAGGAAGAAGTCCAAGTGCAAGTACTAGGGAGACCCATGGAGGGGGATGTGATCATGTGAATGATCAGGAGCTGCTGGGAGCTCCACTTCGGTGAACAATGCAATGGCAAGAAGGGCTGTGGATTCAAGGGGTGAATGCCATGGTACCACAAAGGCGGATCTTCTGTGTGTGCGCATCAAAGCTTATATTAGATGAAAGCCTTGGTCATAAGCATATGGGGGCTGTGTACCACCGAGGAAGAAGTCAGATTATAAATACCAGTGAGTCCCATAGAGGGGACTTGATTATACAAGGTATGATCGGAGTGGCTGGAGAGTTGGACCGCTCCAGTGCTCACATTCGCTTAAGGGAGCCCAACAAGTTAGAGGACAAGGCCGAATAAGTGAACATTGCTACTAAGGAAGCTAAGAGGAACAGAATTAGCGCGAGCCCTGCAACAAGATGGTGGGGGCCATGCATGAGAGTTGCAGTCTGTCTTTCCATCGACCAAGGAGAATTACTAGGAGGACACAATGGTGTTGAAGCAAGTGGTTAAAAGGGACGAGGAAGCGACGATGAGTCTAGTGGGGCTCAACTACCAAAAAGCAAAGCGTCGGTTAGAAAGGAGATGAACTCGGAGGAGCACCACAGTACCGTAGAGGCGGATCTACCGATCACGAAGGAAGGGATGCAGATGCAAGGTAACGGATAGTAGGGCTATGGGCTTGACAGCACCATGTTGAACACCTTGTTTATATTGTTGTCCATGACAATGGAGGGAGAGCATTGGTCGTAAAAGGGACCGAAGATGTGAAAAATGTAGAGGCAAACTCCAAGTACCAAGACAGGATGGAAGGGCAAAGGTCAAGGAACTTCATAAGACCAATATCGATGGGCTTCTCATCAAGATAGTTGAAAGCGAGGGACTTCAGGTTGATGCAGGAGTGCTCGACCAAGGAACGAAGTCTGGTAGTACGCGGTATTGTACCTTTTCTACTCAGAGGAGTAGGCAGAAAAGGTGATGGAGAAGACAGTACAATCCCAGAGGTGACCAGAACTATCAAAGACTTACTCCAAGTTGGGAGACTTTGAGTTGGGGTAAACTTTTTATTCTTTTCGGGCAAAACTTCTTGCATTCCAGAAGTTCAATGGTAGTGGGAAGGCGAATCACAGTAGCTAACTCAATGCAAGGAGTGCAAACACTTCTAGTGCTTCAGAAGTGTGAGCAAAGAGTAGGCGAATGTTAGTAACGAGCTCAATGCATGAAATACAAACTTGAGGAGGCAAGCGAAATGAAGTAACCTTTGCCTTCTCAACTCAAGAGAATGGGTGAAACTGAGTACCCCAATTCTCTTAACTCGAGGAGGTGAGCGAAGCCAAGAAACCTTACCTTCTCAACTACTAAGAGAATGGGTAAAGTCGAGTATCCTAGTTCTCTTACCTATCCAGCAGAGAAGCTCTGCATAAGTTTAGTGACCCTTCAAAGAAAGCTTATGGAAGACAATAGTTGTCAAATCCTCACCATTTGTGATCAATACTACTAAGAGTAGATTATCCGCTTCATTTCCTAATTGAATGCCAATCGAAAACGGGAGTGATAGGAACCTACTTGGAAGTGACAACTAAACATGGAAGAAGGATCAATGGGCAAACATTATGGAGGAAGGACCTCAAAAACCTTAAAGTCTATGAGGCCATGCTCGTCAATGTTCCAACAAGCATCCACCCAGTTCAAGCAATATGAGTATACTGCGATATTGGCACATAATAAGGTAGGTCTTTTCCTTCATCAGAAGGATCCGCGAGAACCAACAAGGATCAACAAAACTCAGCTAACCCCACACTAGATTCAGTCATTGGTGAGTTGAAGTAGCATGGCGGATCAGAGTTTGACTACTCAACAACAGTGGCAGAGAGCGGCTGGGAGCCAAAGGGGAGTGTTGCAGCCAAAGCATAAGATTAAAGATTCAGTAAAATGCGAGGAGATATAGCGTCTACAGTGGCTTCGACGAGGACGTCGAAGGAATAAGTGGGGGAGAATGTCACAGACAATAATGTAAACAAGGTGTTCGATGAAATGCTCATGATTGTCCGTGTCCTTTGGTTTATGTATATACCTTGTACAGCAAGTAGCGGGCTTGCAGTAGGCTTAGTAGCCCTAGTTTGGTTTGCAAATATGAGTGTGTCTTGTAAGCACTTATGGGGACTTCGGTCTGTAATGGACTATTATCCTTTGTGTGCAACATCTCTGAGTTTGTAATGTCTATGGGTCTAATTTGTATCTGGCTTTATAAAGTGTTTGCTTGAGCAGTTGCTTGTGGATCTTGTTGGAATTGCTTCTTCTGGCCCGTTTTATCTTTTGTAAGTCTAAGGGACCCTAGGAGACATCGGGGAAGGCTGACTTTTACATACAAACACGTGTGGGTGCCGCACGGCATGGGCAAAATTAGCTAAGCCCGTGACAGAATGTCGACCAATCTTTTGACATATTTCACTTTGGCCCAACAATTTTCTGTTTTAATCTATTTGCCTCTCTTTGATCGAAGCTAGTCCTGCGTCACTTCATACGCACATTAGATCATAACTTTATCAATTAGTTTCATTATCAAAATTTGAGATTCAATAATCTCCTCCTTTTTGATGATGACAACCAACTGATGATGGAGTTTAACTAAACTCCCCCTTTCAATGTGTCATATTGATAGAAACTTCAAAATTTAAAAAATTATAAGTATTTCATCGTTGCATGCATCATGCATAATCATAATTTCAAAATACATCATTACATGCATGATTCAAATTTCAAATCTTCATATCTTCTCCCCCTTTGCCATCAACAAAAGAAAAAAGTGCAACTAGCTAATTTTTAAAATATGCAAGCTAGCAAAAAAATTTTGAGTTATGTAAGTTAGCAATTTTTGTAATTCATGAGATGTGTAACTAGCAAATTCTTTCTTCTCTTTTGAGAAGTGCAAGCTAGTGATTTTATGATAAAACCCTAGAAGGAGCTCTATAAATTTTGATCTTTAAGAGAGATCAACCCTTGGAAAGCTATATGGGTTCCTTCCTCCTAGAACTCGGCACAAGGTAGAATAAAATATTGATCTTGCTTGATTAAAAGAGGTGGAGGCTACAAGCTTATATAGAGCTCAAAACCCTAGCCCTATTGTGGTGCTTCCTAGGTAAATTAGCCTTTTTGCCCCTCGTATAGCTATCATGCCTAAATAAAGGGGGCGGCGGCCTAAGTGGCTGCACAAACCACGCCCCTATGCTAGAAACCCTATTCGACCAGCCCAGTAAAGGGGGTGGTGGCTAAGAAGCCCTAAGGCCCCAAAATAAACCCTAGCCACACTTCTTTATAGGATAGAAGTGACTAGATGGAGTTTTATTACAATCTCATAGAGTTCTTATTAATTACTTCTAGGGTGATTACCCTGCTGGAGTCCTATCCAGCCCATCCTCTTTAAATCATCCTTGTCCTCAAGGCTAAGGATCCATAAACTTAGGGAACCGGGTCATCAGCTCCTCATATGATTCCCATGTTATAATCAAATGAACTTTGGCCTCCTCATCAACTTGGGTGTCAGTTGGAATGATTTGGGCAGAGTGATCTTCTTTAAATTTCCATTTGAGGTGGGATACCCGGAGGATCAATTGTAATCTCAATCTGGTGCATGGATTTGAGCTCTAGGTTAGGGCTCCAATGTGATTCCTAATTTTACAAGGCCCAAAGAAATAGGGAGACCACTTCCTTAAGGCTCGAGTTTCCTGCTGATCGGGCTGGAGGTGTCGAAAAACTTGATCTTCAATTTTTTATCCATTTTGTAGTTTGTCGAGAGGCCATTTCTTCTTTGCATGTGCTGCCATGTGATTAGTCTTTAGTAATAGGCAATCTTTCTTCTGGAATGGTGACTGCCCTCTGGTATGATTCAGGATGATAAGAGCCTAATATGGTGTGAGCATGGATTGTAATTCTTCTAGGCTTACTCCTCATTCGTGCCATTGACCTGTATCCGGCCAAATTTTAAATTTGGTAGCAATGAGTATCTCCTTTAAAAACCTCGTGTAGAGTGTGAGGGAAGCCTCAGTGTGAATTAGGACTTGACCATCTTGCATAAGAACAACCCCAATTCCAACTCCGGACGTGTCGGCCTCAATCATGAAGGTGTAGCAGAAATCGGGCAGTGTTACGACCTGCGTCGTCATTATGGTTGCCTTGAGTCATTCAAAGGCTGCAGAAGCTTTATCCGACCATAAGAAGGAGTCTTTCTTCAGTAGGGATGTGAGTGGTACACTGATCTTGCCATAATCTTTTATGAATATCTGGTAGTAGCCCGTGAATCCAAGAAAGCTGCGCAATGATTTTATGTTCGTAGGTCTCGACCATCCTTGCATCCTCTGATATAATGTGCCATAGGTACTCCACTTTACACTATAAGAAGCTGAACTATGATTGTTTAACATAAATGGTATTCTCCTGAAGAATCGTTATAATAGTTCATAAGTGCTGAAAATGCATATCAAGCATAGGGCTGTAAATGAGGATATCATAAAAAAATACCAACACAAACTTGCATAGAAACCTTCGAAAAATATCCGCGAATTCGTCCAACAGGAGGGCAAGCTTAGGATCTGAATTTTGCACTCCTCCTTTGATGGTTGTTAGATATGCATCAAAAATTTGCCATGTCTTGTCTAGCACTTTCTCTATCCACTACATTGAAACGGTGGAGATATGGCTCCCGAGCTTGCCTCGTAATGTGACCTATCTCCCTTTATAATAAAACTTCACGATTAGCTTAGAAAAATTCCAAGAGATGTCACCTAATGTTGTGAGCCATTTAATCCCAAGCACAGCTTTGTAGTCATTGATTGGTAGGAGGAAGAAATTGGCTACCACTTCTTGGTCTTGTAGGAGTAATTTTACATACAGGCACCATTGTCGTAATTGAGGATTTAGCCGTCGACGACCTTTACGTTGAACTTGTAACCTTCGATTTGAAGTGTCATACGTGCAATAACCTTGCTATTGAGAAACTTATTGGTGCTGCTCGTATCTATAAGAACCGTGATGGGTTGTGGTTTAAGGAGTCATCCAACTTTCAACGTTTGTGGGTTGGAGTAACCAGCCAGCATGTGAACTGCATAATCCGTCGATTGGGCCTCCTCCTCTGTGGCTTCATCTTCAAGTTTGAGGTCTTCTTTAGATGGTATGGTGTCCTCATCCTCTCTTGGTTCGATGATGATGAGCCGCCCCTTTTTGAAGTGATGTTCTTGGCTCCATGGTTCATCACAATGCCAACACAACCCCTTGGCCGATCATTTACGAAGCTCATCTCTTGTTAATTTTTTTGATGCGGGGGCTCATATGGCAATAGAGGGGACTAAAGGCTTCAACATGGCTGGTCAGGAAGCGACCCTTGTCCTTTGTACTTCATGGTTCAATCATTCTTCTTGGATTCTTGTGAAGTAAATCGCTACCATAAGAGTGTACAGTTGTCACGCCTTTACTTATCATCGAATCTCCAACTTTAGACCCTTAATAAAAGTCCCTAAAAGTTTCTTTTCAAACCAATCCACAGTTCGGTTGGATAAACGTTCAAACCTTATTTGGCATTATTGTATTGTAGAGGTTTGTCATATCTTCACCAATTGTCCGTTGATGTTATCAAAATCGGTTGGTCAGAAGTGATTTACTAGTCCTTCCTTGAATCATTGCCAAGAGAGACCTCCATGGGTGTGCTCAAACCAATTGAACCACTGAAATGTTGAATCTCAGATTTTGATAATAAAATCAATTGATTGGTTATTAATCTAACATGGATGTTAGAAGTTGATTGATGCAGGATTAACTACAACAAAGAGAATGTGACAATCAGGTTTGGCCAGAGTCAAGTCCATGCATTGGGCCAGGGTTTGGATGGTGCGATTGGGAACTCACTAGGAGTCCGTCGGAAGTTTGCCGAGGGTATCGGGAGCTTGCTTGGATGGCACAAGGGAGTTCACCAGAAGAAGACCGAGACTCACCAAAAGATTGTCCGGGGTAGCCGAAAGGCTTGCTAGGAGTTGGGAAGGTCTTGAAGTGGACTTGTGGCTATTATGATTGAAATTAATTAAGTCATAGTTAGCATCATGCAGGTTTAACCACGATGAGAGAAGGAGTTACAGATCAGACATGGACCCAGAATCAAGCTTAGGCATCGAGCCAAGGATTAGACGATGCGGTGGGAGCTCGCCGGGAGTTCACTAGGAGATTTGCCGAAGAGATCGAGAAGCTCGCTAGGAACACACTGGGAGATCGCCGGAGGATGACCGTGAGACTCGCCGCTAGAGATTTCAAGCATCTTGATTCAAATAATATTCCTTATTTTTGACATTTTTACTAGAGAGCTTGATAAGTAAATTATATCTCAAGTTAAATGGCTTGAGCATCCACTATCAAGATACCATTCTATTTTGTTCCTAACCTTAGTTTGGTGACAAACCTACAAGAAAGATTTAGGCACCCATTTTACATTGGAGCCTATATGAAGAATTTTATCTTTCTTATCTAATGGTTTTTTTGTTTTTTGTTGTTCCCTTAGGAACCCAAATTAATTTGTAAGGAGTATAATTTTTAAATGGACATTTGTAGTCTTTATGTCCTAATTTTTCATAAAATTATATTTAACTTTTGATGGTAAATTTAAGGTAGGTCCCTTAACAAAAATGATTGGCTTTTGTTGAATATTACCAACAAAGCCTATACCCTTTAATCTATTAGCATGACCCTTATTAGCAAGGATCTTATTAAGGGATTTATTCACTATTTTAAATTTTTCTAACGTTTGTTTAAGCATGATATTTTTCTCTTTAACATCATCTAGCATTTTACATTTAGAGTAAAGATTATGTGATGATAATGTATCATGCATTTGATCAAATCTACTAACTAACGAATCATATTCATTCTTAAGCAACTTATAAGATTTAATAATTTGATAAAAGAAATATTTAAAGACTCACTTACCTCATTGTCGATGGCCATAAGTGTGAGATTCTCTACTTATTCTTGATTGTACTCTTCATCTTTGGAGCGCCTCGGCTTCTTGCGTTCATAACAAGAAGTTTTGTCCATCTTAAGATCATTTTTATGGTTCATGTTAATTAATTTATTCAGTTTATTTGTCAAAAGGTTCATAGTTCTCATCACTCAAGATTTTACTCGAAGAGTCATATGATCTCTTTAGTTCAAATTCATTCCTGTTCTTTGGAATGTGTTCTTGGGTTCTCAATGTCAAATTCTTCCTATTCTTAGGAAGGTATTCTTCTTGTTCATTTTTGTAAGACATTTCATTTAATGGTTCATTTAGATTAAGTGTGTTTTTATGTATCAATTCTAATATATGTCAAATCTCAAAAGTCGAATCACAAGAGGAAATCTAATCAAATTCATTTCTGTCGAGAGCATAATATAAGACATTCATAGCCTTCGCATTCACCAAATAATATTTCTTTTCAAATTCATTCCATTCGTTCATGGGCTTAGAAGATTTTTTAAAATTATTTTCAACAATATGTCATAAATCAAAATCCATAGAAATCAAGAAAATTCTCATTCTAGTTTTCTAATAAGTATAATTTGTACCAATTATTAGGATCAATTGGCACTAAGAGGGGGGGGGGGGGGAGTTGAATTAGTGCAAGTGTTAAAAATAGAAATTAAGGAAAACTTTTTGTGAGAACCAAAATTGGAAATTGAAAGTGTTTTGTGAGTAATAAGCTTATTGAACAAAATTAAGTTATGATCATGCTAATGGAATGCTTCACATACGAATATGTATAATCAAAGCCTTTGCTTTCATGTAAGATTAATCATGCTCATTTAAAAAACCTTTCCTTTCAAAAAATAAAGAAGAAAAAATGGAAGCTTCTCTTGAAAAATTGATGAAGAACCAATTTGAAAAGGTTGAGAGATTGAAACTTCGTATCTAACTATCAAGTGTTTAAGAGCAATCAAAAGTAAAATGAAAGCAATTAAAGCACACTCACAGTTATAGTGGTTCGGCCTCAACCTGGCTTACGTCCACTCCTGAGTCCTCTTCCATGAGACCCACTAGTGTCCATGATCAACCTTATTTAGGTGAAGATCAAACCCTTATAGCTTCCTCTCTCCTTTTAATAGGCTTAGGAGATGAACCTTACAACATCACAAGGAGAACTATAAGTTTTACAAGACTTTCATCTCTCCCTTACCCCTTTTCTTTTTCTTACAATTTTCATACATAATTTATCACAGAATTTCTACCTAAAAATTGTTATATGAAATATAAAAAATTTTGGGGGTATATATAGGCCCCAATTGGCTTCAGGATTTTGAGCCAAAATTCAAACGTATTCAAAAAATCTGGGTATAGGTGGTACAACCGCCAGTGCCACGGTACAACCACCGAAAACCACCTTGAAAATAGGGTACGGGAGGTTCAACTATCTACTTGGGTGGTCCAACCATCGCCTGCTAGCCGGATTCCTAGGCTGTGGTGGTACAATTATTGGCTTGGGCAGTACAACCACCATTGTTGCCCGGATTCTTGGGCGACAACGGTACAATCGTCGCTCACTGATGGTACAACCGTTAGGATTTTTGGAAAAGTGATTCCCTTCACTTTTCCAATCCCGACTTGTACCTTCTATTGACCAATTTTTAGATCAACCAATTGAGCCCAACCTGAACTCAATCCAATCTCAAATGTGGACCCGGTTGTCGCATTGAGTTGATATGGATTCCTTCCAAATCAATCCCAATTAGGACTTGAACCTAACTATGACTCACTTGATTACAACCATACATGACCATCAAGTCTAACAATTGACCTAACCCCCGGGAATCCGGTAACCTCCGGCATTCTTCCGGCGAGTTTTATGGTATTCCTTAGTGATCTCCCGACGTGTTCCTAGTGAGCTTCCTGATTCCTTCGACGAACTCCTAGCAAACTCCCGGCGAGCTCCCACTACATCGTCTGATCCTTGGCCCAATGCCCAAACTTGATCTTGGACCATCATCTGGTTGTAATTCCTTTTCTCCATCATAGTTAAACCTTAACAACGCTAACTACAACTTAATTACAATCAACATGGCCAACAAATCTACTTCAAGACCTTCCCAACTCCCAATAAGCTTTTCGGCTTCCCCCAACAATCTTTCTACGAGTCTCGATCTTCTTTCGGTGAACTCCCTTGCGCCATCTTGGCAAACTCCCGATACCCTCGGTGACCTCCCGATGCACTACAAGCGAGTTTCCAACTACATCGTCCTCACTCCACCCCGATGCCTAGACTTGACTTTGGCCAAACCTCTAATTGTAATTTTCTCTCTGTCTTAGTTAATCCTACATCAATCAACTCTAACAAACTTGTTAGATCAATAACCCATCAATTGATGTCATCCTCAAAATTTGAGATTCAATAGTAAGAGTTGGAGTCTATTTAATTACGAATCCTACTAGGAGTTGGAGCCCATTTAATTAAGAGTCATATTAGGAGTTTATTTTAAGAGTCCAAGTTCAGTTAGGAGTTAGTTAAGAGTCTCTATAAATAAGGGTGTAACTATTTTGTTTTGGACAATCAATGAAAGTTATTTAATTTTAGCCTTTAGTTGAAACCCGGGAGGGCCAATCCCCTATAATGATCAAAGAGGGCTAATCCCCTACAATGATCATTTATCTTCAATATAAACATTTTTGTTCTTATCATCTCACTTGCAAAGAAGTATATAAGAATAACTTTCCAAAGAACATGAAGAATTTGATACTGAAAACATAAGAAGAACACTTTCTAAAGAACAGGAAGGACATTGAACTAAGAACAACAAATGACTCCTCGAGTGACAACTCGAGTGATAAAGACTATGACTTTGAAGTTATGATAAAAGAACCTAAAAAATTTATGAAAAAAAACAAAAAGCATAAAAATGAGCTTAAAAAGGACACAACCTCTTGCTATGAATGCAAGAAGCTAGGGCACGCTGAAGATCAAGAGGACAACCAAGAAGAAGCCATAAACTATACGCTCATGGCCATCCATGATGATGTAAGTAACTCTTCCGAAGTCTCCTTTACTTTTGAAGAGTTGTTAAATGCCTTTCATGAATTGTTTGATGAGTATAAAAAGATTAGTAAAGATTATAAATCACTCAAAATAGATCATGCAATACTTGCTAGTAAACTTGAAACCATGCATGAAGGATCAACACCATGTATTTCTTGCTCTAAATGTGAGATGCTAGATGCAACAAAAAAGAAAAATATCATATTACAATAAACCTTAGAAAAGTTTAAAATAGACAATACATCTCTAAATATGATACTTGCCAATAAGGGTCATGTTTATAAGAAGGAAGATATTGGCTTTGTTGGTAACACTCAACAAAAGCTAACTATCTTTGTTAAAGGAGCCACATTATACTCTTCACTTGAAAACAAATATAATTTTTATGGTAAACTTTGACATTTTACCTATAGATGCTAATTTAGAAGGAATAGTCTATATAAGTTGGTTTGGGTTCCTAAAGGAACTACAAACAACTCAAAGCCATTAGTAAAAATGGGTAAAACTTTTCATAAGGGACCCAAAATCAAATGGGTACCTAAACCAAAACCTAATTCATTGTAGTTTTGTCTCCAAACAAAGGCTAGGAGCACAAAATGGTATCATAATAGTGGATGCTCAAAGACATGACTTGAGATCTAAAATATTTCTCAAGCTCACTAGCCTAAACAACAATAAAAAAAAATATTGGTATTAAAATTATTGACAACAAATCTTTTGATGATTCATGGTTATACAATTCATCTTGATTATTTTTCGATGATGCATAACTAGAGCATGCTAGTACAAAAATGAATTAGAGAACCTTAGCTATTTTTAATGGAAAACTATTTACGTTGCTTTCGTTGAAATTTTTTGAAAAGTAATTTTGATGATGATTTTGGGTGTGTTTTCAAATGATTTTTTTAAAGAGATGATTGACTCATTAATGTACAAGGATAAAAATAACAAAAACAAAATTGTTTACTTGCTCATCTCAAAAGAGAAGTGAAGTTTGCACTTTCATTAAAAGTGTTGACTTTAGATATGATTGGTAGTTTGAATATTAGGTTGAAAATTATTGGCTTGTATCTTAGTTGATTTAAATGTAAATATTATTGTTGAATAATTGATTTAAATGTTATGATGGTTGAATGTTAGATGATTGTGTGTTGACCTAAAATAGGTTATATGTTGCATATTGAATGATAGATTGTTCTTGAACTGAGACTTGAAATAAAGTAAAATAAAATTTTTTTTATGAAATAAGCATGGTTACTCATTGCACCAAGTGTAAAAAGTTAGACTCACTTAAGAAGAAAAAATCATTGTAATTAAAATAAATTAAAGCTCTTGTTTGAAAATTTTTTATTATTGATCTTGATGATTTCTTTTGAAATTATACTTGGGTTTCTGTTTGAAACGACAATGCATGAATTTGGCATAAAAGATACAGATATTCTTGCATGAAATAAATTACATAAATCAAAACACCAAGCAAAATATGTTTTTTTAAAATGTCTCTAGCCTATCAAGTTTTTAATAAGAGATAAAAGTGATGAATCTATATATATCATTATTTATGAATCTCTTAAACTATGAAAGGGATATTGATGATTTGATGAACTTGAATAAGTTATTATCTAAATAATGATCTTGATATTTTGAAAATTATAACTTGAGATCTTTATTTAAATCAAGATCGTTCACTATGATTCTTATATTGTTTTTAAATAAAATTATCCAAATGAATCAAGATTATTTTCTTTTTGATCTCCTAAGACTCATTTCATTATTTATTAAAAAGGAGAGATTTGTTAAAATAAATCATGTCTTTTAGTACTTGTGAATTGATCTTTCATATTATATCCTTAATGACTTGATTTTCAACATATAAGCCCTTTGTACTTATAGTTGTAATTAGAACATTGATTTTAAAAAAAATGTACCATCATTTTCCTTTTTGATAATAACTAAGGGAGAGAAAATTGCTTAGAATAAAATTAGGAATGTTAAACCTTCCAAATGCATGATTTGCTATTATATTATTTTTTTTTTGGATTTCTCGATTTGTGTCGCTTCTTGAAATCTACATGAAATGATTTTAATCTTCTAAATGATGAGTAGCTCTTATATATTTATTGGATTTCTTGGCCTTTGTAAATTGAGCTCACTTTCAAAATGATTTCACATCATTCTTTCCTCTTAAAATTTGTAAAAGAAAAAAATATGATTCAAGAAATTTTTGTGATGCTTGATATGTGACTCATGAGCTCTCTTTCGAATCCTCCCTCTTAATAAAAAATATTTTAATTCTTAGATTTATAAATATTTAATGTAATGCTTTCAAATGTATACCCCCTCTTGATATTATTTTTTCTTTTGGATACTTGATCTTTGATTCTTGGACTCTTTGATATATTTGACACCCCTCCCCTTCTTCTTCTTCTTCTTCTTCTTCTTCTATTTTATTTACAAAGGTGGAGAAAGAAATTTGATTTGACATTTATGATGAATAAAATTCTCTCTTTATTCTTCTTCTTATTTTACAAAGGGGTTGAAATGAAATAAATTCCTCTCTCTATGTGATGAAATATGTGTTGAACATTTAGTGTTCTAATATATGATGAATATTTCTCCTTTTGTTGATCAATTACATATGTGATATGTAATTGATTTTATAGCTACTAGGTATATATATATCTATATTTGTATATGTTGTAGATATATATTAAATATGTATGTGTGTGACACGACATATTAGGAGACTAAAATAAAACCCTCTCCTATGATAAGATTTTCTCACATGGTCTTCCATCGTTATAGGAAGAAATTGAATCCTGACAAAAGTTAAATTGGTTGAGTCCCTTAAGGCTCATCTATCTTCGTGATTTGAGATCTTACCTATAACACAAAGATGTCACCGGTGACCTAAGGACATGATATGCTTGGTCGAGTTCCTTGAGTGTATATCATTAAATTAGACTCGTCTTGTAACAATGATGATGACTTAACTGAACATCATGGTTGGTTAAGTCCCTCGAGGCCATGATGGTTCGAAGGCCGAATAGGATGAGAATCACAAGTAGTTATGATTGGCAAGAGTTGCCTATCTTTTTGGGGTTTGAGTAATTGGTTGAGTCCCTCGAGGTTACACTAAGATGTCGATTGTATCCCGATCCCCACTAGAAGTCAACTGAATATTTTCATTTCATGTGCCGAGGGTGTCACATGATTCGCCAAAAAATAGTGCGAGTATATTAAGATAGAAGTTAATATCTTAATTATTATTTTTTTATGAATCTGCATGCTATTCATTTATGCTACATCTTATTCGTTAGAAATATATCGCTTACAAACCCCCTACATGGTATACTTGATGCCAACTACCTCACTGGTCCAAACTATATGAATTGGCTTCGTAACTTGAGAATTGTTCTTACAACATAGAAAATCATGTATGTACTTGATATGATTTTGTCCACGCTAGAGGAAGGAGTAAACGAGGATGAGATCGCTCACTGCATAAATTAAATAGACGATTCCATTTTGTCTAAGTGTTATATGTTGCCCTCTATGACACTTGAGTTACAGAGGCAACATGAGACCATGGATGTCAATTTCATCCTTCTTTATCTTCACCAGCTGTTTGAGAAATAGGAAAGAACTTAAAGATATGAGATATCCAAGAGTCTCTTTTGAGCTAGGATGATAGGGGGGACATCGATTCAGAACCATATCCTAAGGATGATATAGTAGATTGAGAAATTGACAAGTCTAGGAATAGTCCTAAATGATAACATGTGTGTTGATTTTATACTTCAGTTCCTGTCAGACTTCTTTTCTCATTCCATTATGAACTTTAATATAAACAAGTTTGAGATGACTCTCCTTGAGCTCCTCAATATATTAAGGAAAGCTAAGAGCACCATCAAAAAAGAGAAGTCGATTCTATATATTGGTTAGACCAAGAAGAAAAGGAAGGCTGATAAGTCCCTTAAGAAGGCAAAGGCAAGGGCAGACGGGGCAAGGCAAAGGTTGTCAAGAAAGACCAAATAAAGGACAAAGGACAGTGCTTCCACTATAGTAAAGATGTGCACTGAAAGAGAAACAGCAAAGAGTACTTCGTAGTGAAGGCAAAATAGAAGCTTAGGGAAGCTTCAGGTACATTCATGATCAGTCTTCATTTGTCATATTTTTATAATAACACAAGTATTGAATACCGAGAATGCTTATCATATCTATAATTTATTGTAGGTTCTAACAAGACCTAGGAGACTAACGAGTGGCGAAATGGACCTCAAGATGGGCAATGGAGCAAGAGTTGCTATAATGGTCGTAGGCGAGGTCACCCAACATTATATGCATGCTATTGCTTTCCCTCTATTATCAAAAATATTATTTTTATTTATTATTTACAGTTAATTGATATAAATTATTTTTTGAGAATAATAGTTTTTCATTAATTTTGGATGATGAGATCATCACTAGAGGAATGTTGAATAATGGTTTATACATGCTAGACATTGCTACACACACCATGAATGTTAGTATGTCCAAGAGGAAACGAGGTAATATAAACAATGCATGCCAGGGACATTGTAGGCTAGGTCATATCCATAAAGAAAGATTCAAAAGTTGCTGAAAGATGAATACTTAGATCTATTCAACTATGAAACGTATGTAACTTGAACCTTACTTTCATGGAAAGTTGACTAACTCTCCTTTTAGTGGAACTAGAGAGAGAGTCACTGAATTGTTGGAAATCATACATAGCAATGTGTGTGGTCCTTTGTCAACTCAGCCCATAGGTGGCTACTCCTACTTCATTACTTTCACTAATGATTTCTCTAGGTATAGACACGTGTACTTAATAAAGAATAAGTCTGAGGCCTTTGAGAAATTCAGGGAGTATAAGAATGAAGTAAATAACCAAATTAGAAAGAGTATTAAGACTCTTTGATTGGATCAAGAAGGAAAGTACTTGAGTATAGAGTTCACTCATTTTCTCAGGGATCATGAGATTCGGTCCTAATGGATACCTTCCTATACACCTCAGATCAATGGTATATCAAAAAGCAGGAATCACACGCTATTAGACATGATGTGGTCCATAATAAGTTTCGTCGACATACTTGTCTCATTCAGGGATATGCCCTAGAGACCATAGCTTACCTTCTGAACATAGTTACATCTAGGTTGGTAGTGTCTACACTGTTGAATCTTGGATTTTAATGATGAAATCAATTGATGAGTGTTTGATCTAACAAGGTTGTTAAAGTTGATTGATGCAGGACTAACTATGACAGAGAGATTATTACAATCAGAGGTTTGGCCAGAGTCGAGTTTAAGCATTGGGTCAGGGTTCGGACGATGTGGTTGGGAACTCGCCTAGAGTGTGTCGAGAGCTCGCCGAGAGTATCAAGAGCTTGCCAGGATAGCTCAAGATAGTTCATTGGAAGAAGATCGAGACTGGTCAAAAGATTGTCGGGGGTAGCCGAAAAGCTTGCCAGGAGTTGGGAAGGTCTTAAAGTGGATGTATTGGACATTATGATTATAATTAAGTCATAGTTAGCATTGTGTAGGTTAACTATGACGATGAAAAGGAATTACATATCAGACATGGACCTATGATTAAGCTTAGGCATCGGGCCAAGGTTTGGACGATACGGTGGGAGCTCGTCAGGAGTTCGCTAAGACTTCGTCGAATGTATTAGGAAGATCGCTAGGAACACGTCGGGAGATCACTGGAGGAAGACCGTGAGACTCGTCATTGGAGATTTCAGAGGTTACCGAAATGAGGGAGTGAGGTCATTAAGCTTGGTGGTAATGTTTGATTGTAGTCTTTAAGTCGTAAGTTAAGTGTGAGTCCAATTTGAGTGTGATAACCATGAGACTCGCTATAGGGAATGCCGGAGGTTGTCAGATTGCGGGAGTGAGATTATTAAGCTTGGTGGTCATGTATGATTATAATCATCAAGTCGTAGATTAAGATTGAGTCCTAAATGAGTGTGATTTGGAAGGAATCCAAATCAACTCAATATGACAACTGGGTCCACTATAGGGTTTGGTTAAGCTCAGATTGAGTTCAATTAGTTAACCAAAGAATTGGTCAACATCAGGTTCAAGTTGGAATTCAAAAAGTGGAGGGAACCACTTTTTCGGAGATTCTGACGGTTGAACCGCATGTGAGCGATAGGTGTGCCGCCACCGCCCAAGATTTTGGGCAGCTATCAGCAGCTGAACTGCCCAGGCTGGGTGGCTAAATCGCCCGTACCTTGGATTCTGGGTATTTTCAACGATTGACCTACCCAGGTCGACGGCTGAATTGCCCGTATCTAAATTTTATGGATATATTTAAATTTTAGCTCTAATTTCTGAAGCCATTTGGGGCCTATAAATACCTAAGTTTTCTTGCATTCCATACAATAATTTTGGGGATTATATTCTGTAAAAAAATTTTGTGCGAATTGTAAGAAAAATAAAAGGGGAAGGGAGAGAGCTTAGAGTTCAAAAATTCATGAAGTCTCCCTTGTAAGCAAGTTGTATGGGTTTTGTCTTCACCTAAAGAAGATCGGTAGTGGACACCGGTATGCCTCAAGGAGTTGGACTCGGGAGTAGACGTAGGCTAGTTGATGCCGAACCACTATAATTTTTAGTGTTTTTACTTATTGCATTTACTACTTGCAATTGTCGAGTTCTTAATCGTTTTGAACTAAATACCAATTGACACTTCCGATTTTTACTTACTCTTTGAAAGAAAAGTTTCAAGTCAAGCACTTCTATTCGCTATTGCTTATCTTTTTATTAGGACTTGTTTGTTCCTTCTTAAGTCATTTTTAAGCAAGAAACTTAGCATTTTCTTTGAATCATTCACTTGTTATGAAAAGCTTCAGATTTTCTATCTTGCTTAAAGCGAAAAGTCTTTTTTATTAAAATGAGAATTTACACATGCACTAATTCACCCGACCCATTGGTATCAGAGCCATATTTTTCTCATTTGGTTTAACACCCAAGAGAAATAGCTCTTTTCGACTTTCAAGAGAGTTTTTCTATCGTTCATCCTCCCATCAATGGGACAGACTACACTTATTGGAAAACTCATATGTCAGTTTTCTTGCTTTCCTTGAACCTTGATTTATGGAATATCATTGAAAACAGATTTGAAATGTCTTCTCTTCCAATGACCGATTTTATTGATTGGGAGAAGAAGACTTTCTCTTTAAATGCCGAGGCTATGAATGTCTTATTTTGTGCTCTTAATAAGAATGAGTTTAATCGTGTTTTCGCTTGTGATTCGACTTTCGATATTTGGCATACATTAAAAATCACAATTAATCTAAAAGAATCATTAAGTAAAAAATCTTGCAAAAATGAACAAGAATAACACCTTCCTAAGAATTTAATGTTGAGAACCAAAGAACACCTTCCAAAGAACTGGAAGCAATGTGAACCAAGAAGAACATATGACTCCTCAAGTGAAATATCAAGTGATGAGGACTTTGAACATTCGATAAATGAACCGGATAAATTAATGAACATGAACCATAAAAATGATCTTAAGATGGGCAAAACTTCTTGCTATGAATGCAAGAAGCTGAGGCGCTCCAAAGACGAACATAATCAAGAATAGTGGAAAATCTTGCACTTATGGTCATTGACAACGAGGTTAGTGATTCATTAAGTATTTTTTTTAGAATTATTAGATATATTTCATGATTTATTTGATGAGTTTAGAAAACTCAGCAAATCTTTTAAGTTGCTTAAGAATGATCATGATTTGTTAGTTAGTAGACTTAACGAAATGCATGATTCATTAGTATCACATAACCCATGTTCTAAATGTGATATGCTAGATAATGTTAAAGAAGAGAACATCATGCTTAAGATAATATTAGAAAATTTTGAAATTGGGAACAAATCTCTAAAAAAATATGATCCTTGCCAATAAGGGTCATATTAATAGAAGAAATGACATAGGTTTTGTAGGTAATATTCAACAAAAACTAATCATTTATGTTAAAGGATCTACCTTAAATTTGCCACCAAGAATTAAGTGTAATTTTTATGGAAAATTAGGATATAAAGCCTATAAATATCTATTTAAAAATTATAGTCCACATAAATTAATTTAGGTTCTTAAAGGAACCATAAACAACCTTAGGCCATTAGAGAAAATGGGAAGAACATATCATGAAGGACCCAAACTCAAATGGGTACCTAAATCAAAACCTAACATAATATAAAGTTGTCGCCTAATAAGGCTAGGAGTAGTAAGTAATGTTTCAAAAGTAGATGCTCAAGGCATATGACTTGAGATCTAATATTTTTTCAAAGCTCACTAGCCGAAGTAATAACAAAAAATTATTGAAATAAAATCATTGGTAATGAATCTTTGGATAACTAATTAATCTTGATTGCTCTAACTTTGGCATGCTAATACAAAAATGAATTGGAGACTTTATCTAAATTCAAATTTATGAAAGAAATATTTTGATTATGACTATGATTGAATGATAGGTTCAAAATCATTGGCTTGAATATTTGTTGATTTAAATGCAAAGGCTATTATTGAATGATTTAAATATTATGGTGTTTTTGGTTAACTTAAATATCATTGTTGAATAATTGATTTAAATGGTTGAAAAATTATATATTGAGATTGAATGTGTATTGTTAAATGATATATTACTTTTGAATTTTAATATGAAATAAATAAAAATTTAAAAATGAGTTTGTCAACTCCTGGCACTATGTGTAAAGAGTCGGACTCATTTAAAAGTTGAAATTGAGATAGGTTGAATTTTGATTAAAGATGTTTTATATTCAATAAAACCATGCTTGATGATTTAATGATGCATAGTGATGAGTTTATATTTCGAAATTATGCATGATTATTTTTGTAATTTATGACTTACTGATCTTTATCGTAATGAAAGTTTTTTTCTGTTTTAAATGATGATGCATGTTTTTATTTGGCCTAAAAGACAAAGGCATTTTTGTATAAAATTAAAAGAGAATACATTTTTCTTTAAAATTCCTCTATCTTATAATTTTTTTAAAAAGAGATTAATATATCAATTATGTTATTTTTTATGAATCTCTTGAACAATGAAAGTGATTTTGATGATTTGAACTTGACTAATTTATTATCATGATTTTGGCAAGATTAGAAAATAAAACTTGAAATCTTTAGATAAATCAAGTTCGTTTGAAGAAGTTTATAAATGAATCATTAGTTTATCATTTTGAAACTATAACATGAATCTTTTTATAAACAATGATATTGATGATTTAAAATCACATATATATTGAGATCCTATATTTCCATATCACAATTTTCAAAGTTATAATCGTAAAACTTGGTACTATTGTATTTTAATTATTACTTTGACAATGACTAAGGGAGTGACAAAGTGATATTGAGCAATAACGAATTTAAATACTTTGATAATGAAAAATCTTCATTGGATGAGGACCAATTTGCTAAAAAGAAAATTTTAAATTTTGAATGCATAAGAATTCATAATTACTTATGTTGAAATTTACAAACAATAATGAGGGGCTAATTTATTAATTTAAATCATGTCTTTTGGTACTTAAAGATTTGATTTTATAATATGATCTCCTTGTACTTTTGGGCCTAATCTAAATATGGATTAAGAAGAAATTATACAATCATATTTCTTTCTTGACAATGACAAAAAGTTAGAGATAAAATTATCAATATGGTTAGAAGCAAATTAGATATGATAATATTGAATGAGAAATAATTTGCTTAGAAGAAAATTTAGAAATTAAATTTTCTAAATACATGCAAAATGTATAATTTGCTTGATTTACTACCTTGCTTGAAATTTACATAAGATAAATTAAATTGCATGGGTAGCTCTTGAATTTTTCTTGAATTTTGGAATTTACATCTATAAAGTTGACATCTAAAAAATTAAGTATTTCTGTGATGTTTTTTACTTCTCCACCTTGATTCTACCTTCTTGTTCACAAAAAGTAGAGAAAGAAAATCACTAGCATTTCAAGAGACTGATAAGTCTATTAATTTCATTTTGAATCTCTCGAAAGTGATTTTGATTAAGCCATTTGGGGCTTATAAATACGTCGGGAGATCGCCGGAAGAAGATCGAGAGACTGCCACAGGGACTGCCGGAAGTTGTCGGATTACGAGAGTGAGGTCATTAAGCTTCATGGTCATATATGATTGTAATCCTTAAGTCATAGATTAAGATTGTGTCCTAAATGAGTGTGATTTGGAAGTAATCAAGAATCAACTCAATAAGGCAACCTGGTCCACTATGGGGTTTGATTGAGCTCAGGTTGAGCTCAATTAGTTGATCAAAGAATTGGTCAACATTAGGTTCAAGTCGAAATTCGAAAAGTGGAGGGAACCACTTTTCTAGAGAACCAAGTGCTGAATCGCTAGTGAGCAACGGGTGTACCGCCACTACCTAAGATTTCGGGTGACTGTCAGCATCTGAAACGCACAGGCTGGGCGTTTGAATCACCTGTACCCTAGATTCTGGGTACTTTTGGTGGTTGACCCGCTAAAGTTGGCGACTGAAACACCTGTACCCAGATTTTTCAGATATGTTTAAATTTTGGCTCTAATTTCTAAAGTCATTTGGGGCCTATAAATATCCCAAGTTTTTTTTTGTTCCATACAATAATTTTGGGGATTATATTCTATGAAAAAATTATGTGTTAATTTTAAGAAAAAGAAAAGGGGAAGGGAGAGAGTTTAGAGTTAGAAAATACTTGAAGTCTCCCTTGTAAGCAAGTTATAAGGGTTTGACCTTCACCCAAAGAAGATCGGTAGTGGACCCTGGTGTGCCTCAAGGTGGAGGACTCGGGAGTGGACATAGGTCGGTTGGTGAGTGTTTTTACTTGTTGCATTTACTACTTGCAATTGTCGAGTTCTTAATCATTTTGAACTAAATACCAATAGACGCTTTCGATTTTTACTTACTCTTTGAAAGAAAAATTTCAAGTCAAGCACTTCCCTTCGATATTGTTTATCTTTTTATTAGGATTTGCTAGTTCCTTCTTAAGTCATTTTTAAGCAAGAAACATAGCATTTTCTTTTAATCATTCACTTGTTATGAAAAGCTTCAGATTTCATATCTTACTTAAAGTAAATTTTTTTTTGTTAAAACGAGAATTTACACTTGCACTAATTTACACCCCCCCCCCCTCTCTTAGTGTCAATTAATCCTAACATACACTATATGAGATATGGAAATGAATGAAACTCAATCTTAAAGTTGTTAAGATTTTGTGGTCCCCTACCGATGATAGAAGACACAACTCTGATAAGTTGGAATCAAGGATGGAGCAGTGTTAGTTTGTGGAATTCCTTGAGGAAACTTGTGAGTATTATTTCTATCATCCCGAGAACCAAAAAGTTTTTATTTCCAAGATGATAGTATTCCTTGGGAAAGAACACATTCTTGGTGGAAATAGTGGGAGTGTCATAGATTTGAGTGTGATTCGAGAACCTAGCTCAAGCACCATAGTGGAGGCCGAGTCTGTTCAGGAACCTAACACACAAGTTTTAACTTTGTGCAGGTTTAGTAGAGTATCTCATCCTCCTAAAAGATATGTAGGATATATCAGTGGAGATGACACTTAGGATGTTGATCCTCATACCTACGATGAGGCTATTTTGAGTATAGACTCTAGGAAGTGGTAAGAAGCCATGAATTTTGAGATAGATTTCATGTTCTCAAACAAGGTTTGGAATCTTATGTAAGCACATGAGGGTATCATACACATCGGCTGCAAGTGGATCTTTAAGAAGAAGATCGAAGTAGATGAAATGGTGGAGACCAACAAGGCAAAGCTCGTGACCAAAGGGTATCGTCAACTGCAAGGAGTTGACTATGACGAAACCTTCTCACCCGTAGCCATGTTAAAATCCATCAAATTATTTTGGCTATTAAAGCACACTATGACTATGAGATCTGATAGATGGATGTGAAAACTATATTCCTCAATAGTAACCTCGAGGAAGAGGTGTATATGACATAGCCAAAATGATTCGTATCCTAGGAGAATCCAGATAGGGTTTGCAGGTTGCTTAGGTCCATCTATGGACTGAAGCAAGCTTCCCAAAATTAGAAAATAAGATTTGATATGGCAATTAGATCTTATGACTTTGTTAAGAACGAAGATGAGCCATATGTGTGCAGGAAGGTAAGTGGGAGTGCTATCACCTTCTTGGTGCTATATGTGGATGACATCCTAATCATTGGGAATGATGTAAGAATGCTTTCCAAAGTTAAGGCTTATCAATCTATAAAGGATATAGGGGAAGCATCCTACATTTTGGGGATTTGGATCTATAGAGATAGATCCAAGAGGATGCTTGACTTGTCACAATTCAGGTACATAGACTCCATTGCCAAAAAGTTTGGCATGAAAAATTTCAAGAGAGGTCTCACACTGATGAGATATTGAATATCACTTTCTAGGAGTATGTCCTCAGAGACTCCTAAGGGAAGGATAGTCATAGATAAGATACTCTATGCCTCAGCGATAGGGTCTATCATGCATGCTATATTTTGTACTAGGCCTGATATAGTGCATGCTCTAAGTATCACGAGCAGGTATCAGGTGGATCCGGGTTTGAAACATTAGAAGGTAGTAAAATTCATCTTTAAGTATTTGAGAAGGACTAAGGATCTTTTACTGGTATATGGAGGAGGTAACCTCTAAATTGAGGGCTACACTAACTCAAGTTTCTAGTCTGATACAGTGATAACAAGTCAAGCTCAAGGTATGTCTTCACCTTGAGTGGATGAGCAGTAAGTTAGAAGAGTTCCAAGCAAGATGCTACTACTAACTCGACCACAGATGTGAAATATATTATTGTGGCAAAAGCAGCAAAGGATGGGGTTTGGATGAAGAAGTTCATCATAAATTTGGAAGTCGTACCAAGCAACATGAGCTGATTCCTATATATTACGATACTAACAGGGCGATAGCTCTAGCAAGGGAACCTAGGTGTCATCAGAATTGTTTTGAGGAGGTTTTAGTTTATTAGAGAGATCGTGGCCTGTAGAGATGTAGTAATAGAAAGAGTTACATTCAAAGATAACATTGTCGATCCACTAACAAAGTCGTTGTCTGAGCATCACAGGGTTCTGATAGGGATTTGACATATAGGTGATTAGTTTTAGGTCAAGTGGGAGATTACTGGTTACATGTGCCCTACAAGAAAATCATGTGAGTGATGACACGTGTGACATGCTACACGATCTTTTTGTTTACTATTATTATTGGCAATATTGTCACTTTATGTTGTTTTTTACTTGTATTGTTATGTCCTTGGATCTATACATTTAAATCAGATTATAATGAGATCATGATAATGAGATTGATTCGCCTTTAAACATAGACCCTAAATAATCTTGATCATAGGTTACTCGAGAGGAACATCAAAGATAACCGAAAAGATCAGTGTACTATATGCCTATCCAAATGATAGATGTGGCTGGTCTTGTAGCCGCTCGTGTGGGACACTAAGGATACAATACAAGTGCTCATTGGAGAATGAGTTCATTGATTAATCCGCTTACGGAATGTTGGATGGTTAATGGTACCTAACATCAAGCAACAATTATGTAGTCTCAATTGTATGTCTGGTCCTTAGACTTGAGACACCATGGATACCTTGTTCGTGTTGAATCTCAGATTTTGATAATAAAATTAATTAATGGATTTTATTATCTAACCTTTGTGTTAGAGATGAATGATGCAGGATTAATTATGATAAGATAATATAATCATATGTTAGGCCGGAGTCAAGTTCGGGCATTGGGCCGGGATTCGGATGATGCAGTGGGAACTCATCGAGAGTTCACCGGGAGTTCGGTGGGAGCTCGCCAAAGGTGATCGGGACCTTACCAGGAATGCGTCGGGGGTTCGCCAGAAGATGACCGAGACTTGTCGAGAGTTCGCTAGAGGCTACCGGGAAGATCGCAGGGAATTAGGAAGGTCACTTGAAATATTGGTCAAATTGATTTTATTTTATGCCTTAGTATGTCGCAGTTAGCATCTATTTAGTTTAGAGTCCAAATTGAGATAGATTTGGAAAGAATCCAAATTAACTAAATATAAGGCAATTGGGTCCAGTTTGAGTTAGATTTGAGCTTAGGTTGAGCTCATTTCCTTGGCCTATAAAGGGTTCAATAGATGGTACAAGTTAGGTATGCAAAAGTTCAGAAAAAGTAGCTTTTGTAGAATTCCCAATAGTAGTACCATTGATGGGTGGCAGTAGTACTGTCCAGGTGATGGTAGTACAATCGCACCCTGTTTTCAGAGTGATTTTGGTGGTAGTACCACCCGTACCCTGATTTTGTGTGAAGCTTTGAATTTTGGCTCCAATCTGAAACCAATTGGGATCTATAAATACCTCAAGTTTTCTTTCTTTAAGATGTTGTTAAGATCAATTGGCACTAAGAGGGGGGGGGGGGGAGGGAATTAGTGCAAGAATACATTAATGTTTTAAACAAAAAACTTTTCACTTGAAGCAAGATAGAAAATCTGAAGCTTTTCATTTAAGCTAAGCAAGTGAATCTTAAAGAGAAGTGCTAAGCTTCTTGCTTAAAGACGACTCAAAGAACAACTAAATCTGAATAAGGAGATAGGCAATATTGTAAGTGAAGTGCTTGATTTTTAAACCTTGATTTCAAAACGTAAATAAAAAATTGAAAGCGTCTACTTGTGTTTTAAAATCAACTAAGAACCCGACAATTGTAAGCAGTAAATCAAAGAAGTAAAAACACTTAGAATTATAGTGGTTCGGCACTAACCGGCCTATGTCCACTTTCGAGTCCTCCTCCTTGAGGCATATCGGCATCCATTATTGATCTCTTTTGGGTGAAGATTAAACCCTTACAACACTTATAAGGGAGACAAGATTACAACTCTTGGATCACTCCCTTACCCCTTTTTTTCCTTACAATTCACGCATAATATTTTATCATAATATAATCCCTAAAATTGTTGTGTGGAATGCAAGAAAACTTGGGGTATTTATAGCCCCAAATGGCTTCAGAATTTTAGAGCCAAAATTCAAACTCACTTGGAAAATCTGGGTACGGTTGGTTCACCCATCGATCTGGGGGGTTGAACCGCCAAAGGTGCCTAGATTCCTGGGTATGGGTAGTTCAGCTACCCAGCCTGGGTGGTTAAATCGTTGACAGCCGCTCGAAATCTTGGGCGACGTCGGTTGAACCGCCACTCACTAATAGTTTACCCGTCGAAATCTCCGAAAAAGTGGTTCCAACCACTTTTCAAATTCCAGCTTGAACCTGATGTTGACCAACTCTTTA
The DNA here is from genome assembly GCA_029747655.1 of Ensete ventricosum. Classification (NCBI taxonomy): domain Eukaryota; kingdom Viridiplantae; phylum Streptophyta; class Magnoliopsida; order Zingiberales; family Musaceae; genus Ensete; species Ensete ventricosum. The sequence continues at coordinate 1,396,058 of JAQQAF010000010.1, read as the reverse complement.
GTCAACCAATTGAGCTCAACCTAAGCTCAATCAAACCTCATTGTGTACCCAATTATCTCTTTAAGTTGATTTCTAAATCACACTCAAATCAGACTCACACTTAACCTACAACTTAAATATTACAATCAAACATGACCACCAAACTTAATGACCTCACTCTTATATTACGGCAACCTCCAGAATCTCTAGTGGTGAGTCTCACGGTCTTCATCCGGTGATCTCCCGACGTGTTCCTAGCGAGCTTCCCGATCCCTTCAGCGAATCTCCTAGTGAACTCTCGGTGAGCTCCTACTGCATCATCCAATCCTTGCCCAATGTCTAAGCTTGATCTTGGGTCCATGTCTGATTTGTAACTCCTTCTACCGTCGTGGTTAAACCTGCACGATTTTAACTATGACTTAATTAATTACAATCATACTGGCCAACATATCCACGTCATGACCTTTCCAACTCTCGGCCAGCGTTTCAGCTACCCCTGATAATCTTCCAGCGAGTCTTGGTCTTCTTCTAGCGAACTCCCTTATGCCAACCTAGCAAGCTCCCGATACCCTCGACGAGCTTTCGACGCATTCCTGGCGAGTTTCCAAACGCATCGTCCGAACCCCAGCCCAATGCATAGACTTAACCTTGGCAAATCCTGATTGTCATATTCTCTCTTGTTATAGTTAATCTTACATCAATCAACTCTAACAATCTTGTTAGATCATTAACCCATCAATTGATTTCATCATCAAAATTTGAGATTCAACAATCTCCCCATTTTTTATGATGACAACCAATTGATAACAGGAGTTAATCATAACTCCCCCTAAATCTATGTCACTTAAATTTAAGAGAAACGTACACTCTTAAATTCAAGCAATCAACATTCAACACAAATTTACATCAAGTCATCGAATCATGAATGTTAAAAATAATTATGCATCCATATCCATATCTAAGATATCCATGTATTTCAACAATATCATATGTCGTCAATGTCCATTTCTCCCCCTTTGTCATCAATAAAAAGGTGAAATATATAGCTAATAATTTCAAAGCACATGATGACATTACTCCCCCTCAGTATATGCATTATAAAATTTTCTTCACCTTTATGATTAATAAGGAAGAAACAAGGTAGGTGTTGTTGAATCATTTTATCATTGAGAAGAGATCTTAATAAATTTTAAAAGCAATACTAAGATAAGCTCAAAAGTTCAAGAGATTTAAAGACTACTTATGTATTTCAAATGTAGCAAAAGTCATCTCTTGATATCAAAAATTATTTCTTATAAATTTCAAAGGTAGCACATCAATTTTTCTCCTTTTTTTTAAACGATAAGTTAAAATCATGGAGAAAGTTTTCAAAAACATTCTCCCAAAAAGGCTTCATCTCATGAAATCTATATTAGCAATTTATATATTTTCATGATTTAGCATTTCTAGGTCTCAACCTCAATCTTGTATATATAAAATTTTGAATATAAGCTCGACAATTCTTTTTCATGTAAATCTCAAGAAAACATAGCAAGTAAGGCTAGTGAGTTCTTTATTCTCTCTTGAGAAGTGCAAGCTAGCAATTTTTGATTCCTTTGTGATATTTAAGCTAGCAATTTTACATCATGTAAGATAACAAGTTTTGCTCCCCCCTTGTCATTGTCAAAAAGAGGGGATGGTTACAATAGTGCAAAACTTTTCCCATTACATTATTTTTCAAGAAATATATCATGAAATAATCATCACATGAAATATATCAAGAAAAATTAACATGGTGATGAGATATTCAATTTATGAAAGTAAATTACGAATATCAAGAGATAAATTATAGGAGAAACACATAAAATATCTTGATTCATGCATAAGAATTCTCAAGTTATAAAAATATATTTTTAAATAATATAATAACATATAATAAGAGATTTTGATTCATAAATGATTTCAGGTTTTAATTCTAAGAAATCAAAATCACGATATAGGTAAAGAACTCATTCAATTTCGAAATCATCAAAATCACTATCAAGGGATTCGAAATGAAATAAATATACTTATCGATCTTTTGAAATGCTAGTAATTTCTTTTCTCCATTTTTTATTGTAAATAATGAAAATACATCTTTGGGGATCAAATAATCTTAATTCATAAATCCTAAGACATATAATTCATTTAGATAGATTCTTTTCTTAATAAAATGGAAGAACGATCTTGATAAAAAAGTTCCAACTTATAATTGTCAAGATCATATATCTCCTTTTTATTAAAAAGAAAAAATCATAGAGATCAATAACATGATTCCCATAATGTGTAAGTCAAGTCTATAAATTAAGGGAATATTCAAGATAATACAAATCTCTTTTAATTTTCAACTTATCATAAATTTAAGAAATACTAATTTTGGTGATAAGTTATGTCATTCATGAGTCTTAAAATAAGTCATGTCAAGAAAGATATTAATATTAAAAGATATTCATGAATACTAAAAGACATGATTTAATTAAATAAATCTCCTCTTAGATGATAAAATAGAATATTAAGAGATCAAATAATAGTCTTCATTCATAAAGATATCATATTATAGATATTAAGATCATGAGTTAATTTCAAGGAAGAAAAAGTAGAAGATCTTGATTTATATATATGAAACTTCAATTTTCAAGAATATGGTTCATAAGAAGATTTTCAAGTTTTATTTTCTAAACTTGCCAAAATCATGATAATAACTTATTTAACTTTAAATCATCAAAATCACTTTCATAGTTCAAGAGATTTATAAAAATAACATAATTGATTCATTAATCTCTTTTTGAAAAATGTATAAGATAGAGAAATTTTCAAGAAAAATGTCTTCCCTTTTTATTTCATAGAAGCATGCCTTTGTCTTTTAAGCCAAATAAAAACATGAATTTTAATTTAAAACCGAAAAAGAGCTTTCATTATGGCAAAGATCAATAAGCCATAAATCATAACAATCATCATGCATAATTTTGAAATATAAATTTACTAAGCATGATCACTATGCATCATTACATTATCAATCATGATTTCATTGAATATAAAGCATCTTCAATCAAAATAAAAAAGCCATATGAAAATCATCAAGATATACATTACATTGTTTCTTAAAAGCAAAGATAGGATTTATCTTAAGCATTTAAGTCTAACATTTTGTTCCTTTATCATAAGACATGTAGTTTTCATAATCAATATAATTTTTCCAAATTACTAGAAAATGAAGCATGATTTTTCTCTCCCTTTTCTATATTGTTTTATGCTTAAATTCTATCATTCAACATAATCATTTATCATATAACCCATACACTATCATAACATTTAAATCATATAACATTTAAATCAATCATTCAACAATGATATTTTACTTAGCCAAAAACACCATAATATTTAAGTTATTGAACAATAATCTTTCCAAATATTCAAGCCAATAATTTTGATCTTAGCATTCAATCAAAAATCTCATTTTTGTAAGGTTCAATAAATATAATTTTTTAAAAACTAAGGTTCTTTGGTTCTAGGTCATTTTCATACTTGTATGCTCTAGCTATGCATCATCAATATTAATTGTATAATAGTGAACTATCAAAAGAGTCATTGTCAATAATTTTAATTTCAATAATTTTCTTATTATTACTTAGGCTAGTGAGCTTTGAAAGGATATTAGGTCTCAAGTCATGTACCTTGAGCATCCACTTTCAAAACATAACTTAGTACTCCAAGCCTTGTTATGAGGTAATTTTATATTATAGGAGGTTTTGATTTAGGTACTCATTTGAGTTTGGGTCCTTCATGATATGTTCTTCCCATTTTCTCTAATGACTTAAGGTTGTTTATGATTCATTTAGGAACCCAAATTAATTTTTGAGGACTATAATTTTTAAATGGACATTTGTAAGTCATATGTCTTAATCTTTCATGAAAATTACATTTAACTTTTGATGGTAGATTTAAGGTTGGTCATTTAACAAAAGTAGTAGGCTTTTATTGGGTATTGCCCACAAAATCTATTCTATTTCTTCTACTAATATGACTCTTATTAGCAAGAATCATATTAAGGGATTTACTCCCTCTTTCAAATTTCTCTAAGGATTATTTTAGCATGATGTTTTATACTTTAATGTTGTCTAGCATTTCATATTTAGAATTAGGATTATGTGATGCTAATAACTCATGCATTTCATCAACTTTACCAACTGACAAATCATGTTCACTTTTAAGTAACTTCAAAGGTTTGCTAAGTTTTCTAAACTTATCAAACAAATCATAGAACATGTTTAATAATTCTGAAAAAGAAATATTTAATGAATCATTAATCTCATTGTCGATGGCAATAAGAGCGAGGTTTTCCACTTCTTGATTGTGCATTTCATCTTTGGAACTCCTCGACTTCTTGCGTTCATAGCAAGAGGTTTTGTCCATCTTTAGATCATTTTTAAGGTTCATGTTCATTAATTTATCTGGTTCATTTGTCAAGGGTTCAAAGTCCTCATCACTCGAGATTTTACTCGATGAGTCATATGTTCTTAGTTCATGTTTCTTCCTGTTCCTTGGAAGTGTTCTTTAAATTTATTTTTAGAAGTATTTTCATTTAATGATTCATTTAGATTAAGTGTGATTTCATATGTTATTTCTAATGTACACTATATATCAAAAGTTGAATCTAAATAAGAAATCCGATCAAATTTATTTTTAACAAGTGCACAATATATATACGGCATTCATAGCCTTTGCATTCAATGAAAATATTTATTTTTCATAACCATTCCAATCATTTGTTAGATTGGATGACTTCTTAAAACCTTTTTCAATAATACACCATAAATTAAGATCTATCAAAAATAAAATGATATACATTCGTATTTTCCAAGATGTGTAGCCCGTCCCATTAAACATAGGAGGACTTGTGATGCATTGACCCTTGTTAATGCCAAAAAGAGCCATTTTTCTTGGGTGTTAAACCAAATGAGAAAAACATGATTCTGATACCAATTGTTAGGATCAATTAGCACTAAGAGGGGGTGCATTAGTGCAAGAGTATATTAAAGTTTTAAATAAAAAACTTTTCACTTGAAACAAGATAGAAAATTCTAAACTTTTTGTTTATGTAAGTGAATCTTATAGATAATTGCTAAGCTTCTTGTTTAAAGACAACTAAAAAAGAACAAGCAAATCTGAATAAGGAGATAGGCAATGTCATAAGTGAAGTGCTTGATTTCGAAGCCTTGATTTCAAAATATAAATAAAAAATCGGAAGCGTCTATTTATGTTTTGAAATCAATTAAGAATCCAGCAATTATAAGTAGTAAATCAAAGAAGTAAGAACACTTATAATTATAGTAGTTCGGCACTAACCGGCCTACATCTACTTTTGAGTCCTCCTCCTTGAGGCACACCGACGTCCACTATTAATCTCCGTTGGGTGAAAATCAAACCCTTACAATACTTACAAGGGAGATAAAATTACAACTCTTTGATCACTCCCTTACCCCTTTTCTTTTTCTTACAATTGACACATAATATTTTCTCAGAATATAATCCCCAAAATGTTTCTATGGAATGCAAGAAAACTTGGGGTATTTATAGCCCCAAATGGCTTCAGAATTTTAGAGCCAAAATTCAAACTCACACGAAAAATTCAGGTACGGGCGGTTCACTCGCCGACCAGGGTGGTCAACCGCCGAAAGTGCCTAGATTCTTGGGTACGGGCCGTTCTGCCGCCAAGCTTGGGCGGTTCAGCTGCTGACAGCCACCCGAAATCCTAGGTGGTGCCGGTTGAACCGTCGTTCACCGTCGGGTAAACATAATATTTTCTCAGAATATAATCCCCTAAATTATTGTGTGGAATGCAAGAAAATATGGGGTATTTATAGCCCCAAATGATTTGAACTTGATGTTTACCAACTCTTTGGTCAACCAATTGAGTTCAACATAAGCTCAACCAAACCCCATTGTGGGCCCTGTTGCCTCTTTGAGTTGATTTCCAAATCACACTCAAATTGGACTCACACTTAACTTACGACTTAAAGACTACAATCAAACATTACTACTAAGCTTAATGACCTCACTCCCGTATTTCGGTAACCTCCAAAATCTCCAATGACGAGTCTCACGGTCTTCCTCCAGTGATCTCTCAATGTGTTCCTAGCAAGCTTCTCGATCCCTTCGGCGAATCTCCTAGCAAACTCCCTACGAGCTCCCACCGTATCGTCCAATCCTTAGCCTGATGCCTAAGCTTGAACCTAGGTCCATGTCTAATCTATAACTCCTTCTCCCGTCGTGGTTAAACCTGCACGATGCTAACTACGGCTTAATTAATTATAATCATAATGGGCAACACATCCACGTCATGACCTTTCCAACTCCCAGCAAGCGTTTCGACTACCCCCAATAATCTTTCGGTGAATCTTAGTCTTCTTCTAGCAAACTCCATTGTGCCATCCTAGCAAGCTCCTGATACCCTCGGCGAGCTTCTGACACACCCTTGGCAAGTTTCCAACCGTGTCGTCCAAACCTTGGCCTGATGCATGGACTTAACCTTGGCCAATCTTGATTGTCATATTCTCTCTTATTGTAGTTAATCTTGCATCTATCAACTCTAACAATCTTGTTAGATCATTAACCCATCAATTGATTTCATCATCAAAATCTGAGATTCAACAGAAGTAACGGTGGTAAACGAAAAAGTGGGATAAAATTCTATTAAATAGTTGTAAAATTTGAGAGCTTCCCTTGAGTGCTTTAGAGTATAAAGTGAGTCTAAGGGAAGTGAGAAACTCTTGTAAAATATTCATCTCTTGAACCTGTGAAAAAGAGAAAGTGTAAGGGGTTTGGCCCTGTAAGATAATCACGTGAGTGATGGCACGTGTGACATGCTACAGGATCTTTTTATTTATGATTATTATTAGTATACTTTCATATTATATTATCTATTGCTTATATATATTATGATGTCCTTGATTCTGTGCAATGGGAATTAGATCGTGTTAAGATCACGATAATGCAACTGATTCGCCTTTAAACATAGATCCTAAATAATCTCGGTATACTGTATACCTATCCATATGATGGAGGCGATTGATATCATAGCCATTTGTGTGGGGACATTAAGGATACAATACAAGTGCTCATTGGAGAATGCTGTATGGTTAATAATACCTAACGTCAGATAGCGATTCGTCATCCCAGTTGTGTGTCTGGTCCTTAGACTTGAGACACCAAGGATGCCTTGTTTGCGTACTCCTTTCTTTGATGCCAAATTTATAGGTTTGAAAAGTGATAAGACCCCAGAAGAAGCCCTATAGATTTTGATCGCTGAGAGGGATCAACCCTTGGAACGCTATAGGGGTTCCTCCCTCCTAAACTCGGCACAAAGGCTGAATAAAAGATGATAATTGCTTGATTAAAGAGAGGGGGCGGCTACATCATTATATAGGGTTGCAAACCTAGCCTATGGGGTGCTTACCAAACTAAAATTATTCTTTTGCCCCTTCTATAGCCTACCTGCCTTAGAGGGAACAAGTGACGGCTAGGTTGACTCTGTAGCTGACCTAAGTAGGGGGAAACCCTAGCCGACTAGCCCAGTAAAGGGGCGATGGCCACTAAGCCCTAAGGCCCCAAACTAAACTCTAGCCACACTTCTTTATAGGATAGAAGTGACTAGGTATGGTTTTATTACAATCTCATAAGGTTCTTATTGATTACTTCTAAGTGATTAGGATTCAACCCTACTGGAGTCCTATCAAACCCGCCCTCTTCAAATCAGCCTTATCCTCAAGGCTGAGGTTCTATGAGCTCGTCATATGATTCCCACCTCCAACTGAACTTTGGCCTCCTCATTAGTTGGGGTGTTAGTTGGAAGGATTTGGGCTGAGTCATCTTCTTTAAATTTCTATTTGTGGTGGGATACCGGCGGATCAACTGTAATCTTGATCTGGTGCACGAATCTGATCTCCAGGTTCCCCCCAATGTGATCCACAATTTTGCAAGGCCCAAAGAAATAAGGAGACCACTTCATTAAGGCTCGAGTTTCCTGCTGATCGGACTGGAGGTGTAGAAAAACTCGATCTTCAATTTTTCGGCCATTCTGAAGTTTGTCGGGAGGTCGTTTATTCTTTGCATGTGCTGCCATATGGTTACTCTTTAATGATAGCTAATCTTTCTTCTGGAATGGTGACTGCCCTCTAGTATGGTTCAGGATGATGAGAGCTCAATTTGGCGTGAGCATGAATTGCAGTTCTTCTAGTTTTACTCCTCTTTCGTGCTATGGGCATGTATCCAACCATATTTTAAATTTGGTAGTAATTAGTATCTCTTGTAAAAATCTCGTGTGGAGTGTGGGGGAAGCCTCGGTGTAAATTTGGAGTTGACCATCTTACATAAGAATAGCCCCAATTCCAATTCCTGATGCGTCGACCTCAATGACAAAAGTGCGGCTGAAATTAGGTAATGCTAGAACCGGCGTCATCGTCATAACGGCCTTGATTCATTCAAGGCTATAGAATCTTGTTCCGACTACAAGAAGAAGTATTTCTTTAGTAAGGACGTGAGCGGGGCACTAATCTTTCCATAATATTTCATAAATTTATGGTAGTAGCCCGTGAGTCCAAGGAAGCCGTGCAGCGATTTTACATTTGTAGGTTTCGGCCATCCTTGCATTGCCTCGATCTTTATTGGGTCTACCATCACTCCATCCTCTGATATAATGCGTCTAAGCTACTCCACTTTATACTGTATGAAGCTGCACTTTGATTGTTTAATATAAAGAGTATTCTCCTAAAGAATCGTTAGAACAGTTCATAAGTGCTGAAAATGTATATCAAGCGTAAGGCTATAAATGAGAATATCATCAAAGAACACCAATATGAACTGCTGGTTACAAGTGCCCTACAAGCCAATCACATGAGTGATGGCACGTATGACATGGTGTGTAATCTTTTTGCTTATGATTAACATTAGCATATTCTCACATTATATTATTTGTTACATATATATTGTGATGTCCTTGGTTCTGTGTAATGGGAATCAGATCGTGATGAGATCATGTAATGAGATCGAATCATCTTTAAACACAGATCCTAAATAATCCCGGTCATAGGTTACTCGAGAGGGATATTGAGATAACCGGATAGATCGGTGTACTATATGCCCGTCCATATGATGGAGGTGGCTGGTCTCATAGCCACTTGTGAGGAGACACTTAGGATATAGTACAGGTGCTCATTTGAGAATGAGTTCACTAATTGATCTGCTTATGGAATGCTGTATGGTTAATGATATCTAATGTCAGACAGTGATTCCATAGTCCCAGTTGTGTATCTGGTCCTTAGACTTGAGACACCAAAGATGTCTTGTATGAGTACTCCTTTCTTTGACGCCAGACTTATAGGTTTGGAAAGCTCCAGATCTGGTACAGCTGGTTATTGGGATTGGTAGCCAACTTTACGAAAGAAATTGAGTGTCAATAGAGGATCATCCACTCTCGGTATCACGAGAGGAATATCTCATATGTGCTTGCTTAGACAAATCCCTGGCCAGGGTCATTTGGATTAAGAAAGGAGTTCTCCGGTAGAATCTGATTGGAGCAAGATAAACTAATTTTGTTTGTGACCTGACGATACCATATCCAACATACGATCTCTGAGATATTAGGTGGATGAGGGATTATAGATACATGATAACTGTGGACAGATAGGTCTGATGGATTCGATCCCCCTGTACCGTCTGGGGACTATGGCGTAGTGGCCTAGTACGTCCATAGTCGATGAGTCGAGTGAATTATTATGGAGATAATAATTCACTATAACAGAAAGAGTTCTGATGGAAGTGACTCACGACCAGCTAGGTATCAAGCCTAGAGGGTCACACACATATGGTGGATGCTTCAGCAAATAAAGGATTGGATGAAGATCCAATTAGCCACTATTCTCATTAGATGAGACCCTATGATGATGGGCTCCTTGATTAAGGCCCAATTATAAGCCTAAGGAGATTATTGGATAGTGATCCAATAATACAAGATTAGTGAGTTATTGGATGGAGATCCAATACCCACTAAGGAAGGAGCCCTAGGGTTTTGGTGGCTCTCTATAAATAGGAGGGGAGACTCAGGGTTGATAGGCTGCAGCTTTAGCCACCACTCCTATTCTCCTCCCTTCCTCTAAGCAAGAGTTGCAAGGTCAGAGAGGAGGAGTTTCGCTACAGAGATCCATCGTGTGGATACCGCTAGAGAGGAGGACGCTTGACCTCCTTCATCTTCTCCATCCGGATCTGGAATACAGGGATATACGATCTCCCTAAGTAAAATCAATCTCTCACACATCATCATTTTTTAATTTTTATGATTTTTCTCGCGACCCAATCTTTTGCACGATGATTTGATCTGCACGGGAAATCGAATTTTGTTTTGATTTCCGCTGCGCATATGATGCACCCACTGTAGGTTTCCCAATAATGGTATCATGGCCAAGGTTTTCGTGCGAAAGATTGGTTTTAAACTGCGTGTGATGAGATTGAATCGCGTAGAATTGTTCTACGCGTTCTTGCTGCATTTTTGCAGCGAAGGCAACGAGGAGGGGCTGGCCGTGGTTGCGGCCAAGGCCCCATACAAAGGGGCGGATGGCCAGGGCCAACCCCCCCCCCCCCCCCCTCGCAGGGGTGGCTGCCAGCGACATGCCCGTAAGGTACGGTCGACAGCGGCTAGCCCGCAAGAGGCTGCCCACAGCGCACCCGCAAGGGGCGATCGCCAGCGGCCAGTCCGCAAGGGGCTGTCGCCAGTAGGGGTAGCGGCGCCGACCGCAGGGGTGGCCGCCCCTTGGTAGGGCGGTTGTCGATCGAAACGCACAGCACCACTGCTTGCGCAGGGGTAGCAGCGACGGCGGCGGCGCAGGAGGGTGAAGTAGAGGGTTAGGGCTTCTTTTTGAAAAATGACTAAAATGCCCCTCAGAATTTGAAAAATTTTAAGGACTGTCCTTGTGTACAGAATTCTAAAAATACCCTCAACAATTCTAGAATTATGAAAATATCCTTAACAATTCTGGAAATTCTGAGCATATCTTGATTTTAAAAAAAATAATTAATTAAATAGTTTAATTAATTATTATATATATCTAGTAATCCTACATATAATATGATGTACATGTGATGTATGACGTAGATGGATAATCATGAGCCATGTGTTGTGATGTGTGTAATTATGATTATTATTATTATTGGGGCATGCGAGCCTACGTTTTTCTCGTTTATTATTGGGCTTGTGTGCTTGTGATTATTTGTAATTACTTGGAGAGGCGCAGCCGGAGCGTGGAGGTTACAGCGGGACCCACGATACCGTGGCGGGAGATCACGACGCATGGTGATGCGATGATCTGACGGAATCGATAATGACGAGATCAACAATCACAGGGCATGGAGATGCGCCAATGCACACATAGATCCTATTGTGAGTGATTAGGCCCATTGGCTAGTGCTTAATCATATTAGGTGACGGCTCATGATCATCCGGTGTGGCTTGCATATGTGATGTGTTTGTTATACACCTACTATATATATGTATATATATATATACATGCGATGTAGATATATATTAAATATGTATGTGTGTGACACGACATATTAGGAGACCGATACGAAACAAAAACCCCTCCTACGATAATATTAAGTCGGTAAGCATGAGGCAATAAGATTGACCCACGTGGCCTTCCATCGTTATAGGAAGAAATTGAATCACAACATAGGTCGAGTTGGTCGAGTCCCTCGAGGCTCACCTATCTACGTGATCGAGTTCTTGCCTACGACATAGAGATGTCACCGGTGACCTGAGGACATAGTATGCTTGGTCGAGTCCCTCGAGGGCATATCATCGAATCAGACTCATCTTGTAACGATGGTGATGACTTAACTGAACATCATGGTTGATCGAGTCCCTCGGGACCATGATGATTCGGAGGTCGAACGTAACAGGAATCATAAGGAGTTATGATTGACAAGAGTTGCCTACCTTTTGGAATTAGTGCAATTGGTCGAGTCCCTCGAGGTTGCACTAAGACGCCAATTGGATCCCGATCCCCACTAGGAGTCGACTGAAGACTTTCGTATGACGTGTCGAGGGTGTCGTGTGATTCGCTAAGAAAATAGTGGAAGTGTATTAAGATAGAAGTCCATATCTTAATTAGTATTTTCTATAAAATATGCATGTTATTTACGCTATATCTTGTTTATCGCTTGCAAAACCCCTAAATGGCATACTTGATGCCAACCGCCTTATTGGTCCAAAAGCTCCGCAATTTGAGAATTGTTCTCACGAAAGAGAAAATCATATATGTCCTTAACATGATTATGCCCACGCTGGAGGAAAGGATAAGCGAGGATGAGATCGCTCGCTTTGTGAAGTATATAGATAGTCCTAGAAGATAACATGTGCGTTGATCTTATACTTCAGTCCCTACCATATTCCTTTTCTTACTTCATCATGAATTTTAACATGAGCAAGTTTGAGGTGACTCTCCCTGAGCTCCTCAATATATTGAGGGAAGCTGAGAGTGCCATCAAGAAGGAGAAGCGAGTTCTCTATATTGGTGAGACCAAAAAGAAAAGGAAGGCCAGCAAGATCCCTAAGAAGGGCAAGGGCAAAGAAAGACCAGGTAAGGCAAAGGTTGCCAAGAGAGACCCGGCAAAGGATAAAAGATAGTGCTTTAATTGCGGCCAAGATGGGCAATGGAAGAGGAACTTTAAGGACTACCTTATAGATAAGGCGAAACAAAAGCTTGGAGAAGCTTCAGGTATATTCATGATCAGTCTCCACTTGTCAGATTTTCATGATAACACATGGGTATTGGATACCGGGAGTGTTTATCATATCTGTAATTTGTTGCAAGTTCTAGCAAGACCTAGGAGACTGGCAACCGGCAAGATGGACCTCATGATGGGCAATGGAGTAAGAGTTGCTGCAGTTGATGTTGGAGAGGTCACCCTACATCTGCTTGGTGGAGCTATCATTGCATTAGATGCATGCTATTTTGTTCTCTCTATTATCAAAAACATTATATCCATCTCTTGTTTGACAATTAGTGGATATAAATTAGTTTTTGAGAACAATAGTTGTTCAATAATTATGGATGATGAGATCATCACTAGAGGCACCCTTATGAGATATGGAAAGGAAAGAAGCTCGATCTTAAGATTGCTAAGATTTGGGGCTGTCCTACCCACGTTAGAAGACATAACCCCAATAAGTTGGAATCAAGTACAGAATGGTGCACATTTGTGGGATACCCAAAGAAAACTTGTGGGTATTATTTTCATCATCCTAAGGATCGAAATGTCTTTATTGCCAAGAGAGTTATGTTCCTTGAGAAGGAACACATTCTTTTTCGAAACAGTGAGAGTGAGATAGAATTGAGCGAGGTTGGAGAACCTAGCTCAAGCACCATTCCAGAGACCGAGTCTATTCAGGTACCTAACACATAAATTCTAAATTTACGTAGGTTTAGGAGAGTATCTCACCCTCCTGAAAGATATGTGAGACATATAAGTGGAGATGACTTTCAGGATGTTGATCCTCAGACCTACGAGGAGGCTATTATGAGTATAGACTCTGGGAACTAGCAAGAAGCCATGAATTCTGAGATGGATTCCATGAACTCTAACAAGGTTTGGAACCTTGTAGATGCACTTGAGGGTATTATACCTATCGACTGCAAATGGATCGGAGTGGATGGAAAGGTAGAGACCTATAAAGCAAGGCTAGTAGCTAAAGGATATCGTCAAAGACAAAGAGTTGACTACGATGAAACCTTTTCACCTGTAGCCATGCTTAAGTCCATTAGAATTATTTTGGCTATTGCAGAACACTATGACTATGAGATCTGGCACATGGATATCAAAACAACATTCCTCAATGGCAACCTCGAGGAAGAGGTGTATATGATACAACCAGAGGGATTCGTATCCAAAGAGAGTCTAGATAAAGTGTGCAAGTTGCTTAGATCCATTTATGGATTGAAGCAAGCTTCCCGAAGTTGGAACATAAGATTTAATGAGGTGATCAAATCTTATGACTTTGTTAAGAATGAAGATGAGCCTTGTGTGTACAGGAAAGTAAGTGGAAGCGCTATCACCTTCTTGGTGCTATATATGGATGACATCTTAATCATTGGAATGATATAGGATTGCTCTCCACAGTAAATACTTGGCTATCTAGAAACTTCTCCATGAAAGACTTAGGGGAAGCATCCTATATTTTACGGATTCGGATCTATAGAGATAGATCCAAAAGGATGTTTGGCTTGTCCCAGTCTAGGTACATAGACTCCATTATCAAAAGGTTTGGCATAAAAAATTTCAAGAGATGTCTCATACCGATGAGACATGGAATATCACTTTCTAGGAGTATGTCCCCAAAGACTCCTGAAGAAAGGGCAGACAGGGATAAGATACCTTATGCCTCAGCGATTGAATCTATCATGTATGCGATGCTATGTACTAGGTCTGATATAGCACATGCTCTGAGTGTCACGAGCAGGTATCAGGCAGATCCAGGTTTAGAACACTGGAAGGCAGTAAAGTGTATCCTTAAGTACTTGAGAAGGACTAAGGATCTTTTTCTGGTATATAGAGGAGGTAGCCTCCAGGTTGAGGGCTACACAAACTCAAGTTTTCAGTCTGACATTGATGATAGCAAGTGAAATTCAGGGTATATTTTCACCATAAATGGTAGAGCAGTAAGCTGGAAGAGTTTCATGTAAGATACTACTGCTGACTCGACCACAGAGGTAGAATACATTGCTATAGCAAAAGCAACAATGGAAGGGGTGTGGATGAAGAAGTTCATCAAGGATTTTGGAGTCATATCAAGTAGCATGGAGCTGACTCCCATATATTGTGACAGCGACAGGGCGATAACTCTAGCACAGAAACCCAGGTCTTATCAGAATTATTATGAGGAGGTTCCATCTAATTAGAGCGATCATGACCCGAAAAGATATAGCAATAGAAAGAGTTCCAACCGAAGATAACATTACAGATCCACTGGTGAAGCTGCTAGCTCAAATTGTATTTGAGCGTCACAAGGGTCTGATGGAGATTATTCACATAGGTGATTGGCTTTTGGTCAAGTGGGAGATTGCTGGCTACAAGTGCCCTGCAAGCCAATCACATGAGTGATAGCACATGTGACTCGCTGTGTGATCTTTTTGCTTACGATTAATATTGGCATATTCTCACATTATATTATTTGTCACATATATATTGTGATGTCCTTGGTTTTATGGAATAGGAATCAGATCATGATGAGATCACGATAATGAGATTAATTCACCTTTAAACATAGACCCTAAATAATCCCGGTCATAGGTTACTCGAGAGGGATATTGAGATAATCGGATAGATCGGTATACTATATGCCCATCCATATGATGGAGGCGGCTGGTCTCATAGCCACTTATGAGGAGACACTAAGGATATAGTACAGGTGCTCATTAAAGAATGAGTTCACTGATTGATCCGCTTATAGAATGCTGTATGGTTAATGATACCTAATGTCAGATAGCGATTTCATAGTCCCAGTTGTGTATCTGGTCCTTAGACTTGAGACACCAAGGATGCCTTGTATGAGTACTTCTTTCTTTAATGCCAGACTTACAGGTTTGGAAAGCTCCAGATCTGGTACAGCTGGTTATCGGGATTGGTAGCCAACCTTACGAATGCAAATGAGTGTCAATAGAGGATCATCCACTCTCGGTATCACGAGAGGAATATCTTATATGTGCTTGCTTAGACAAATCCCTGGCCAGGGTCATTTGGATTGAGAGAGAAGGAGTTCTCCGGTAGAATCCGATTGGAGCAAGACAAACTGATTTCGTATGTGGCCTGACAATACCATATCTAATATACGGTCTCTGGGATATTAGTTGGATGAGGGATTATAGATACATGATAACTGTGGACAGACAGGTCTGATGGATTAGATCCCCATGTACCGTCTGGGGACTATGGTGTAGTGGCCTAGTACAACCATAGTCGATGAGTCGAGTGAATTATTATTGAGATAATAATTCACTATATCAGAAGGAGTTCTGATGGGAGTGACTCACGGCCAACTCGGTATCGAGCCTAGAGGGTCACGCACATATGGTGGATGCTTCAGCGAATAGAGGATTGGATGAAGATCCAATTAGCTCCTATTCTCATTAGATGAGACCCTGTGTTGATGGGCTCCTTGATTAAGGCCCAATTATAGGCCTAAGAAGATTATTGGATAGAGATCCAATAATCCAAGATTAGTGGGTTATTGGATGGAGATCCCATACCCACTAAGGAAGGAGCCCTAGGGTTTTGGTGGCTCTCTATAAATAGGAGGGGAGACTTAGGGTTGATAGGCTGTAACTTTAGCCACCACCTCCTATTCTCCTCCCTCCCTCTGAGCAAGAGTTGCAAGATCAGAGAGGAGGAGTTTCGCTGCAGAGATCCATCATGTGGATACCGCTAGAGAGGAGGACGCTTGACCTCCTTCATCTTCTCTATCTGGATCTGGAATACAGGGATATATGATCTCCCTAGGTAAAATCAATCTCTCACACATCGTGATTTTTTAATTTTTGCAATTTTTCTCGCGACCCAATCTTTTACACGACGATTTGATCTGCGTGAGAAATCGGTTTTTGTTTTGATTTCCGCTGCGCATGTGATGCATCCGCTGTAAGTTTCCCAACACGAACTTGTATAGAAAACTCTAAAAGATGTCATTCATCAGGTTTGGGAATGTTGAAGGAGCATTCGTAAGTCCGAAAGGCATTACTAGAAACTCGTAGTGGCCGTTATACATGCGGAATACAGTTTTCAAAACATCTTCAGTGCATACCCGAATCTGATGATAACCGGAACAGAGATCCAATTTAGTGAAGACTTGGGCTCCTTTTAATTCATCCAAGAGCTCATCTACGACTGGTATAGGATATTTATCCTTGACGGTGATAGCGTTCAAGGCTCGATAATCAATGCACATTCGCCATATACCGTCCTTCTTGCACACTAGCAACACCAGTGAAGAATAAGGGTTAGAACTCTGTCGAATCACCCCAGTGTCAAGCATCTCTTTGATGATATTCTTGATCTCATCCTTCTGCAAGTGAGGGTAGTAGTACAGGCACAAATTTGCTAGAGGTTTGCTCGGCAGAATAGGAATACGATGGTCATGCGGCCGGTTAGGGAGCAGCCCGCGTGGCTCCGTGAAAACGTCTATGAATTCATCCAGCAAGAGGGCTTAGGATCTGAATTTTGTATATTCTCCCCCTTAGATGGCTGCTGGATATGCATCAAAAATCCCCCATGTTCTTAGTGCAAAACTTTCTCCATCTGTTGCGTCGAAACAATGGAGATATGGCTCCCGTGTTTGCCTCGTAATGTGACCTGTCTCCCTTTGCAATAAAATTTCATAATTAATTTAGAAAAATTCCAGGGGATATCACCTAGCATTGTGAGCCACTCGATCCCAAGCACAGCTTCATAATCATCAATGGGTATGAGGAAGAAATCAGCTACTACTTCTTGGTCTTGGAGGAGTAGCTTCACCCGCGGGCACCGTTGGTCGCAATTGAGAATTCGACCGTCGGCAACCTTTACGTCGAACTTGTTGCAACCTTCAATTTGAAGCGCCAAATGTGTAGCAACCTAACTATTGAGGATGTTATTTGTGCTGCTCGTGTCGATGAGAATAGTGATGGGTTGCTGCTACAGAAGTCCTCCAACTTTCATCGTTTGCGGGTTGGAGTAGCCGGCCAATGCATGCACTGCGTAGTCGGTCGGTTAGGACTCTTCCTCCATGGCTTCTTCTTCAGAATCAAGAGCTTCTTTAGATTTTTCATTGTCCTCATCCTCCATTGATTCAATCACAAGGAGCTGACCCTTTTTGCAGTGATGTTCACAGCTCCATGGTTCATCGTAATGCCAACACAACCCCTTGGCCGATCGTTCGTGAAGCTCGTCTCTTGTCAACTTTTTTGGGGTGGGGGCTTGGATGGTAGTAGAGGGGGCAGTAGGCCTTGGCATGGCTGGTCGGGGAGTGACCCTTGTCTTTCGTACCTCGTTGTTCAATCATTCTTCCTGGATTCACGCGAAGAAAATTATCGCCATAAGTGTGTACGATTGTAGCTCCTTTACTGCTCCTCGTATCTCCGGCTTTAGGACCTCAATAAGAGTACCTAAAGGTTGTTTCTCAGACCAATTCTTAGTTTAGTTAGATAAACGCTCAAACGTTGTTTGGTATTCTTTTATTGTAGACGTTTGATGAATCTTTGCCAATTGTTTGTCGATGTTGTCGAAATCGGTCATACCGAAGCGGTTTAGAAGTCCTTCCTTGAACCGCTACCAAGAGAGTCCTCCATGGGTGTGTTCAAACCAATTGAACCACTGAATATCATCTCCCTCATGGTGTAAGGCAGCGATCTCCACCCATGTAGCATCGGCAGTTCGGCAGAACCAAAAATAGCGCTCTGCGTGCGAGATCCATCTGATCAGGTCTCCTTCTTCCCATCTTGGGAAATCAACCTTCTTGCATGGATTGTTGGGATTAAAGGTGATGTGTCCATGCTCTTGAGGATCGTCTTACCGATCTGAAGTCTCTCCATGGTGTGACTTCCTCGGGCTTGATGGTCGGCTAATGCTGAATTCGGCGAATAAGGATCGCATCTTCTCCTCCATGCGGCTTTCAAAGGCTTCAAACTTGGTGTTGATGGCCTCCTCTGATGCCATGGTGTATGTCTCTAGATATGTAATGTTGATATCTTTCTTTTGTTGTCGGGTTAGTAGCATGAGAATTTTGGAGAAGGGGTGGCCGGTTGGAAGGTGAATCGGTTTGGATGGGAGTAGGCTGCGGTTTAGGGCTGATTTGGGTGGCTGTTTGGTTTCAGTTTATAGTAGGGTTTTGAAGGGTTTTTGGTGAGGATGGTAGGGTTTGGTGATGAGGAAAAGAGAGTCTGAAATCCCACAAAAATAGCACTCAAATATAATAGAATTCAACGAAAAAACAAGTGTTACGATGTGTAGTCCTGCCGAACAGATTGTATGTCGGAGAAACAATAACTTCTCGACATAATTTCTAGAGGAAAGTTCAAAGAAATTATACATATACCCTTGGTTTTGATGTTGGAAATACCAGTAAAAAGTTTGGCAAAATTTTGGCAACATAACAATAGGAAAATAGGGCAAAAGACGAAAGGTAGATCATTCATCATAAAAATTTCAAAACTGCGTGCTAGTGAAAGATTGCATAAGAAAACTGGTTCCAGAAGGAATGTTTTTGAGAAATCAATCCCAGATGATAGCCAAGTTGATCCTTGGGATTGTGTCAAAATTTCGGTCAAAAAGGATGAATAAAAGTTCAGTTTAAAGAGGCAATAATTGGCTAAAAATTTCTGCACCATTTCGCCTTTGCAACGATGATAACGTTTGCGATAGTAAAATTTTGCAGCAAGGAAACTTTTGGTAAATCTTCACCCACATAAGATAAAGGAATAGCAGTAGTAAAGGTGTGGGCTTTGGTGTTTTTACCAGATTTATATTGTTGATGCAAGGGACAGTAGCAGATTGATGGATCTGTGGCTTGGTGGGCGACAGTGGAGGCAACGTCAAAAGCAATTATGGGAATTGCTTGGGAACGTGGCTCTAATACCAGATGATAAGACCCTAGAATGTCACGGATAATAATGTAAATAAGGTGTTCGATGAAATGCTCATGTTTGTCCGTGTCCTTCGGTTTGTGTACATACCTTGTACAGCAAGAAGCAGACTTGTAGTAGGCTTAGCAGCCCTAGTTTGGTTTGCTTTGTGGCCAATTTTAGTTTGTAAATACGAGTCTGTCTTGTAAGCACTTGGGGGGACTTCAGTCGGTAATGGACCATTATCCTTTGTGTGCAACCTCTTTGAGTTTGTATTGTCCATGGGTATAATTTGTATATGGCTTTATAAAGTGTTTGCTTGACCAGTTGCTTGTGGATCCTATTGGAATTGCTTCCTCTAGCCCGTTTTCTCTTTTATAAGTCTAAGGGACTCTAGGAGATCTCGGGGAAGGCTGACCTTTACGGACGGACACGCATGAGTATCGCACGGCTTAGGCAAATTCAGCTAAGCTCGTGACAGTGTGGTATCAGAGCGGGACAAGCACACACAGAAACACTTGCCATACAAACATGGGGGACCTAGCTTGGCTGTGTGGAGGACAGCCAGCATGTGCAACCGTTTGGGGGAAACGGACATTGAGGTGTAGGGAAAGGAGTCGCTCAGAGGAGCGGGCATCTAGGCTTGGCATTCAGAGGAATGGCCAACCCTTTACGCAAGAGGCACCACAAGGACAAGCAAGCGAAGAAGAATGTGTAGCACATAAAGATTGGGATGATTGAGTTTGATCTATAGCTCGACGTTGGCAACCAAACTTGACGGTGCTCAAGGTAAATCAGGACACTTGGTGAAAGATGAGACCGAGCAAAGTGGGAGGTGTTGCGTAACGACCGAAAAAGTTATGCAAAGCTCATAGAGGTGAGGGGAATTGCTAACTCGAAGGATTCGACACTCATGCAAGGGCTTGTACACGGATGATGGAGTGTTCGTGGCCATACTAAGGAGCGATAGGAACTCAGTGCCATGGAGCATCAGAACTTTCTCTTCGACATGGAAATGATACGTCCGTAGGCGGCTGAAATGTGCAACAAGTTCAGTATGTTGCTAGACCCTGAAGGGTGCAGTGGGGACTGTATTGGCAAAGAGTCGCAATCTAGCAAGTGCATTTACGGGGGCAGAACAAGGCACAAGTTGTTCAGCAAGACGGAGTAGTCCAAAGGGGATGGTGGTCTCCGAAACCTCCAATGGGAAGAATATAAAGAGGAAAGTTGCTCCAACATGATAGATATCTAGGAGGGATAAGTCCTAGTTCTCCAAAGGGAGAATCATGTGCAACAGATCGCACATATTGAGAAAGAGTTTCTCAAGGTAATATCTTCACAAAGCTCAATGGACTGAGCGAGTGACGAAGAGTTGTCACATGATCTCGAATGAGGTAATGCATTGGTGGATGCATTTCAAGATCAAGTGGGGGAGCAATCCAAGGCAACATCATATGAAGGCACACTTCGAGTCGATGTGGAAATTGAACTCAACGGAGGGCTAACCCGTGGAATGGTGGACGCGAGGGCCACTATCACCTCAATGCAAATCGAGGAGCGGAGTGACTTGGGTGGAACTTGGTGAAGTATCCAAGCAGCATGAAGAGAGTCAACATAGAAGATGCAACATGGAGCGAAGGCACGGAGCTTTCCTTGGACAGAGGTCAAGGGCATAAACCCTTATAGAGGCAAGAGTGGGATCATGTCGTTCCATGGGTTCTTCATTCTGATGGGGCGGACCTATCTTACATGGTGCCAAAGATAAAGGGAGCTTCGAGGCACATGCAAGTTACCTCAGAGATGCATTTGATGGAGTAACTAAGGTGATTCAACTTGCAGAGGCAAAGTTGGGATCAGGATACCTTAGCACGGGGTAAGAGGACGTAGAGGCGGGTACTCTTGAAGAATATGCCACAGTGTTGCCATTCGAGTTGTCGGGAACAAGTGGTGCATAGTGGAGATTGTGCTGGTAGGGGATAGAGGCCCAGGATCCAAACAATGGTGCACCAATTCTAGCGAAGTCAGGAGACTTTAGAAGCTACTAGGAGATGGACTGTCCTAGAGCTATGCTTCATCCAGGTGTGACCCAAGAGTTGGTGGACGAAGGTGAATTGCCAAGGGAGCGAACCAAAAATCGGAGATGGCAAAGGCCCTACAAGGTGTTGGCAGAGGCCACACATGGAGAAGTCGTAGTCCGAGTTCTTCACACAAGAATATGTATGCAATGGAGATGTCACTAGGAGGCGACATGGTGCAGCGGATCATAGTGGAATAGTTCATGGAAATGTAACGTAGGCGATCATGTCCCGTAAGGGACAGGATCATGCGAAGGTAGAGTAAACTGGAAGCTCCACTTTGGTGTATGACACAATAAGAAAAAGGGCTATAGATTCAAGGGATGAATGTCATGGTACCGCAGAGGTGGGTCTTCGTTTGTGCATTGGAGCTTGCATTGGATGAAAGCCTTAGTCATCAGCATATGAGGGCTATATACCATCGAGGAAGAAGTCCAAGTGCAAGTACCAGTGAGTCCCATGGAGGGGGACGTGATCATGTTAATGATTAAGAGGTGCTGGGAACTCCACTTTGGTGGACAATGCAACGGCAAAAAGGGCTGTGGATTCCAGGGGGTGAATACCATGGTACCGCAGAGGCGGGTCTTCCGTGTATGCGCATCGAAGCTTGCATCAGATGAAAGCCTTGGTCATCAGCATATAGGGGGTTGTGTACCACTGAGAGAGAAGTCAGATTGCAAGTACCAGTGAGTCCCATGGAGGGGACTTGATTATACAAAGGTATGATCGGAGCAGCTGGAGAGTTAGGCTGCTTCAGTGCTCATATTCGCTTAAGGAAGCCCAGCAAGTCAGAGGACAAGGCCGAGTAAGCGAACGTTGCTACCAAGGAAGCTAAGGAGAATAGAATCGGCACGAGCCCTGCAATAAGATGGCGGAGACCATGCATGAGAGTTGCAGTCTGTCTTTCTATCGACCAAGGAGAATTGCTAGCAGGACACATTGGTGTTGAAGCAGGTGGTCGAAAGGGGCGAGGAAGCGACGACGAGTCCAGCGGGGCTCAGCTACCCAAAAGCAAAGCATCGGTTAGAAAGGAGGTGGACTGGAGGAGCACCACAGTGCTGCAGAGGCAGATTTACCAATCGTGAAGGAAGGGATGAAGATGCAAGATAATGGATAGTAGGGCCATAGACTTGGCAGCATCATGGTACGCAGAGGCGGTCCGTGGAGTCATCAATCCCTTGCTCTCATGGAGGGAGAGCATTGGTCGTAAAAGGGGCCGAGGAGGTGGAGAACGCAAAGGCAAACTCCAAGTACCAAGACAGGGCGGAAGGGTAGAGGCCAAGGAACTTCATACGACCGGTGTCGATGGGCTTCTCATCAAGATAGCCAAAAGTGAGGGACTTTGGGTTAATGCAGGAGTGCTCAACCAAGGAACAAAGTAGGCAGTACACGGTACTGTACCTTTTCTACTCAGAGGAGTAGGCAACAAAGGTGATGGAGAATATGGTACAATCCCAGATGCGACCAGATCTATCAAAGACTTACTCCAGGTTGGGGGACTCTAAGTTGGGGTAAACTTTTTACTCTTTTCGGGCAAAACTTCTTGCATTCCAAAAGTTCAATGGTAGTGGGAAGGCGAATCACAGCAGCTAACTCAACGCAAGGAGTGCAAACACTTCTAGTACTTCAGAAGTGTGAGTAAAGAGCGGGCGAATATTAGTAACCAGCTCAATGCATGAAGTACAAACTCGAGGAGGCAGGCGAAATCGAGTAACCTTTATCTTCTCAACTCAAGAGAATGGGCGAAACTGAGTACCCTAATTCTCTTAACTCGAGGAGCTGAGCGAAGCCAAGTAACCTTGCCTTCTCAACTACTAAGAGAATGGGTGAAGTCGAGTATCCCAGTTCTCGTACCTATCCAGCAGAGGAGCTCTGTATAAGTTTAGTGACCCTTCAAAGAAAGCTTATGGAAGACAATAGTTATCAAATCCTTACCATTGGTGATCAGTACTACTGAGAGTAGATTGTCTGCTTCATTTTCTAATTGACCAATCGAAAGCGGGAGATGCGAACATACTTGGAAGTGACAACTAAACGTGGAAGAATGATCAATGGGCAAACATTATAGAGGAAGGACCTTAAAAACCTTAAAGTCTGCGAGGCGATGCTCATCAAAGTTCCAACAAGCATCCACCTAGTTCAAGCAACAGGAGTATACTGCGATACTGGCACATAATAAGGCAGGTCTTTTCCTTCATCAGAAGGATCCGCGAGAACCAACAAGGATCAGCACATCTCAGCCAACCCCACAACAGATTCAGTCATTGGTGAGTTGAAGCAGCATGGCGGATCAGAGTTTGACTACTCAACAACAACGACAAAGAGCGGTTGGGAGCCAAAGGGGAGTGTTGCAGCCAAAGCAGAAGATTGAAGATTCAGCAAAATGCAAGGAGATGCGCGTCTACAATGGCTTCGATGAGGATGTCGAAGGAATAAGTGGGGGAGAATGTCACGGACAATATTGTAAACAAGGCGTTCGATGAAATGCTCATGTTTATCTGTATCCTTCGATTTGTGTACATACCTTGTACTGCAAGAAACGGGCTTACAGTAGTCTTAGCAACCCTAGTTTGGTTAGTTTTGTGGCCAATTTTGGCTTGTAAATACGAGTGTCTTGTAAGCACTTATGGGGACTTCGGTCTGTAATTGACCATTATCCTTTGTGTGCAACCTCTCTGAGTTTGTATTATCCATGGGTGTAATTTGTATCTGGCTTTATAAAGTGTTTGCTTGAGCAGTTGCTTGTGGATCCCGTTGGAATTGCTGCCTCTACCCGTTTTCTCTTTTGTAAGTCTAAGGGACTCTAGGAGATCTCGGGGAAGGCTAACCTTTGCGGACGGACACGCATGGGTACCGCATGGCTTAGGCAAATTCAGCTAAGCCCTATAGATTTTAATCGCTGAGGGGGATCAACCCGAGGAACGCTATAGGGGTTCCTCCCTCCTAGACTTGTTACAAAGGCCAAATAAAAGATGATAATTGCTTGATAAAAGAGAAGGGGTAGCTACATCATATAGGGTTGCAAACCCTAGCCAATGGGGTGCTTGCCTAACTAAAATTACCCTTTTACCCCTTCTATAGCCTACCTATCATAGAGGGAACAAGTGGCGGCTAGGTTGGCTCTATAGCCAACCTAAGTAGGGGAAACCCTAGCCAACTAGCCCAATAAAGGGGCGGCGACCACTAAGCCCTAAGGCCCCAAAATAAACCCTAGCCACACTTCTTTATAGGATAAAAGTGACTATGTGGGGTTTTATTACAATCTCACAGGATTCTTATTGATTACTTCTAAGTGATTATGACTCAACCCTACTGGAGCCCTATCAAAAAGTTTCAGATATGGTATAATCGATTATCAGGATTAGTAGTGAACCTTACGAAGGTAATTGAATGTCAATAGGAGATCAACAACTCTTAGTATTATAAGAGAAATATCTAGTGTGGTCTTGCTCGGACAAATCCCTAGCCAAGGTCGTTCGAATTGAGAGATGAGTTCTCCAGGAGAATCCGATTAGAGCGAGACCTAGACGGATTTTGTATATGGCCTGATAGTAACATGCCTACTATACAGTCTCTGCGATATTAGATGGATGAGGGACTATAGACACATGGTAACTAAGAATAGATATGTCCAATGGATAAGATCTTTTGTACCGTCTGAGGACTATAGCGTAGTGGCCTAGTACATCCATAGTCAATGAGTCAAGTGAATTGTTATGGGATAATAATTCACTAACTCAAAAGGAGTTCTGACAAGGAGGACTCATGACCAACTTGGTGTTAGGCCTAGAGGGTCACACACATATGGTGGAAGTTTCAACGAGTAGAGAATCAAATATGAGTTATCCAATCAGCCTCTGTCCTCATTGGATGAGACAAAACATTGATAGACCACTCACTGTATAAGACCCAATTAGAGGCTAATTGAGATTATTAGATAGAGATCCAATAATCACGATTAGTGGGTAATTGGATGAAGATCCAATACCCACTAGGTAGGATCCACTAGGGTTTCTTGGTGGCTCTCTATAAATAGGAGGCAAGGGTGGCACATTAGTGAAAGACAACACCTTTGGTCACCCCCTCCTATTCTCCTCCCTCCCTCATCTTCTTAGTGGACCAGCCTCTCCCAACTACGAGAGGGCAGTGAAGAAGATAGCATATCTTCTTCCACTAGTGCTATGAGAAGGTGCAAAAGAGTTGTGAGTCTTTAGGCTATGATTGGAGGAGCATTTCTGCAATGATCCATCGTGTGGATGCCGCTAGAGATGAGGATGTTTGACCTCCTTCATTCTCTCTATATATATTTGGTTTTTAGGGATATACGATTTCCCTAGGTAATCAATCCTTCACACATCACAATTTTCATTTTTGTGAGTTTTTCACGTACTAATCTTTGCATGACGACTTGATGCATGTGGGAAACCAGTTTGTTTTATTTATATTGCTATGCATGTGACGCTTTGATGGTTTCCCAATAGTGGTATCAGAGTCAGGTTGCTTGTGCAAAAGATTGGCTATTAAACTGAATTGCGTAGTATTATTCTATACGTTCTTACAGTGATCATGGGCAAACTGCCTACGAACAAGAGGAGCCACCTATGGGCAGGCACCTGCAGGGATGGCTGCTTGTGGCAAGGCTCCTTGCAGGGGCTGCTACTTGTGGCCAGGCTTCCTACAGGGGTGATTGCACGTAGCTAGGGCCCTTATAAGGGCGTCCGCTTTCAGGGCCGACCGCCAATGGCAGGGGCTGCTACCCATGGCTAGGCCGCTTACGGGCATAACCCAATGGGCAAGTCACGTGCGAAGAAGCCATGTCCAGGCTACAGTCAAGTCGCGACCAGGCTACGGAAAGGGGTTCCCTTGGAGGCGATGCTTGCGGGCACAACGCCCATGGTCTGGCCGCCTATGGGTAGATCAGCACCCACCCACAAGGGGGGTTGCCACCGGCTAAGGGCGCCCGCGAGGTGGCGCCTACAAGCCAAGTGGTCGTGCAAGGTAGCACCGTGCGCAAATGCTTGGCCACCTGCGGGCAAAGGCGACCGCCAATCGTGCGTAGTAAGGGCAGCAGCGACCAACTGGAAGGGGGCAGGAGGGCTAGGGCTTCCTTTTTGACAAAAGGATAAATATGCCCCTCAGAATTTGAGAAATTCCATGGTTTTTTCTTTTTATCCAGAATTTTGAAAATACCCTTAAAATTTTAAAAATTCTTGGCATATCCTATTTTTTAGTAAAAATAATTAAGTAAATAGTTAAATTAATTATTAATTATTAAGTAATACTACATAATGATGTGTACATGTGATGTATGATGTGGACGGATAATCAAGAGTCATGTGTTATAATGTGTGTAAATGTGATTATTATTATTATTATTATTAGGGCTTGCGAGCCTCCATTTTTCTCTTTTATTATTAGGCCTGCATGCTTGTGATTATTTTATAATTACACGAAAAGGCGTAGCGGGAGCGTATAGGTGTTAGTAGGACCCACGATGCCATAACGGGCAATCAGGATGAAGGTGGGATGTCGAGAATCTGACAGAGTCATTGATGATGAGAAAGATGATCACAAGGCCTAAAGATGCGTTGATACATATATAGATCCTATTGTCAGTGATTGGGCCCACTAGCTCGGGCCTAATTACATTAGGTGACGGTTTGTGATCATCTGGTATATAATATGCATCTGTGATATGTGAATATATATCTATATATATATATATATACATATATACATATATATAGATATATATATATATATATACATATATATATACATATGTATATACATATATATACATATATATATATATATGTATATACATATATATACATATGTATATATATATGTATATATACACATAAATATATATACACATATATATACATATATATATATACATATATATATATATATATATATATATATATATATATATATATATATATATATATATATATATATATATATATATATATGTGTGTGTGTGTGTGTGTGTGTTTGTGTGTGTCTATAACATATATCACATATGCAAGCCACACCGGATGATCATAAACTGTCACCAAATATGATTAAGCCTAAGATAATGGGCCTAATCACTCACAGTAGGATTTATGTGTGTCTCGAAGCATCTCCAAGCCCTGTGATTGTTTATCTTATCACCATCTGTTCTGTCGGATCCTCAACGCATCACCATGGCCAGGATTAGATCCTCCTATATTGTCTATGGATTATGGTGTAGTGGCCTAGTATATCCATCGTCAATGAGTTGAGTGAATTATTTTACGATAATAATTCATTGAGTGGAAAGAGTTATGAGTCAAAAAAAGTTCTGAAAGGTGCAACTCACGACTAACTCGATATTGGGCCTAGAGGGTCGCACACATATAGTCAATGTTGTGACACGTAGAGAATTAGATATGAGATATCCAATAAACCCCTATTTCATTCGATGAGACTCAGCACTAATGGATTCCTTGGATGAGGCCCAATTAAAGGTAAATTGATATTATTGGATAAAGATCCAATACTTTAAGAGTTTAGGGTAATTAAATAAAGATCCAATTTCCACTAAGGAATGATCCATTAAGGTTTAAGAGGCTCTCTATAAATTGGTGATAGGTGCAGCCAAGAAAGGTGATAGGTTGCACTTTCGGTCACCCTCTCCTATTCTCCTACCTCTCCCTTCATCTCAGTCAACCACCCCTCTCCTTAATGCGTGAGGACTACGAAAAAGAAAGCAGTACTTCTACGCTAGCTATAAGGTGGTGTGCAAAAGATACGAGTTTCCTACGTTGTGAGAGATGAGCAACACTGCTTCTCCACCATGTGGATACCGCTAGAGAGGAAGATATGTGACCTGCTTTATCCTCTCATTTAAATTTAATTTTTTAAGGATATATGATCTCCCTAGGTAAATCATCTAACACATATTACGTAGTTTTCAGTTTTACGAGTTTTTTGTGCATCAAATATCACACAATAATTTGATAAACATAAGAAACCAGATTCGTTTTTGTTTTATGCTGTGTTAGTGATATTCCAATCAGGTTTCCCAATGGGAGGCCGAGGGGGGGGAGGGGGTGTGAATTAGTGCAAGCGTAAGTCGTTTTAAACAAAAGCTTTTCGCTTAAAGCAAGATAGAAAATTTGAAGCTTTTCGTTCAAGTAAAACAAGTGAGAAAATTACTAAGTTAATAAGCAAACCTGAAAGATTAGCAACATTGAAGGGAAATGTTTGATATGAAAACTTTACTTTTAAAGAGTGAATTCAATCGGAAGCATCAATACAAAATTTGTAAGCAATGAAAAAGAACTCATAAGTTTTTTAGTGGCTTGGCACCAACGGCCTACGTCTACTCCCGAGTCCTCCTTCTTGAGGCACACCGGAGACTACTACAGATCTTCTTTGGGTGAAGACCAAACCCTTACACTTGAGCTTACAAGGGAGACTTGAAAATTTTCTAACTCTAAGCTCTCTCTCCCTTCCTATTTTCTTTTTCTTATCACACACAATTTTATCACAGAATGTAATCCCCAAAATTTGTGTATAGAGTGCACGAAAACTTTAGGCTCTAAGTGGCTTTAGATTTTTAGAGCCAAAAATCAAACTTACCTAGAAAAACCGAGTACGGGTGGTTTACCTACTGACCTGGGTGGTTTACTTGCTGACCTGGGCGGTTTACTCACTGTCAACCGCCCGAAAACTAGGTAGGGGCGGTTTACCCGCCGACAGCTACTGGTCGCTGCCCTATGTCCAAGGTACAGGCTGTCCAACCGTCGCTCACCGGTAGTTTACCTATTGAAAAATCTTTAAAAAATTGGTTCCCTCCATTTTTCTAATTTCGGCTTGAACCTGATGTTGACCAACTCTTTGGTCAACTGATTGGGCTCAACCTGAGCTCAATCAAACCCCAGAGTGGACCCGGTTGCCTCATTGAGTTAATTTGGATTCCTTCCAAATCTAACTCAATTATGACTCAAACCCAAACTACTGTTTAATGATTACAATACTTAATGACCAATAAGCTTAAACAAGACCGAACTTCTACCTAATCTGACAGCCTCCGGCATTCTTGCGGTGAGTCCTATGGTCTTCTTTCGGTGACCTCCCGGCATGTTCCTAGCGAGCTTCCCGATCCCTTCGGCGAATCTCCTAGCGAACTCCCAGCGAGGTTCCACCACATCGTCCGAACCTTGCCCGATGCCCAAGCTTGGTCTTGGCCCATCATCTGGTTGTAACTCCATTACTCCTGTCATAGTTAGACCTATAATTTTTCCTCTAACATATATGTTAGATAAACACTCATCAATTGATCTCATCATCAAAATCTGAGATTCAATAATCTGTCCATTTTTTATGATGATAATCAATTGATGACGAGAGTTAATCGTAACTCCCCCTAAATTCATGCTATAATAAATAGGACTTAAATTCAAGAGAATCACTCACTCTTGAATTCAAGTGAATATAGACAATCAATATTTCAAGCAAATCATATTTCAAGGATTGCAATTATACATGTATATGTTAATAATAATTTGCTTTTAAAGTATCAACACATCAAGGATTTTTATGAATTTCAAACATTTGAAACATTTTTCTTAAGTTATTACGTAAGTTATCAACATCCATTTAATTACATGAGTCATCAACATTCATTTCTCCCACTTTGTCATCAACAAAAAGAATGTGGGGCTAAAGATTTTAAGGCATATAAGTTTTTGCTCCCATTTTTAGAATACGATATGAGTCAAAAAGAATTTTATTCCTATTATGAAAAAGAAGGAAAGAAAACAAGAGAGGAGAGTAGTAAATCACCATTAAATTTAGCTCTCAATTTTGTAGAGGTAAAATTTTAAAAATAAGTTAAAAAATTTAAGATATTCGAGGAGATTCAAAGATTTAAGAGCTACTCATGCATTTAAAATTATCTCATGTATTTTAAAGTAAATATAGCAAATAAATCTGTAAAATAATAAAATCATCATTATGCAAATTTTCTCTCCTTTTTTATGAATAATAAGTTAAATATCTCAGGGGAACAATAAAACATTATCACAAAAAAATAGCTCATTCTCATGAAATCAAGCAATTCATATATTTTCATAATTTAGCATTCCAAGTTCTCTTCTAAGAAAATCAAATTGTTCTTCATTTAAGAGTTTTGTATAAATATTCGCTAATTGATGCTTAGAATCAAAAAATTTCAAAGAGATATCTTGACAATTTATATGATCCCTTATAAAATTATGTCTAATATTAATATGTTTGGTTCTTAAATGTTGAATAGGATTTTTAGTCAAACATATAGCACTTGTATTATCATACTTTATGGAAATATTTTTTAACTTTATTTCATAATCTTCTAGTGTGTTTTTCATCCAAATGACTTGGGCACAATATGCACTAGCTACAATGTATTATGATTCCATAGTAGATAAAGCTACTGAATTTTGTTTCTTGGAAGTCTAAGAAATAAGTACTTGCCCCAAGAATTGACATGTTCTGATAGTGCTTCTTTTATCTATTCTACATCCACCAAAATTAGCATAGAATAGGTAATCAAGTCAAAGTTCTTTGATTTTAGATATCATAATCCTAATTTAGATATTCCTTTCAAGTATCTAAAGATTTATTTAACTGCTTTCAAATGAGAGAATTTTGGGTTAGATTGATACCTTGCACACAATCCAACACTAAATATGATATCCGGTCTAGTAGTAATTAAGTATAATAAACTGCATATCATACCTTTATAAATTTTTTTATCAAAGTTTTCTCCTTTATTATCTAAGTCCAACTTTGTAGAAGTGCTCATGGGAGTGTTTAATGCTTGAGCATTTTCCATCCCAAACTATTTTATCAAGTTTATAGTGTATTTAGTTTGACAAATAAAAATATCATCATCTAGTTGTTGTATTTGTAATCCTAAGAAGAATGTAAACTCACCCATTAGATTCATTTCAAACTCTTGGCTCATTTCTTTAGCAAATGACTCACATAAAAATTCATTTGTAGATCCAAAAATGATATCATCAACATAAATTTGAATAACAAGAAGATCATTTTTAAAATTCTTAAAAAATAATGTGGTATCAACCTTGCCTTTAGAAAAATTATTTGAAATAAGAAAAGAACGAAGTTTTTCATACCAAGCCCAAGGGGCTTGTTTTAATCCATAAAAATCTTTTGTAAGTTTGAAAATATTATTAGGAAGAAGATTATTTTCAAAATCGGGGCGTTATTCAACATACACTTATTCAGATATGAAACCATTTAGAAAAGCACTTTTAACATTCATTTGAAATAACTTAAAATTTTTAAAAGATGCAAAGGCAAGGAGCATCCTTATGGCTTCAAGTCTAGCTATAGGAGCGAAGGTTTCATCATAATCGATTCCTTCTTCTTGTTTAAAACCTTTGGCCACTAATCTAGCTTTGTTTCTAACCACGATATCATTTTCAGTTTGCTTGTTTCTAAATACCCATTTAGTACAAATCACTAAATGGTTATTAGGTCTAGAAACAAGCTCCTATACATCATTTCTCTCAAATTGATTAAGCTCTTTATGTATTGCATTGACCCAAGAATCATCTCTTAGGGCCTCATCAATATATTTTGGCTCGATTTGAGAAAGAAATGCGGCATTCGCACAAAAAATCTCTAAAAGAAGATTGAGTTTGAATTTCTTTTAATGTTTCTCCTATTATAAGTTTCTTAGGATGATCATTCACATACTTCCATTCCTTGGGTAAGATATTGGAAGTAGATACATCCAAGTTACTTTTAGGAGTGTTATCATTTAAATTCAGAATATCAAGATCAATTTCATCATCAAAATCAATCTTTTTAAGTTTGAAAAACTCATTAAAAATAGCATGAATGGATTCTTCTATTATTAATGTTCTTTCATTGTAGAAGAGTGACCTAGAAAAATACCTTCATCGGATTTTACATCAAATTTTCCTAAAGCATCTTTCTTATTTAAAATAAAATATTTATAACCAAATATTTTAAAATAAGAAATAGTGGGTTTTTTACCATTCCACAATTCATAAGGAGTTTTAGTGATTAATGGTTTTACAAGAACCCTATTTAAAATATAGCATGCCGTATTAACGGCTTCAGCCCAAAAATATTTGGGTAGTCTATGTTCATTCAACATTGTTCTAGCTTTTTCTTATAAGCTCCTATTTTTTCTTTTTACTACTCCATTTTGTTGTAGATTTCATGGAATAGAGAAATTATAGATATACCCATTCGAATCATAAAAAATTTAAAAATTATTATTTTAAAATTCCCACCATGATTACTTCGTATTGAAGAAATCATACATCCTTTTTTATTTTGAACAATTTTATAAAACTTTGCAAAACATTTAAATGTATCACTTTTATATGCTAAGAAATAGGTCCAAGTATATCTACTAAAGTTATCCACTAAAATAAATGCATATTTGCTCCCACCTAAACTTATAATGTCAATTGGTCCAAATAGATCTATATGGATCAAATGAAGTGGTCTAGAGGTGTTTATTTGATTTTTCAACTTAAAGATACTCTTTATTTATTTCCCTAATGGACAAGTATCACATACTTTGTCTTTGATAAACTTAAGATTAGGTAAGCCTCTTACTAATTCCTTAGTAGAAATTTGATTTAAAAGTTTCGTGCTAGCATGACCTAGTCTTTTATGTCAAATCCAAGTATTATCATTCAAAGCTGAAAAACAAGTTTCATCATAAATTTTTTCAATATCTATGGTGTATACATTGTTGTTTCTTAAAACAATCAAGGTTTTCTTTTTGTGTGGCAATTCAATTATGAAAGCATTCGGTTGAAATTTAACCACACATCATTTATCACATAATTAGCTAATGCTAAGCAAGTTATATTTCAAGCCATCAACTAACAACACATCTTCAATCAAGAGGTTTGATGTGTTGCCTATTGTTCCTTTTCCAATGATTTTACCCTTGTTATTATCTCCGAAGGTAACAACTCCATCACTTAAGCTAGTGAGCTTAGAAAAAATAAGATGGATCTCCAGTCATGTGCCTTGAGCATCCACTATTAAGATATCATTTGGTGCTCCTAGCTTTAGTTTAGAGACAAACCTACAAGAAAGATATTTTTGGTTTAGGTACACATTTTTTATTGGGTCCTTCATAAAGAGCTTTATTTTTCTTTTCTAATTATTTGTTGTTGTATAAAGTTCTCTTGGGAACCCATACAAGTTGTTGTGGACTATATCTTCTAAATAGGCATTTGTTTACCTTATGTTCTAATTTACTATAAAAATTACACTTGATTTTTTGTGGCACATTTAATATATATCCTTTTACAAAGATGGTTGGCTTTTGTTGAACATTACCAACAAAGCCTATGTCATTTCTATTATTGATATTACCCTTATTGACAAAGATCATATTTAGGGATTTATTCCCTATTTCAAATTTCTCTAGTATTGTTTTAAGCATGCAAGTCTCTTCTTTAACATTATCTACCATATCACATTTAAAACATGATTTATGTGGTACTAATGAATCATACATTCTATCAAGTCTTTTAACTAACAAAATCTTGATCAACTTCAAGCAATTGAAAAGACTTGCTAAGTTTTCTCAACTCATTGAACAAATCATGAGACATATTTAATAATTCTGAAAATAAAATATTTAAAGACTCACTAACCTCATCTTAGATAGCCATTAAAGCATAGTTAACCACTTCTTCTTTGGAGTTGTCCTCCACATCCGAAGAGCTTGAATCATCCAAGTAGTCGAAAGTGTTTTTTTTTTTTATATTGGCTTCTTCAAATGAGGACATTCATTTTTGAAATGTCTTGGTTTTTTACATTCATAGCATATGACATTGTTTTCTTTAGTTCTTTTTTATTTTTATAGTTTTTATTCCTTTTTATAAATTTTTTAAATTTTCTTGATAATAGAGCAATATCATGGTCCTCATCACTCAAGGTTTGACTCGAGGAGTCATTTGTTGTCCGAAGTGCTACATCCTTCTTGTTCTTTAGAAGGGGTTCATCAAGCTCATCATAAGCTTTATAATTCAGTTCATATGTCATAAGCGAGCCAATCAGTTCTTCAAAAGATAAGTTATTTAAGTCTTTGGCCCCTTGAATAGCCGTTACTTTAGGATCCCAATTTTTAGATAAAGATCTCAAAATTTTACTAACTAATTCAAAACTCAAAAAATATTTTCTAAGTGCTTTTTGGCCATTGACAACATCCATAAAATGGGTGTACATGTCTCCAATGGACTCACTTGGTTTCATTCGAAACAACTCATAGTTATGAACTAAAATATTTATCTTAGATTCTTTTACTCTACTAGTCCCCTCGTGTGTGATTCTAGAGTGTGCCAAATATTAAAGGCTGATTCACAAACAGAAACATGATTAAACTCATTCTTATCAAGAGCATAAAACAAGACATTCATAGCCTTTGCATTTAAAGAAAAATTCTTCCTTTCCAAATCATTTAGCTTATTCATTATCTTGGAAGATTTTTTAAATCCATTTTCAACAATACTCCATAGATCAAGGTCCAAAGAGATAAGAAAAATACGCATCCTTGTCTTCCAATATGTGTAATCCATCCTATTGAATATGGGAGGACGTGAGATGGAATGTCCCTCATTCATGCCAAAATAAGTCATTTACTCAAGTGGGTGTTAATCCAAAGAGTAAGTACCTTGCTCTGATACAAATTGTTAGGATCAATTGGCACTAAGAGGTTGGGGATGAATTAGTGTAAGTGTAAGTTTTTCGTTTTAAACAAAAGCTTTTCACTTAAAGCAAGATAGGAAATCCGAAGCTTTTCATTTAAGTAAAACAAGTGAGAAAATTGCTAAGTTAATAAGCAAACCCGAAAGATTAGCAACATTGAAGGGAAGTGCTTGATGTGAAAACTTTACTTTCAAAGAGTGAATTCAATCGGAAGCGTCAATACAAAATTCTTAAGCAATGAAAGCAAGGAAAGAGCTCACAAGTTTTATAGTGGTTCGGCATCAACGGCCTACGTCCACTCCCGAGTCCTCCTTCTTGAGGCACACCAGCGTCCACTACCGATTTTTTTGTGTGAAGACTAAACCCTTACACTTGAGCTTACAAGAGAGACTTGAGAATTTTTGAACTCTAAGCTCTCTCCCTTCCTCTTTTTTTTTTTCTTACAAATCACATATAATTTTATCACTGAATATAATCCCCAAAATTTGTGTATGGAGTGCAAGAAAACTTGAGGTATTTATAGGCCCCAAGTGGCTTCAGATTTTTAGAGCCAAAAATCAAACTTACCCGGGAAAATCGGTTACGGGCGGTTTACCCGTCGTCAGCCACCCGAAAATCAGGTACGGGCAGTTTACCCGCCTGTCCTGGGTGGTTCAGTTGCCCAGTTTCCAGGGTTTAGGCGGTTTACCCGTCGCCCCTAGGCGGTTTACCCACCGGCAATTGTTGGCCATCGCAACTTGAAAATGGTGATACCATTACGTTGACAAAAGAGTTGGCCGTCGCACTACCACTAACACATGGTGATAAGATTATGTGTCCCTTTATTAATTGAATAAGATATATTATGAATTATTTGGATTCTGATAAAAGATATTAGCCAATATTAAATAAAGTTTATATTATATTGGGATATTTTAGGGGATGCCCTTGATGGAATGAACTCTCCTAATAACTTACCCTAGACCCTCTGCTCTCGCCTATAAATAGACAGGACCTACTATAAACCTAATGCATGGAACAATAATAGGGAATAGAGTTAGAGAGATTACGGTTATTCTCTCGATCTCCCCAAAACCATCAATTACAATGGTCCTGTGAAAGGATAGGAAGAGAGGAGAAGGGTCTAGATCCATTCTAGTTCTCCTGGTAGATCGTTATTCGATGTTATTCAGATCTGATGGGCGGTGCTCTTGAAGATCTAATTGGATCTCAATCAGATGACATCTAAAGGTATGCATCGTAAACAGATCTAGTATTAATTGATTTCAATCCTAGCATAATGAAAGGACTCCAACAGGGTTGAGTCCTAATCTCCCTAGAAGTAGTCAATAAAACCCTGCTAGATTGTAAAAAAACTACTTCTATCTTATAAAAGAGTATGACTAGAGTTTAGATTAGCCCTTAGGGCTTAGTGGTTGTCGCCCCCTTACTGGGTTGGTTGGCGAGAGTTTCCCCCTGCTTAGGTCGGCTATAAAGCTAACCTAGTCGCCCCCTGTTCTTATTAAGGCAGGTTGGCTATAGGAAGGGCAAAGGGGTAATTTTACTTAGACAAGCACCCTCTTGAATCAAGCAATTATCAATTTTATTTCAGCCTTGTGCCGAATCTAGGAGGGAGGAATCCCTACAGCGTTCCAATGGTTGATCCCCTTCAAGGATCAAAATCTATAGGGCTCCTTCTGGGATTCTATCATCTGATATCAAAGTAGCGATCTTGCTGCCCCTGTAGCCATCTCAGTCACCTCCACCTTCCCAAGCAATTCCCACAATTGCTACGACACGCGCCTCCACCTTCCACCCTAGCAGTAGATCAAATCAGTCTGCCGCTGCCCCCTACATTTGATCTGGAATTCGGGTATATTTTTATCATCCATGCCTCTTCAATACTACAAGATTCATTACTTTACATGTTGAAGATTTTTCCCAAATTTTATCCGCTGCAAATTTTGTTCGTCGCAAACGTTATCATCGTTGCAAAGGCGAAACGCCGCAGAAACTTTCAGCCGATTGTTGCTTCTTGAAACTAAACTTTTAATCATCCTTTTTGCCTGAAACTTTTATACAATTTCATAGATCGTCTTAGCTTTCATCTAAGACTAATCTTATGAAAAAAAAACTCCTTCTGGATCTGGACTTATAGCAATGCGATTCTTCACTGCGTAGTACTGAAATTTTATAACGCAGAATCTGCCTTCCGTTTATTGGCCTCTTAAAACCGAACTTTTGTTCATTCTTTTTAGCTGAAATTTTTACACAATTCTCAAGATCAAGTTGGCTTTCATCTGGATTTAATTTTATAAAAAAACTCCTTCTAGAATTGGTTTTTTTGTGTAATCTTTGACCATCACGCAGTTCTGGAATTTTATGATGAAGGAATCTGCCTTTCGTCTTTTGCCCTATTTCCCTATTGTTATGCTGTCAAAATTTAGTCAAACTTTTTACTGGTATTAACAACATCTAAACCAAGGGTTTCTGCATAATTTCCTTAAACTTTCCTCTGGAATTTACGTCGAGAAGTCATCGTTTCTCCAACGTAAACTTTCCTCTGGGATTTCGGATTCTCTTTTCCTCTTCTCCAAACCCTACCATCCTCACCAAAAACCCTTCCAAATATTACCCTAAACTGAATCCAAACAGCCCCCAAATCAGCCACCCAAATTAGCCTACTTCCTTATCGATCCACCTACGTTTTTAGAAAGCCTTCCTTACCGAGACACCTATCTTTGCTGCCATCTATCCCAGATCTAAAATCTATTTTCCTAACCTTCATCTACTGCTATCACAACCCTAAAACCACACCAATTTGTAGCCTAAACTCCACAAAACCGCAGCCCCAAATCTACCCTAAACCGCAGCCTACTTCCATCCAAACCGATTCACTTTCCAACCGGCCACCCCTGTCTCCAAAATTATCATGCCACTAACCCGACAACAGAAAAAAGATCTCAATATTACAGATCTAGAGGCATATACTATGGCATCAGAGGAGGCTATCGATGCAAATCTTGAAGCCTTTGGAAACCGCATGGAAGAGAAGATGCGATCCCTTTTCGCCGAATCCAGCATTGGCCGACTGTCGAACCCGAGGAAATCACAACACGGAGAAACTTTAGATCGACGAGACGAACCTCAAGAACATGGCCACATCACCTCTGATCTCAATAATCCATGCATGAAGGTTGACCTCCCTAGATGGGAAGAAGGAGACTCGATCGGGTGGATCTCGCGCGCGGAGCGCTATTTTCGGTTCTACCGAACCGTCAACGCCACACGGGTGGATATTGCTGCCATCCACCTCGAGGGAAATGCTATTCAGTGCTTTAATTATTTTAAGCATACCCATGGAGGACTCTCTTGGCAGCGATTCAAGGAAGGACTACTAGACTGCTTCGGACCAACCGATTTCAGGAACATCGATGGACAATTAGCAAAGATTCGTCAAACCTCCACAATATAAGAATACCAAATAAGGTTTGATCGTTTATCTAACCAAACTAAGAATTGGCCTGAGAAATAACTTTTAGGTACTTTTATCGAGGGCCTAAAGCCAGAGATTTGAGGAGAAGTAAAGGCGCGGCAACCATACACTCTTATGGCGGCGATTTCCTTCGCGCATATCCAGGAATAATAATTGAACCACGAGGTACGAACGACAAGGGTCGCTCCCTGACCAGCCATGCCAAGGCCTACTGCCCCCTCTACTGCCATCCAAGCCTCTGCACCAAAAAAGTTGACAAGAGACGAGCTTCATAAACGATCAGCCAAGGAGTTGTGATGGCATTACGACGAACTGTGGAGCCACGAACATCACTGCAAAAAGGGCCAGCTCCTTGTGATTGAACTAGCAGAGGATGAGGACAATGAAACATCTGAAGAAGCCCTTGAACCTAAAGAAGAAGCCATAGAGGAAGAGTCCCAACTGGCCAACTACGCAGTGCACGCATTGGCCGGTTATTCCAACCCACAGATGATGAATGTTGGAGGACTTCTAAAATAGCAACTCATCACCATTCTCATCGACACGGGCAACACCAATAACTTCCTTAATAGTAAGGTTGTTGCACGTTTGGTGCTTCAAATCAAAAGTTGCAACAAGTTTGACGTAAAGGTCGCCGACTGCCGAATCTTTAATTGCGACCAACGGTGCCTGCATGTGAAACTACTCCTCCAAGATCAAGAAGTGGTAGCTGATTTCTTGCTCCTACCCATCGATGATTATGAAGCTATACTCGGGACCGAATGGCTCACAACACTAGGTGATATCTCCTGTAATTTTTCTAAATTAATCATAAAATTTTATTACAAAGGGAGACAGGTCATGTTACGAGGCAAGCGTGGGAGCCAAATTTCCATCGTTTCGTCGCAACAAATGGAGAAAGTTTTCCACAAAGCACATGGTGGATTCTTGATGCATATTCAACAGCCATCTATGGGGGAGAACACATAAAACTCAGATCCTAAGCGTGCCCTTTGCCTGAATGAATTCGCGGATGTTTTCTTGGAGCCGCGCAGGCTGCCCCCTAACCAGCCGCATGACCACTGCATTCCTATTTTGCCAGGCAAACCTCTAGCAAATTTGCAATTGTACCACTATCCTCACTTGCAGAAGGATGAGATCAAGAACATTGTTAAAGAGATGCTTGACATCGGGGTGATTCGACTGAGCTGTAGCCCTTACTCCTTACCGGTGTTGCTAGTGCGCAAGAAAGATGGTATGTGGCGGGTGTGCATTGACAACCGGGCTCTAAACGTCATCACCGTCAAGGATAAATATCATATCCCATTCGTAGATAAACTCTTGGATGAATTAAAAGGAGCCCGAGTCCTCACTAAATTGGATCTCCGATCCGGATACTATCAGATTCGGGTATGCACTGAAGATATTCTGAAAACTATATTCCGCACACATAACGGCCACTATGAGTTTCTGGTAATGCCTTTCGGACTTACGAATGCTCATTCTAATTTCCAAAGCCTGATGAATGACATTTTCTAGAGTTTTCTACGTAAGTTCGTATTGGTATTCTTTGATGATATTCTTATTTATAGCCCTACGCTTGATATACATTTTCAGCACTAACGAACTCTTCTAATGATTCTTCGAGCGAATACTCCTTATGTTAAATAGTCAAAGTGCAACTTCTTATAGCATAAATTGGAGTATATTGGGCACATTATATTAGAGGATGGAGTGGCGGTGGACCCAACAAAGATCGAGGCAATGCAAGGATGACCGAGACCTATAAACGTACAATCATTACGTGGTTTCCTTGGACTCACGGGCTACTACCAAAATTTTGGGAAAGATTATGATAAGATTAGTGCCCCGCTCATGTCCTTACTGAAGAAAGACTCCTTGTGGTCGGATAAAGCCTCTGCAACCTTCGAACGACTCAAGGCAGCCATGACGATGACATTGGTCCTAGCGCTGCCCGATTTCGATCGCACTTTGGTCATTGAGGCTAATGCGTCAGGAGTTAGAATTTGGGCTATTCTTATTCAAGATGGTCGACTCCTAATTTACACTGAGGCTTCCCCCACACTTCATACGAGGTTTTTACGGGAGATACTAATTACTACCAAATTAAAAATATAGTTGGATACAGGTCCATGGCACGAAAGAGAAGTTAAACTAGAAGAATTGCAATCCATGCTCACTCCAGATTGGGCTCTCATCATCCTGAACCATACCAGAGGATTGTCACTATTCCAGAAGAAAGATTAGCTATCACTAAAGACTAACCATGTGACAGCCCATGCAAGAAAGAAACTTCCCCTTGACAAACGCCGGAGCATAAGAAAGTTTCCTGAGAAAGATCAAGTCCCTCTTCATCTCTAGCTCCACCAGCATGAAATTCAAGCCTAAAAAAAGTGGTCTCCCTATTTCTTTGGGCCTTGCAAAATTGGGGATCATATTGGGGCCCCAACCTGGAGACCAGATCTGTGCACCAGATCAAAATTACAATTGATCCTTCAAGTATCCCACCTCAAATGAAAATTTAAAGACGACGACTCAGCTCAAGTTCTTCCAATTGACACCCAAGATGATGAGGAGCTGAAGACCCAGTTTCATGAGTTCATGGAACTTCAGCCTTGAGGACAAGGCTGATTTTAAGAGGGCAGGTTTGATAGGACTCCAGTATGATTGAGTCCTAATCTAACTAGAAGTAGTCAATAAAACTCTGCTAGATTGTAATAAAGTCACTCCTATCTTATAAAGGAGTATGACTAGGGTTTAGATTAGCCCTTAGGCCTTAGTGGTTGTCGCCCCCTTACTGGGTTGGTTGGCCAGAGTTTCCCCCTGCTTAGGTCGGCTATAGAGCCAACCTGTTCCTATTAAGGCAGGTTGGCTATAAAAAGGGCAAAGGGGTAATTTTACTTAGGCAAGCACCCCCTTAGGCTAGGGTTTTGATCCCTATATAATGATGTAGCCGCCCCTCTCTTGAATCAAGTAATTATCAATTTTATTTCAGCCCTGTGCCGAATCTAGGAGGGAGGAACCCCTACAGCATTCCAAGGGTTGATCCCCCTCAAGGATCAAAATCTATAGGGCTCCTTCTAGGGTTCTATCATATAATAGTTTTCCGCATAATAGTTTATATAATTATAGTTTTTATGCTAACAATTGGTATTAGAGCCTAGGTTTTGAGATCAAAAATATTAGATCTATTATTTTTGTTTACGATGCGTTGATCTGAATATCTTATTGGTCTATATTCCTATCTGTTAAATTCAATAATTTGCTTGCGAATGATTCTTGATGGTTGTTGTGCATCGTGGAAAAGACGCAGCAATCTTGCTACGTTTTTTGGTCGGATCTGCCTGCGGTAACATCGAGTGTGCGTATAGATTAGCAGCGTCGGCGATGCTGCCGACAGCCCAGTCAATTGCGCGTAGGCTGCGGCCGCATCAAGTGGCGGTCGCGTGCAGAAAAGGCCGCACAAACAGCGGCCTCGTGCACCAGCGGTAGTAGCCGCATGCCAGCAATCGCGTCCCAACGGCCGGTGGCACACAGCCGTGCGCTAGCAGCCGCGCAGGTCGCAGCCGCGCGTTGGCGGCCGCACAGGCGACGGCGACGGCAGAAGGGAAGAATTAGGGTTTTCTTTAAAAAAAATTATAGTTTTGCCATTAAGTAGAAAATTACAGTTTTGCTATTAAGTGAAAAATTACAGTTTTGCCATTAAGTGAAAAATTACAGTTTTACCATTAAGTGAAAAATTATAGTTTTATCATTCTGTTGAAATCACAGTTTTGCCATTCTACTAAAATTATAGTTTTACCCTTCAATGGAATTACGGTTTTATCATTCATCGAAATTATAGTTTTATCCTTCGGTGAATAGAATTATTTAGAGTTTTACCCTTTCTATGTTTTATTAATCCTATAACATTTCTACCCTTTATAAATTTTGTAATTATTTTTTTTATATATATATTCTTTTAGAATTATAATTTTGTCATTATAAAATTGAGAAATTATGGTTTATTTTCTCAATTATAAAATTGATCAACATATAATCTAATAAAAGTTAATCATGATAATATTTTGATTATTCATTGACTATATTTTATTTTGATCAATTTATTTAATTGGACTTATGGGCTTCTCCAATTAAATAAATGGATTGTAATTCTTCTAGTTTAACTCCTCTTTTGTGTCATGGACCTGTATCCAACCATATTTTTAATTTGGTAGTAATTAGTATCTCCTATAAAAACCTCATATGAAGTGTAGGGGAAGCCTCGGTGTAAATTAGGAGTCGACTATCTTGCATAAGAATAGCCCAAATTCTAACTCCTGACGCATCAGCCTCAAGGACCAAAGTGCGACCGAAATCGGGCAGCGCTAGGACCGACGTCATCGTCATGGCTGCCTTGAGTCGCTCGAAGGCTGCGGAGGCTTTATCCGACCATAAGAAACAGTCTTTCTTCAGTAAGGACATGAGTAGGGTACTGATCTTGACATAATCTTTCATAAAATTTTGGTAGTAGCCCGTGAGTCCAAGGAAACTACATAATGATTGTACGTTTGTAGGTCTCGACCATCCTTTCATTGCCTCGATCATCGTCGGGTCTACCGTCGCTCGGTCCTCTGATATAATATGCCCAAGAAACTCCACTTTACACTGTAAGAAACTGCACTTTGAATGTTTCACATAAAGAGTATTCTCCCGGATAATTGTTAGAATAATTCGTAAGTGCTGAAAATGTATATCAAGCGTAGGGCTATAAATGAGGATATCATCAAAGAACACTAATACGAACTTACGTAGAAAACTCCGGAAGATGTCATTCATCATGCTTTGGAAAGTAGAAGGAGCATTTGTAAGTCTAAAAGGCATTACCTGTAATATCTCTCATTTCTAAAATATTTATAATGATACATTTTA
The DNA here is from genome assembly GCA_029747655.1 of Ensete ventricosum. NCBI lineage: Eukaryota > Viridiplantae > Streptophyta > Magnoliopsida > Zingiberales > Musaceae > Ensete > Ensete ventricosum. Next base: position 1,352,205 of record JAQQAF010000010.1, on the reverse strand, counting down.
AATTATTTATGATGACTCATTTGTAAAATTTAAGGATTTGTTTATTATTTCTCTTAATTAAAAAATTTTATATTAAAAGTTAATTGCTAAGGACCTAAGTGTGAATCTTAAAAAAAATGAAATAAATTATAAAAGACTCACATTAAGTTAAAAAAAAACATGGTGAGGACATGTGTCACACTACCTTGTTTAAAGTAGTGCCACTTGTGCATGTGCATGGGTGACACATAAGTACATTGCATGCATATTTGCCACCTATTAACAATTGGAGGAAAAAAAGGGGATTTTGGCTGCAACTTGAGGAAAAGAAGAAGAAGAATAATAATAAGAGGAAGAAGAGAAGGAAGGAAAAGAAGAAATTTGGGATTTTGAGATTATGATCTAATCCACATCTTTGAAAATAAAATATTTAAAGGCAAGTGTTCTATCTTTTTTCTACTAAAATGTATCTTTGTTTTTGCCTTGATTTATGAAGAAAATTCTGAAACTAATCCAAAATCTTTTGTTGACTGCCTAAGTATGAATTTGTAATATTATCAAGATTATAACCTATATGTCTTATTCTTACTGTAACATTTAGTACATACCTCAGATTTAGACAAAACTTAGTTTCTTCAAAAATAGATTCAAATATCTTTCTTTTGAACCTGAGCTTGAAGAATTTGGAGTTTATTTGCTAGCCCAAACGTTTAGTTCAATTGAGTATACAAAATCTGTAAAATAGAATCTATATCTCAAGACCTTTCATCGCTACATTGCTTATATCTTCGTGTTGGAGTTCTTGATTTATGTGAAACTTAATTTGTTAGAAAATAGGATTTCAGACCTTTCTATTGAACCTAAGATGGAATGATTTGGAGTCGAAATGACTATCAAAACCTCATTTTGATGGACCATATGAATTCTGCAAAACAAAAACTGTGATTCCGGACCTTTGGTTACAAAATCATCAATAACTCTTTGTAGAGACCTTCAATTTGTAACAAACTTATTTCGTATGAAAATAGATTGATTTATCTTTTCAAAAATGCCTTTCTTGAGTAATTTGGAGCATGTTTGATCATCTAAATAACTTTATATTTTGCCTTCAGAATTCAGCCGGAATAGGGATTGTATCAATTCTGCCTATACTTGCTTCTTCCATTTCAAAACTGAAATCTCTAATGCTCTTGTCCTTGACTTCCTTACATATCAAAATATGTTATGTATTAATTGATGTTATATTCTATTATTCTATTTAGGTGCATGTATGATTTATTGTTTCGCATGTGCTTCCGATATATGCCAAATTTATTGCTCATGTCCTTTTGTACTCTGGTGTTTGTGGGACAATGTGAACCTTTGCCAGAAATGATAAAGGGAGTTATACTTAGAGCCCGCGTGCTCTGCCGGCCCCCTATGACTTCACTCAGACATGGGTGGATGGAGCTCCTAGACGTAGGAGACTTATGTTTGGTGGTCATTCAACGATGGATGTTCCACATTATGTTTATGGTCCCACTTTGCCCTCTATGTTGTTGATATGATATCCAAAGTATTGCTTTTGAGTTATTTGTGTGCTTTGGATAAGAATGAAATGAATGTTATGTATGAATGATATTTGAGCTCCTGTTCGTTACTTGTTCATTTGATACGCTTTTGAGAATATTCATACACCATTGATATACTTTCAAAAATATCCTATACCTCCTTGATATGCTCCGAAATATTTTGTATTCTCATTGATAGGCTCCAAATTATTTCGTTTTACCATTGATATGCTGCTTGACATACTTATGCCTATGATATTCATCCAACTTCAAATGTGACATACGAGTTTACATTTGATATTTGTTCCAAAGTATTTCATGTATTATTGATATGCCCCTAACAACTTTAAATGTCATTGATATATACCAAAATGGTTTTGATTGCCATATATGCTCTAAATACCTTCCCAAATTATTATGGATTCATGTATGCTTCGAACGAGATGAACCTTGTGGTTGTGAATCTGATTTGATGCTATATGTGAAGACTTGTATTCCCTACCTTGCACTCTTATATCAGGTTCAACTTAAAAATATCTTTCCTTGCTTTGAACCTGTTTGATACTTGTTGGGCTTCTTAGCTCACTCTGTTGTTATCTAATCTTCTTCAAGTTAGCTCGACATTTATAAAAATACTTGATACAGGCTAATGGAATTGGAAAGCAAGAAGTTTTTGGGCTAAATGTTCATTTGACAATATGTTATCATTGTATGTGTACACCTTGGGTCTAAAGTAAAGTTGTAGACATATTTTAAAGAGGGATAACTATGTAATGTTTTTAAAACTACCCTCTTGTTTGGGATCTTGAATGTTAAACTTGCTGTATAATATATGAAGTGATGGTGTATGGTTGTTTTTCCAAAGTCATATGGATTTTATCGCATTGGTGGACTTTATGAATGTGGATTATATTTAGCCGTATTTGTTTTGAATCAGTTTGTGATTCCTTAAGAGAATATGAAGAGATTATAATTTGCACAGGTTTATATGAAAGTGGTTGAATGACTCTACATGTTATTCTTAGTATCCTCACATGATTGTTTGGATCCTGGATGGATTATGTGGTTGATAATATTATCGATTTATGACATTGTCACACCTCTCGATTTATGATATAATTCGGGGGGGCATGACATTACCAAAAACTCGTAGTGGTCGTTATGCGTGCGGAATGCAGTTTTCGGAATGTCTTCAATGCATACCCGAATCAGGTGATAACCGGAACGGAGATCCAGTTTAGTGAAGACTCGGGCTCCTTTTAATTCATCCAAGAGCTCATCTACGACGGGTATAGGATATTTGTCCTTAACGGTGATAGCGTTCAAGGCCCGATAGTCAATGCACATTCGCCATGTATCGTCCTTGCGCACTAGCAACACCGTGAAAAATAAGGGCTGCAACTTGGTCGAATTACCCCGGTGTCCAGCATCTCTTTGACGATGTTCTCGATCTCATCCTTCTGCAAGTGAGGGTAGCGATATGGATGCAAATTTGCTGGAGGCTTGCCCGGCAGAATAGGAATATGGTGGTCATGCTGCTGGTTAGGGGGCAGCCCACGCGGCTCCGTGAAAACGTCCGCGAATTCAACCAACAAGAGGGCAAGCTTAGGATCTGAAATTTGTATATTCTCCCCCCTAGATGGCTATTGGATATGCATCAAAAATCCTCCATGCGCTTTGTGTAAAACTTTCTCCATTTCTTGCGATGAAACGATGGAAATTTTGGCTCCCACGCTTGCCTCGTAACATGACCTGTCTCCCTTTGTAATAAAATTTCATGATTAATTTAGAAAAAAATCCAAGAGATGTCACCTAATGTTGTGAGCCATTTGATCCCGAGTACAACTTCATAATCATCTATGGGTAGGAGGAAGAAATCAGCTACCACTTCTTGGTCTTGGAGGAGTAGTTTCACCCAAGGGCACCGTTGGTCGCAATTATAGATTCGGCCGTCGATGACCTTTACGTCAAACTTGTTGCAACCTTTGATTTGAAGCATCAAACGTGCAGCAACCTTACTATTGAGGAAGTTATTGGTGCTGCCCATGTTGATGAGAACCGTGATGGGTTGTTATTTTAAAAGTCCTCCAACTTTCATCATCTGCGGGTTGGAATAACCGGCCAATGCATGCACTTCGTAGTTGGCCGGTGGGGACTCTTCCTCCATGGCTTCTTCTTTAGGTTCAAGGGCTTTTTTAGATATTTCATTGTCCTCATCCTCCACTGGTTCAATCACGAAGAGCCGACCCTTTTTGCAGTGATCTTCGCAGCTCCACGGTTCGTTGCAATGCCAACATAACTCCTTGGTCGATCATTTGCGAAGCTCGTCTCTTGTCAACTTTTTTGATGCAGGGGCTTGGATGGCAGTAGAGGGGGCAATAGGCATCGACATGGCTGGTCGGGGAGCGACCCTTGTCCTTCGTACCTCGTGGTTCAATTGTTATTCTTGGATATGCGCAAAGGAAATCGCCGCCATAAGAGTGTATGGTTGCCGCGCCTTTACTTCTCCTCGGATCTCCAGCTTTAGGCCCTCGATAAAAGTACCTAAAAGTTGTTTCTCAGACCAATTCTCAGTTTGGTTAGATAAACACTCAAACCTTGTTTGGTATTCTTGTATTGTAGAGGTTTGACAAATTTTTGCCAATTGTACGTCGATGTTGTTGAAATCGATTGGTCTGAAGCGGTCTAGTAGTCCTTCCTTAAATTGCTGCCAATATAGTCCATCATGGGTGTGCTTAAACTAATTAAACCACTGAATAGCATCTCCCTCGAGGTGTATGGAAGTAATCTCCACTCGTGTGGCGTCGGCGGTTCGGTAGAACTGAAAATAGCGCTCCGCGCGCGAGATCCACCCTATCGGGTCTCCTTCTTCCCATCTAGGGAAGTCAACCTTCATGTGTGGATTATTGAGATCAGAGGTGATATAGCCATGTTCTTTAGGATTGTCTTGCCGATCTGAAGTTTCTCCATGTTGTGATTTCCTCGGGCTTGACGGTCGGCCAATGCTGAATTCGACAAAAAGGGATCGCATCTTCTCTTCCATGCGGTTTTCAAATGCTTCAAGCTTTGCATCGATAGCCTTCTCTGATGTCATAGTATATGACTTAAGATTTATAATATTGAGATCTATTTTTCTATTGTCGGGTTAGTGGCATGGGAATTTTGGAGAAGGGGGTGGCCGGTTGGAAGGTGAATCGGTTTGGATGGAAGTAGGCTGCGATTTAGGGCAGATTTGGGGCTGCATTTTATGGAGTTTAGGCTGCAAATTGGCATGGTTTTAGGGCTGTGATAGTAGTAGATGAAGGTTAGGAAAATAGATTTTAAATCTGGGATAGATGGCAGCAAAGGTAGGTATCTCGATAAGAAAAGTCGACTAAATAGGTAAGTGGATCGATAAGGAAATAGGCTGATTTGGGGGCTATTTGGATTCAGTTTAGGGTAATATTTGGAAGGATTTTTGGTAAAGATGGTAGTGTTTAGTGATGAGGTAAGGAGAGTCTAAAATCCCATAGAAAATGGCACTCAAATCTGATAGAATTCGGTGGAAAGAAGTGATGTGATATGCTATCCTGCTGAACCAATTTTTGCGTCGGAGAAACGCTGATTTCTCAATGTAAATTCCAGGGGAAAGTTTAATAAAATTATATAGAAACCCTTGGTTCAGATGTTGTTAATACCAGTAAAAAGTTTGACAAAATTTTGGTAGCATAACAGTAGGGAAATAGGGCAAAAGATGAAAGGCAGATTCCTTCATCATAAAATTCCAGAACTGCGTGATGGTCAAAGATTGCACAAGAAAACCAGTTCCAGAAGGCATTTTTCCATGAAATCAAATCCAGATGAAAGCCAACTTGATCTTGAGAATTGTGTAAATATTTCAGCCAAAAAGGATGAACAAAAGTTTGGTTTAAAGAGGCCAATAAACGGAAGGCAGATTCTGCATTGTAAAATTTTAGTACTGTGCAACAAATAATCGCAGCGCTATAAGTCCAGATCCAGAAGGAGTTTTTTTATGAGATCAGTCTTAGATGAAAGCTAAGATGATCTATGAAAGTTATAAAAGTTTCAGCCAACAAGGATGATTAAAAGTTAATTTTTAATAAGCAACAATCGGCTGAAAATTTCTGCAGTGTTTCGCCTTTGCAACGATGATAACGATTGCGACGAACAAAATTTGCAGGACATAAAATTTGGAAAAAATCTTCAACATATAAGGTAAGAAATCTTATAGTATTGAAGAGGCATGGATGATAAAAATATATCAGAATTCCAGATCAAACGCAGGGGCTAGCGGCAGATTGATTTGATCTGCTGCTGGGGTGGAAGGTGGAGGCGCGTGTTGTAGCAATTGTGGGAATTGCTTGGGAAGGTGGAGGCATGGATGATGGCTACAAGGGCAGCAACATCACTGCTCTGATACCAGATTATAAGACCCCAAAAGGAGCCCTATAGATTTTGATCCTTGAGGGGGATCAACCCTTGGAACGCTATAGGGGTTCCTCCCTCCTAGACCCGGCACAAAGGCTGAATTGAAAATGATAATTACTTGCTTTCAAAGAGGGGGGGCGGCTACATCTTAAATAGGGATCAAAGTACTAGCCCAAGGGGGCACTTATCTAGGTGAAATTACCCTTTTGCCCCTCCTATAGCCATCCTACCTTAATAGGAACAAGGGGCGGCTAGGTTGGCTCTATAGCCGACCTAAGCAGGGGGAAACCCTGGCCGACTTGCCCAATAAGGGGGGCAGTGACTTTTAAGCCCTAAGGGCTAATCTGAACTTTAGCCATACTCCTTTATAAGATAGGAGTGACTTTATTACAATCTAGCAGGTTTTTATTGACTACTTCTAGGGAGATTAGGACTCAACCTTGCTGGAGTCCTATCATTACTCCGCTGAGTCGGAGCTTCCGTCGTAGGCCTCCAATGTGGGCAGGCGAAAGCTTGGGGGGGTCGACTTATTTTGAATCTCCTTGATGAAAGGAGATCCCTCGAGAGAGCCCTCTCCACATTCTTCTTTTAATATGTGGAACTCTCTTTCAACCTCATCTAGTCGACGGTTAACCTAGCGTCGTTGGGCCCGAAATGAGTCTGAAGAATCGGACAACAAGGTGTCTAGCTCAGGGTAGCTCAAGGGGGCCAGACGGGCCTCCGAAGTCCCATGTTTGGGCAGAGGTCTTCTAGTTTCGGATAACTCTTCTTCTGAGTGGCTGTCTTCTCAGGCCGGCCTATCAAGCTTCGACGGATTCGATGATGCCTGAAGAGGGATCGGTTAGGACACAGGGGGCACTTGGAAGAAATTTAGTTGGGGCACTAGCGATGGTGCCCATAATGGCATGGTCTGCGAGGCGAGCTGGGGGAGGAGGCTCACCTAGGGAATGAGAGGAATGATAGATTGAATAATTCTGGTTAGGGTCTGGACTTGTTGCATGAGGCTAAGGAATGCCTTTGGTGAGACAGTGGGCTGCACTATACCACCCCCGGAGGGAGAGAGTCCCGGGTTGTTAAATAATCTCCAATACCTGCTCGGGGTCTGGGATGGAATATTCCTATCCAGAGAGGGAGGGAAAGAGATCGGTTCTTTGAGGCCGAGGACTAGGTGTGCAGCATGAGTCTCTTCCCCTAGGTGCTTGTTAGAACCCTTGCAGATTCTAAGTTTGGGGTGATCTCTATAGGGGATCGGCCTCCATGAAACTCTATAGGGGTGTTAAAACCCTAGCGGATTCTAAGCTTGGGGTGATCTCTATAGGGGATCGGCCTCCTTGGAACTCTATAGGGGTTCCTCACTCCTTGGTTTTCTGCTACATGAGCTGAAAGATAATTTATCTATTGATGATGAAAGAGGCGAGAATACAAGACTATCTATAGGGCTTCTAAACCCCAACTCCTAATAGGATTCCTACTTAAGACTCATACTTCTAACAACTCCTACTCCAACTCTAAGAAGTAACTCCTACTTCCAACAACTCCAGCTCCAACTCTAAGAAGCAACCTCCAAACTAATCCTAATCCTATTCTAACTTAACCCTTCCTCAACCAACCTCTCTTTAACTAGGATAAGGGGTGGCTAATTAGGGTGATATGTATCTTATTCTTCCCTCAAAATATCTTCCTCCAAACTGATCCTAACCTAGTCGGCATCCTCACCTCTTTAATAGGGGTATATTAGATTTACATGAATACCTTTAGGATTTACATGTCTGCCCTCTTCAATGAAACTAAATTAGGACTCCCCTAGCTAGAGTCCTAATAGAAGCGTTGTCCTCAAGGCTGAGCTCCATGTCTTTGGGTCGTGATATGTAATTTCTCACGAGGGTCCCTCGTGGCCCAATAGTAGGCACATCCTACTCTTGGGGTCTAGCATCAGCAATAGTAAATGGATGGTGATATGTCACATTCTCATGATCTCATGCAATCATCAGCTGGACTTGGGATTCATTATCGACTTGGGTATCGTGTGGATAAATCGAAACTGAGTTACCCTCTCTAAACTTCCATTTGTGATGAGATACTTAGAGGATCAATTGTATTTTTAAATTGATGTACTGATCCGATCCATAAGTCACGACTCCATTGTTATCTCTAATTTTGTAGGTTCCAAAGAAACTAGGAGACCACTTCCATGAGGCTCGAGTCTTCATAAATTCATGCTGGTAGGATGGATATAGAGAAAGACTCGATCTTTAAATATAAACTTCCTTCTACTCTAGCGTTTGTCGAGCGGCTGTTTCTTTCTTGTGCCGGCTGGCATGTGGTTGTTCTTTAATGATAGCCAGGCCTTCCTCTGTGATGGTAGTTGCCTTCTAGTAAAGTCAATGGTAAGGTAAGCTCGATATGAGTTTGAAGGGAGCATAAGCTACAATTTTCAGGACTTACTTTCATCTCCTCTTCATGTTGTTGTCATGTATCATACCAAGCCACAAATTCAGCAAAGGTTAGCATTCCCTCATTGTTGATTGGTAGCTTCAAGTGATTTAGAGTGAGAGCTTTGTTGATGTAGGCTAGGGGTCAGCCATCTTGCATGTGGCTAACATAATTTCTAGCTCCCAATGCATCAATAATAAACACTTTGTCGAAGTCGAGTAAAGCTAGCACCGACGAAAAGTAAGAGCTACAACTTGGCTGAATGACCTCTGTTTCAAGCATCTCATCTTCAGTACTCTCTATTTCAGCTTTCTAAAGGTGAGGATAATGATATGGCTGAGAGTTTGCTGCTGGTTTGCTTGGGAGAATCAGAATTCGGTGGTCATGCCAGCGGTTAGAAAGTAGGCTACGTGGTTCGATGAAAATATCTGAAAATTCAACAAAAAATTGGAGTATGTTTGGGTCTTCAAATTGTGTTGGCTTCCCCATAGAGTGCTGCTGAAGTTACATCAAGAATTCATTGTTTTCTTTGTTCAAAACTTTCTCTGTTTGCTGCATGCAAGTTGTCATTACGTCACTCTCATGTTTCCCACTTAGGATCTCCTATTTCTCATGGCTGAAAAATTTCATACTAAATTTAGAAAATTCCAAGGAACATCACTTAGTGTAATCAACCATATGATGTTGAGCATAACCTCATAATCATCAAGAGGAAGGTGGAAGAAATCAATAAGTATCTATTGGTCCTGTCATAATAATTTCACCTACGGACATCTTTCGTCACACTTCAAAATTTGGTCGTCGGTGACCTCAACATCTAACCTGTTGTAATCTTCATTTTAGAGCATTAACTGGGTAGCAACCTTGCTGTTCATAAAGTTGTTGGTGCTCATGGTGTCAATAAGAACGATGATCAGTTGTTGCTTCAGAAGTCCTCCCACTTTCATCATTTGTAAGCTCGCATAATCGGCAAGAGTATGCATCGTAAAATCAACCGACTATTGTTCTTCATCTGCGACCTCTTCCTCATGCTTCTAGACCTCCTCCTCCATGTCTCCAATGGGTTCAATCAGTAGGAGGCACCAATATTTGCAGCGATGATCGCGGTTCCACAATTCGTCACAATGACAACAAAGGTCCTTTACTGATATGTTGCGTAGTTCTCCTCTCGTTAATTTATTTGGCAGCGAAGGATGGCTAGGGATAGAGGGTGCTGGAGGTTTATATGTTGCTGGTCTAGGAGTGATTCTTATCCTCCGAGCATCTTCGTTGAGCCACTCCTCTTAGATTCGGGCGAAAGAGATTACGACCGTCACGGTGCAAGGCTGTCATGCTTTAACCTCTCTTTTAATTTTCAAATTGAATCCTTCTATAAATGTCCCTAATAATTGTCTATCAGACTAATCATGAGTAAGATAAGATAATTCCTCAAACCTAGTCTAGTATTCTTGGATCGTAGAGGTTTGTCAGATCTTAGCAAGTTGTTCATTGATATTCTCGTATTTAGTCGACCCAAAGAGATTCAGTAGTGCTTTCTTGAACTGTATTTACATCAGAGACCCATGGGTGTATTCGAGCCAATTATGCCATCGTATAGCATATCCTTCAAGTTGGATGACAGCGGTGTCCACCATAGAATCCTCCGGTGTTTGGCGATGACGGAAGTAACGTTCGACGCACGAAATCCATCCCGTCGGGTCTCCTTCTTCCCATCGAGGGAAGTCCACCCTCATGCGTGGTTGCCTCATATCAATAGCTCATTCTTTCTTTTTGAGAGGCCTCTCTAAACTTTCACCTTGCTGGAATTTTATTGGGCTCGGAGATTGGCTCAATCCGAATTCGGTGAATAACTCGTGCAATCTGTCCTCTATGCATGATTCAAACGCCTCCAACTTGGCATCGATTGAACCCTGAGATGCCATTTTGTGTGCCTCCAGACCTAAGGTGCCAATGTCCCTCTCCTACTATTGGGTCAGTGGTATAGAACGGTTGGGTGGTTTGGTGGCCGAAAGGGATGGTGGATCATAGGTAGATGGCTACCATTTAGGGTTGATCGATTGCTATTTTTTTAGGTGTTCTTGGGGCTATGATTTAGGGCTGCTGTAGGGGCTATAAGGAGGGTTTGGTGATAGAGGATTAGGGTTAGAGGGATGGCTTAGGGTTGCTATTGATGGCAGCAACCGGTTTTGTAAGATTGGTTGCTGCAGAGGGTAAGGATTAGTGGAAGGTTCGATGGCTACGGAAGATCGTTGTTTAGGCTACGATTTTAGTTACGATTTAAGTTGGCTGTGGATTCTAGAAATAGGTTATGACGACTGCATCTTCAGGCTAGATGGGTGCCTTAAAGATGACATGGGTGGCAGCAACAATTTCGGTGAGGATCATATATGAGTGCAGCAAAAAACACTGAAAGGTAGTGCTGTAGAATTCTGCATCGATAGGCTACGAAAGGTCGCTGTTTTGGGCTGTGGTTTTGGGTGCTATTTGGGTTATGAAAATAGGTTACGATAATTATGCCTTAAGGCTAAAAGGATACCTTAAAGACAACTTGGGTGGTGGCAGCAAGATAGTTGGGTTTCGGTGGTTTAAGGAGAAGAAGAAAGACAAAGGTGCAGCAATAGATTTTTGGTCAAAAAAATCCAACAGTGAAGACGTAATTTTTTTTAGAAATTCTCAACAAAAATTTAAGTGAAACTCATGGGAAATCTACTAGTATAGGAGAGATAATGTCATAAAAAAATTTCTTGGAAATAAACGACGGCAAAAGTTTCGGTAAAATCAAAGATTGCAAGGTGTTGCTACAGAATTTTTTCAGCGAAAGATTTCAAAATTATAGTCTTTTTTTTTTTGCAGCAGTTCATAACAACAAATTGATTAAAAATTAATGGAATCCACTGGCAAGAGAAAGTTAATGCTGTCAAAATTTTTATGGAAAATTAGGACAGTAAAAGATTTGACAAGATATAAGATTGCAAGAATGTGCTACGGTAGAATTTTTTTTCATCGGAAGATTTCAGTAGTATAGATGAAATTTTTTCTAGCAGTTCAAAGAAAGGATTCAAGCAAAACTCAATGAGAATCTGTTGGTTATGGAAAGGTAATGCCAACAAAAATTTCGTGGAAGAAAACGACAACAAAAGGTTAGGCAAAATCAAAGATTATATAAAGGTACTACAATAGATTTTTACGTCTAAAGTGTAGCAGATTGGACGTAAAAGATTAGCTATTTATATTAAGAATTTTTCAATGAAACCAAAAGGAAATCTGCTGTTAGGAAGTGTCAAAACCATCATAAAAATTTCATAGAGATTTTGTATAAAAAAAATGCAGTAGCAAGATCAAATAGTCAAGGGTATGCGGCTAAAATTCTGCAACGTAACTTTCGTCATAGAGATGGAAACTTTACGACAAAAAGTTGATGTAGCAATATGGGAACAATTTTTTTCAGTTTTTGGATTAAGGATAACTAAATTATAGCAGCAGTAAGGTATGAAACCAGAACCTGTTGGGGGGATCAAAGGATGATCTGCGGTAGTGGAGATGATGGTGGAATTCGATGATGATCTTTAAGAAATTATGGAAATTGCTTTGGATGGCTGTGGAAGGATGATGGGTGGCTATAGAAGGGTAGCGAGATGCCAAGAATGCTACTATAATACGAAGTGTTAGAACCCTTACGGATTCTAAGCTTAGGGTGATCTCTATAGGGGATCGGCCTCCTTGAAACTCTATAGTAGTTCCTCTCTCCTTGGTTTTCTGCTACATGAGCTGAAAGATAATTGATCTATTGATGATGAAAGAGGAGAGAATATAAGGCTATTTATAAGGTTTCTAGACCCCAACTCCTAATAGGATTCCTACTTAAGACTTCTACTCCTAACAACTCCTACTCCAACTCTAAGAAGCAACTTGATAAGACCCCAGAAGGAGTCCTATAGATTTTGATCACTGTGGGGGATCAACCCTTGGAACGCTATAGGGGTTCCTCCCTCCTAGACTCGGCATAAAGGCTGAATAAAAGATTATAATTGCTTGATAAAAGAGAGGGGGCGGCTACATCATTATATAGGGTTGTAAACCCTAGCATGGGGTGCTTGCCTAACTCAAGACTGGGGTTTCATGAGCTCCTTATATGATTCTCATGCTATCATCAACTAAACTTTAGCCTCCTCATTAGCTGGGGTGTTTGTTGAAAGGATTTGGGCTGAGTCATCTTCTTTAAATTTTCATTTGTGGTGGGATACCTGGCGGATCAACTGTAATCTTGATCTGGTGTGTGAATCTGATCTCCAGGTTAGGGCCCCAATGTGATCCCTAATTTTGTAAGGCCCAAAGAAATAGGGATACCACTTCATTAAGGCTCGAGTTTCCTTCTGATCGAGCTGGAGGTGTAGAAAAACTCGATCTTCAATTTTTTGTTCATTCTGAAGTTTATCGGGAGGTCGTTTCTTCTTTGTATGTGTTGTCATAAAGTCAGTCTTTAGTGATAGCCAATCTTTCTTCTGGAATGGTGACTGCCCTCTAGTATGGTTCAGGATGAAGAGAGCCCAATCTGGCATGAGCATGAATTGCAATTCTTCTAGTTTTACTCCTCTTTCGTGCCATAGACCTGTATCTAACCATATTCTCAATTATAAAATTGATCAACATATAATCTAATAAAAGTTAATCATGATTATATTTTGATTATTCATTGACTATATTTTATTTTGATCAATTTATTTAATTGGACTTATAGGCTTCTCCAATTAAATAAATGGATTGCAATTCTTCTAGTTTAACTCCTCTTTCATGCCATGGACCTGTATCCAACCATATTTTAAATTTGGTAGTAATTAGTATCTCCTGTAAAAACCTCATATGAAGTGTAGGGGAAGCCTCGGTGTAAATTAGGAGTCGACTATCTTGCATAAGAATAGCCCAAATTCTAAATCCTGATGCATCAGCCTCAAAGACCAAAGTATGGCCAAAATCGGGCAGCGCTAGGACCGACATCATCGTCATGGCTGCCTTGAGTCGCTCGAAGGCTACGGAGGCTTTATCCGACCACAAGAAGGAGTCTTTCTTCAGTAAGGATGTGAGCAGGGCACTGATCTTGCCATAATCTTTCACAAAATTTTGGTAGTAGCCCGTAAGTCCAAGGGAACCGCGTAATGATTGTACGTTTGTAGGTCTCGACCATCCTTGCATTGCCTCAATCTTTGTCGGGTCTACCGCCACTCCATCCTCTGATATAATATGCCCAAGATACTCCACTTTATACTATAAGAAACTGCACTTTGACGGTTTCATATAAACAGCATTCTCCCGGAGAATTGTTAGAACAGTTCGTAAGTGCTGAAAATGTATATCAAGCATAGGGCTATAAATGAGGATATCATCAAAGAACATTAATACGAACTTGGGTAGAAAACTCCGGAAGATATCATTCATCAGGCTTGGAAAGTAGAAGGAGCATTTGTAAGTCCGAAAGGCATTACCAGAAACTCATAGTGGTCGTTATGCATGCGGAATGCAGTTTTTAGAATGTCTTCAATGCATACCCGAATCTGGTGATAACCGGAATGGAGATCCAGTTTAGTGAAGACTCGGGCTCCTTTTAATTCATCCAAGAGCTCATCTACGATGGGTATAGGATATTCGTCCTTGATGGTGATCGAGTTCAAGGTCGGATAATCAATGCACATCCGTCATGTACCGTACTTCTTGCGCACTAGCAACACCAGTGAAGAATAAGGGCTGCAACTCAGTCAAATTACCTCAGTGTCCAGCATCTCTTTGATGATGTTCTCGATCTCATCCATCTACAAGTGAGGGTAGCGATATGGACGCAAATTTGCTGGAGGTTTACCCGACAGAATAGGAATACGGTGGTCATGCTGCCGGTTAGGGGGCAGCCTGCGCGGCTCTAGGAAAACATCCATGAATTCATCGAGCAAGAGGGCAAGCTTAGGATCTGAAATTTGTATATTCTCCCCCTTAGATGGCTGTTGGATATGCATAAAAAATCCTCCATGCGCTTTGAGCAAAACTTTCTCCATTTGTTGCGACAAAACGATGGAAATTTGGCTTCCGCGCTTGCCTCGTAACGTGACGTGTCTCCCCTTGCAATAAAATTTCATGATTAATTTAGAAAAATTTCAAGATATATCACCTAGTGTTGTGAGCCATTTGATCCCAAGTACGGCTTCATAATCATCGATGGGTAGGAGGAAGAAATCAGCTACCACTTCTTGGTCTTGGAGGAGTAGTTTCACCCGCGGGCATCGTTGGTCGTAATTACAGATTCGACCGTCGGTGACCTTTACGTCAAACTTGTTGCAACCTTTGATTTGAAATGCCAAACGTACAGCAACCTTACTATTGAGGAAGTTATTGGTGCTGCTCGTGTTGATGAGAACCGTGATGGGTTGCTATTTTAGAAGTCCTCCAACTTTCATCATCTGCGGGTTGGAATAGCCGGCCAATGCGTGCACTGCGTAGTTGGCCGGTTGGGACTCTTCCTCCATGGCTTCTTCTTTAGGTTCAAGGGCTTCTTCAGATGTTTTATTATCCTCATCCTCCGCTGGTTCAATCACAAGGAGTCGGCCCTTTTTGTAGTGATGTTCACGGCTCCACGGTTCATCGTGATGCCAACAAAACCCCTTGGCCGATCATCCATGAAGCTCATCTCTTGTCAACTTTTTTGGTGTGAGGGCTTGGATGACAGTAGAGGGGGCAGTAGGCCTTAGCATGGCTGGTCGAGGAGCGACCCTTGTCCTTCATACCTCGTAGCTCAATTGTTCTTCCTGGATACGTGTGATGGAAATTGCCGCTTTAAGAGTGTACGGTTGTCGCGCCTTTACTTCTCCTCGAATCTCCGGCTTTAGGCCCTCGATAAAAGTACCTAAAAGTTGTTTCTCAGACCAATTCTCAGTTTGGTTAGATAAATGCACAAACCTTGTTGGTATTCTTGTATTGTAGAGGTTTGACGAATCTTTGCTAATTGTCCGTCGATGTTGTTGAAATCGGTTGGTCTGAAGTGGTCTAGTAGTCCTTCCTTGAATTGCTGCCAAGAGAGTCCTCCATGGGTATGCTTAAACCAATTAAACCACTGAATAGCATCTCCCTCGAGGTGGATGGAAGCAATCTCCACTCATGTGGCATCGGCGGTTCGGTAGAACCGAAAATAGCGCTCCACGCGCGAGATCCACCTGATCGGGTCTCCTTCTTCCCATCTAGGGAAGTCAACCTTCATGCATTGAAATCATAGGTGATGTGGCCATGTTCTTGAGGATCATCTCACCGATCCGAAGTTTCTCCGTGTTGTGATTTCCTCAAGCTCGACTGTCGGCCAATGCTGAATTCGATGAAAAGGGATCGCATCTTCTCTTTCATGCGGTTTTCAAAGGCTTCAAGCTTTGCATCAATAGCCTCCTCCGATGCCATAGAATACGCCTCAAGATCTGTAATACTAAGATCTTTTTCTATTGTCGGTTTAGTGGCATGGGAATTTTGGAGAAAGGGGTGGCCGGTTGGAAGGTGGATTGATTTGGGTAAAAGTAGGCTGCGGTTTAGGGTCGATTTGGAGCTGCGGTTTTGTGGGGTTGAGGCTACGAATTGGTGTAGTTTTAGGGTTATGATAGCAGTAGATGAAGGTTAGGAAATAAATTTTAGATCTGGGATAGATGGCAGTAAGGGTAGGTGTCTCGGTAAGGAAGGTTTTCTAAAAACGTAGGTGGATCGATAAGGAAGTAGGCTAATTTGAGTGGCTGATTTGGGGGTTGTTTGGATTCGGTTTAGGGTAATATTTGGAAGGGTTTTTGGTAATGATGGTAGGGTTTGGTGATGAGGAAAGGAGAGTCCAAAATCCCACAAAAAATAGCACTCGAATCTGATAGGATTCAGTGGAAAGAAGTATTGCAATGTGCTGTCCTGCTGAACCGATTTTTGCATCGGAGAAACGCTAATTTCTCAATGTAAATTCCAGGGGAAAGTTTAAGAAAATTATGCAAAAACCCTTGGTTCAGATGTTGTTAATACCAAAAAAAAGTTTGACAAAATTTTGGCAGCATAACAATAGGGAAATTGGGCAAAAGACGAAAGGCAGATAGATTCCTTCTCCGTAAAATTCCAGAACTGTGTGATGGTCAAAGATTGCACAAGAAAACTAGTTTCAGAAAGAGTTTTTTCATGAAATCAAATCCAGATGAAAGTCAACTTGATCTTGAGAATTGTGTAAAAATTTCGGCCAAAAAGGATGAACAAAACTTTGGTTTCAAGAGGCCAATAAACGAAATGCAGATTTTGCATTGTAAAATTTTAGTACTATGCAACAAAGAATCGCAGCGCTATAAGTCCAGATCCAGCAGGAGTTTTTTCACAAGATCAGTCTTAGATGAAAGCTAAGACGATCTATGAAATTGTATAATAGTTTCAGCCAAAAAGGATGATTAAAAGTTTAGTTTCAATAAGCAACAATTGGCTGAAATTTTTTGCAGCGTTTCATCTTTGCAACGATGATAACGTTTGCGATGAACAAATTTTGCACCGTATAAAATTTGGAAAAAAAATCTTCTACATAAAAAGTAAGGAATCTTGCAGTATTGAAGAGGCGTAGATGATTAAAAAATACCAAATTTCTAGATCAAATATAGGGGGCAGCGGCAGATTGATTTAATTTGCTGCTGGGGTGGAAGGTAGAGGCGCGTGTCATAGCAATTGTGGGAATTGCTTGGGAAGGTGGGGGCATGGATGATGGCTACAGGGGCAATAAGATCGCTGCTCTGATACCATATGATAAGACCCTAGAAGGAGCCCTATAGATTTTGATCCTTGAGGGGGATCAACCCTTGGAACTCTATAGGGGTTCCTCCCTCCTAGACTCGGCACAAAGGCTGAATTGAAGATGATAATTGCTTGATTTCGAAGAGGGGGCGGGTACATCTTAAATAGGGATCAAAGTCCTTGGCCAAGGGGGCACTTATCTAGGTAAAATTATCTTTTTGCCCCTCCTATAGCCATCCTACCTTAATAGGAATAAGGGGCGGCTAGGTTGGCTCTATAACCGACCTAAGCAGGGGAAACCCTAGTCGACTTGCCCAGTAAAGGAGGGCGGCAACTTTTAAGCCCTAAGGGCTAATCTAAACCCTAGTCATACTCCTTTATAAGATAGGAGTGACTTTATTACAATATAGCAGGGTTTTCTTGACTACTTCTAGGGAGATTAGGACTCAACTCTGCTTGAGTCCTATCAGTCTCTAGTGGTGTGAGCCCATTCTAAGTCCGAGGAGGATAGGAGCTGTAATTTTACTGTGCCTATTTTTATCTCTCCTTTGTGTTGTTGACCTGTATCATGCCAAAATTCAAATTCAGTAGTAATTAGTATCCCTTTGCAAATCAAAAGCATCATGTGAAATGTAAGGAAAGCCTCGGTGTATATTAGGAGTTGGCCATCTTGCATGAGGGTGGTGTTGATCCCAATTCCTGATATGTCTGTTCTAATTACGAACACATGCCATGATCGAGTAATTCTAGCACTAATGTAGTTGGCATCGGATTGTAAAGATCCTGTAGATGGTGTATGTGTGGATGCCTTCCTTCTGTTCCTTCATAATTTTGATCTTTATCCAGTAAGGTTTGGTGTCACAGATTCCATACCAGTACTGTCGGTGGAGGGACTCAATCTTCTTGCGGTCGTGGGCCATGGATCGGTGGTCATCATCATGGAAGACTTTGAGCATTATGGTCTACTTCTTGGAGAAGTCATGGAAGTAGCCCGAGATCTGGGAGCGTTGCTTCAGAAGCCATAGCTGGTTCGGCTGGATGTGGTACTTCAGGAAGAGTTTATACTTACAAACAAAGAGGCAAAGCTTTTAAAGATAAAGTGTCATTGCAAGAGAAGGTCATGATGGGAATAAAATAGGAATAAATTTTATATACGAATAAATACTAGCAGACCGTCACACATAGCGGAATCAAACAGAAATCATAATCAAATGAACACCAAGATTTATGTGGAAAACTCCTTCAACTCGAAGGGTAAAAACCACGGGACAAGCTAGAGAAAATCCACTATTAAAATAATGAATATACAGATCTTAAGGCTTCTTGCCCAAACCAAAGCAACAGCCACAAGAGAATCACAGGGATACAATGACTCTATTACTAAGCATAATATCTAAAACCTTTCCAAGAGATCACAGTAAGAATCCACTGCAAACTGATCAACCTGATATATGAATGATTGAGAATAGTCTTTTCTTTTCCTTGTCTTCTTTCCTTTCCTGGATCTCTTATTTTTTGGCCTCTATTGTCAATCTGCAGTCTTCTTTTTCTCTCCCACATTTTCAACGGTCGCTACCCTCTTAATCTTAACCCTAGCCACCTAATCTAGGGTTTAGGTTAATATAAGTGAAGTTCTAGGTTTTAGGCTTCACTAAAGCCCATTATAGGTTGAATCTGGGTCATCTGCCCATCTGCCCAACAACCTCCCCCTTCAGCCCATAAGGGAGGCTATTTTATGACTCCTCAATGTGAAGCCATGCCGACCAACTGTCGGCACATCTCCTGTCTCTCTTTCGGTAAAGTCTTTGTCAGCATGTCTTTGACTTGGAATGAAAAGTTGGGTTTTTATTCAAATGGATGACACTCTGGTTGTCACAATACACTACATAGTTTTTCTGTTTCAGTGCCAATTATTGTAAAAATCCTTTCATCCATAACATTTCTTTATAAACCTCTATAGCAGCAATATATTCTGCCTCTGTAGTGGAGAGAGCAATACACATTTGTAATCTGGACTGCCATGACATAGCTTTCCCTACAAAAGTTAGTATAAAACCTGATGTGGACTTTCTTGTGTCAATATCTCTTGACATATCTGCATCTGTGTAATCTGTCAACAAAGGTGGTCCACCTCCAAACTTTAGAACTTCCTCTGAGATATCTAAAAATCCACTTCACTACTGCCTAGTGCTCTTTTCCTAGATTTGTAAGAAATCTGCTAGCAACACTCACTGCATATGCGATGTCTGATCTCGTATATATCATCGCGTACATTAAACTCCAACTGCTGAAGCATAAGGAATCTTTTACATTTTCTCCTTCTCCTCATCACTTGACGGACTCTACTCTGAACACAACTTGAAGTGACCTGTAAGAGGAGAACCAATTGGCTTTGCATTACTCATACTGAACCTATCCAATACCTTATCAATGTATTTCTCCTGTGATAACCAAATCTTTTTCTTTCTTTTGTCATGAGAAATCTGCATGCCCAGTATTTATTTTGCTAGCCCCATGTCCTTCATTTTAAAAGACTCACTCAGTTCCTTCTTCAACCTGTCAATCATAGACATATCTTTCCCAAGGATACGTATGTCATCAACATAAAGTAAGAGAATAATAAAATCATCACCAAACCGTTTGATGTACACACAATGATCTGAAGCTGTTCTTTTGTATCCATTTCTAATCATAAATAAATCAAACTTTTTATACCATTGTCTTAGAGCTTGCTTCAGCCCATATAAGCTCTTCTTCAACTTGCAAACAAGATTTTCTTTACCTTTAACTTTGAAGCCTTTTGGTTACTCCATATAAATTTCCTCCTCCAAATCACCATGAAGGAAATCTATTTTCATATCTAACTGCTCAATCTCCAAGTCTAGGTTAGCAGCAATACCAAGAGCAACATGGGTAGAAGACATTTTAACAACAGGAGGAAAAAAATCTCTTCAAAGTCAATACCTTTCTTTTGACCAAAGTCTTTCACAACCAATCTGCTTTATACTTTGGTTGAGAACAATATTCTTGAGTCTTCAACCTGAAAACTCACTTGTTCTTCAAGGCCTTACTTCCCTTTGGTAGTTGCACCAAATCATATGTGTGATTCTTCTACAGAGAATCCATCTCTTCCTGCATAGCAATAAACCACTTCTTTTTCTACTCACTTTCAACTGCTTCCTGGTAACTTTCTGGTTTACCTGCATTAGTAAGCATCACATACTCATCTGTAGAGTATCTTCTAGAAGGTTGACGTGGTCTAGAAGATCTTCTTAACTGAGGTTCTGTGGGAACTTGCTCTCTTTCTTCTTCCTGCTCAACATGTCCTACAGGTAGATCAACATCTGAAACTGCATCATCTTTCTGTACATTCTCCCCATCACCCTGATATACTGGAGGAATAACTGGGTCACAGTCTACAAATTTCTCTACAGAAGTCTTAGTTGGTGCCTCTTTCAAATCCTCAATGGTTTGATCCTCAAAGAAGACAACATCTCTGCTGTTGAACATCTTCTGCTTTTCTGGATCCCGAAGCATGTAACCAAACTGATCATGTGAGTAACCAAGAAAAATACACTCTTTTGTCTTACCATCCAGCTTGGATCTCTCACTATCTGGAACATATACAAATGCACGGTAACCAAACACTCTTAAATGCCTATAGGAGACATCTTTATCTAACCATACATGCTTTGCAACATCACCATCTAGAACTGTACATGGTGATAAGTTGATTACATCAATTGTAGTCCTCAAAGCCTCATCCCAAAACCTTTTTGGTAGCTTGGCCTGTGAAAGCATACATCTGATTTTTTTCATGATGGTGTGGTTCATCCTCTCTGCAATTGCATTATGCTGAGGCGTACCAGGAATTGCCAACTCATGCTGAATGTCATGTGACCTGTAATAATCATTAAATAATCTTATGTACTCACCACCATTATCTGATTTTATGTTTTTCAATTGTCTTTCTGTCTCCCTTTCAACTCTGGCATGAAACTTCTTGAAGACATTAATAACCTAATCTTTGGTCTTCAAAGCATAGGCCCAAACTTTCCTGGAAAAGTCATCTATAAAAGTAACAAAATAAAATACACTACTGATACTAGGAACATTAATAGATCCACCAAGAGGTTTTATCCTCAAAGGACCACACACATCTGTATAGAAACGACCCAAGACATGTATTTTTCTAGATAAAGCATGACTAACAAAGAAAACTATGTTATTTACTAGCCAAACAATCAATACAAGGGTTCAAATGTGTACCTCTGAGGTCTGACAATACCTCTCTCTTGGAAAGTTCTTGCAGCCCCTTCTCGCTTATGTGTCCTAATCGTCTATGCCACAACTTCATGCCGAAGTCTTTCTCTATAGCATTCAGCTACTTACCACAAGCTTTAGCTTACAATCTATACAATGTATGATATTTCTTCCCATTAGCTACAATAAGAGAACCCTTACTGAGCTTTCACTGCCCTCTGTGAAATCTAACATCAAAGTCTTCATCATCCAACCTTCCAATTAAAATTAAATTCAGTCTTAAGTCAACCACATGCCTCACATCTTTAAGCACCAACTTGCAGCCAAGGTTGGTCTTTATATAGATATCTCACATGCCAATGATGTCTGCTGTGCCATAGTTGTCCATCTTGACAACACCAAAATTTTCAGACTT
Organism: Ensete ventricosum; assembly: GCA_029747655.1. Classification (NCBI taxonomy): domain Eukaryota; kingdom Viridiplantae; phylum Streptophyta; class Magnoliopsida; order Zingiberales; family Musaceae; genus Ensete; species Ensete ventricosum. The sequence goes on along the minus strand of JAQQAF010000010.1, from coordinate 1,330,371 downwards.
GTAAGTAGCAAAGAACTCCCTCCGTGGTGTAGCATGATAAGAAGCACCTATGTCAATTATCCACTCGAGATCCTGGCACACACAAGAAAAAATATCATCAGAAGTAGACAAAATCAAATAATCACTACCTTGCACTGTAGCTGTGATAATCTCTTTTAACTCTATATGCTCCACTTCTTTTCCCCTTTTCTTGTTCTTCTTAGGTTGCTTGCACGGATTCTTGTAATGTCATTTCTCACCACAATTGTAGCAAACAATATCTTTCCTTGATCTTGACTTGCTTCTACCTATATGTAAATCACTTTTATCCTTTGAATTTGACCTTCCTCTATTCTTTGAGACAAGTGCCCGTGAATCAATCTGAGAAGTTATTGAATTCTTTCTCCTCAACTCCTCATTGCTTGTTACTTGGCTCATAGTGATAACACCATCTGGTACAGAATTACTAAGGGAAACCACCAATGTCTCCCAACTTTTTAACAAAGAACTGAGAAGTAATAATGCCTGTAACTCATTAAGAGACATTTTCATAGAGGATAACTGGTTAGTAATACTCTGTATTTTATTCAAATGCTCAGGAATAGAAGTACCCTCTTTATATTTCAAGTTCATATGTTTTCTAATCAAGAAAGCTTTGTTATCAGCCATTTTTCTTTCATAAAGACCTTCTAACTTTTTCCAAAGAGAGTAAGCAGAACTTTCAGTAGAAACATGGTGGAAGACACTATCATCAAGCCACTGATGAATAAAGCCAACAGTTTTTTGATCTAACCTCTTCCACTCATCATCTGTCATAGTTATGGGCTTTGCACTATCCCTTTGCAAAGGTCCATACAAATCTTTGCAATACAAGATATCTTTCATTCTTGGTTTTCATATCATCTAATTATTTCTGTTTAAACTAATCATGCGAGAAACATTATCGGCCTCCATGTTCAAATACAATAGATTAAATGTCACCAAAACCCTGCTCTGATACTAGTTGATGGGAATAAAATATAAATAAACTTTGTATACGAGTAAATACTAGCAGACTGTCACACATAGCAGAATCAAACAGAAATTATTATAAAATGAACACCAAGATTTATGTGAAAAACCCCTTCAACTAGAAGAGTAAAAATCACGGGACAAACCAGAGAAAATCCACTATCAAAATGAATATATAGATCTCAAGGCTTCTTGCCCAAACCAAAGCAACAGCCACAAGAGAATCACGGGGATACAAGGACTATATTACTAAGCACAATATCCAAAACCTTCCCAAGAGATCACAGTAAAAATCCACTGCAAACTGATCTAACATGAGATACGAATGATTGAGAATAGTCTTTTCTTGTCCTTGTCTTCTTCCCTTTCCTGGATCTCTTATTTGTTGGTCTCTACTGTCAATCTGCGGTCTTCTTTTTCTCTCTTACATTTTCAGTCGCCACTGCCCTCTTAATCTTAACTCTAGCCACCTAATCTAGGGTTTAGGTTAACATAAGTGAAGTTCTAGGTTGTAGGCTTCACTAAAGCCCATTATAGGCTGAATCTAGGTCATCTGTCCAATGGGTCATGGCCAAGTAATCTATGTCTCCTGCGTCTCCTGGATGATCCTTTTAGCTTCAACCCTCTGAGGATGTGGACAACAAGATGGCCGAATATGTGCTAGTGGTTTCTCTTGCAAGATCAGCATATGAAGATTGTATAGCCTGGTAGGAAGTAGTCGGCTTGGTTCGGCGGAGGCGCTTGAAATTTCAACAATCTTCTGCAAGCACTGTGTCGAGATCGTTATCACTTCGCTCCCATGTTTCTCGCATAAGGTCACTTGTTCTCCCTTGCCATTCATAAGATTGTTGGTGAGGACAATGACGAGTTGCTGCTTAAAGGATTCTTCAACTTTTGCTACTTACGAGTTTGCATGGCCGGCTAAAGCATGAGTTGTGCAATCGGTCGGGTGTGGGTCCTCATTCATGTTCTCCTCCTCAGGTTCCTAGACCTCTTCATCAGATTCTTCAATATATTTTATCATGGAAAGCTTCCCTTTTTTGCAGTGGTGGTTGTGACTCCAAAGTTCATTGCAATGCCAATAAATGCCCTTCGCCGATCTATCGCATAGCTCTTCTCTCATCAATTTTTTTGGTAGCGAAGCTGGGAGCAGAGGGAGGTTTATATGTTGCTGGTCTAGGAATGGTTCTCATCCTCCGAGCATCTTGATTCAGCCGTTCTACTTGGATTCGGGTGAAAGAGATTGCGACCTTCACGGTGGGGGGCTGCCGCACTTTAACCTCTTCTTTATTTTTCAGCTTGAGTTCTTCGATGAACATCCCTAATAATTGTCTGTCAGACCAATCATGAGCAAAGTAAGATAATTTCTCAAACCTGGTCTGGTATTCTTGGATCATGGAGGTTTGTCAGATCTTGGCAAATTGTCTGTTGATATTCTCGTACTTGGTCGGCCCAAAGTAGTTCAGCAACGTGTTCTTGAATTATATCCATGTCAGAGCTCCATGGGTATATTCAAGTTGATTGTACCATTGAATTGCATCTCTTGCGAGGTGGATGACAGCGGTGTCCACCACGGAATCCTTCGGTGTTCGGTAATAGCGGAAGTAATGTTCGACGCGCGAAATCCATCCAATCGAGTCTCCTTCTTCCCATCGAGGGAAGTCCACCCTCCTGCATGGTTATATCATGTTTGAGGGCTGTCCCTCCTTCTATGAAGGCCTCCCTAAACTTTCTCCTTGCTAGAATTTTATTGGGCTCGATGATCAGTCCAATCCGAATTCGGTAATGATTCAAGCCGTGATTCAAGCGCCTCCAACTTGGCTCCGAATATATCTCTTGATGACATGATGTAAAACTCCAAATTTGTTGTGATAAGGTCCTCTTACTGTTGGATCACTAGTATGGATTGGTTGTGTGGATTGGTGTCCGAAAAGGGTAGATGGCTCAAGGTGAAAGGCTACGGTAGGCTGTTGTTTGCTGCAGTTGCTGCTACTGTTTGGGATGGTTGTAGATTCTAGAAATAGGTTATGATGGCTGCATCCTAAGGCTAGAGGGGTGGCTTAGGGTTATTGTTGATGGCAGCAACCAATTTGGTAGGGATTGGTGGCCAAAAGGGTGATGGATCAAGGTTTCGGTTTTAGGGTGCTGTTTAGGCTGTGATTTTTTGGGGACTGTTAGGGTTGGCTGTAGATTATGAAAATAGGCTATGATAATTACATCTTAAGGCTAGAGGGGTGCCCTAAAGATGACATGGGTGGCAGCAACAATTTCGGTAAGGATCAAATATGGGTGCAGCAAAAATACCAAAATGTAGTGCTGCAAAATTCTACGTCGATTGGCTACGATAGGTTGTCATTTTGGGCAGCGGTTTTGGGTGCTATTTTGGTTCTGAAAATAGGTTATGATGGCAATGTCTTAAGTCTAGAGGGGTGCCCTAAAGATTTCTTGGTTGGTGGTAGCAAGATGGATAGGTTTCGGTAGGTCAAGGAGAAGAGGAAAGACAAAGGTGCAACAGCAGATTTTTCATCGAAAAATTTTTAGCAGTAAAGACATTATTTTTCCTATCAATTTATAATAATGATTCAAGTATAACTCAAGGGGAATCTACTGATAAGGGAGAGGTAATACCATCAAAAAATTCATGGAAAATTATGGCAATAAAAGATTCAACAAGATCAAAGATTATAAGAAGGTGCTACGGCATAATTTTTTTGTCAAAAGATTTCAGTAGTATTTGAGTAAAACTTAAGGAGAATCTACTAGTAAGGGAAAGGTAATACTAACAAAAAATTCACAGAAGAAAACGGTAGCAAAAGGTTTCACAAAATTAAAGATTACGAGTATGAACTACGGCAGAATTTTACATCCAAAGTGCAGCAGTTTGGATGTAAAAGATCAATGGCTTATATCGATAATTTTTTGACAAAACCAAAAGGAAATCATCTATTATGAAGTGCCAAAGCCATCATAAAAATTTTATAAAGATTTGGACTGAAAAAATATAGCAGCAAGATCAAATAAGCAGTTCTATGCGGCTGAAATTCTGCAGTGCAACTTTCATCTTAGAGATGGAAACTTTACGATGAAAAGTTTATGCAGCAAGATAGGAATGATTTTTTTTTGCTTTTTTGAATAAGGATAACTAAATTGCATTAGCAGTAAGGTAGAAAACCAGAACCTGTTGCAATTCACGGGGAGATCAAAGGATGATCTGCGGTGGTGGAGATGATCGCGGAATTCGACGATGATTTTTAAGCAATTGTGAGAATTGCTTTCGGCGGCTATGGAAGGATGATGGATGACTGTGGAAAGGCAATAAGATGCCAAGAACACTGCTCTGATACCAAGTGTTACAACCCTTGCGGATTCCAAGCTTTGGGTGATCTCTATAGGGGATCGGCCTCCATGAAACTCTATAGGGGTTCCTCCCTTCTTGGTTTTCTGCACAATGACTGAAAAATAATTGATCTATTGATGATGAAAAGAGGAGAGAATACAAGGTATTTATAGGGCTTCTAAACCCTAACTCCTAATAGAACTCCTACTCAAGACTCTTACTTCTAACAACTCCAACTCCAACTCTAAGATGCAACTCCTATTTCCAATAACTACAATTCCAACTCTAAGAAGCAACTCCTACTTCCAACAACTATAATTCCAACTCTAAGTAGCAACTCTTACTCCAAATAAACTAAGACCCCAACTCCTAATTTAATTACAAATCAACCCTTGAGAGAGTCCTAACTGGATGGAGATCTTCCCCTCATCAAAGTGGGTAGCCAATTGGGTTGGTTACAAGCTTGACTTAGTTAAGTCCAATCTGACTCCTAACCAGACTCCAATTCAGTCGAATCCTAATCCTACCAGGCCTTAGGCTGATTTATTAAGACTCAAATTTACTCCTAGCTGACTTAATGTCAAGTCTTGGTTGGCCAACAAGGCCCAATCTAAGGACTTGACTCAATCGACTAGGACCCGACTCAGCTAGGGCCCTAATAGTGCTCCACAGGGTTGGTTAGTTGCTGGTGCTCTTGTGAGATTGGCCCTCCTTCTAGCGCCAAAAATATTATTATTTTTTATAGCGAGTCCAAGGTGACATCTCGGCTTGGTCCGATCCAAGTGTGCAAGGGTGTCTACATGGCTCAAACGCGCCGAGGAGAGGTCATGATAGGCCAATGACTCTGCTTCAGAATCTCTAGGTTGGCTTCTCAAGCCGGGGCTGGCATTCATCTCCTCCTCCTCGCTGATCGCATCCTGCATAAAAGGCCTGAGCCGGGCGGAGGTCCTTCCGGCTTGGCCCCTCCGATAGTTAAGTTAGTTGTGAGCCTGAGCTCTCGAGAGAGTATCTTAGTGGTGTTGTATGTGTGTGTTTCCTTAGCCTTTTGATACTGTTTATCCGAGCGGCTTTTATATCTCTTGTGGGGGGGGGGGGGGGGGGTGGGGGGGTGGGTCATCGTACGAGGATGTTTAATGATTGGCGGTGCCACCATACGTGGAAGTTAATGCATGTTGGCGCCTTAGAATAGTTGGACTATACCTTGGCGTTAATGTCGTTTGGGCTGCGTCATGCCCTAGCATGCTCTTTGGATGGTGGGATGGACCGACGATCTATTCACTGACACTGTTTGGGGTGCATCACACCTTACCATGCTTCTTAGACAACAGGATGAAGCAGCAACCAGTCCCGAGGTTACAGTCCGAGCTGACTTGGGGGTGCCTAGATGGCTTCACTATGGTGATCTGGCAACCCTTGTCAGATGGGCTAGGATATACCCTATCAATTCTTTTTTTCAAATACCCATATTTAGAATATATAAGATGGAAAAGTGAAAGTACCTATGTCTATACTTATATCTAATGTTTCTTGTTTCACTTTATTTTGAGAAAGATGTTGGTATCCTGGATCTTTCTTCCTTCAAAAAGGGGTTCTGTTAGGACCCCAACTGAGTCGGATCATGTTAGGATTGAGTCGTGTTATTAGATTGGACCTTATTGGTCAGCCTAGACCTGGCATTAGGTCGGCTAGGAGAAGATTTATGTCCATTGTAATAAATCAGCTCAAATCCTAGTAGATTAGGATTCAACTGAACTAGAGTCTAGTTAAGAGTCAAAGTTAGATTCGAGTCAGAGTCAACCAAGTCAAGCTTGTAATCAACCCAATTGGCCGCCCACCTTGATAAGGGGATGTCGGCTAGGGCTGAGAGAAGGTAGCTAGGGTTAGAAAGAAGGAGTTTCACCTAGCTTGGGACTCTCTCTAGGGTTTGAGTAGGAGTTAGAGTCTAATTAAGAAGAAGTTTACTAGAAGTATGAGTCCTATTAGAATTAGGGTTTTAGAACCCTATATAAACACTTGTAGCCACCCCTTTTCATTAAGCAATAAATCAATCTTTTCAGCTATTGTGGCTGATTACCAAGGAGGGAGGAACCCCTATAGAGTTCCAAGGAGGGTCGATCCCCTACAAAGATCAATCTGAGCTTAGAATCATGTGGGGTTCTAACACTTGATATCAGAGAAGCGTTCTTGGTGCCTTGTTGCCCTTCCACAACCATCCACCACCTCCCAAACAATTCCCACAATTGTTGTGATCATCACTGACTCCGCTGTTATCACCACTACTGTAGAAACATCATCTGTAGTGATAGAATGCCAGAAGAAGCTCTATAGATTTTGATCATTGAGAGTGATCAACCATTGAAATGTTGTAGGGGTTCCTCCCTTCTAGACTTGGTACAAGACTGAAATAAAATTAATGATTGCTTGATTCAAGAGGGGGGCAGCTATATCTTTAAATAGGGATCAAAACCCTAGCCTAAGAGGGTGCTTGCCTAAGTAAAATTATCTCTTTACCCCTCCTATAGCCGACCTGCCTTAATAGGAATAGGGGCGACTAAGTTGGCTCTATAATCGACCTAAGCAGGGGGAAACCCTAGCCGACCAACCCATTAAGGGGGGCGACGGCTACTAAGTCCTAATGGCTAACGTAAACCCTAGCCATACTCCTTTATAATATAGGAGTGACTTTATTACAATCTAACAAGATTTTTATTGACTAGTACTAAGATGATTATGACTCAACCCTGCTGGAGTCCTATCAAAACCCTAGTCGACCAACCCAGTAAGGGGGGGTGGCGGCTACTAAGCCCTAAGGGCTAATCTAAATCATAGTCATACTCTTTTATAAGGTAGAAGTGACTTTATTATAATCTCATAGGATTCTTATTGAATCACTTCTAGGGTGATTAGGACTCAACCCTGCTGGAGTCCTATCATGTAGCCTCCACCAAAATTGCATCAGATTCTGGTATCTACCTTACCGTTGTTGTAATTTTCTGTCTAGAAAACCAAAAAAAATAGCTACGTCTACCTTGCTGCAATTCATTACATCCTCCTCATCTTGTTGGAAAATTTGCTATGTTTATCTTGCTATGCTTATTGTAAAAAAATAGCTACAATGATCTCCATCATTGATGTAGTTTTCAACCGCATAGTTGCTGCCATATCACCAATCATTCTGTAAATATTTTGCTATCAAATTCTTCTCCATATTTTGCATTGGCTTGGCCTTGTTTATCAGTGGTTTCTCATTTAGTTCTCCTTTAAATCTTTGACGTAACCTCTGAAAACTCTTCATCAAACTGTTGTTCTTCGACGTAAAATTCTACTGTTGCATCTGCTGCATCCGATCTTGCGACATATTTGCCACCATATCACTATCATTTATATTGTTGCTATCCTTGTTGATTTTGTGTTGCCATATTCCTCAAATACTATTGCAATATTGCTAGAACTTTCATCGTAAAATTGTTGTCTTTTGACAAAAAATTCTGCTACCATACTTTTTGGTGTTTCTTGCTGCATACACAACTGATCTCTGTCGAATTTGTTGCTGCCATATTGCTATCACTATTCTCTATCTTGCTGCTATGCTCATCGGTTTCTTGCTATTGAAATAATCCATATACTGCTAGAATCCTTTGTTGCAAAACTGCTCAACGAAGAATTTTACATCAACATCTTTTGGCACTTCTTGCCACAGCCACACCAAATCGGTTCCTGCCCCAATAGCAACCCTAAACCTTCCTTCCCAGCCTCAAACAACTGCCACCGATACCCTTTCCAGCCTCCACCATACCCTCAAACCACAGCACTAATAGCAATCTAAACCACAAGCTATCAACCCTAAACCGCAATCTTGACCCATCTCTCTTTCGACTACCAATCCCTACCAAACCGGTTGCTGCCACCCACATCAACCCTAACTCATCTTCCTATCCTTAAACCACTGCCACCAAAACCCCCTTATAGCCTCCACAGCAACCTCAAACCGCAGCATTAATTACACCTCTGACAACAGCCTATCAATGCAAACTTCTGTAGCACTACCTTTCGGTGTCTTTTTTGCAACCATACATGATTCTTATCAAGATTCTTGCTACCACTCACACAACCTTAAGGCACCCCTTTAGCCTTAAGACATAGCCATCATAGCCCACATTTAATCTCTACAACTGACCCAAATAGCAGCGTAAACTGCAGGCCAAGCAGCAGCCTACCGCAACCTTCCACCACTGAACCTTGTCTTCTATGGCCACCAATCTCTCCATCGACCTATGCCCTTAACTGATCAATAGAAGAAAGATCATAATATCTCAGATCTAGAGACATAGGCCATGACATCAGAGGATTTAATTGATTCCAAGTTGGAGACTTTCGAGATGCGTATGGAGAACAACCTATGCGCTGTCTTCGCAGATCACAGCAAGGCAAGAGTCTAGATTGCAAAGAGAACCCTCCAGAGAAAGAAGAACACACAAGGATCTAGCATCTACATGCATGAGGGTGGACTTCCCTCGATGGAAAGATGGAGACCCAACAAGATGGCTTTCGTGCGCGGAGCGCTACTTCTGTTATCATCGGACCTCGAAGGTTTCCATGGTCGATATTGCTGTCATCCATCTAGAGGGAGAAGCTATTTAATGGTATGATTGGTACAAGCACACTCATGGAGTCCCAACATAGAGGCAATTCAAGAGCGGGCTGTTACTCCGCTTTGGACCATCCAAGTACAAAAACATCAATGGCTAACTCGCAAAAATCCACCAGACCTTTATAGTTTAGGAGTACCAGACTATGTTTGAAAGACTTTCTAACTAAACAAGAGACTGGTCTGAAAAATAGTTGTTAGGGACTTTCATCGAGGGATCGAAGCCAGAAATCTGAGAAGAAGTCAAAGCATGACGACCCTACACGATGACAACAGTTATCTACTTTATGCGACTACAAGAAGAAAGGCTAAACCAAGATGCTCAGAGGACCAACGTCACCACTCGATCAGTGGCACATAGACCTTCGACCCCATCTACTATCAACTGACACTCCTAGCCAAAGGAATTGATGAGGGAAGAACATCACGATAGATTCGTGAGAGACTTATATTGGCCCTATGACAAACCTTGGAGCCGCGACCATTGATGCAAAAATTGGAGGCTTCTTATGATAGAACCTATTGAAAAATCTGAAGAAGAGGACCCCGAGCCCGAAGAGGAGGACATGAAAAAGGACCTGCAGTAGTCGTTAGCACAGTCCATGCCTTAGCCGACTACACAAACCCACAGATAATGAAGATCGAAGGGTTCCTTGAGTAGCAGCCCATCATCGTCCTCATCGACACTGAGAGCATGAACAACTTCATGAACAGTAAAGTTGCTGCCCGATTGATACTCCAAAAGAAGATTGTAGTGGGTTCAATGTTAAGGTAGCTAACGACCAAATCTTGAAATGCAACCAGAAGTGCCCACAAGTAAAATTGGTTCTATAAGGCCAAGAATTAGTTGCTGACTTTTTCCTCCTCCCTCTCGATGATTATGAAGTGATGCTCGACATTGAATGATTATCCATGATAGGTGATGTTTCCTAGAACTTTTTAAAGCTAACTATGAAATTTTTCAGCAAAAGGAAATAGGTGATCCTACGTGGGAAATAAGGGAGTGAAGTGACTATAGTTGCAACATAGCATTTGGAAAAGGTACCACAAAAAGAGTCAAATGACTTCTCAATTCAAATTCAAGAACTTTAGGAAACGAAGCCGAAGGAGATTGAAGACATGAACCCTCTCCTACAGCTTGCTGAAATTTCAAGCGCCTTCACTAAACCAAGTCTACTACCTCCTATCAGTCTGCCTGACCCCCCTACATTGAATTGGCCGAAGGAATCACCAGTTGATGCTCGGCCAAATTGTTGCTCACACCCTTAGAAGATCAAAGCTAAGATGATTGCCCAGGAGATGATAGAGACATAGATTATTCGGTCGTGCTTTGTCCCCGCTATGACACATCTTGGCATCTTTGTCTATAGGGACAAGCTTTTTCTTGAGTACCACTCCCAGTCGAGCTAAGCCCTAATCTACGTCAGAGCTCTCTCTCCATATCACCTAAAGCTATCAATCTATGATGAGGAAATGCTAACCATTGTTGAATTTGTGGTTTGACATAATACAGGTCAATGACACAAAGGAGAGACGAAAATAAGCCTTGAAAAAATTATAGCTTCTACTCACTCTAGACTCAGATCGGGCTTACATTACCATGGATTCTACCAGAGGGCAACCACCATCTCAGAGAAAAGTCTGGCTACCACTAAAGAACAACCACATGTCAACCCATGCAAGAAAGAAATAGTCGCCCGACAAACACCAGAGTAGAAGGAAGTTTGCTATTGAAGATCGAGTATTCCTTCGTCTTTAGCCCTACCAACAGGAATCTATAAAAACTTGAGCCTCAAGGAAGTTGTCTCCCTATTTCTTTGAACCTACAAAATTGAAGATCACATTAGAGACATAACTTATGGATTAAATCTACGCACCAATTCAAAAATACAATTGATCCTGCAAATATCTTATCGCAAATAGAAATTTAGAGAGGATGACTCAGCCTAGATCCACCCACCGAACATCTCGGTTGAGGAGGAGATCTAAGTTCAATTGATGATCGCGTGAGATCGCAAGATCATGATGCACCATCGTCCAGACACTACTACCACTGATGGAGAGATACAAGATAATACTGAACTGCAGGACTATGATACGCCTACCATAGATACAACAAGGAACTTCAAGAAGAATTGTAGACTAGGACCCAAAGTTCATGGAGCCTCAGCTTTGAGGATAAGGCTGATATGAAGATAACGAGTCTGTTAGGACCCCAGCCGAGTCAAGTCCCAATCGATTGAGTCGAGTCCTTAGATTTGACTTTGTTAGTCGGCCTAGTCCTGACATTAGATCGACTAGGAGTAAATTTGAGTCTATTCTAATAGATCAGTCCAAATCCTAGTAGGGTCAGGATTCGACTGAATTGGAGTCCGGTTAGGAGTTGGAGTTGAATTCGGGTCGGAGTCAACCAAGTTAAACATGTAATCAACCAAATTGGCCGCCACCTTGATGAGGCGAAGTCGGCTAGGGCTGAGAGGAGGTGGCTAGGGTTAGAGAGGAGGAGTTTCAGTTAGCTTAGGACTATCTCTAGGGTTTGAGTAAGAGTTTGATTAGAAGTTGGAGTTTTATTAAGAAGAAGTTTATTAGAAGTAGGAGTCATATTAGAACTAAGGTTTGAGAACCCTATATAAAGACTTGTAGTCATCCCTTTTCATTAAGCAATAGATCAATCTTTTCAGTCATTATGGTCGACTACTAAAGATGAAGGAATCTCTAAAGTTCTAAGGAGGACCGATCTCCTACAAAGATCAATCCAAGCTTAGAATCCTATGAGATTCACAAAGATCAATCCAAGCTTAGAATCCTATGAGATTCTAACATATTCATATGGTAGGATCCGTCGTAGGTGAAGTTAGCATATGTTTTTATATATAAATGGATAAAATGGGTAAATAATACTTACAAAATTCAGTAACAAAATTATCTGAGCCGGAGGTTTATCATTTCTAAAATAGAATACAACATCTCTCATTTCTGTTTCAGAATCGGGTAGGGTAGACAACCATAATTTCAAAGTTTTTGATGATACTTGACAAATTCAGAAGAAATAGAGCCGAAGTATTGAAAAGATCATTTTAAATCATAATAGATTGAATCAAATCTGACAAATAGTAACGCATTTACGGTTGTAAGATTTGTTGTGATCCCATTATCAACCCTTCTATACTTGGATTTAGTTCGCCATTTTAAGCTTATTTATCTTAGAGAGCTTAGGTTTTATTGTAAAGGTAAAGAACAACTTCTGTCCGCTTAAAGAAAAACCCAAAAGAAGCTTCTTTCTGCACTATCCAAAGCCCTTTGCCCGATATCGGCCTATATATATATATATATAATATATGTATATATATATATATAGTTTCAACTTGCTGTGTTTGATTTTTGCACTTTCGCCGATCTCAGATAAAACCTCTCCGCTCCGCTCCTTTCGTAAACGAAGAGAGAGAGAGAGAGAGAAACGGAGAAAAGAAAAGAAGAGACAAGAATGTACCACAGCTTGGACTCTCTCAAAGTAAATCAAACATGAATTTATTATACGGCAGATTCTCCCAATTCAATCGATCTGACTTGGTGTTGTTTTTTTTCTGCCATGAAGGGATGCAAAATCTTCACACTTCCTAAATTCCATTATAAATTTCTCAAAAAGGTTGCTATTCAGTAAAACCAAAGAACTTCAAAATTTTTCTAAAAGATTATAATATTCTATATAAGAAAATTGGAATAATATAGGACAGATGTTGGAACTTATCGGAACCGGATTCCAAGAGTTCTGAGAAGGAGAAATTTACAGAAACACTCGACAAATCTGAAAAATCTGATTCAACAAAAGTTTCTTGTTGCAGCTAGTTCATGCCCAGTATGGTTCACCGTGATCAGTGAGTGGCTCAAGGTAGAGAGCTATGGATGCTCAGGTGCGTACAATGTGGGCAGCTGTTGCCTGCAAAGAAAATAGACTTCTCTTTCTTTTATTTCTCTTTCTCCTTTCAAACCCATCACCTCGAGTAGAGCGCACAAAGTACTGCTGTGGGAACAAGCGAAGTCTTCGTCCAGGTGAGCCTGAGCCTGTGATTAGAATAAGCCCGGGAAGCTAAACCACGCTTGCCCCCAGGAAAACCGCGTCCTCGTTCGAGTTCTGCCGCACATGTTATGATGGACTCCATCTGCAACACCTTTGGCCTTCTGTTTCGGAGCTTGCTTTGACTGCTTCTTTGTCACGCACACTCACAACCGTGTATGTTTTTTTGTGGTGGTGTTTGCTTGCTGTCACAAATCGAGTTGGCAAGAGAAGGTCAAGGAAACCGGTTGAAAGCATTCAGATATGCTACTGAACCCTACCCAAAATATGAAGCTTATGGGAGCAATGGAGGCAGCTGTTGTCCCAACCCAAGTTTATGACGCTCGCCAAAAGGAGAGAAAGGGAGGCAGCCACGGCCATGAGAGGAAGAGTTGAGCAAGAGGGAAAAAGTTGGGTGCAGCGGCCGAGTTGGGGCCGTCTTCACATGCGGACCGACGATGTTCCCGGTGATGCGAGTAGCCGAGCCGTCTGATCTGGCCCACTCCCCTCTGTTCGCCCGACTAGTGGCGGAACGGTACGTCGCTGTTAATGATGATGGGACGGCTATAAATAGGGCCGGCCCCCCTTCTCGCGTCCCCTCAGCTTCTTCCTTGGTTCCACTGTTCCCGCTACTGTTGTTCTCATAAAGAACCGTGCTTCCACGTGCGGCCTCCTCCCCCACCTCTCCATCCAGTAATATTCTCTCTCTCTCTCTCTCTCTCTCTCTCTCTATATATATATATATACATATACGTATATATTAATATTTCTTGACATTTGTTTTGGTACAATTACTGCTTATTGTTCCTTCAAACCTAAAGAACCAGAAAAAGAAAGAAAAAATGGAGATGGCTTACCTTTCCTTTGCTACTGACGTTTTCATTCTGTTCTTCCTGCTCTTCCGGGAGCAGTAAATGTAAGTTGCTCTTCTTCTGAAGTCGACGGCTTGATCCAGATTTTGTTTCCTTTCATATCAGACCGCTATATTTAGCAGCACCTGTGGGGTTCTTGTTTGATTCTTCTATCCCTAGCTTTTATGATCATCCTCTTATAGTAGGCGTATGTGCTCTATTTTCTAGTCCTATCTCATTACAGTAATTTAATTGTCCTCTTTTTCAAGGACTTTTGCTTCTTCTTATTCTTCTTTAATTTTCTATGTTACCTTTTCATTCTTGGCGTTTTGCCTACTGATTTGAAGGAACATCTTTGTGAAGCAGGAGGCAGATGGAAGATTTGTACAGCATACATCCGGGAGTCCTGCGGGGAGGGGATATACCGGTCATCGGATCGGTGTCGAGCTGCCAGGTGACAAATGAGGCGTCACAGGTGATCGGCGGCAGCGGGGTGTCGGATCTGACGGACAAGATCAAAGCTCAAATTGCGAACCACCCTCTGTACCCGTCTCTTTTATCCACCTACATCGAGTGCCGAAAGGTACTGATCATCATATGGATATAACAGTGTTTGGGAAGAGAGGATTTGTCGAAGTGAACCTCGCGACGGGTTATCCCACATGATGTTTTTCCGTTGAAGGTGGGGGCGCCGCCGGAGGTGGCGCAGCTCCTGGAAGAGATCGGGAGCGAGGGGCAGTCGAGCACTGGCGGTGGGGAAATTGGAGCGGATCCGGAGCTCGACGAGTTCATGGTAAAGATATGGGCTCACCTCTTGAACGCTCTCTCTCTCTCTCTCTCTCTCTCTCTCTCTCACTGCTGCTCTTTTGTATTAGCGGTGTGTCTATGCTGTATCTGACCGACTTTGAGACTGCATACTACTGCTGTTCGAGCAATTAGATTTCTATATGGTTACAATGAAGGTTTTGTGATTGAAGTCAGTGGCGCAGGAATCATACTGCCTTGCTTTGGTGCGATACAAGGAGGATCTGTCGAAACCCTTCGACGAGGCTGCATCGTTCCTTAACGACATCGAAATGCAACTCAACAATCTATGCAAAGCATGCTCTTCCGCCGCCACCACAGCCGCAACCGGAAACTCTCCTTCCGGTAAATATTAATCAGTCTTTGTTTTCCTGAAGTCCACCGCAATTGAGTCTTAATACGAGGTTGAAGCTAGAGAGAGAGAGAGAGAGAGAGAGAGAGAGAGAGAGAGAGAGAGGGAGGTTGGGGTTGGCGGTAGTGAGCAGTCAAATCGTGGCCATGCAAAAGAGGAGCAGGTATGTCAGTAACAGTGGAGTAGGGATCAGTCCAACGTTGTAGGTCTTCATTGTTGCTACCTTTGCTTCTTTATCTGCGCCGGACGGTGGAGTAGTCGGATCAATCAATCTCTTCTTCTGAAAAGAAGAAGCTATCATAATAAAAGTCGTCGTACGGTGAGAGATTGTTTCTTTGCCTCCTAATGCAAGTCGTAAGGGAGTTGCGTTTAGAGTAACGGACTGACCATATCTCTCTTATGGTTGTGCATTAAACTTCGTTCCTCGTGTTCTCATCGGTCTTGATTACATGTATGTTCGAGAGAAACAGTTGCAGATGTAAGAACTGTGTTGAAAGAACATTTCTTTTAGAGATTTACTGGAACTACTACCATATGCTTATTCTTAGGTTCCTTCCAATTTTTCTCAACTTTTTTGCAGCATTTTTTTTTGTCTCTGAATTACTACTGTCATTGGTTGTGCATATCTCTTACCCTTTAATGATTTTTATCAAAGCGTGGAAGAGTTGAACTTGGAATTGATATAAGTGACCTAGCTGGAGTAGATTGTGTATTTGCCTAAATTGTAATTGGAGTTGGGTTTCCCAACCCCGTCCGATTGCATAATAGAGCCTTAAGGTTACAATTACAATTTCAAAAGACATACTAAATTGCGTTGGTTGTGCATCTATCTCTCTTACCTTTTAATGATTTTTATCAAGCGTGGAAGAGTTGAACTTGGAATTGATATATGTGACCTAGCTGGAGTAGATTGTGTATTTGCCTAAATTGTAATTGGAGTAGGGTTCTCAATCCCATTCGATTGCATAATAGAGTCTTAAGGTTAAAAGTGCAATTTCAGAAGACAGATACTAAGAACTTTATCTGCAGAAATTGCATTGGTTGTGCATCTCTCTTACCTTTTAATGATTTTTATCAAGCGTAGAAGAGTTGAACTTGGAATTGATATATGTGACCTAGCTGAAGTAGATCGTGTATTTGCCTAAATTGTAATTGGAGTAGGGTTTCTCAATCCTGTTCGCTTGCATAAAAGAGCCTTAAGGTTAAAAATGTAATTTCAAAAGACAGATACTAAGAACTTTATCCACAAAAATTGCATTGGTTGTGCATCTCTCTTACCTTTTAATGTTTTTTATGAAGCATGGACGAGTTGAACTTGGAATTGATAAGTATGACCTAGCTGGCGTAGATTGTGTATTTGTCTAAATTGTAATTGGAGTAGGGTTTCTCAATCCTGTCCGATTGCATAATAGAGCCTTAAGGTAAAAAATGCAATTTCAAAAGATAGATACTAAGAACTTTATCCACAAAAATTGCATTGGTTGTGCATCTCGCTTACCTTTTAATGTGTTTTATCAAGCTTGGAAGAGTTGAACTTGGAATTGATATATGTGACCTAGCTGGAGTAGATTGTGTATTTGCCTAAATTGTAATTGGAGTAGGGTTCTCAATCCCATTCGATTGCATAATAGAGTCTTAAGGTTAAAAGTGCAATTTCAAAAGACAGATACTAAGAACTTCATCCACAAAAATGCTCTTAATCATTTCTTGTGACAAGATCTTAGGCATCATATTATATAGTTGAATTGGATATCACATTGCAAAAAAAAAAAAAAAAACAAAAAATTCAACAATGGTCATATTGCCATGATGATAACAAGTGGTATAATACTTCTTATGAGACAAATTGAATTGCGATTTCTATCTAAATTGTATTAAATTCAGGATGATTATGGATTACCTTGCTATCGTTCATGTTTGGAGTATTGGAATTAAACTTATTCAAGTATTATAAAGAGGTAAATTTCATCATAAGAAAGGTTCATTACATCCAGAGAGAGGTTCATTGCATCAATAAGAAAAAATAGATTAAACGTCTCTAGAAGGAGAAGTCAAATTGGCTCTTGGTTCTTAAAAGAGTTTCTTAAAAGAGTGATTCATTTTGAGTACATTAATGTAATATATCTTTGGGGACTATATAAACCCCATATGTTCGGTCATGAAATGTATAGAGTTTTTGAAATATGTAAAGAGTTTTGAGAGAAATATAGAAGATTTAGTATTTTCCTACTCTTAGTGTGATAACTCTATCCCTTTTTTCTATCAAGTTTAACATTTGGTATCAATGCAAGTTAAGCTATGGCCTCATCTCCAAGCACCATCCAACTCCAAACCCCTTTATTGACAAAAGAAAATTATAACATATAGTGCATTCAAATGAAGGTTCTTCTAGGCTCCTAAGATGTATGAGAGTTTATGAAAGATGGATTTGTTGAATTAAGTCTAGCAAAAGAATGAGCAATGAATGCAGAAGCAAGAAAATAACTCAAAGATAGAAGGAAGAAGGAGAAAAAGATCTTGTTTACAATCTAGCAAGGACTTGATGATACAGTGTTCGAGATTATCGCCCTAGCAAATACTTCAAAGGAGACTTGGGAAATGCTTCAAAAAGCATTTGGTGATGTTGATAAGGTAAAAATACTTCGTCCACAAGTTTTACGAGTCGAGTTAAAAAATTACAACAAGGTATTTCTGAAACTATTTCTGATCACTTCTCAAAAATTATTTCTATTGTTCATCAAATGAGACGAAAAGGTGAACAAATAAGTGATCAAAGAGTAATAGAAAAAATACTAAGATCTCTAGATCCAAAATTTGATTTATTTCTGTTACGATTGAAGAATCTAAAAATTCAGAAAAAAATATTTTTAGAACAACTTATGAGTTCCCTTCAAGTTCATGAACAAAAGATTACAAAAAGAGAAGACAAAACTATAGTATAAACACTACAAACCAATCTTCCTGTTGAAAATAAAGATGAATCAAATTCTCATAGAGGTAGAGGTCGTGGACAAAGAGGAAGAGATGGCAGAAATCAGACCAATCGAGAATCTCCAAACAATAAAGGTGGTGGAGAAAATTCTAGCCAAAGAGGTCGAGGTTATGGCCGAAGCCGTGGCCGAGGCCGTGGATGCGGTAGAAATTCTAAAAGGTCTATAATACAATGCTATGTTTGCAAAAGGTATGGATATTACTCTTTTGAATGTATTATAATCCTAACAATCAAGGTGATAAGGCAAATTTTGTTAAGAAAGGAAAGAACAAAAATCAAGTTTTGCTAATGACATAATAATTTGAAGAAAGATCAAGTGGTTATAAGATTAAATATTTAAGAACAGATAGAGTTGGTAAATATATCAAACGAATTTGAAAGTTTTTGTAGAAGTAATGGAAATTTATATCAATTCACATGCCATACACACCTCAACAAAATGGAGTCTCAAAAAGAAAAAAATAGGACTATACTTAATATGGTTTATGCATATTAATTGAAAGAAAAATTCCTAAAAAATTTGGAGAGATGATGTTGCTTGTGCAGTTTACTTGTTTAATAGGTTTCCGTCAAGGCGAATTGGTAATTTTACACCAAAGAAGTATGAAGCTTAAAGAAACCAAGAATCGATCATTTAAGAAGTTTTAGAAGTGTTGCATTTGCCAAGATACCAGAAGAAAAGAGAACAAAACTTGAGGATAAAAGTCAGGAATGCATTTTATTAGGTTATGCTGAGAATTCCAGTGGTTATAAACTCTATAATTCTGGCACAAGTTATGATGTCAAGAGATGTTGAGTTTGATGAATAACAGATTTGGAACTAGAAAAGTAATGAACAACATAAGAAAGCTATATCTTCAGAAGAGGATGATATAATACAAACAAATACAGAAGAGGCTTTGCCAGAATCATCATCTAGATCAACTGGGTCACATAATTCAAGAAGTCCGATTATAAGAAGGACAAGACTGATTTAGGAGCTATATGATGTGACTTAAAATAATGATACAAATAATGATAAACTTTCTTTATTTTGTCTTTTGCTGGATATTATCCTAACTTTCGAAGAAGTTTGTAGAGAAGAAAAATGGTGACAAGCTACGCATGAGGAGATTAGTGCTATTAACAAAAATAACAAATAGAAGCTTACTACACTTCTGGAAGATCAACAAGTGATTGGTGTTAAGTGGATCTTCAAAATAAAAAGAAATGCAAAGGAGAGGTGGAGAAATACAAAGCACGATTAGTCGCAAAGGGATACATACAACAATATAGTATCGACTATGAAGAAGTATTCGCACTAGTTGCTCGATTGGAGACAGTAAAATTACTTATCTCCCTAGTAGCTCAAATGAAATAGAAATTTCGTGAATGAATGTTAAATTAACATTTCTTAATGGAGTTCTTGAAGAAGATATATATGTTCAACAACCCCTTGGTTTTATATTCATGAACAAGAAGACAAGGTATATAAGTTAAAGAAAGATCTTTATGGGCTTAAACAAACCCACGAGCATAAAATTCTCAGATAGATGTTTATTTTATTCAAAATGGTTTTTCTTAAAGTCCAGATGAATATGCTCTTTATACGAAATCTCTCTTATGGAGATATCATGTTTGTATGCTTGTATGTAGATGATTTAATATTTACATATAGTAGTAGTTGTTGGGAAACCTCAGCGGGAGCATCACATGCGCAGCGAAAATTAAAACAAAAATCGGTTTCCCACGCAGATCAAATCGTTGTGCAGAAGATTAGGGTCACGAGAAAGCCGTAAAAATCAAAAGAAACCGCATCATGTGAGAGATTGTTTAAACCTAGGGAGATCGTATATCCCTGTATTCCAGATCCGTATGGAGAGGATTAAGGAAGTCAAGCGTCTTCCTCTCTAGCGGTATCTACACGATGGATCTCTGTAGTGAATCTCCTCCAATCTGATTTTACAACTCTTGCACAGAGGGAGGGAGGAGAATAGGAGGGGCAGCCAAGGCTGTGCTGCCTATCAATCATGAGTCTCCCCTCCTATTTATAGAGAGCCACCAAAAATCCTAGGGGGTCCTGCCTTAGTGGGTATTGGATCTCCATCCAATAACCCACTAACCTTGCATTATTGGATCTCTATCCAATAATCTCCTTAGGCCTCTAATTGGGCTTTAAGCAGGAAGCCCATCAATGTAGGGTCTCATCTAATGAGAATAGGGGCTAATTGGATTTTCAACCAATCCTCTATTCGCTGAAGCATCTATCATATGTGTGTGACCTTCTAGGCTCGATACCGAGTTGGACGTGAGTCGCTCCCATCAGAACTCCTTCTGATATAGTGAATTATTATCTCCATAATAAGTCACTTGACTCATCGACATGAACGTACTATGGCACTATGCCATAGTCCCCAGACGGTACAAGGGGATTGAATCCATCGGACCTGTCTGTCCACAGTTACCGTGTATCTATAATCCCTCATCCAACTAATATCACAGAAGCCGTATATTGGACATGGTACTGTCAGGTCACATACGAAATCAATTTGTCTTGCTCTAATCGGATTCTACTGGAGAACTATTTCTTTCTCAATCCGAATGACCATGGTCAGAGATTTGTCTGAGCAAGCACAAACGAGATATTCTTCTCGTGATACCGAGACATTCAATTACCTTCATAAGGTTGGCTACCAATCTTGATAACCAATCGTACCAGATCTGGAACTTTCCAAATCTATAAGTCTGGCATCAAAGTAAGGAGTACTCAAACAAGGCATCCTTTGTATCTCAAATCTAAGGACCAGATACACAACTGAGACTATGAAATTGCTGTCTAACATTAGGTATGAGTAACCATACAACATTCCATAAGCGGATCAATTAGTGAACTCATTCTCTAATTAGCACATGTACTATATCCTTAGTGTCTCTATATAAGTGGCTACGAGACCAGCCGCCTCCATCATATGGACGGGTATATAGTACATCGGTTTGTCCGGTTATCTCGATGTCCCTCTCGAGTAACCTATGATCTGGATTATTTAGGATCTATGTTTAAAGGTGAATCAATCTCATTATCGTGATCTCATCACGATCTAATTTCCATTGCACATAACCAAGGACATTACAATATATATATACAACATATAATATAATGTGAGAATATGTCAGTAATAATTTTAAGCAAAAAAATCGCGCAACGTGTCACACTTGTTATCATTAATGTGATTGACTTGCAGGCCACCTGTAACTAGCAGTAGTTCCATGATTAAAGATTTTAAGCACTCTATGAAGGAGTTTAAGATGACTGACTTGGTCTTAATGACTTATTTCCTTGGTATCGAAGTTATACAAGACTATGAAGGAATTTTTATCTTACAAGCAAATAATTGCAAAGGAGGTTCTAAAGAAGTTTTCTATGGAAGATTGTCATTCTATAGATACACCTGTTGAGTATGGCACCAAGTTGACTAAGGAAATCGAAGGTAAATACATTAATCCAACTTATTATAAAAGTCTAGTTGGATGTATAAGGTATTTGATATGTACTCGCACTAATATACTACTTGGAGTTGGTTTAATAAGTAGATACATGGAAGCTCCTAAGATTTCTCATTTAAATGTCACTGAAAG
The DNA here is from genome assembly GCA_029747655.1 of Ensete ventricosum. NCBI lineage: Eukaryota > Viridiplantae > Streptophyta > Magnoliopsida > Zingiberales > Musaceae > Ensete > Ensete ventricosum. Next base: position 1,308,728 of record JAQQAF010000010.1, on the reverse strand, counting down.
AATTTTATAATATATTAAGGGGATAATTGATTATGGAATATTTTATTCATCATCAAAAAGATTGGAGCTCATTGGATATAGTGATAGTGATTAGGCTGAAAGCTATGATGATCGAAAGAGTATAATTGGATTTGTATTTTATTTTGGTGAAGTTACATTCACATGGTCTTAAAAAAATAACATACCGTTACTCTATCAAGTTGTAAAGCAAAATATATAGCAGCATCTTCTTGTGTTTGTCATGCAATATGGCTAAGAAGATTATTCCAGGAACTTCATATGCCACAGGAGAAGTCAACGAAGATTTATGTTGATAATAAATCAGCTATTGCCTTAGCCAAGAATCCAGTCTACTATGAAAGATTGAAGCATATCGACACAATATTTCATTTCATAAGAAATCATGTCAAAATCAAAGAAGTGGAGCTACATTATGTCAAAACAAATAAACAAGTGGCTGATATATTTATAAACCTCTCAAATTTGAAATATTTTAACAACTTCAAAAGAAACTTGATATGTTAGAGGAAACAAGTTTAAAGAGAGGAATGTTGGAATTAAACTTGTTCAAGTATCATAAAGGTTAATTTCATCAAAAGAAAGGTTCATTGCATCAAGAGAGAGGTTCATTGCATCAAGAGGAAAAAATAGATTAAATGTCTATGGAAGGACAAGTCAAATTGACTATTGGTTCTTAAAAGAGTTTATTGAAAGAGAGTGATTCATTTTGAGTATATTAATGTAATGTATTTTTGGGGACTATATAAACCCCATATATTGGGTCATAAAATATATCGAGTTTCTAAAATTTGTAAAGAGTCTTGAGAGAAACATACAAGATTTAGCCTTGTCCTACTCTTAGCGTAATAACTTTATCCCTTCTTTCTATCAAGTTCAACATGGAGAGTTTATTGAAAGAGAGTGATTCATTTTGAGTATATTAATGTAATGTATTTTTGGGGACTATATAAACCCCATATATTGGGTCATAAAATATATCGAGTTTCTAAAATTTGTAAAGAGTCTTGAGAGAAACATACAAGATTTAGCCTTGTCCTACTCTTAGCGTAATAACTTTATCCCTTCTTTCTATCAAGTTCAACATGGAGTACCCAGATATTCTAATAAGATGGGTAGATTTTTTTTAAACGAAACATCAATGCATCCTATCATGAAGTGGCCTATATTATATGGGTTCAGTTGTTTGAGAGTTTCATTAAGCTAAGAGAACATGATTAACAAAAAAGCAAATGTTTGGTTTGTCGTATGTTTTCTTGCATTAAATAGTTATATAGATTCAAGTATTTGAATGTTTCATTGAACTAGGAAAACATAATTCAGTATTATATGTTTGATTTGCTGTCTACTATCTAATTAAAAGTTTGACATTTGAAATATCAACAATCACGACACCTCTCTCTCTCTCTCAACATAAAGAAACAGAACAAGAAGACAAAAGATCCTCACTTCTCTTGTATCCATATAAACAAAATCACCCCCCAATGCATGCATGTAAATTACTAGTCTATATCTACTAGAAATTGAAGATATCCTGATGAATGTTAGATTAGGGGATGTTTTTACTCTACAATTATGTATTACTCCTAGTCCTAGTGTTCTGGCTGACTGAATGATATGGGACTGTTTTTCTACCATCACGGCCTCCTATCTCCATTATGAATTGAACTATTTTGTGAATTATGCTTCTTGTTGTTGCCTCTTAGACCAGATTGCTACCAATCTTCTTTTGCCTTTGGAGAGTGAGTTAGTCTCCCAGTGTTTGGTCATGCAATTCTCACCAAGTTTGGTTGATGGACACAATAGACAAGAAACTTAATACTTTATCAGGAAACTTCCATATGCAGACCCTGGCATTATGAGCTAGTTATAAAAATTCTATACATATCCATAAATGCAATTCGTTATCATTCTATGTGCTAAACTAAAAAGTGTTACCATATTCCTGACTAACACAGGTGGACTTACTGTATTATCATATTCCTCAGTTTGTTTGACACTTAAGACTATTTTATGTGATTAAAATGCCCTTAGTTTTAAATTAGTAGAGAATTGTCTCTCTTCTACCATAACTAATTATCTAACTTAGTAAACATCATAGGGTAAATTTGGATGGAAGCCCACGTAGATTTTTTTTTTTCTTCATGTGTCAATGTGTCATCATAGGATTTGAATCTGCCACTAAGACTGCATGGGATCCAGAACTTTTGCATGTATGCTTAATGTTATGTGATGTTAATTCAAAATCTTGCCAGGAACTTAGAAATTGGATATTTTGTGGCAGACTCAGTAAGAGTTTGGATATACCTATTTCATTTCAAAATGAATTGATTTTTAGATTTGAAGTTGATTCAATTAAACTGCACATAAAATTATGGTATAAAATTAATAGAAACTAAAGTTCTTTTCAATTTTCATTCCTCGAAGATATGGATAAAATAATCTGATAGGTGTTTCAAATTAACATGCTGGAAGTTTATGTTGTCTGACCACTAGAAATAGTCAAATCATGTGAATTTGTCACATCTCACATACTAAAGACAACTCAGATGGAGAATGAATAGATGCAAGAAAAAATTGCCTAGACATGTATAGACACTATCATCTTTGTTCCTTGTGGACATGGAAAATTGAATAACAACCATAGGCCTCAATACAGTCTTCATAATGATAAAGTTTTTAAATAAGGTGATCATTTATTTGAAATGCTTAAGCAATTAGGAAGGACCCTTTCTATATATAAATAAATAAATAAATAAATACATATATATATATGTATGTGTATATGTATGCATGTTTGTATATGTATGTATGTATGTATGTATGTATGTCTATATGTATATATTTATATATGTATATATATATGTCTATATGTATATATATACATATACATATATATACATATATACATATATATATATATACATATGTATATATATATATATACATATACATATATATATATATGTATATATATGTATAGATGTATATATGTATATACATATACATATATATATGTATATACATATACATATATATATGTATATACATATGTATATACATACATATCTACATGTATATACATACATATATACATGTAGAACATATATATATATATATACACACACGTATATAAATTCTTTGTCAAGCAGCCCACACTACACAGTATATCTAAAATTTCATATGTTCAAATTGTTTCATGATGAACTAAATCAGACAAGGAGGTTTGTATAAGACAGTCTGATACAGTAAGTCATGCTTTTGTTTATTTGCTACAGCTTAGATCCTATTCATTTCTTAAGATAAGCATGTGACCCATATGCCTCCTTGTCGGAAGGGAAAAAGATTCAAATTGGAAGTTAGGTCTTAATTATCATGTTAATGCTGATATGTGGATCAATATATTGTGAATCTCATGTCAATTTCCTTTATACACTAGAAAAGATTGTATGAAATGTGTTATATATTTAAACACTGAAAAAATGGTATTGTAATCTTGTATTTGATATCCTAGTACTGGAACATTTTCCTTTCTGGATATCACATTTCTCTAATCTGATAATTTCTTTTGATTTCGATCAACTAAATGCTTATTCCCACTAAATAAGCTTGGACGGATAATTATGTAACATGCATCAAGGATCAATCAAGGATCTGTTAGTCATCTTCTAAAATAAAATTCTTGCTTTGTTCTTGAAGTTTTCAACTTAATAATTGTTAGACATTTGTGCCGATTATGGAAATATGAAACATTTAAAAAATATGCTTTTAACAGTTCTATGGAGGGTAATCATAGTGTGGTCGGTTTCTGTATTTATGGTGACTAATGTTGAGGATAACTATTCATAAGGCACTCTTAGGTTGTTTATTTAGACTGAGTACTTTTAGGTTTCTTCTGCACTTCAATGCAGTAATAATTTTATTCACATTCAGTGCTCTACCATATTTATCATATATTTGAAGCATGCATCTGCTCAATTGGCTTCTGAAGTTTGTGGTTAATTAACGTCTACATACACCTCTCTGAAGGGTCATCCTTAATCTTTTATGAGAATTTAGTTGGCTCAAAATAAAAAAATGAATAAAAAATCACTAAGAACTGATTCTCTTTGTTGAAACAATATTTTTATGTTGACATAAATTAGCACAATCATGATATATGTTTCTTTGGCTTGACATTGCACATATAGGATTTTCTTCCTGTGTGATCTTCACCATGTTATATTTGAGTTTTCCATGAACTTTAAGTTCTTTTTTCCATAGTCATCTTTTAACTATCCTTTACAACTGATAGCTTGAGCTTTTATATTCTTTTTTGTAATAAATTCTATCACCTCAATACTTGCAAGAGCAATGGCTTTCATATGGATGTACCATATTAGTTATTTACTTTCCTCATGCTTCAAACTTACCTTGGTTGTATCATCAGTTGACGTCAGAAAAACATATTTTACTGGTCTTGGAAAGCTTTAAATTTATAGTTATAAATACTAGATCTCTTTTCAAAATATCCTATCTAACATGCTTGCTGAGACAAGTTATTTTTGTCTTTTTGGTTTTAGTGATTTTTGTTCTTTACATGTGACAAAATAATAGATAGGACATGATAATATCCTTGCAACCCGGATGCTTTCAGTTGACTTTGTTGGTTAAATTGATAGCAAATAAATGTACACTGTTAGTAATTCTGTTTCATACTTGTTCTGTTACGATGCTTTATTATGAAATCTAAGAAATAATGGTGTATTACTTTTTTACTGAAATTAAAAGCTAATTATCTACTCTCCTAAAAATCTTGAAGTGAGATTCTTTAGTTGATGCTGTATGCATGACCGTATTCAGAAAGTTGTCATTACATCGCTGTGAGGTTTCATAAATATCCAGAATGAATATGTCGATTATCATATTTCTTGCCGAATGGTTCTCGTTCTATGAATCAATAGCTAGTTCTGAAAAAACTTATAGTAGAAAAGTTCAGATTCTCTGTTGGCCATTCTTAGCTAGAAATAGCTGTTAATGTAAATTAGAATTGAAATCTCACCAATTTACATTTATTTATGGGCACAAGCAAGAGAACTAACCCTGTAGGTTTGTTCCAGTCCAGTAGCGACTTGGATGTATGATTAGAAGAGAGTATTATTATTTTTCATTTGTGTTTTTTGTGATCCTTCAGAAGTCAACAGACGATAAAAAATTGTACTTGATTTCATGAGGATACAACAATTGCAAGTAGAGAATTTGCAGAAGTTTTTTTCGTTTGACTTGATACCTAAGTTTGTCTTATCTTAAGTCAACATAGAGCTATGGTATACGTTTTCCTTAGGGTTCGTAATAAAGCAGTTTAAATAACCTCAATCTTTAACACGCTTGTTTTCTTAGATCAGCTAAACCTAGTCAGAATTCTAGGGACTGGTTGTGATCCATTAGAGAGAAGTGGTTGTACCCATACACTATACATGTTATAGTTCCATATATAAGTTGGTAACAGTGCATTTATTAGACTAACCTGAGGGGCAATGCTGGTGTGTGAGATGTATAACTTCTGGATTCCATATATATTAAATATGTAGCAGCTGAGACTATGCTGATAGATTTTTTTAATTTTATATTTGAAAGTTTTTTTCTCAAGAATTAATTGTGTTTGAAGCATCATTCTGGAGGAATTAATCTAACTTAGACAAATCCGTATTACCTGTGATATGTAATTTATGTCTTATATTTTCTGCAGTACCAGATCTAAGAAGTACTGTACACAATTTGGTCACTGCTGTTTGGATCCTACCCATCAGTGATATTGTTTTTGGCAAAAAGGATGTGAGGATAACAACACGTCTCCAAAGTGCATGCCATGCACTTGCCTGATTATTTGCTTGAGCTTCTATTGGAGAGTTTAATTGACAGCTATGTTAATTTATGTGCATAGATTGTGGTAAACACGTAACATAGGACTTGCGAGATGCACCATTTGTAGTTTTACTACAATAGTCTTTTGCGTTGTATGATTTCATTTGGTATATTCTGCCAGAGGAAGTGATTATAACCTCGGAAGAAGATCAAAGTTGCGAGGACTTGGAATCATCTGAAGGCCAAGAATATGGTTCACGTATGGCAGATTCTGACCTGAGGGAGATGCTGCAGAAAAAATACAGTGGCTATCTGAGTAATCTGCGAAAGGAATTCTTGAAGAAGAGAAAGAAGGGGAAACTGCCGAAGGATGCAAGGTTGATATTATTAGATTGGTGGAACACCCATTGTAGATGGCCCTACCCAACCGTAATCACTCTGGCTGATTCTTTATTTAGTTTCTTATCGAGACTATCAGGTTGATGTCCCTCACTTCTTGGACATGGTTTCCGTAGGAAGAGGAGAAGGCAAAACTAGCTGAGAAGACTGGCCTTGAACAGAAGCAGATCAACAATTGGTTCATAAACCAAAGAAAAAGGCACTGGAAGCCATCCGAAGACATGCGTTCCGCGCTGATGGAGGGTGTGAGTGATGGATCTAGTCGGACCATGTTGTGCTTTGGCAGTAGTACAACTGGTACTTAAGCAACACCCTGCTCCTCTTTCATTATCTTCCCCTGCAAGCTGTTTTGGCCCACTGGCAACTTCTGATGTCCCTGTGTACATGTTTCTTGGATAAGTAAAATGCTATTAGCTTGCAATGCATGTTATCAGGGGCTTATAATGTTTGAACTGACGAGGCTATATATTAGCCTTCTCTGTGGTTTGCCTGCCAAGCTTGATTAACTTGGAAGTATCATGTCCTGCTAATCCATGTTAATATGCTTTCCTTTATTTGCCTCAATTTGTGTCAACGAGGCCTGCTAAATTGAACTTGCGTTCAATATCCAAATGTGAAAGATGTGAGGAGCTACATTGAGTCACTAGCACTCTGTATATATTAATCACTGTTTGGGTTATAGGTTTGCAGTGTTCGTTTGCAACTGTGAAGTTAATACTTGTTTTTCTGAAAATTCAGAAGCTTCTGAGATTAATCCTATTGAAAATGCTTGCAACTGATAAGTTTTGGAGTTAAAAGTAAGAGGTTGAGAGATTTATAATCCCTTGAAATCATGTTGTCAGTGCATGCTTCAATTTTAGGCCAATTTCTATTTGTCTTGCAGGTTTATGAATGCTTGATGTTAAGACTTCAACTAATAAAGTTCTAATTTTAAATTTATTAAGGGAGCATATATGTAAAATTTTATCTAGTCACCCTTATTAATAGATGAAGGGGCCGACTATGTTGAGGTATTGGGTTAGGCGTTGGGCTTATGTAAACCCTAGCTAGTCGCCTCTTACTATAATTAAGGGGTCAGCTAGGGTTAGCGTTAAGTTGGAGGAGGATTAGGAGTCATTAGTAGTTGGCCACCCCTAGTTAGGGTTGGCTAAGAGTTGCTTCTTAGAGAAGGAATTTGAGTTATTAGAAGTAGGAGTCCTGAGTAGGAGTCCTATTAGGAGTTAGGGTTTAGAAGCTCTATAGATAGTCTTGTAATCAGTCACTTTTATTCATCAATAGATCAATGTTATTTTCACCCTGTGTAGAAAATCTAGGAGGGAGAAACCCCTATAGAGTTTCAAGGAAGGGGGAAGAAAATCTAGGAGGGAGAAACCCCTATAGAGTTTCAAGGAGGGCGATCCCCTATAGAGATCACCCCAAGCTTAGAATCCGGAAGGGTTCTCACACTTAGTATCAGAGCAATGTTCTTGGCATCTCGCTGCCCTTCCACAGCTGTCCATCACCCCTCCACAATTGCCCAAGCAATTCCCACAATTGCTTAGATCGTCGTCTAATTCTGTCGTCATCTCTACTATCGCAGATCATCCTTTGATCTCCACGTGAATTACAACAGGTTCTAGTTTCTCACCTTACTGCTGCTACTATTTAGTTATCCTTATTCCAAAAACCCAAAAAAATTATTCCTATCTTGCTGCATAAACTTTTCATCACAAAGTCTCCATCTTTACGATGAAAGTTGCGTTGCAGAATTTTAGCTGCATAACACTACTTATTTTGATCTTGATGCTACGATTTTTCTATCCAATCTTCCACGAGTTTCTAAAGACACCTTTGGCACTCTTTAACAATAGATTTACTTTTGGTTTCGTTAAAAAATTCTAAATATAAATTGTTGATCTTTTACGTCCAAACTGCTACACTTTAGACGTAAAAATCTTTCATAGTACCTTCCCTTAATATTGGATCTTGCCGAAATTTTTGCTACCGTTTTCTTCCATGAATTTTTGACGGCATTACCTCTCCCTTACCAGTGGATTCCCCTAAGTTTTACTCGAATCCTTGTTGTGACTTACTAGAAAAATTTGCACCTATATTGTTGAAATTTCTTTTGGCAAAAAAATCTATTGTTGTACCTTTGTCTTCTTCTCTTAACCCAGCAAATCCTAACCACCTTGGTGCTACCAATTTCGACGTCTTTAGGCACCCTTATAGCCTTAAGACGCAGCCATCGTAACCTATTTTCATAACCCTAACAGCACCCAAAACTGCAGCCCAAAACAGTAAACCCTCGTAGCCACAACCTTCCACCACCGATCTTATATTCCGAACCTTCCACCACCCATGCCCTTGACCCGTCAACAGAAAAAAGACAAAGTCATCTCATATCTGGAGGTATACATAATGGCATCTCAAGATCCAATTGATGTCAAATTTGAGGCGTTGGTATCATGGCTTGAATCATGGCTTGAATCGCGCTTGGAGGACAAATTACGCGCTTTGTTTGCAGAATTCAAAATTAGACAACCACCGAGTCCAACAAAATTTCAGCAAGGAGAGAGTTTAGAGAGGCCTCCAAAGAAGGAGGGACAGCCCTCAGACATGCTTCAACCACGCATAAGGGTGGACTTCCCTCGATGGGAAGAAGGAGACCCGACGGGGTGGATTTCGCGCGACGAACATTACTTCCACTACTACCGAACATCGGATGATTCTATGGTGGACATCACTGTCATCCACCTTAAAGGAGATGCTATTCAATGGTACAATTGGCTTGAATACAACCATGGGGCCCCGACGTGGATACAATTCAAAAATGCACTACTGAACCGCTTTGGACCGACGGAGTATGAAGATATTGATAGCCAACTCGCGAAGATCCGACAAACCTCCATGAACCAAGAATACCAAACCAGGTTTGAGAAGCTATCCTACCTCGCTCATGATTGGACAGACAGACAATTATTATGGAGGTTCATCGAAGGACTCAAGCCGGAGATTAAAGGAGAGGTTAAGGCATGACAGCCCTGCACCATAACGGCTGCAATCTCTTTCATCCGAATCTAAGAGGAGCGGCTCAACCAAGATGCTTGGAGGATGAGAACCACTCCTATACTAGTAGTATATAAACCTCCCTCTGCCCCCAGCCTGTTGGGAAACCTCAGCGGGTGCATCACATGCGTAGCGGAATCAAAATAAAAATAGGTTACATACGCAGATCAAATCATCGTGCAAAAGATTAGGGTCGCGAGAAAAATGTAAACAATCGATAAAACCGCGATGTGTGAGAGATTGATTTTACCTAGGGAGATCGTATATCCTTGTATTCCAGATCTGGATGGAGAAGATGAAGGAGGTCAAGCATCCTCCTCTCTAGCGGTATCCACACGATGGATCTCTGCAACGAAACTCCTCCAATCTGATCTCATAAGTCTTACGCATTGGGAGGGAGGAGAATAGGAAGTGGTGGCTAAAGTTGTAGCCTATCAACCATGAGTCTCCCCTCCTATTTATAGAGAGCCACCAAAAACCCTAGGGCTCCTGCCTTAGTGGGTATTGGATCTCCATCCAATAACCCATTAATCTTACATTATTAGATCTTTATCCAATAATCTCCTTAGGCCTCTAATTGGGGCTTAAGTAAGGAGCCCATCAGCATAGGGTCTCATCTAATGAGAATAAGGGCTAATTGGATCTTCATCCAATCCTCTATTCGTTGAAGCATCCACCATATGTGTGTGACCCTCTAGGCCCGATACCGAGCTAGTCGTGAGTCACTCCCATCAGAACTCCTTCTGATATAGTGAATTATTATCCTCATAATAATTCACTCGACTCATCGACTATGGACGTACTAGGCCACTACCCATAGTCCCTAGACGGTACAGGGGGGATCAAATCCATCAGACTTGTCTGTCCATAGTTACCATGTATCTATAATCCCTCATCCAACTAATATCCTAGAGACGGTATATTGGATATGGTACTATCAGGTCACATACGGAATCAGTTTGTCTTGCTCTAATCGGATTCTACCGGAGAACTCATTTCTCAATCCGAATGACCCTAGCCAGGGATTTGTCTGAGCAAGCACATATGGGATATTTCACTCATGAGACCAAGAGTGGATAATCCTCTATTGACACTCAATTACCGTCGTAAGGTTGGCTACCGATCATGATAACCAGTTGTACCAGATTTGGAACTTTCCAAACCTTTAAGTCTAGCATCAAAGAAAGGAGTACTCATACAACGCATCCTTGGTGTCTCAAGTCTAAGGACCAGATATACAACTGGGACTATGGAATCGCTGTCTGACATTAGGTATCATTAACTATACAACATTGCATAAGCGGATCAATCAGTGAACTCATTCTCCAATGAGCACCTATACTATATCCTTAGTGTCTCCACACAAGTGGCTATGAGACCAGTCGCCTCTATCATATGGACGGGTATATAGTACACTGATTTGTCCAGTTATCTCAATGTCCCTCTTGAGTAACCTATGACTGAGATTATTTAGGATCTGTGTTTAAAGGTGAATCAATCTCATTATCGTGATCTCATCACGATCCGATTCCCATTGCACAGAACCAAGGACATCACAATATATATGTGACAGCTAATGTGAGAATATGTCAATATTAATCATAAGCAAAAAGATCACACAGCGTGTCACACGTGCCATCACTCATGTGATTGGCTTGTAGGGCACATGTAACCAGTAATCTTCCACTTGACCAAAAGCCAATCACCCATGTGCCTGATCCCCATCAGACCCCTGTGACGCTTAAATACAATCTGAGCCAGCGGCTTCGTTAGTGGATCTGCAATGTTATCTTCGGATGGAGCAATGTATTACGCCTTCCTTTGCTGCTTTTGCTGCAGCAATGTATTCCGCCTCTATGGTGAGTCAGCAAAAGTATCTTGCATGGAACTCTTCGACCTTATTGCTCCTCCATTCAGGGTGAAAATAAACCCTGAATTCGACTAGCTATCATCAATGTCGGACTAAAAACTTGAGTCCATGTAGCCCTCAACCTGGAGGCTACATTCTCCATATATCAGTAAAAGATCCTTAGTGCTTCTCAAGTACTTAAGAATACACTTTACGGTCTTCTAGTATTCTAAACCCGGATCTGCCTGATACTTGCTTGTGACACTCAGAGCATGTGCTATATCAGGCCTAGTACATAGCATCGCATACATGATAGACCCTATCGCTGAGGCTTAAGGTATCTTATCCATGTCTGCCCTTTCTTTAGGAGTTTTTGGGGACATACTCCTAGAAAGTGATATTCCATGTCTCATCGGTATGAGACATCTCTTAGAATTCTCCATGCCAAACCTTTTGACAATGGAGTCTATGTACCTAGACTAGGATAAGCCAAGCATCCTTTTGGATCTATCTCTATAGATCCCGATCCCCAAAATATAGGATGCTTCCCCTAAGTCTTTCATGGAGAAGTTTCTGGATAGCCAACCTTTACTGTGGAGAGCATTCCTACATCATTCCCAATGATTAGGATGTCATCCACATATAGCACCAAGAAGGTGATAGCGTTCCCACTTATCTTCCTGTACACACAAGGCTCATCTTCGTTCTTAACGAAGTCATAAGATCTGATCACCTCATCAAATCTTATGTTCTAACTTCAGGAAGCTTGCTTCAATCCATAAATGGATCTAAGCAATCTGCACACTTTATCTGGACTCTCTTTGGATACGAATCCCTCTAGCTGTATCATATACACCTCCTCCTCGAGGTTGCCATTGAGAAATATCGTTTTGACATCCATTTGCCAGAACTCATAATCATAGTGTGCTACAATGGCCAAAATAATTCTAATGGACTTAAGCATGGCTACAAGTGAAAATGTTTCGTCATAGTCAACTCCTTGTCTTTGATGATATCCTTTAGCTACCAGCCTTGCTTTATATGTCTCTACCTTTCCATCCACTCCGATCTTCTTCTTAAAGATCCATTTGTAGTTGATGGGTACAATACCCTCAGGTGCATCTACAAGGTTCCAAACCTTGTTAGAGTACATGGAATCCATCTCAGAATTCATGGCTTCTTGTCACTTCTCGGAGTCTATACTCATAATAGCCTCCTCGTAGGTCTGAGGGTCAACATCCTGAGAGTCATCTCCACTGATATGTCCCACATATCTTTCAGGAGGGTGAGATACTCTACTAGACCTATGAAAAGTTAGAATTTGTGTGTTAGGTACCTAAATAGACTCAAGCTCTGGAATGGTGCTTGAGCTAGGTTCTCCAACCTCGCTCAATTCTATCTCACTCCCATAATTTCTGCTAAGAATGTGTTCCTTCTCAAGGAACACAACTCTCTTGGCAACAAAGACCTTTCGATCTTTGGGATGATAGAAATGATACCCCAAAGTCTCCTTAGGGTATCCTACTAATGTGCACCATTCCGTTCTTGATTCCAACTTGTCGAGGTTGTATCTTCTAACGTGGGCAAGATAGCCCCAAATCTTAACCACCTTATGATCGGGCTTCTTTTCTTTCCATTTCTTATATGGTATAGACACTACCGACTTTGATGGAACTCTGTACAAAAGGTAAACTGCAATCTCTAGGGCATACCCCCAGAATGAGATGGGTAGGTTAGCGAAACTAATCATGGACCGCACCATGTCGAACAGCGTACGATGCCTCCTTTTTGATATACCATTGAGCTGAGGTGTATAAGGAGGTGTCCACTGGGATAGAATCTCATTGTCCTTGAGGAAATGAGTGAACTCTGTACTCAAGTACTCTCCTCCTCGATCTAATCGAAGAGTTTTAATACTCTTTCCAATATGATTCTCCACCTCATTCTTATATTCCTCAAATTTCTCAAAGGCCTTAGATTTGTACTTCATCAAGTACGTGTATCCGTACCTAGAGAAATCATCAGCGAATGTAATGAAGTATGAGTAACCACCTATAGCCTGAGTCAACATGGGACCACATACATCACTATGAGTTCCAATAACTCAGTGGCTCTCTCTCCAATTCCACTAAAAGAAGAGTTGGTCATTTTCCCACGAAGGCAAGGTTCACAAGTTGCATATGACTCATAGTCAAATGGATCTAAGTATCAATCTTTTAGCAATTTTTGAATCCTTCCATCATGTATATGACCTAGCCTACAATGCCATAGGTATGCATTTTTCACCTCATCTCTTTTCCTCTTAGACATATTTATATTCATGATATGTTCTAACACATATAAGCCATTTATAAGGGTCTCTATAGTGATGATCTCATCATCCATAATTATTGAATAACTATTTTTCTCAAAAACTAATTTATATCCACTAATTGTCAAACAAGAAATATAAATAATATTTTTAATAATAAAAGGGACAAAATAGCATGCATCTAATGCAATAATAGCTCTACTAGGCAGAGATGTAGGATGCCCCCCCCAAATAGCAACTGTAGTAACCATTGCTCCATTGCCCATTTTGAGGTCCATCTCACCTCTAGCCAGTCTCCTAGGTCTTGTTAGAACTTACAATGAATTACAGATATGATAAGCACTCCCAGTATCCAATACCCATGTGTTATCATGAAAATCTGATAAGTGAAGACTGATCATGAATATACCTGAAGCTTCTCCAAACTTCTGTTTCGCCTTATCTGCAAGGTAGTCCTTACAGGTCCTCTTCCAATTCCCATCTTGGTCGTAGTGGAAGCACTGTCCTTTGTCCTTTACCGGATCTCTCTTTGCCCTTGCCCTTCTTAAGGGTCTTACTAGCATTCCTTTTTCTATTAGTCTCACTAATATAAAGAACTGACTTCTCTTTCTTGATGGTACTCTCAGCTTCCCTCAACATATTGAGGAGCTCAGGTAGTCACCTCAAACTTGTCATATTAAAGTTAATAATGAACTGTGAAAAGAAATCGGGTAGGGACTGAAGTATAAGATCAACATACAGGTTATCCTTTAGGACTATCTTTATACTTTACAAAGCGAGCGATCTCATCCTCGCTTGTCCTTTCCTCTAGCGTGGGCACAATCGTATTAAGGACATATACGATTTTCTCTTTCGTAAGAATAATTCTCAAATTACGGAGCCTTTGGACCAATGAGGCGGTTGGCATTAAATATGCCACATAGGGGTTTTGCAAGCGACAAACAAGATATAACGGAAATAAATAACATGCAGCTTTTACGAAAAATACTAATCAAGATATGGACTTCTATCTTAATATACTCCCACTATTTTCCTAGCGAATCACGCGACACCCTCGACACGTGAGATGAAAGTCTCCGGTAGACTCCTAGTGGGGATCGGGATCCAATTGGCATCTTAGTGCAATCTCGAGGGACTTGACGAACTACACTAAGCCCAAAAGGTAGATAACTCTTGTCAATCACAACTCCTTGTGATTCCCCTCATGTTCGGCCTCTGAATCATCATGGTCTCAACTGCTCGACCAACCATGAAGTTCAGTTAAGTCATCACCATCGTTACAAGATGAGTCTGATTTGATGGATATGCTCTCGACTGCTCGACTAAGTCATATCATGTCCTCAGGTCACCGGTGACATATATATGTTATAAGCAAGAACTCGATCACATAGATAGGTGAGCCTCGAGTGACTCAACCAACTCAACCTATGTCGGGATTCAATTTCTTCCTATAACGATAGAAGGCCACATGGGTCAATCTTATTGCCTCACGCTTACCGACTTAATATTATCGTAGGAGGGGTTTTTCTTTTCTATCGGTCTCCTAATATGTCGTGTCACACACATACATATTTAATATAAATCTACATCGCATGCAAATATATATATATACATATATCTAGTAGGTGTATAACAAACACATCACACATGCAAGCGACACCGGATGATCATGAGCCATCACCTAATATGATTAAGCCCGAGCCAATGGGCCTAATCACTTACAATAGGATCTATGTGTGCATCAGCGCATCTCCATGCCCTGTGATTGTTGATCTCATCATCATCGGTTCTGTCGGATCGTCGCATCACCATGCGTCGTAATCTCCCGCCACGACATCGTGGGTCCCGCTGTCACCTCCACGCGTTCATCGTGCCTCTCCATGTAATTATAAATAATCATAAGTACGCAGACCCGACAATAAATGAGAAAAACAAAGACTCGCAGGCCCCAATAATAATAATAATCATAATTACACACATCACAACACATGGCTCATGATCATCCATCCACATCATACATCATAAGTATATCACATCATATGTAGGATTACTAGATATATATATAATAATTATTAAATAATTTAATTAATTATTTTTCTAGAAATCAGGATATACTCGAAATTTCTAAAATTGTCAAGGGTATTTTCATAATTCTGGATGAGAGGACAGTCCTTGGAATTTCTAAAATTATTGAGGATATTATGAGAATTATGTACACGAGGACAGTCCTTGAAATTTTCTGAATTTATAGGGGCAGGATCATCCTTTTTTTCCAAAGGATGCCCTAACCCCTCTTTCCCCCTCTACGCCGCCGCAGCCACCGCTGCCCCTACGCAGGCGGCAACTGCCCTTGCCCGTTGGCAGCCCCTTGCGGGCGCCGCGCTGCAAGCGACTGTGCCCGGGACGGCTGCCGCCCTTGCGGGCTGGCCAACCGGCCGTGCTCGCAGGCGGCTGCTGCCCCCGCTGGCGCCACTGGCCTCCCTTTTGGGCTGGCCCTGGCCGCAGCTAGCCACCCCCTTGCAAGGGGCCTTGACCACGACCTGACCGTGGCTAGCCGCCCCTCCTCCTGGCTGCCTTCGCTGCGAAAATGCAGCAAGAATGCGTAGAACGATTCTATACCATACAATCTCATCACACGTAATTTAAAACAAATCTTTCGCATGAAAACCTTGGCTCTGATACCACTGTTGGGAAATCTCAGCGGGTGCATCACATGCGTAGTGGAAATTAAAATAAAAACCAGTTTCCCACGTAGATCAAATCATCGTGCAAAAGATTGGGGCTGCGAGAAAAATGTAAAAAATCGATAAAATCGCGATGTGTAAGAGATTGATTTTAGCTAGGGAGATTGTATATCAACATCCTGAGTCATCTCCACTAATATGTCCCATATATCTTTTAAGAGGGTGAGATACTCTACTAGACCTACGTAAAATTAGAATTTGTGTGTTAGGTACCTGAACAGACTCGAGCTCTGGAATGGTGCTTGAGCTAGGTTCTCCAACCTCGCTCAATTCTTTCTCACTCCTACTATTTTCACCAAGAATGTGTTCCTTCTCAAGGAACACAGCTCTCTTGGCAACAAAGACCTTTCAGTCAGGATGATAGAAATAATACCCACAAGTTTCCTTTGGGTATCCCATAAATGTGTACCATTTTGTCCATAATTCCAACTTATCGGGGTTGTGTCTTTTAATGTGGACAAGACAGCCCCAAATCTTAACAATCTTAAGATCGGGCTTCTTTCCTTTCCATATCTCATATGGTGTAGACACTACCGACTTTGATGGAACTCTGTTCAGAAGGTAAGCTGCAGTCTCTCGGGCGTACCCCCAGAATGAGACGGGTAGGTCAGCAAAACTCATCATGAACCGCACCATGTCTAATAGTAGGCAATTCCTCATTCTAATACACCATTGAGCTGAGGTGTACAAGGAGGTGTCCACTGGGATAGAATCTCATTATCCTTGAGGAAATGGGTGAACTCTGTACTCAAGTACCCTCCTCGATCCGATCGAAGAGTCTTAATACTATTTCCAATTTAGTTCTCTACATCATTCTTATATTCCCTGATTTTCTCGAAGGCCTCAGATTTGTACTTCATTAAGTACATGTGTCCATACCTAGAGAAATCATCAGTGAATGTAATGAAGTATTAGTAATCACATTTAGCATGAGTCGACATGAGACCACATACATCACTATGTGAGTTCCAATAACTCGGTTGGTCATCTTCCCACGAAGGCAAGGTTCGCAAGTTGCATATGTCTCATAGTCAAATGGATCTAAGTATCCATCTTTCAGCAACTTTTGAATCCTTCCCTCGTGTATATAACCTAGCCCAAAATGTCATAGGTATGCATTATTCACCTTATCTCTTTTTCTCCTAGACATTTATATTTATGATATGTGGAGAAGTGTCTAACACATATAAGCCATTTATAAGGGTCCCCGATAGAACCCCAGAAGGAGCTCTTTAGATTTTGATCCTTGAGGGGGATCAACCCTAGGAACGATATAGGGTTCCTCCCTCCTAGACTCGACACAAGGATGAAATAAAATTGTAGATTGCTTAATAAAAAGAGGTGGAGGCTACATACTTATATAGGGCTCCAAACCCTAGCCCTAGGGGGTGTTTGCCTAATTAAAATTATCCTTTTTGCCCCTTTTATAGCCAACCTGCCTTAGAGGGAAAAGGTGACAGCTAGGTTGGCTCTATAGCCAACCTAAGCAAGGGGAAACCCTAGCCTACCAACCCAGAAATGGGGGCGACGGCCACTAAGCCCTAAGGGCTAATCTAAACCCTAGCCATACTCCTTTATAAGATAGGAGTGGCTTTATTACAATATAGTAAGGTTTTATTGACTACTTCTAGGGAGATTAGGACTCAACCCTGCTGGAGTCCTATCAAACCCACCCTCTTAAAATCAGCCTTGTCCTCAAGGCTAAAGTTCCATGAACTTAGGGAACTGGGTCTTCAGCTCCTCATCAGCTTGGGTGTCAGTTAGAAGAACTTGAGTTAAGTCGTCGGCTTTAAATTTCCATTTGAGGTGGGATACTTGGAGGATCGACTATAATTTTAATCTAGTTTACGGATCTGATCTCCAGGTTAGGGCCCCAATGTGATCCCCAATTTTGCAAGGCCCAAAGAAATAAGAAGACCACTTTCTTAAGGCTTGAATTTCGTGCTGGTGGAGCTGGAGATGAAGGGGGACTTGATCTTTCTCAGGAAACTTTCTTCTCCTCTGACGTTTGTCAGGGGGAAGTTTCTTCCTTGCATGGGCTACCACGTGGTTGCTCTGTAATAGTAGTAGTGACTTCTTTTGGAGTGAGGACTATCCTCTATTAAAATCTCTTGTGGTGTGAGCCCGATTTGAGTCTGAGGTGGGTAGGGGTGGTGATTTTTGAAGGCTCATTTTTACTTCTTCGTGCTGTTGACCATCTTGCATGAGGATAGTGTTGACCCCCACTCTGGATGTGTCTGCTCCAATAATAAACACATGGCCATGATTTGGTGTAGACGACATCGTGGTCGTGAGGGCTATAGTTCCACTCGCCAAGGTGGTGCATCTTTCTTTATAATGAGAGGGATGATGTTCATGCTTCGTTGAGTCCTGCGAATAATCCTTCTCCTTTTTTATTTTGCCACTAGAGGGGCTTAATTTTCTCACGGTCTTAGGCCGTAGATCGGAGGTCATCATCAAGGAAGTCTTTAAGCATCATAGTCCGATCCTGGGGAAAGTCATGGAAGTTACCTGAGATCTGAAAGTGCTGCATCAGCAACCATGGTGAGTTCAACAGGATGTAACACTTTAGAAGTAACTTATCTCTATGGAAAAGGATATAGGGATGTGTCATAGCAGGAAATAAGCATCGCCGAATAATCCGTGTCTCTATCATCTATTGGACGACCCTTTTATCTTTGACCTTCTGAGGTTGTATGAAGCAATCTGGTCGAGCAACAACTGGTAGAAGTTTTGACCTGTTCAGCATAGGGGGGTCGGCCAGCTTCAGAGGAGGTAGTCGACTCGGTTGGGTGGAGACGCCCAAAAATTCAGTAAGCTGTGGGAGTGGTTTTTTATCTTCAATCTCATGAAACTCTTGAATTTGAATTGAGAAACCATTGGATTCTTATTTTAGTACCCCCATTGTGGTGTTGTGGTTGTAGCCGCTGGGCTCTCTCGTAGAATCACCTGCTTTCCTTTTCTGAAAAATTTCATGGTTAGCTTCGAAAAATTTCAGAAAATATCTCCAATCATGGACAACCAATCAATGCCAAGCACTATATCAAAACTATCAAGAGGGAGGAGGCCAATGCGTACACTACGTAGTTGCCCAGTTGGGATTCTTCCTCCATGGCTTCATCTTTAGGTTCAAGGGCTTCTTCAGATATTTCATTGTCCTCATCCTCCGTTGGTTCAATCACGAGGAGCTAGCCATTTTTGCTGTGATGTTTGCTGCTCCACGGTTCATCGCAATGCCAACACAACTCCTTGGTCGATCGTTCGTGAAGCTCGTCTCTAGTTAACTTTTTTAGTGCAGGGGCTTGGATTAAAGTAGAGGGGGCAGTAGGCCTCGACATGGCTGGTCGGGGAGCGACCCTTGTCCTTCATACCTCGTGGTTCAATTGTTCTTCCTGGATACGCGCAAAGGAAATCGCCGCCATAAGAGTGTACGGTTGTCGCTCCTTTACTTCTCGGATCTCCGGCTTTAGGCCCTCGATAAAAGTACCTAAAAGTTATTTTTTAGACCAATTCTTAGTTTGGTTAGATAAACACTCAAACCTTGTTTGGTATTCTTGTATTGTAAAGGTTTGACGAATCTTTGCCAATTGTTCGTCGATGTTGTTGAAATCGGTTGGTCCGAAGTGGTCTAGTAGTCCTTCCTTGAATCGCTGCCAAGAGAGTCCTCCATGGGTGTGCTTAAACCAATTAAACCACTGAATAGCATCTCCCTCCAGGTGGATGATAACAATCTCCACCCGTGTGGCGTCAACGGTTCGGTAGAACCGAAAATAGCGCTCCACGCGCGAGATCCACCCGATCGAGTCTCCTTCCCATCTAGGGAAGTCAACCTTCATGCATGGATTTTTGAGATCAGAAGTGATGTGGCCATGTTTTTGAGGATCGTCTCACTGATTTAAAGTTTCTCCGTGTTGTGATTTCCACGGGTTCGACAGTCGGCCATTGCTGAATTCGGCGAAAAAGGATCGTATCTTCTCTTCCATGCGATTTCCAAAGGCTTCAAGCTTTGCATCGATTGCCTCCTCTGATGTCATAGTATATGCCTCTAGATCGATAATATTGAGATCTTTCTTCTGTTATCGGGTTAGAGGCATGGGAATTTTGGAGAAGGGGGTGACCGGTTGGAAGGTGAATCGGTTTGGATGAAAGTAGGCTAAGGTTTAGGGCAGATTTGGGGCTACGATTTTGTGATGTTTGGGCTACAAATTGGTATGGTTTTAGGGCTGTGATAGCAGTAGATGAAGGTTAGGAAAATAGATTTTAGATCTGGGATAGATGGCAGCAAAGGTAGGTGTCTCGGTAAGGAAAGTTAGCTAAAAAGGTAAGTGGATCGATAAGGAAGTAGGCTGATTTGGGTGGCTGATTTGGGGGGCTGTTTGGTTTCAGTTTAGGGTAGGGTTTTGAAGGGTTTTTGGTAAGGATGGCAGGGTTTGGTGATGAGGAAAAGAGAATTCGAAATCCCACAAAAAATAGCACTCAAATCCGATAGAATTCGATGAAAAAAAGTGCGGCGATGTGCAGTCCTGCCGAACAGATTTTACGTCGGAGAAATGATGACTTCTCGACATAATTTCCAGAGGAAAGTTCAAGGAAATTATGCAGAAACCATTTAGATGTGAGGAATACCAGTAAAAAGTTTGGCAAAATTTTGGTAGTGTAACAGTAGGGAAATAGGGCAAAAGATGAAAGGTAGATCTTTCGTAATAAAAATTCTAGAACTACGTGCTGGTGAAAATTGCACAAGAAAACTAGTTCCAGAAGGAATTTTTTTGAGAAATCAATCCCAAATGAAAGCCAAGTTGATCTTTGGAATTGTATAAAAATTTTGGCCAAAAAGGATGAACAAAAGTTCAGTTTCAAGAGGCCAATAGACGGAAGGCAAATTCTCCATCATAAAATTTCAGCACTGCGTGATGAAGAATCACAGCGCTATAAGTCCATATCTAGAAGGAGTTTTTTTATGATATTAGTCTTAGATGAAAGCTACGATGATCTACAAAATTGTATAAAAGTTTTAGCCAAAAAGGATGATTAAAAGTTCAGTTCCAAGAAGTAAAATTCGGCTGAAAATTTCTACAGCGTTTCACCTTCGCAACGATGATAACGTTTGCGATGGTAAAATTTTGCAGCATGAAAACTTTTTGAAAAACTTCTTCAACGTGTAAGGTAAAGGATTTTGCAGTATTGAAGAGGTGGGTGATAAAAATATACCAGATCTCTAGATCAAACGCAGGGGGTAGCGGCAGACTGATTTGATCTGCAGCTGGGGTGGAAGGGGAGGCGCGTGTCGTAGCAATTATGGGAATTGCTTGGGAAGGTGGAGGCGTGGATGACGGCTACAGGGGCAGCAAGATCGCTGCTCTAATACCAGATGATAGAACCTCAGAAGGAGCTCTATATATTTTGATCCTTGAGGGGGATCAAACCTTGGAACGGTATAGGAGTTCCTCCCTCCTAGACTCGGCACAAGGCTGAAATAAAATTGTAGATTGCTTAATAAAAAGAGGTGGATGCTACATGCTTATATAGGGCTCCAAACCCTAGCCCTAGGGGGTGCTTGCCTAACTAAAATTATTCTTTTGCCCCTTTTATAGCCAACCTGCCTTAGAGGGAATAGGTAGCGGCTAGGTTGGCTCTATAGCCAACCTAAGCAAGGGGAAACCCTAGCCTACCAACCCAGTAAGGGGGGCGGTGGCCACTAAGCCCTAAGGGCTAATCTAAACCCTAGCCAAACTCCTTTATAAGATAGAAGTGGCTTTATTACAATCTAGTAAGGTTTTATTGACTACTTCTAGGGAGATTAGGACTCAACCCTGCTGGAGTCCTATCAGTCCCTTTAGTGATGATCTTATCATCCATAATTATTGAACAACTATTATTCTCAAAAACTAATTTATATCCACTAATTGTCAAACAAGAGATAGAAATAATATTTTTGATAATAGAGGGAACAAAATAGTATGCCTCCAATGCAATAATAACTCTGCTAGGTAGATGTAGAGGTACCTCCCCAATAGCAACGACAACAACTCTTGCTTCATTGCCCATCTTGATGTCCATCTCACCTTTGACCAATCTCCTAGGTCTTGCTAGAATCTATAATGAATTATAGATATGATAAGCACTCCCGGTATCCAATACCCATGCATTATCATAAAAATTTGACACGTGGAGACTGATCATGAATATACCTGAAGCTTCTCCAAGCTTCTGTTTCACCTTATCTGCAAGATAGTCCTTATAGTTCCTCTTCCAATGCCCGTCTTGACCGCAGTGGAAGCACTGTCCTTTGTCCTTTGTCGGGTCTCTCTTGGCAAACTTTGCCTTACCTGGTCTTTCTTTGTCCTTGCCATTCTTAAGGGTCATACTGGCCTTCATTTTCTTTTTGGTCTCACCAATATAGAGAATTAACTTCTCCTTCTTGATGGCACTCTCAGCTTCCCTCAACATATTGAGCTCAAGGAGAGTCACCTCAAACTTATTCATATTAAAGTTAATAATGAACTGTGAAAAGGAATCCGATAGGGACTGAAGTATAAGATCAACACACAGGTTATCCTCTTGGACTATCTATATACTTCACAAAGCGAGCGATCTCATCCTCGCTTATCCTTTCCTCCAGCGTGGGCACAATCATGTTAAGGACATATACGATTTTCTCCTCCGTGAGAATAATTCTCAAATTATGGAGCTTTTGGACCAATGAGGCAGTTGGCATCAAGTATGCCACGTAGGGGTTTTGCATGCGACATGCAAGATATAGCGTAAATTAAATAACATGCCAATTTTACACAAAATATGAATTAAGATATGGACTTCTATCTTAATGTACTCCCACTATTTTCTTAGTGAATCACGTGACACCCTCGACGCGTAAGACGAAAGTCTCCGGCAGACTCCTAGTGAGGATCAGGATCCAATTGGCGTCTTAGTACAACCTTGAGGGACTCGACCAATTACACTAAGCCCTAAAGGTAGGCAACTCTTACCTATCATAACTCCTTGTGATTCTCATCACATTCGGCCTCCGAATCATCATTGTCTCGAGAGACTCGACCAACCATGATATTCAGTTAAGTCATCACCATCGTTACAAGATGAGTCTGATTTGATGATATGCCCTCGTGGGACTCGACCAAGCATACCATGTCTGCAGGTCACCGGTGACATCTCTATGTCGTAGGCAAGAACTCGATCACATAGATAGGTGAGCCTCGAGGGACTCGACCAATTCAACTTATGTCGTGATTCAATTTCTTCCTATAACGATGGAAGGACACGTTGGTCAATCTTATTGCCTCACGCTTACCGACTTAATATTATCTTAGGAGGGGTTTCTGTATCGATCTCCTAATATGAGGTGTCACACACATATATTTAATATATATATCTACATCGCATGTAAATATATATATATACATATATCTAGTAGGTGTATAACACATCACATATGCAAGCCACACCGGATAATCATGAGTCGTCACCTAATATGATTAAGCCCGAGCCAACGGGCCAAATCACTCATAATAGGATCTATGTGTGCATTGGCGCATCTCCATACCCTATGATTGTTGATCTCGTCATCATCGGTTCCATCGGATAGTCGCATCACCATGTGTCGTGATCTCCCGCCATGACATCGTGGGTCCCGTTGTCACCTCCATGCTCCCGCTATGCCTCTCCATGTAATTACAAATAATCACAGGCACGCAAGCCCAGTAATAAACGAGAAAAACATAGGTTCGCAGGCCCCAATAATAATAATAATCATAATTACACACATCACAATACTTGGCTCATAATCAACATCATACATCACACATCATATCATATGTAGGATTACTATATATATAATAATAATTAATTAAAATATTTAATTAATTACTTTTCTAGAAATCAGGACATGCTCAGAATTTTTGAATTATCAAGGGTATTTTCATAATTTTAGACAAGAGGACGGTCCTCAAAATTTTCAGAATTGTTGAGGGCATTTTTAGAATTCTGAACATGAAGATAATCCTTGGAATTTTTAAAATTTAAAGGGGCAGGATCATCCTTTTCTCAAAAGGATGCCCTAACCCCTCTTGCCCCATCTGTGCCGTTGCCACCACCATTGCTGCCCCTGCGCAGGCGGCAGTTGCCCTTGCCTGTCGGTAGCCACCCTGCCAAAGCGGTGGCCACCCCTGTGGCTGGTGTCATCGTCTATGCTGGCGGTAGCCCCTTGCAGGCGCCCTGCAACCGGCCTCCTTTGCGGGCGCCGCGCTGCAAGCGGGTGTGCCCGCGGGCGGCTACCGCCCTTGCAGGCTTGCCACAGCCGACCGTGCCCGCAAGTGCCACCCCTGCGGGCTTCTACCCCTACGAGTGGCGCCGACCTTCGTTGCGAGCTGTTGCCCCTGTGAGCGGTGCCAGCCTCCCTTGCGGGCTGGCCCTAGCCGCAGCCGACCGCCCCCTTGTAGGGGGCCTTGGCCGTAGCCTGGCCGTGGGTGGCTGACCCTGCATGGGGCTTGACAATGGCTGGCCGCCCCTCCTCCTCGCTGTCTTTACTGTGAAAATACAGCAAGAACGCATAGAACGATTCTACGTTATTCAATCTCATCACACGCAGTTTAAAACCAATCTTTGACACAAAACCTTGGCTTTGATACCACTATTGGGAAACTTCAATGAGTGCATAACATGCGCAGCGAAAATCAAAATAAAAACTAGTTTCCCACGTAGATCATAAGCAACAAGATTACATAGTGTATCACACGTGCCATCACTCACGTAATTGGTTTGCGGGGCACCTGTAACCAGCAATCTCCCACTTGACCAAAAGTCAATCACGTATGTGTCTGATCCCCATCAGACCCCTATGATGCTCAAATACAATCTGAGCCAGCGGCTTCATTAGTGGATCTACAATGCTATCTTTGGATGGAACTTTTTTCATTGCTATATCTTTTCGGGTCATGATAGTTCTAATCAGATGGAACCTCCGCAGAATAATTCTGATGAGACTTGGGTTCCCTTCCTAGAGTTATCGCCCTGTCGCTGTCACAATATATGGGAGTCACCTCCATGCTGCTTGGTATGACTCCCAAATCCTTAATGAACTTCTTCATCCACAACCCTTCCTTTACTGCTTCTGCTGCAGCAATGTATTCCGCCTCTGTGGTCGAGTCATTAGCAGTATCTTGCTTGGAACTCTTCCAGCTTACTGCTCCTCCATTCAGGGTGAAAATATACCTTGAATTTGACTTGCTATCATCAATGTTGGATAGAAAACTCAAGTTCGTGTAGCCCTCAACCTAGAGGCTACCTCCACCATATACCAGTAAAAGATCCTTAGTCCTTCTAAAGTACTTAAGGATACACTTTACTACCTTCCAGTGTTCTAAACCTGGATATGTCTGATACCTGCTGGTGACACTCAAAGCATGTGCTATATCAGGCTTGGTACATAGCATCACATACATGATAGACCCTATCGCTGAGGCATAAGGTATCTTATCCATGTCTACCCTTTCTTCAGGAGTCTTTGGAGACATACTCCTAGAAAGTGATATTCCATATCTCATCGATATGAGACCTCTCTTGAAATTCTCCATGCCAAACCTTTTGACAATGGAGTCTATGTACTTGGACTTGGACAAGCCAAGCATCCTCTTGGATCTACCTCTATAGATCTGGATCCCCAAAATATAGGAGGCTTCCCCTAAGTCTTTCATGGAGAAGTTTCTGGATAGCCAAGCCTTTACTGTGGAGAGCATTCTTACATCATTCCCAATGATTAAGATGCATCCACATAGAGCACCAAGAATGTGATAGCGCTCCCACTTACCTACCTATACACACAAGGCTCATCTTCGTTCTTAACGAAGTCATAAGATCTGATCACCTCATCAAATCTTATGTTCTAACTTCAGGAAGCTTGCTTTAATCCATAAATGGATCTAAGCAACCTGCACATTCTATCTGGACTCTCTTTGGATACGAATCCCTCTGGCTGTATCATATACACCTCCTCCTCGAGGTTGCCATTGAGGAATGTCATTCTGACATTCATCTGTCAGATCTCAACGTCATAGTATGCTGCAATGGCCAAAATAATTCTAATGGACTAAACCATAGCTACAGGTGAAAAGGTTTCGTCAAAGTCAACTCCTTGTCTTTGATGATATCCTTTAGCTACCAGTCTTGCTTTATAGGTCTCTACCTTTCCATATAATCTCATCTTCTTTTTGAAGATCCACTTGTAACCGATGGGTACGATACCCTCAGGCGCATCCATAATGTTCCAAACCTTGTTAGAGTATATGAAATCCATCTCAGAATTCATAGCTTCTTGCCATTTCCCGGAGTCTATACTCATAATAGCCTCCTCGTAGGTCTGAGGATCAATATCCTTAGAGTCATCTCCACTAATATGTCCCACATATATTTTAGGAGGGTGAGATACTCTATTAGGCCTACGCAAAGTTGGAACTTGTGTGTTAGATACCTAAACATACTCGGGCTCTGGAATGGTGCTTGAGCTAGGTTCTCCAACCTCGCTCAATTCTATCTTGCTCCCATTGTTTCCACCAAGAATGTGTTCCTTCTCGAGGAACACGGCTCTCTTGGCAACAAAGACCTTTCGGTCCACGGGGTGATAGAAATAATACCCACAAGTTTTATTTGGGTATCCCACGAATGTGCACCATTCTGACATTGATTCCAACTTATCGGGGTTATATATTCTAACGTGGGTCGGACAGCCCCAAATCTTAATAATTATAAGATCAGGCTTCTTTCCTTTTACATATCTCATATGGCGTGGATACTACCGACTTCGATTGAACTATGTTCAGAAGGTAAACTGCGGTCTTTAAGGCGTACCCCCAGAATGAGACGGGTAGGTCAGCAAAACTCATCATGGACCATACCATATTTAACAGAGTGTGATTCCTCCTTTCTGATACACCATTGAGCTGAGGTATATAAGGAGCTATCCATTGGGATAGAATCTCATTATCCTTGAGGAAATGGATGAACTCCATACTCAAATACTCTCTTCCTCAATATGATCGAAGAGTCTTAATACTCTTTCAAATTTGGTTCTCCACCTTATTCTTATATTCCCTGAATTTCTCAAAGGCCTCAGATTTGTACTTCATCAAGTACACATGTCTATACCTAGAGAAATCATCAGTGAATATAATGAAGTATGAGTAACCACCTATAGCTTGAGTCGACATGGGACCACATACATCTCTATGTATGAGTTCCAATAACTCGATGGCTCTCTCTCCAGTTCCACTAAAAGGAGAGTTGGTCATCTTCTCACGAAGGCAAGGTTCGCAAGTTGTATATAACTCATAGTCAAATGGATCTAAGTATCCATCTTTCAGCAACTTTTGAATCCTTCCCTCATGTATATAACCTAGCCTACAATGCCACAGGTATGTATTATTCACCTTATCTCTTTTCCTCTTAGACATATTTATATTCATGATATATGGAGAAGTGTCTAACACATAGAAGTCATTTATAAGGGTCTCTCTAGTGATGATCTCATCATCCATAATTATTGAACAACTATTGTTCTCAAAAATTAATTTATGTCCACTAATTGTCAAACAAGAGATAGAAATAATATTTTTGATAATAGAGGGAATAAAATAGCATGCATCTAATGCAATAATTGCTCCACCAGGTAGATGTAAGGTGACCTCTCCAACAGCAACTGCAGCAACTCTTGCTCCATTGCCCATCTTGAGGTTCATCTCTCCTCTAGCCAATCTCCTAGGTCTTGCCAGAACCTGCAACAAATTACAGATATGATAAACACTCTCGGTATCCAATATGCATGTGTTATCATGAAAATCTGACAAGTGGAGACTGATCATGAATATACCTGAAGCTTCTCCAAGCTTCTGTCTTGCCTTCTCTGCAAGGTAGTCCTTACAGTTCTTATTCCATTGCCCATCTTGGCCGCAGTAGAAGCAATATCTTTTGTCCTTTGTTAGGTCTCTCTTGGCAACTTTTGCCTTACCTGGACTTTCTTTACCCTTACCCTTCTTAAGGGTCTTATTGGTCTTCCTTTTCTTTTTGGTCTCACCAATATAGAGAACTGACTTCTCCTTCTTGATGGCACTCTCAGCTTCCCTCAACATATTGAGGAGCTCAAGGAGAGTCACCTCAAACTTGCTCATTTTAAAATTCATGATAAAGTAAGAAAAGGAATATGGTAGGGACTAAAGTATAAGATCAACATACAGGTTATCCTTTAAGACTATCTTTATACTTCACAAAGCAAGTGATCTCATCCTCGCTTGTCCTTTCCTCCGGCGTGGGCACAATCGTATCAAGGACATAAATAATTTTCTCTTTCGTGAGAATAATTCTCCAATTGCGGAGCCTTTGGACCAATGAGGAGGTTGGTATCAAGTATGCCACATAAGGGTTTTACAAGTGACAAATATAATATAGCATAAATAAATAACATGTAGATTTTACAGAAAATACTAATTAAGATAAGGACTTTTATCTTAATGTACTCCCACTATTTTCCTAGCGAATCACGCAACACCTTTGACACGTGAGATGGAAGTCTTCGACAAACTCCTAGTGGGTATCGGGATCCAATTGGCGTCTTAATACAATCTCGAGGAACTCGACCAATTACACTAAGCCCAAAAGGTAGACAACTCTTGCAAATCACAACTTCTTGTAATTCTCATCATGTTCGGCCTCTAAATCATCATGGTCTCGAGGGACTTGATCAACCATAATGTTTAATTAAGTCATCACTAACGTTATAAGATGAGTCTGATTTGATGATATGCCCTCGAGGGACTCGACTAAGCATACCTTATCCTCAGGTCACCAGTGACATCTCTATGTCGTAGGCAAGAACTCAATCACATAGATAGGTGAGCCTCAAGGGACTCAACCAACTCAACCTATATCATGATTCAATTTCTTCCTATAACGATGGAAGGCCACGTGGGCCAATCTTATTGCCTCACGCTTACCGACTTAATATTATCATAGGAGGGGTTTTTGTTTCGTACCCGTCTCCTGTCGTGTCACACTCATACATATTTAATATATATCTACATCGTATGCAAATATATATATACATATATCTAGTAGGTGTACAACATATCACATATGCAAGCCACACCGGATGATCATGAGTCGTCACATAATATGATTAGGCCTGAACCAATGGGCCTAATCACTCATAATGGGATCTATATGTGTATCGACGCATCTTCATACCTTGTGATTGTTGATCTCGTCATCATTGGTTCTGTCGGATCGTCACATCACCATGCGGTGTGATCTCCCGCCGCGGTAACGTGGGTCCCGCTGTCTCCTCCACGCTCTCACCACGCCTCACCATGTAATTATAAATATTCATAGGTATGCATGCCCAACGATAAACGAGAAAAACAGAGGCTCACAGGCCCCAATAATAATAATAATAATCATAATTACACACATCACAACACATGGCTCATGATCATCCATCCACATCATACATCACATCATATGTAGGATTACTAGATATATATAATAATTAATTAAACTATTAATTAATTATTTTTTAGAAATCAGGACATGCTCAAAACTTTCATAATTGTCAAGGGCATTTTAGTAATTTTGGATGAGAAGACAGTCCTCAAAATTTTCAGAATTATTGAGGGTATTTTAGGAATTCTATACATGAGGACAGTCCTCGAAACTTTTAAATTCAGAGGGGCAAAATAGTCCTTTTCATAAAAGGAATGCCCTAGGTCCTCCTCTTCCCTCTCTACATTGTCGCCGCCGCCGTTGCCCCTGCATAGGCGGCGGCGGCACCTTGTGGCCGGTAGCCGCCCTACCAAGGGGCGGCCACCATTGCAGCTGGCACCGTCGCCACTGCTGGTGGCAGGGCTGGCCGTTGGCGGTCGCCCCTTGCAGACGCGGTGCGGGCAACCGCTCCTTGCGGCCTGGCCACGGGCGGCACAACCATCTTTTGCTAGTGGCTGCCACCACAACCTTGGCCTCATCGTGGTCGGTCACCCTTGCAAGAGGTGTGGCCGTGGTCGGCCGCCGTTGCAGAGGGCCTGGCCATGACTAGCGGCACCCTTTCCTCACTGCTTTCACTACGAAAACACAGCAAGAATGCGTAGAACGAGAGCATCACATGCACAACAGAAATCAAAATAAAAATTGATTTCCCATGTAGATCAAATCGTCGAGCAAATGATTGGGGTCGCGAGAAAAATGTAAAAACTGATAAAATCACGATACATGAGAGATTGATTTTATCTAGAGAGATCGTATATCCCTATATTCCAGATTCGGATGGAGAGGATGAAGGAGGTCAAGCGTCCTCCTCTCTAGCGGTATCCACACGATAGATCTCTGCAGTTGAACTCCTCCAATCTGATCTCGCAACTATTGTGCAGAGGGAGAGAGAAAAATAGGAGGTGGTGGCTAAAGCTGCTGCCTTTCAATCATGAGTCTCCCCTCCTATTTATAGAGAGCCACCAAAAACCCTAGGGATCTGACCTTAGTAGGTATTTGATCTCCATCCAATAACTCACTAACCTTATATATTGGATCTCTATCCAATAATCATCTTAGACCTCTAATTGGGCCTTAAGCAAGGAGCCCATTAGCATAGGGTCTCATCTAATGAGAATATGGGTTAATTGGATCTCTATCTAATCCTCTATTCATGAAGCATCTACCATATGTTTGTGACTCTCTAGGCTTGATACCGAGCTGGTCGTGAGTCACTCCCATCAGAACTCCTTCTGATATAGTTATATCCCCATAATAATTCACTTAACTCATCGATATGGACGTACTAGGCCACTACGCCGAAGTCCCCAAATGGTACAAGGGGGATTGAATCCATCGAACCTGACTGTCCGTAGTTACCATGTATCTATAATCTCTCATCCAACTAATATCCCAGAGATCATATATTGGATATGGTATTGTCAAGTCACATACGGTATCTGTCATAATCTTGCTCTAATCGGATTCTCCCCGAGAACTCTTTCTCTCTCAATCCGAATGACCCTGGCCAGGGATTTTTTTTCTGAGCAAGCACATATGGGATATTCCTCTCATGATACCGAAAGTGGATGATCCTCTATTGACACTTAATTGCCTTCATAAAGTTGGCTACCAATCCCGATGACTAGCTGTACCAGATCTGGAACTTTCCAAACATGTAAGTCTAGCGTCAAAGAAAGGAGAACTCATACAAGGCATCCTTGGTGTCTCAAGTCTAAGGATCAAATACACAACTGGGACTATAGAATCACTGTCTGACATTAGGTATCATTAACCATACAGCATTCCATAAGCGGATCAATCGTGAACTCATTCTTCAATGAGCACCTGTATTATATCTTTAGTGTCTCCATACAAGTGGCTATAAGACCAGTCGCCTTCATCATATGGACGGGTATATAGTACATTGGTCTGTTCGGTTATCTCGATGACCCTCTCGAGTAACCTATGATCGGGATTATTTAGGATCCGTGTTTAAAGGTGAATCGATCTCATTATCGTGATCTCATCACGATCTGATTCCCATTACACAGAACCAAGGACATCACAATATATATGCAATAGCTAATATAATGTGAGAATTTGCTAATATTAATCATAAGTAAAAAGATCACACAGCGTGTCACACGTGCTATCACTCACGTGATTGGCTTGCAGGGCACCTGTAACTAGCAGTTCTTTCATTCCTCCCTAATGTCCTTGAGAAAGCCGGTGGAGGGAAGGGAGATTGCTGAAATTTTGGCCTGTCTCGGCAGCCAAGATAAAGCATCTACAACAACATTCTCTTTCCCCTTTCGATAAACAATTTCATAATCAAAACCAAGGAGTTTAGTTACCCATCATTGTTGCTCCAGAGAAGATATTTTCTGCTCCAAGAAGTATTTGAGACTTCGGTAGTCAGTCTTAATCTAGAAGCATCGGTCGATTAGGTAGGGTCTCCACTTTGTGACGGTGTGTACGATCACAAGCATTTCTTTGTCACACACAGACATTTTAAGGTGGGAGGGAAACAAAGCCTTGCTGGTGTAAGCAAGGGGTCGGCCATCTTGCATTAGGATAGCCCCAATTCCAAATCCGGATGCGTCGACCTCAATCATAAAGGGGCAGCTAAAATCGAGCAGCGCTAGGACCGGCGTCGTCGTCATGGTTGCTTTAAGTCGTTCAAGGCAGTGGAAGCTTTATCTAACCATAAGAATGAGTCTTTCTTCAGTAAGGAAGTTATTTGGGCATTGATCTTGCCATAATCTTTTACAAACTTTCGGTAGTAGCCCGTGAGTTTAAGGAAGTTGCGTAGTGATTTTATGTTCATAAGTCTCGGCCATCCTTGCATCGCTTTAATCTTCATCGGGTCTACCGTCACTCCATTCTCTGATATAATGTGTCCTAGATACTCCACTTTACGCTGTAAGAAGCTACACTTTGATTATGTAACATAAAGGGTATTCTCCCGAAGAATCGTTAGAACAATTCGTAAGTGGTGAAAATGCATATCAAGCGTAGGGCTGTAAATGAGGATATCATCAAATATACAAGCACAAACTTGAGTAGAAACCTTCGAAAAATGTTTTTCATCAAGCCTTGAAAAGTAGAAGGAGCATTCGTAAGTCCGAAAAGCATTACCAAAAATTCATAGTGGTCATTATGTGTGCATAATGCTGTTTTTCGAATATCTTCAATGCATACCCGAATCTAGTGGTACCCAAAACGGAGATCCAATTTAATAAAGACTCGGTCTCCTTTCAATTCATCCAAGAGCTCATCTACTACTAGTATAAGATATTTATCTTTGACGGTGATGGCGTTTAAAGCTTGGTAATTAACACACATCCACCACGTACCATCCTTCTTGCGCACTAGCAACACTAGCGAGGGGTAAGGGTTGTAGCATGGTCGAATTACTCCGATGTCGACCATCTCTTTAATGATGTTCTCAATATCGTCCTTCTGCAAGTGAGGATAGCGGAACGGTCTTATGTTTGCTGGAGGTTTATCCGGCAGTATAGGGATGCGGTGGTCATGCAGCCGGTTAGGGAGAAGCCCATGCGGCTCCGTGAAAACATCTACGAACTCATCCAACAATAGGGCAAGCTCAGGATCTAGATTTTGCACGTTCTCCTCCTTTGATGGCTACTGGATATGTAACAAAATTCCTACATATGTTTTATGTAGCACCTTCTCCATCCGCTGCATCTAAATTATGGAGATATGGCTCCCGCGCTTGCCTCGCAAGGTGGCATGTTTCCTTTTACAATAAAACTTCATGATTAACTTAGAGAAATTCCAGGAGATGTCACCTAATGTTGTGAGTCATTCAATCCCAAGCATGGCTTCATAGTCATCGATGGGTAGGAGGAAGAAGTCGGCTACCACTTCTTGATCTTGTAGGAGTAATTTTACCCACAGGCACCGTTGCTCACAATTGAGGATTCGACCGTCGGCGACCTTTACGTGGAACTTATTGCAACCTTCATTTTGAAGTGTCATACATGCAACAACCTTGCTATTGAGGAAGTTATTTATGATGCCCGTATATATGAGAATGGTGATGGCTTGCTGTTTAAGAAGTCCTCCAACTTTCATCATCTGCGAGTTGGAGTAACCGGCTAGCACGTGCATTGCATAATCGGTCGGTTGGGGCTCTTCCTCTATAGTTTCATCTTCGAGTTCGAGGTTTTCTTCATATGGTTCGGTGTCCTTATCCTCTACTGGTTCCATCATGAGGAGTCATCCTTATTTGCAGCAATGTTCTCGGCTTCATGGTTCATCACAATGCTAACACAACCCTTTGGTAGATCATTCCTAAAGCTTATCTCTTGTCAATTTTTTTGGTGCAGGGGCTCGGATGGTAGTAGAGGGGTCTGAAGGCTTCGACATGGCTAGTAGGGGAGCGACCCTAGCCCTTCATATTTCATGGTTCAATCATTCTTCTTGGATTCTTGCGAAGGAGGTGGCCAGTTGGATAGGTGGATCGGTGGAGATGAAGGCTGCGATTAGGGCTAGTTTTGGAGGCTGATTGGGATCGATTTAGGGTGTAGTTTAGTAGGGTTCTTGGATGATGATGGTAGGGTTTGAGGATGAGAGAAAGAGAGTCCAAAAATATTGAAAGAGATAGCACTCGAATCTAATCGAATTCGATGAAGAAAGTGCTATATATGTGCTGTCCTACCGAACAAAATTTACATCGGAGAAACAATGAATTCTCGATGTAAATTCCAGAGGAAAACCCAAGGAAAATATGCAAAAATTTGTCAACAAATCATTGATTCAGGTGTGGCCAATATCAGCAAATAGGTTTAGTAAAATTTCGGCTGCATAACGATAGGAAAATAGATGAAAAGATGGAAGGTAAATTCTTCGTTGTAAAATTTCAGCAATACATGACGAGGAAATGCAACACAATAAAACCAGTTTCAGAGAGGATTTTTTACATAAATCAATCTTAGATGAGAGCTAAGAAGATCTATGAAGTCATATAAAAGTTTTGGCCAAAATAGAGGAGCGATAAACTAGTTTCAAGAAGCAACAGTATGGCTGAAAATTTCTACAGCATTTTGCCTTCACAACGATGATAACATTTATGACAGTAGAAATTTACAATAGAGAAAATATGACAAAACTCTTCAACATGTAAGGCAAAGGATTTTGCAGTAGTGAATAGGCGTGGGTAGTGGAATTTTACCAGATCTCTAGTTCAAACACAATGGGCAGCACTAAATTGATTTGATATGCGACTTGGGTGAAAGATGGAGACGTGTGTTGCAACAATAATGAGAATTGCTTGGAAGGGTGGAGGCGGTAGAGATAGCAGTAGGGACAGCAGGAATGTGGCTCTGATACTAGATGATAGAACCCCAGAAGAAGCTCTATAGAATTTAATCTTTGAGGAGGGATCAACCCTTGGAACACTATAGGGGTTCCTCCCTCCAAGGAGTCGACCACAAGATTGAACAAAAGAGATTACTTGCTTGATATAAAGAGGAAGATGCTACATGCTTATATAGGGTTCTAAACCCTAGCCCAAGGAGGGTGATGCCTAAATAAAATTATCCCCTTGCCTCTCTTATAGTCGACCTACCTTAATAGGGATAGGCGACAACCTAATTGGCTACATAATTGACTCTAGCAGATGGAAACCCGAGTTAACCAGCCTAGTGAGAGGGGTGATGACCACTAAGCCCTAAGGCCCCAATCTAAACCCCAATCATACTTTTTTATAAGATAAAATTAACTATGTGAGATTTTTATTACTATTGACTCTACTAGGGTGAGTAGGACTCGATCCTACTGTAATACCCCTTATTTAAAAATTATGTAAGAATATATTTTAAAATCTTTAATAATAATTTAATTATAAATATAAAAATCTACTTATAAAATTAAGGATCTAATAGACTTGTTCATAAGATTTAAAGATTTTTTTATAAATTCCGAAGGTAAATATAAATCTTTCGTGATTAAACGGTAAAGTAAAAAAAAAAAAGTGCGATTCTTATCCGTCACATTCTACATGCCTCTGTTGAAACAGAGGAGAAGAGAACAGGCGGTGGGGATAAGGAATGGAAGGAGAAGAGAAGAGAAGGGAAGGGGAAGAAGGAAGAGAGGAAGGAAAGGGGAGGATTAGGGAAGAAGAGAGGAAGAAGAAGAAGAGAAGGAGAGGAAGAAGAGAAAGGGCTGCAGCTGCGGCTGAGAAAGAAGAAGAGGGAGTAAGGAGGAAGAGAGGAAGAAGAAGAAGCGAAGAAGAGAAGAAGAAGAGAAGGGGAAGAAGGAAGAGATGCGTCGGTGGCGGAGAAGGGAAAGAGAAGAAGAAGAAGAAGAGGATGCAGCTAGTGTTGCTGCTGCACCTCTGTTTCCTGCAGATGAAACAGAGGAGCAGCAGTAAGTTGGGAAAGAAGAAGGGAATAGAGGAAGAAGAAGAGGGAAAGAGGGGAGAAAAGGGGGAAGAGAAGGGGGGTTGCGCCCCTCTGCTTCCACAAGAGGAGGCTGCGTTAGGGCGGCGGCTTATTACAGCACCTCTGTTTCCTGCAGAGGAAACAGAGGAGGTGCAGTGAATTGGGGAAGGGAAGGGAAGAAGAGTAGAAGAAGAGGAGAAGAAGAAGGAGAGGAAGGAGCTGCAGCGGGCTGTGGCAGCTGCGGCTGGGAAAAGAAGAGGAAAGGAAGGAAAGAAGGGGCTGCAGGTAGAAGAAAAGAAGAAGGGAAGAGAGGAGGAGAAAACGAAGAGGGAAAGAGAGGAGAAGAGATGGGGCTGCTCTTCTCTGCCTTTTGCAGAGGAGGTGCGTCGGTGAAGAAAGGAAAGAGGAGAAGAAATAAAAAGGAAGAGAAAAGAAAATGGAAGCTGCGGCTAGGGCTGTAGCTAAAAGAGAAGAAGAAGGGAAGAAGGGGAGAAGAAGAGGGAAAAGAGAGGGAAGAAGAGGAAGAGAGGAAGGAGGTTGCAGCTGTTGTTGCTGCACCTCTGTTTCCTGCAGAGGAAACAGAGGAGGTGCAATGAGTTGGGGAAGAGAAAGGAAGAAGAGAAGAAGAGAAAGGAAGAGGATGAAGAGAAGAAGGGAAAGAAGAGAAAGGGGGGAAAGAAGAGAAAGGGGTGGCTGTGGCTGTTGCTACAACTGTGGCAGCTGCGGTAGGGAAAGAAGAACAGGGAAAGAAGAAGTGGGAGGAAGAGGAAGAGAAAGGAAAGAAGGAAGGAAGAAAGGGGGCAGCATCTCTGTTTTCCTGCAGAGAAAACAGAGGAGTTGCTGTGCGATGGGGAAGAGAAGGGAAGAAGAGAAGAGAACGAAGAGAAAGGGGGAAAGAAGAAGAGGAAGAGAGAAGAAGAGAAGAGAAAGGGAAGAAGAGGGCTGCAGCTATGGCAGCTGCGGCTGGGAAAGAAGAAGGGGGGAGTTAAGAAGAGAAACTAAAAAGAAGAGAAGAAGAATAGACGAAGGAGAAGAGGGAAAAGAGAGGAAAGGAGGAAAAAGGGGAGAAGGCTGCAGGTAGGGCTGCGGCTGGGAGAGAAGAATGCGGCTGGGAGAGAAGGAAGAATAGAAGGGGAAAAGTAAAGGGGAAAAGAAGAGAAGGCTGCTGCCAGGGGTAAGAAGAAGAAGAAGAAAAAAAAAAGACTGCTATTGCATAAGAAAGAAAAGAAAGAAAGAAAAGAGATTGAGTAGTTGATTGTATCTTTTATACGTTCACGAGCTGTAATTGTGAAAGAGGAAAGAATATAAAACAACAGGGAAGAGAAAATGAAATAAAGCATAAAAAGAAAAGAAATAGAATAATTTAGGCTTAATAACTTCGAATCAAAATAATTGAAAGTCAAGTGTTCTAGTCTTGTTTTTATCTTATTATTGATTAACTGAATTGTTATAATCTTACAAGTGTTCCTACCCTTTCGTATTACCATCATGTTTTTATCTTAATATGATCGATTGAATTAATATAGTCTTACTTTTATCTTATTCTAATCGATTGAATTATTAATTTTGCAAGTGTTTTAGTCTTGCTTTTATCTTGTTATTGATTAACTGAATTGTTATAACCTTGCAAATATTTCAATCCTTATTTTTATCTTTGGTTTTATCTTGATATGATCAATTGAACTGTTATAACCTTGCAAGTGTCCTAGTCTTGTTTCTATCTTGTTATAATTGATTGAATTATTATGATCTTGCAAGTGTCCTAATCTTTCCTATTGCACTCTATATCTTTGATTGTATCTTGATACGATAAATTGAGCTATTATAACCTTGCAAATGTCTCAATTCTTTTGTATTGGTATCTCAATCTTTGTATTCATCTTGATATGATTCAATTGATTGTTACAACCTTGCAATTGGAATTTTTCCTGCTTGGATGTAAAAACTTCAGTCTAGTTTCGATATTCTGACTTTTGTTCGTTTAATTGCTCATAACTTCATGTTGGAAACTCTAATTTATGCAAAATCTGTTTCATGAGAAACTAGACTTGCATACCCTTCTGGCTATACCATCTTGAGTTATTTGGAGTATAATTAATTGTCTAAATATTTTATGCTATATGCGTCTTAAAATTCTATTGGAACCATATGTTTGTTGATCTTTGCTTCTTCTTGTTTATCTTTTGAAAATAGATTCTTCTTCAATTGAGCTTTGAACTCTTAACTCTTATTCCTTGCCTATCTTAATGCTCTATGTGAAAGTTTATGTTTACATCTTACTGTTTCATATTGGCACATATATTTTTCATTATTTCGCATGTGCTTCTGATACATGCCCATTTTATTGCACTTGTCCTTTTGTACTCTACTGTTTGTGGGATATTATGGACCCTTGCCAGAAATAGTAAATGATATGTTATGCTGGGAGCCTGTGATGCTCTACTATGTTATGCTTGGAGCTTGTGATGCTCTATTATGTTTGGTGGTTAGATGGACCACATTATGTTTGTGATCCCACGTCACCATCTATATTTTTGATATGCCATCGGATCATATTCTGTCTATGATCAAATTAAAATCCTTTCTTCAATTGAGTCTTACATTATTGCTATAAATTCTGATGCATTCCTGTTCTTTATGCTTTGCGTATCTGAATGTAAATTGTGAATGTTTATGTTGACACCGTACTTACTTCATGTTGGCACATGTATATTTCGTTGTTCCGCATGTGCTTCCGAAATATGCCACTTTTATTGCTCATGTCCTTTTTACTCCGATGTTTGTGGGATATTTATGGACCTTTGTCAAAAATGGTAGAGGGTATTGTGTTCAGAGCTAGCTATGCTCTTGTCGGCCCGTATGACTTCACTCAGACATGGGTGGATGGAGCTCCCAGACGTGAGAGACTTATGTTTGGTGGTCATTCAATGATGGATGTTCCACATTATGCTTATGACCCACTTCACCCTCATTATCTTTGATATGATATTCAAAGCATTGCTTTTGAATTATTTGTGCACTTTGAATAAGAATGAAATGAATGTTATATCTGATATGATATTGAGCTTCTGTTCCTCATTTGTTCACTTGATAAGCTTTGAGATTATCCATTCACCATTGATATGCTTCGTAATATATTTACGTCCTTGACATGCTTCGAAATATTTTATATACCATTATTATATTTTGAAATGTTTCAATTGCTATTGATATATTCCGAAAATGTCCTATGTGCCTTGATATGCTTTGAAATATGTTTACGTCATTGATATGCTCCAATTACTCTGTATTCCGTTTGTTATGAACCAAATATGTTTTGAATGAGATGACATTTGAACTCCTGTAACTAATGAGTTGATATTCATAAATTCTTGTATTTCTGCTTTGTATCTTGATATCAGCTTGTTTGTATGCTATTCGCTCTTATCTTGGATTTGTTAAACATTTGCTGAGCTTTCTAGCTCACTCCTTTGTTATCAAATCTTTCAGGTCAGTTTGACACTTATTAAATGTTAAGATTGTGCTGAGGCAGTGAGAGCTATACAGATTGTTAGCAAGTATTATCGGATGATTTATTGTGGTTCTGGTATAAGTATATTTCATGTATAATGAAATGTTGTCGATGAATTTGATTGATGTATCATGTAAAAGTTTTAAATGATCTTTTACGTTTGGAGTTAATTTGGAATGCTGGGTGTTGTCTACGATGAAGTGAATTTGTGGTAAATGGTTAGTTTGATGATTGTATAGATTCTTTTGTTGCTGAATTATAAGTGTGGCTAATATTTGTTAAGTTGGTTTTGAGTTTCATAAATGTTTGAGTGATGCGATCTTTGACTATAAATTGCATAGGTTTTATATATGTGAATTTTGAAGTATGAATGTTTTCTCGATGTCCTCAAATGTTTGATTGGATCCTGGATAGATTGTGATGATTAAAATTATCGATTTATGACATGGTCACAACTCTCGAATGTGATATAATTCGGGGGGTGTGACATCCTGCTAGGGTCCTATCAAATCAATCTTGGAAAATAAAATTGATCTTTGCTTATTCAAAAGTGGTGGAGTCTACATGTTTATATAGGACTCCAAACTCTAACCCTAGAGAGACTCCTACCTCAAGTGAAGTATCTCTTTTACTCCTTTACCCTAGCCGATCAACCCAAGAAGGAAAGGGGGCGACGACTAGGAATTCTAACCTAGTGAGGACTCCTCCCTCAAACCCTAATCGACTCCTCAATTAAGGGGGTTGATGGCTAGATTATGGGATATTACATGACTCAATGCCTTATTGATTCCTTGACTTATTGGGCTTAGGGTCCATCCAAGCTAGGGTTCTAACATCGCACCTCGGATGAGTAAAACTTAAAAAAGACTTGCTCGCGTGCCAAGCACCACAACGTGAAACTCAAAGGTCTATACCTAGGGCGAGCCTCTACACTTTCCTGGTCATACATATAGAACAAAGACGTCAACATACACCTAGTGCCTCAGCCAGAGTAGGAACCCAGTAGAGTGCCCTCTAGAGAAAGATCCTAGAGGACACCCTTCTGGGGTGGGCAAATGATAGGGATAATTTTGGTCCATGCTAGCTCATATGCAACAAAGACTAACACTTAAGGAAGACTCTAAGTCATCAGCTCCCAAATAACGTTGTACCAATGATTAATAATAACCACCCTACTTATCATGATCAAAGGCTAGAATGATCAGGTCGTTAGATTGATTTCATCTCGAGCCTGCCAGTTAGTGAAGCCTACAGACCAGGTATAAAAGGAACTCCCTAGCTCACGCTATGGGAGAGGAAGGTGAATCATACCTCTACACACTCTCTCTACTTACAGCGTATGTCATTGTATTTTACCCTTTGCTAACTTAAGCAACGGAGGGACCACACCGGGCAACCCCTGATGTCGGCTTGACATACAAGGTCACAAGTCACCTGTGGAAACCCAGATAGTTCAGCCTTTGGAGGAGGAAGCCTTACAGCTTGGATGATCCCAATCCATTCAATTAACCATCCCGAGCTGGGTACCTAGCAAGGGAACAAAGTATTACAATACTGCCTACGTCATCTCCCCCCGCCAAGACCCTTGTGTCAGCCAAGAAGAAGCACCCGGATGGACTTATACCTTCGACAGAGAATCGATCATACTAGCTCATTAGTCGATGGTACTTGTTATTATGAGATTTCCAATGCTGATCTTTTATAAATGGGTCTAATAGACTACTACTTTACTAATGTCTTAATTGTAATAAATATTTTAGATGAGACCTCCAACCTTCCATCCTAATACACTACTACTATAATAATATTTTAGGTATTAAAAAATATAACACAAGATTTCATATCCTCAGACTTGATAAGTGACGCATATATCAATATTTTAGATATAAAATAATAATTATACAAGTTATCCAAAAGTTGAACTTAAGCCCTGGTATATCAACCTTGATAAGTGACTCACGTCAACCTTTTGAGTTGTGCCCTTTACCTCTATCAATATGCTAGTGGTATCCTACAAAATGTACCATCACTTACACGCCTATATTCTTATGCAATACTAAACCCAATTAGAAACCTAGTTTTGTATTACTATATTGAAAGTCCATTATAAATACTCTTAAAAGAATAATCTCAATTTTAACACCCTAATTAATTTCTATATTTAAAGTGAGAAGTTTCATTTGTTTTGCAGGATTAGTTGAGTCTAGTTAATTAATTTCCATATTGAAACCTCAAATGATGAGATGAAGTCATTGAAGCCCTCGTAGGAAGGAACAAAGCAAAGGATGAAAGAATTCAAGTATTAGAACCCTTACATATTCTAAGCTTGGGGTAATCTCTATATGGGATCGGCCTCCTTGGAACTCTATAAGGGTTCCTCCCTTTTATGTTTTCTGTACAAATGTTGAAAATAATATTGATTTATTGGTAAAGAAAAGTGGCTGATTACGAGGCTATTTATAGGGCTTCTAAATCCTAACTCCTAATAGGACTCCTACTCAAGACTCCTACTTTTAGAAACTTCATTTCCTTCTCTAAGAAGCAACTCCTAGCCGGCCCTAACCAGGGGTGGCTGGCTGCTAATGACTCCTAATCTCCTCCAACTTAACCCTAACCCTAGCCGACCCCTTTAACTATAGTAAGAGGCAGCTAGCTAGGGTTTACATAAGCCCAATGCCTAACCCAAGACCCCAACACAGGTGGCCCCTTCATTTATTAATAGGGGCGGCCAGATAGGGTTTTTTACATGTGTGCTCCCTTAATAAATTTAAAATTAGGACTTTATTAGTTGGATCCTAACAAACCCGTCATCTTCAAATCAACCTTGTCCTCAAGGCTGATGCTCTTTGAACTCTAATAATTTGATCTTCAAGTCGTCATAATCCTCCAAGGTGGCATCTTCTGCAGGTAGATTTGCCCACTGTACTAGCACCTCAGTAGTGGGTCACCGTCGTCAAGTTACGATTCGTCGATCAACGATGGCACTCGGCTGGATCTAGAGTTCTCCTTGGGCTGTCATATCTTGCAAGTGATTTTGAGACATCTCATTTTGCCCCAACTTGGGCTTCAAGCATGACACATGAAAAACTAGGTGAATTTGGGAACTGGCGAGCAAGTCCAATCTGTATGCCACTACTCTGATGCGCTCCATAATCTGGTAGGGTCCATAGGACTATGGTGAAAGCTTCATGGATGCTCTGGTCTGGATCGATTTTTGCTTGTATGGTTGGAGCCGAAGAAAAACCCAATTTTTCACTAAAAATTTTCTCTTGCTTTTGTGTTGATCATACTGTTGTTTCATCCTTGCTTGGGCAACAGAGAGATTATATTTTAGCAACTTCAGAATTTTATCCCTATCCTTGAGCTCCATGTTTACTGTTCTACTTTAGATGTACCCAATATATATTTTGGGATTACAAGGGGTGGTCGACCATACAAAGCCTCATAAGGAGTATATTTTATTGATGAATTATAAGTTGTGCTATACCACCACTCGGCTCAGGGAAGCCACCTTGTCCACTCTTTTGGCCGGTCAATGGTGAAGCATCTGAGGTATGTCTCCAAACACCTGTTCACCACTTCAGTTTGGTCGGCGATTTATGGATGATATGTCGTGCTCATCTTCAATTTAGTGCCCTGCAACTGAAATAATTTTGTCCAAAATTTGATGGTGAAGATCCCATCACAATCACTTACAATAGATCTTGGCATCCCATGTAATTTTATAATATTCTCCATAAAGATTCGAGCAATGCTAGAAGCAATGTAGGGGTTGCGGA
Source organism: Ensete ventricosum (assembly GCA_029747655.1). Taxonomy (NCBI): domain Eukaryota; kingdom Viridiplantae; phylum Streptophyta; class Magnoliopsida; order Zingiberales; family Musaceae; genus Ensete; species Ensete ventricosum. The sequence goes on along the minus strand of JAQQAF010000010.1, from coordinate 1,265,294 downwards.
CAACACAAAAGTGGGCATACTTCGTAAGGCGATCGACCACAACAAGAATTATATTTTTTTCATGTGATGAGGGCAGCCCTTCGATGAAGTCCATTAATATATCGGTCTATATCGAGTCCAGGATGGGTAGAGGTTACAGCTTTCCAGGGCTTGTCTTAGGACTCTAGCTAGGGGAGTCCTAATTTAGTTTCATTGAAGAGGACAAACATGTAAATTCTTAGGGCATTCATGTAAATCCTATCTAGTTGACCCCTATTAAAGAGGTGAGGAAGCCGACTAGGTTAGGATTAGTTTGGAGGAAGATATTTTGAGGGAAGTATAAGATACATGTCACCCTAATTAACCACCCCTTATCCTAGTTAAAGAGATGTTGGTTAAGGAGGGGTTAAGTTAGAATAGGATTAAGATTAGTTTGGAGGTTGCTTCTTAGAGTTGGAGTTAGAGTTGTTGGAAGTAGGAGCTGCTTCTTAGAGTTGGAGTAGGAGTTGTTAGGAGTTATTAGGAGTAGGAGTCTTAAGTAGGAATCCTATTAGGAGTTGGGGTTTAGAAGCCCTATAAATAGCCATGTATTCTCCCCTCTTTCATCATTAATATATCAATTATTTTTCAGCCATTGTGCAGAAAACTAAGGAGAGAGGAACCCCTATAGAGTTCCATGGAGGCCGATCCCCTATAGATATCACCCCAAGCTTAGAATCCATAATGGTTCTAACACTTGGTATCAAATCAGCGTTCTTGGCATCTTGCTACCCTTCCATAGCCATCCATCAGCCCCCCCATAGTCATCCAAAGCAATTCCCGCAATTGCCTGAAGATCGTCACCGAATTTCACCCTCATCTCCACTACCGTAGATCATCCTTTGATCTCCCCGTGAATTGCAATAGGGTCTAGTTTCCTACCTGACTACTGTTGTAATTTAGTTATCACTATTAAAAAAATACAAAATTTTATTCCTATTTGCTGCACAAACTTTTCGTCGTAAATTTTTCATCTTTACAACGAAAGTTACATCGCAGAATTCCAACCGCATACCCCTTACTGTTTGATTTGCTGTTGTCTTTTTACGAATAAAATTTCTACAAAATTTTTACCATGGCTTTATAACTTCCTATCCTCATATCTCCCTTTGGTTTCATTGAATAATCATCAAGATAACCTGCTCATCTTTTATGTCCAAGCTACTGCAGTTTAGATGTAAAAATCTGCTATAGTATCTTCCCGTGATCTTCGATTTTGCTCAACCTTTTGCTGCCATTTTCTTCCACGAATTTTTTGTCAGCATTATGTTTCTCTTACCAGCAGATTCTCCTTGAGTTTTACTTGAATCCTTATTTTGAACTATTGGAGAAAAATCTCGTATATACTGCTGAAATCTTACAATGAAAAAATTCTACCGCAGTACCTTCTCGTATTCCTTGATCTTGCCAAAACTTTTGCTACTAATTTCTTCCACAAATTTTTTGACAGCATCATCTTTCTCTTGCCAGTGGATTTCCATTGAATTTTACTTGATTCCTTGTTATGAACTGCTGCAAAGAAATTTTGACTATACTGCTGAAATCTTTCACTGAAAAAATTCTACAACAATACCTTCTCGTAATCTTTGATTTTGCCAAACCTTTTGCTATCGTTTCCTTTCATGAAATTTTTGATGATATTACCTCTCCCTTACCACAGTAGATTCCCCTTGAGTTTCACTTGAATTTTTGTTGAGAATTTCTGAAAAAAATTACGTCTTGACTGTTGGAATTTTTTCAATGAAAAATCTACTACTGCACCTTTGTCTTTCTTCCTCTTCTTAACCCATCGAAACCCAACTATCTTGCTGCCACCACCCAAGATGTCGTTAGGGCATTCCTCTAGCCTTAAGATGTAGCTATCATAACCTATTTTCATAACCCTAACATCCCAAAAAACCATAGCCGAAAACAGAAAATCATTACAGTCGAACCCTTCTATCACCAATCGATTGTCCGAACTTCCACCACCCATGCCATTGACCCATCAACATAAAAAGACAAGGACATATCTGATCTACAAGCATATGCCATAGCTTTCCAAGATCCAATTGATGCCAAGTTTGAAGCATGGGAATCTCGACTTGAATCGCGGCTCCAATCGCGCTTGGAGGACAAACTGCACGCTTTGTTTGCGGACTTCAAAATTGGACAACCACCGAGTCCAACCAAATTTCAGCAAGGAGAGAGTTTAGATAGGCCTCCGGAGAAGGAGAGACAGCCTTTTGACATGCTTCAGCCATGCATGAGGGTGGACTTCCCTCGATGGGAAGGAGACCCGATGGGATGGATTTTACAAGCCGAATGTTACTTTCGTCATCACCGAACACCGGAGGATTTCATGGTAGACACTGTTATCATCCACCTTGAAGGAGATGCTATACGATGGTACAATTAGCTTGAATACAACCATGAGACTCCCATGTGGATACAATTCAAGCACGCACTGTTGAACCACTTTGGGCCGACCAAGAACGAGAATATCAAAGAACAACTTGCCAAGATCCGACAAACCTCCATGATCCAGGAATACCAAACTAGGTTTGAAGAATTATCTATCCTTGCTTATGATTGGACTAACTGATAACTATTAGGGATATTTATCGAGGGGCTCAAGCCGGAGATTAAAGGAGAGGTTAAGGCACGGCAACCCCGAACCATAACGGCTGTAATTTCTTTTGCCCAAGTACAAGAGGAACAGCTCAACCAAGATGCTCAGAAGATGAGAACCACCCCTAGACCCAAAGCATATGAACCTTCTTCTACTTCCAGCCATCCTTTGCTGCCAAAGAAAATGACAAGCAAAGAACTATGTGATCGATCGACAAAGGGTCTTTGTAGGCATTGTAACGAACTGTGGAGCCACAATCATCACTGCAAAAGGGCTGCCTCCTATTGATTGAACCTCTTGACATAGAGGAGGAGGTCCAAAAGCATGAGGAGAGGTCACGGATAAAGAACAGCAGCCGATTAATTTTACGATGTATACTCCTGCAGGCTATGCGAACTTGCAAACGGTAAAAATCGGAGGACTTTTAAAGCAACAATCGATCACCATTCTTATTGACACCACAAGCACCAACAACTTTACGAACAACAAGGTTGCTACCCAATTAATGCTCCAAATTGAAGATTGCAGTAGGTTAAAAGTTAAGGTCATCGACGGCCAAATTTTGAAGTGCGACGAAAGATGTCCATGGGTGAAATTATTGCGACGAGACCAAGAGATACTTGTTGATTTCTTTCACCTTCCTCTTGATGATTATGAGGCCATGCTCGACAATAAATAGCTGACTACACTGGGTGATGTTCCTTGAACTTTTTCTAAATTTATTATGAAATTTTTCAGCCATGAGAAATATGAGATTCTACGCGGGAAATATGACAGCGACGTAACGACGACTTGCATGCAGCAAACAGAGAAAGTATTAAACAAAGAAAACAATGACTTCCTGATATTTAAAGACCCAAAATTTGAAGACTCAAACATCCTCCAATTGTTTGCTGAATTTTTAAATATTTTCGTCGAACCACGCAGCTTACTTTCTAACCGCCAGCATGACCACCGAATTCTGATTCTCCCGGGCAAACCAGTAGCAAACTCTTGGCCATATCATTATCCTCACTTCTAGAAAGCTGAAATAGAGAGAATTGAAGATGAGATGCTTGAAACATGGGTCATACATCCAAGTTGCAGCCCCTACTCTTCGTCGGTGCTAGCTTTAACCGACTTCGACAAAGTGCTTATTATTGATACATCGGGAGCTAGAAATTATGTTATCCACATGCAAGATGGCCAACCCCTAGCCTACATAAGCAAAGCCCTCACTCCAAATCACTTGAAGCTACCAATCAACAATGAGGGAATGCTAACCTTTGCTGAATTTGTTGCTTGGTATGATACAGGACAACAACACAAAGAGGTGATGAAAGTAAGTCATGAAAAATTACAGCTTCCACTCCTTCTAAACTTAGATCGAGCTCACCTTACCATAGACTTTACTAGAAGGCAACTACCATCACAGAGGAAGGTCTGACTATCAATAAAGAACAACCACATGTTAGCCCGCACAAGAAAGAAACAATTGCCCCACAAACACTGGAGTAGAAGGAAGTTTATTGTTAAAGATCGAGTCTTTCTCCATATTCATCCCTACAAGCAAGAATTTATGAAGACTCGAGCCTCACGGAAGTGGTCTCCTAGTTACTTTGGACCCTACAAAATTGGAGATCACAATGGCCATGACTTATGGATTAGATCAATACATCAATTTAAAAATATAATTAATCCTCCATGTATCTCATCGCAAATGGAAGTTTAGAGAGGATAACTCAACCATGATTTATCCACCCGACACCCAAGTCGATAAGGAGGCCCATGTTCAGCTGATGATTGCATGGGATCACGGGATCGCGATACATCACCGTCCAGTCATTATTACTGATACTGGACCCCAGGAGGAGGATGTGCCTACTACAGGGCCACGATGAACCCTCGTGAGAAAATGGAGATCACGACCCAGAGACATGGAGCTCAGCCTTGAGGACAAGGCTGATCTGAAGAGGGCGGGTCTATTAAGACTCTAGCTAGGGGAGTCCTAATTTAGTTTTATTGAAGAGGGTAAACATGTAAATCCTAAGGGCATTCATATAAATCCTATCTAGCCGAATCCTATTAAAGAGGTGAGGAGGTCGGCTAGGTTAGGATTAGTTTGGAGGATGATATTTTGAAGAAAGAATAAGATACATGTCATCCTAATTAACCACCCCTTATCCTAATTAAAGAGGGGTTGGTTGATGAGCGTTTAAGTTAGAATATGATTAAGATTAGTTTGGAGGTTGATTCTTAGAGTTGGAGTTGGAGTTGGAGTTGTTGGAAGTAAGAGTTGATTCTTAGAGTTGGAGTAGGAGTTGTTAGGAGTAGGAATCTTAAGTAGGAATCCTATTAGGAGTTGGGGTTTAGAAGCCCTATAAATAGCCTTGTATTCTCTCCTCTTTCATCATCAATAGATCAATTTTTTTCAGCCATTGTGCAAAAAACCAAGGAGGGAGGAACCCCTATAGAGTCCCATAGAGGTTGATCCCCTATAGAGATCACCTCAAGCTTAGAATCTATAAGGGTTCTAACAACTTGCCACTGTCTCGCCTTTATGTCGTTGGCATATATCACATTGTGCTACAAATTCAGCAATAATATTTTTTATCCCTACCCAATAAAAATTTTGCTTAATTCTCTTATAGGTTCTAAGGAATCCAGAGTGCCCCGCCATTGATATGGAATGTATCTCTTGAGGGATAGTCTTTATGCAAGTAGAATTCAACACAAGCACAATGTGTCCCTTATAGCGCAAGTCTTTTGAATCCTAACTGTAATAAGCCATTGATCTTGGTTCTTCCACCAATTTTTTTATGATCTTACTGATCTCTGAATCATCTCTCTATTCCCTCCTAATGTCCTCGAGAAAGTCGCTAGTTGGAAGGGAGATGACTGAAAATTCAGCTTGCTCGGGTAACCGCGAAAGCGCATCTACAACAATATTTTCTTTCCCCTTTTTGTAAGTTATTTCATAATCATACCCAAAAAGCTTTGTTACCCATTTTTGTTGTTCAGGGGAGGATATCTTTTGCTCTAAAAAATATTTGAGGCTCTTATGGCCGGTCTTGATTTGAAAGCGTCGCCCGATCAAGTACGGTCTCCACTTTTCCACCGTATGCATAATCACGAGCATCTCCTTATCGTAAATAGTCATCTTTAGATGGGAAGGAGATAATGTCTTGCTGGTATAAGCAAGGGGGCGGCCATCTTGCTTGAGAATAGCACTAATCACAACTCCGGAGGCATCGACTTCAATGACAAAAGTTTTGTCGAAGTCGGGTAGCGCTAGTACGAGCGTTGTTGTCATGGCTACCTTAAGTTCATCGAAGGCAGCAGAGGATTTGTCCGACCACTGAAAAGCATCTTTTTTCAGCAAGGATGTGAGGGGTGCACTGATCTTTCCATAGTCTTTGACGAATTTACGGTAGTATGATAGAACTCAATCGGATTCTAAGCTTAAGAGTGATCTTATAGGGGATCGGCCTCCTTGGAACTCTATAAGGGTTCCCTCCTCCAAAGTGCTGCTCAAAGGCTGCATAAAAGACTCTCCAATTGATGATAAAAAGTGGAGGGTTACAAGGTTATTTATAGTCCCTCTAACTCTAATTCCTATGAGGACTCCTACTTCAAGACTCCTACCTTTAAGCAACTCCTAATGCTCCTCTAATTCTAACTTCGAACCGGCCTAACTAGGGGTGGCTGGTAGCTTATTGTTTTCCTAATCATATTCTAACTTAATCCCCTTCTTAACTAACCCCCTCTTTAACTAGGATAAGGGGTGGTTAATTAAGATAACCAAATATCTTCCTCAACTAATCCTATCTTAGTCGGCCTCCCTTCTTTCCTTAATAGAGGTTGGCTAGATAGGATTTACATCAATGCCCTTAGATTTTACATGATTGCCCTCTTTAATAAAACTAAATTAGGACTCCCCTAGCTAGAGTCCTAACAGACCCGACCTCTTCAAATCAGCCTTGTCCTCGAAGCTGATGCTCCATGAATTCTGGAAATTTGAATTTTAAATCATCATAATTCTCCCAAGTGGCCTCTTCTTCTGTAAGGTTCGTCCATCGTATTAGCACTTCAGTAGTAGGTCATCGTCGTCGTGTCACAATCCTTCGGTCAATAATGGCACTTGGTTGGGACTGGAGCTCTCCTTGTACAGTCATATTAGGTAGATGTCTTTGAACTATCTTGTTTTGTCCTAACTTGAGCTTTAAGCACGACACATAGAAGACTGGATGAATTCGGGAGTCGACAGGTAGGTCCAATTTGTATGCTACTGCCCCGATGCGCTCCACAATCGGGTAAGGTCCATAGAACTGAGGTGAAAGCTTCATGGATACTCTAGTCTGGATCGATATTTGCTTGTATGGCTGAAGTCGTAGAAATACCCAACCTCCCATTGAAAATTCTCCTTCGCCTTTGTGTTGTCATATTGTTGCTTCATCCTTGCTTAAGCTGCAGTGAGGTTGTCTTTCAATAGCTTTAGCATTTTGGCTTTGTCCTGTAGTTTCATGTCTACTTGTTCTACTTTAGAGGTGCCCAATACATATTTTGGGATTACAGGGGGAGGCCAGCCATACATAGCCTCATAGGGTGTAATTTTTGTGGATGAATGATAAGTTGTATTATACCACCACTCGGCCCAAGGGAGCTGCTTTGTCCACTCTTTCAGTCGGTCACTAGTGAAGCATTTGAGGTATGTTTCCAAACACCTATTCACCACTTCAGTCTGGCCGTCGGTTTGTGGGTGATATGTTGTGCTCATCTTCAATTTAGTGCCCTGCATCTAAAATAATTCTGTCCAAAATTTACTCGTGAAGACCCTATCATGATCACTTACAATAGATCTTGGCATCCCATATAATTTTATAATAGTTTTCATAAATATTCGGACAATGTTGGAAGCAGTGTAAGGATTGCGAACTACACAGAAGTGAGCATACTTTGTAAGGCGATCAACAACAACAAGAATCATACCTTTTCCTTATGATGAGGGTAGCCGTTCAATGAAATCCATTGATATATCATTCCATATCGAGTCCAGGATAGGTAGAGGTTGCAGCTTTTCGGGGCTTGCCACTATTTCACCTTTATGTCATTGGCACACATCACATTGTGCCACAAATTTAGCAATAGCATTTTTCATCCCTTCCCAATAAAGATTTTGCTTAATTCTCTTATAGGTTCTAAGGAACCCAGAATGCCCGACCGCAGATGTGGCATGCATCTCTTGGAGGATGGGTTTTATACAACTAGAATTTGGCACAAGCACAATGCGTCCCTTATAGCGTAGGTCCTTTGAGTCCCAACTGTAATGAGCCACAGAACCTGGTTCTCCCTCCAATTTTTTTATGATCTTGCTGGTTCCTGGATCATCTTGCCATTCTCTCCTAATGTCTTCAAGGAAGTTGTTGATTGGAAGTGAAACAGCCGAAAATTCAGCTTGCTTGGGTAGTCATGAAAGCGCATCTGCAACAACATTCTTTTTTCCCTTTTTATAAATTATTTCATAATCATATCCAAGAAGCTTTGTTACCTATTTTTGTGCTCAGGGGAAGACATCTTCTCCTCCAAGAAATATTTTAGGCTCTTATGGTTGGTCATGATTTGGAAGTGTCGCCTGATTAAGTACGGTCTCCATTTAGCCACCGCGTGCACAATTACGAGCATCTCCTTGTCATAAATAGTCATCTTGAGATGGGAATGAGATAAAGTCTTACTTGTGTATGCTAGAGGGCGGCCATCTTGCATTAACACAACATCTATTCCCACTCCGGAGGCATCGGCTTCAATAATAAAAGTCTTATTAAAGTCGGGTAATGCTAGCACAAGTGTTGTCATCATTGCGGTTTTAAGTTCTTCGAAGGTGGTGGAGGCTCTATCCGACTACTAGAAAGCATCCTTTTTCAGCAAGGAAGTAAGAGGTGCACTGATCTTCCCGTAGTCTTTCACGAACTTGTGGTAGTAGCTTGTTAAACCGAGAAAGCCGCGTAACGATTTTATATTTTTTGGGGTCGACTAATTCTGCATTGCTTTAATTTTGGAAGGGTCCACCGCCACTCCTTCCTCTGATATGATATGCTCAAGATACTCCACCTTCTGTTGAAAAAAGCTACACTTCGACCTTTTGACAAAAAGAACATGCTCTCGAAGAATCATCAAAACAAGTCGTAAGTGCTCAAAATGACTTTCAGTAGAAGGGCTATAAATAAGGATGTCATCGAAGAAAACCAACACAAACTTACAAAGATAATTTTGAAAGATATCATTCATAAGACTCTGGAAAGTGTAGGGACCATTGGTGAGGCCGAAGGGCATTACCAAAAATTCGTACTGGTCGTTATGTGTTCGAAAGGTAGTTTTTGGTATGTCCTCTTCGCACATTCGTATCTGATGATATCTGGATCGAAGGTCTAGCTTTGTGAAGATTTGTGCTCCCTTTAGTTCATCAAGCAACTCATCTATTACTGGAATATGGTACTTATCCTTGACAGTTATACTGTTGAAAGCTCTATAGTCGACGCACATTCGCCATATTCCGTCCTTCTTTTATACAAGGATACCGGTGAAGAGTAGGGGTTGTAACTTGGCCGAATAACTCTTATTTCGAGCATCTCTTTTATAATCTTTTCTATTTCATTCTTTTGTAGATGAGGGTACTGACATGACCGAGTGTTTGCTGGAGGTTTGCCCAGAAGAATCGGTATCCGATGATCATGCTGGCGACTAGGGGGTAGGCTGCACGGTTCGTCAAATATATCCAAAAATTCAGCAAGTAGGGGAAGTAGATTTGGGTCCTCAACTTCAGTTGTCCCCCCCTTGGATTGTTGCTCAAGTTGTACTAAGAAGCCGCTGCATGATTTTTGCAATACTTTCTCCATTCGTCGCGTGTAAATCGTCGATATGTTACTCCCCCGTTTGTCGCGTAGTACCACCTGTTTTCCCTTGCTATAAAATTTCATGATTAATTTCAAAAAATTTCAGAAAATATCCTCTAATGTTGTCAGCCATTCGACGCCAAACATGGCTTCATAATCATCAAGAGGGAGGAGGAAAAAATTTGTGATTATTTCTTCATCTTGCAGCAAAAGCTTCACCCACAAGCACTGGCGATCACACTTCAAAATTCATCCGTCAGCGACTTTAACATCAAACTTGATGCAATCGTCAATAGGTAAGGCCATCTGGACAGTGATCTCATTGTTCATGAAATTATTACTGCTCCTAGTGTCAATGAGAATGGTAATCGATTGTTGTTTCCGAAATCCTCCTATTTTCATCGTTTGCGGGATCGCGTAACCGGCAAGAGCATGCATTGTAATATCAATCAGCTGCTCTTCTTCATCTGTGACCTCTACCTCATGCTCTTGGACCACCTCCTCCACATCTTCAAGAGTCTCACTCAATAGGAGGCGACCCTTTTTGCAGCGATGATAGCGACTCCACAGTTCATCGCAATGCCAACAAAGTCCCTTTGCTGATCGGTCACGTAGTTCTCTTATTAATTTTTTTGGTAGTGAAGGATGACTGGGAATAGAAGGAGGCTTATATGTCGTGGGTCTAGGAGTGGTTCTTGTCCTTCGGGCATCTTGGTTGAGCCGCTCTTCTTGTAAATGGGCGAAAGAAATTGCAACAGCAATGGTACGGGACTATCACGCCTTAACCTCTCCTTTTATCTCCGGTTTGAGTCCCTCGATGAAGGTACCTAGCAATTGCCAGTCAGTCCAATCATGAGCAAGGTAGGATAGCTTCTCAAACCTAGTTTGGTACTCTTGAATTGTAGTGGTTTGCCAGATTTTTGCGAGTTGGCCGTCGATATTTTCATACTCCATAGGTCCGAAGTGGTTCAGCAGTGCATTCTTAAATTGATTCCACGCCGAAGACCCATGATTATATTCCAATCAATTATACCATTGAATAGCATCTCCTTCAAAGTGGATGACAGCGATTTCCACCATAGCATCGTCCGACGTTCGGTAGTAGCGGAAGTAACATTCGGCGCGTGAAATCCACCCTGCTGGGTCTCCTTCCCATCGTGGAAAGTCCACCCTCATGCGTGGCTGACATATGTCTGAATGGCATCCCTCCCTCTCTGGAGGCTTTTCTGAACTCTCTCCTTGTTGAGATTTGGTTGGGTTTGGTGGTTGTCCAATTTTGAATTTTGCGAACAAAGCGCGCAGTTTGTCCTCCAAGCGCGATTCGAGCCACGATTCAAGCCGAGATTCCAATACTTCAAACTTAGCATCAATTGGATCTTGGGAAGCCATGGCATATGCATGTAGGTCAGATATGTCCTTGTCATTTTTCTGTTGATGGGTCAATGGTATGGGTGGTGGAAGATTTCGGACAATCGGTTGGTGATAGAAGGGTTCGGCTGCAATGGTTTTCTGTTTTGGGCTGTGGTTTTTTGGGGGTGTTAGGGTTATAAAAATATGTTATGACAGCTGTGACTTAAGGCTAGAGGGATGCACTAAAGGTGTCTTGGGTGGTGGCAGCAAGATGGTTGGGTTTCGGTGGGTTAAGAAGAAGGAAGGCAAAGGTGCAGTAGCAGATTTTTCATTGAAAAAAATTCCAGCAGTGAAGATGTAATTTTTTCCATAAATTCCCAATGAAAATTTGAATGAAACTCAAGGGGGATCTACTGGTAAGGAAGAGGTAATGCTGACAAAAATTTCGTGGAAAGAAATAATAGCAATAGGTTCGACAAAATCAAAGATCATGAAGAAGTACGACAGCAGATTTTTACGTCTAGACTACAATAGTTTAGACGTAAAAGATGAGCAGCTTATCTTGATGATTTTTTGACGAAACCAAAGGGAGATCTGAGGATAGGAATTTATAAAGCCGTGGTAGAAATTTCGTCAAAATTTGATTAGTAAAAACATAGCAGCAAATCAAACAGTAAGGGGTGTGCGGCTGGAATTCTACGGTGTAACTTTCGTCGTAAGATGGAGACTTTATGACGAAAAGTTTATGCAGCAATATGGGAATAATTTTTTTGGGATTTTGGATTAAGGATGACGAATTGTAGCAGCAGTAAGGTAGAAAACCAGAATCTGTTGAAATTCACGTGTAGATCAAGGGATGATTTGCGGTGGCGGAGATGACAGCGGAATTCGGTGATGATCTTCAAGCAATTATGGGAATTGCCTTGGATGGCTGTGGGGGGCTAATGGATGGCTGTGGAAGGGCAGCGAGACACCAAGAACGCTACTCTAATACCAAGTGATAGAACCCTAACAGAATTTAAGCTTGGGGGTGATCTATATAGGGGATCGGCCTCCTTAGAACTCTATAGGGGTTCCCTCCTCCAAAGTGTTGCTCAAAGGCTGCATAAAAGACTCTTCAATTGATGATAAAAAGTGGAGGGTTACAAGATTATTTATAGACCCTCTAACCCTAATTCCTAAGAGGACTCCTACTTCAAGACTCCTACCTTTAAGCAACTTCTAATGCTCCTCTAATTCTAACTTCCGACCAGCCTAACTAGGGTTGGCTGGTTGCTTATTATTTTCCTAATCCTATTCTAACTTAATCCCCTTCTTAACCAATCCCCTCTTTAACTAGGATAAGAGATGGTTAATTAAGGTAACCAAATATCTTCCTCAACTAATCCTATCTTAGCCGGCCTCCCTTCTTTCCTTAATAGAGGTCGGCTAGATAGGATTTACATAAATGCCCTTAGATTTTACATGATTGTCCTCTTTAATAAAACTAAATTAGGACTCCCCTAGCTAGAGTCCTAACATAGTAGCTCGTTAAATCGAGGAACCCGCACACCAATTTTATGTTTTTTTGGGTCAGCCAGCTTTGCATTGCCTCGAATTTGGAAGGGTCCACCACCACACCTTCCTCTGATATGATGTGCCCAAGATACTCCACCCTCTATTGAAGAAGGCTGCACTCTGATTTTTTGACAAAAAGAACATGCTCTCGAAGAATCGTCAAAATAAGTCGTAAGTGCTGAAAATAACTTCAAGAGAAGGGCTGTAAATAAAGATGTCATTGAAGAAAATATCATTCATAAGGCTCTGGAAGGTGGAGGGAGCATTGATGAGACCAAATGGCATTACCAAAAATTTGTAGTGGCCATTGTGTGTCTAAAAGGTGATTTTCCGTATGTCTTCTTCGCACATCCGTATTTGATGATATTCAGATCGAAGGTCTAGCTTCGTGAAGATTCGTGCTCTCCTTAATTCATCAAGTAACTCATCCACTACTAGAATAGGGTATTTCTCTTTGATGGTTATGTCATTGAGAGCTCGGTAGTCGACGTACATTCGCCACGTTCCGTCCTTCTTTCGTATGAGGAGCACCGACGAAGAGTAGGGGCTGCAACATGGCCAAACGACTCCTATTTCAAGCATCTCCTTTACAATCTTCTCTATTTCATCTTTCTAGAGGTGAGGATTGCGATATGGCTGAGTGTTCGCTAGTGGTTTGCCAGGAAGAATCGAAATACGATGATCATGCCGGCAGGTAGGAGGTAGGCTGCGCGACTCAATGAATACATCTAAAAATTTAGCAAGCAAGTGGAGTAGGTTTGGGTCTTTAAATTTTGTTGGCTCCCCCATAGATTGCTGCTCAAGTTGCATCAAGAAGCCGCTGCATGCTTTATGCAAAACTTTCTCTATTCATTGCATGCAAATCGTCGTTACGTTGCTCCCATGATTCTGCGCAGTATCACCTGTTTCCCTTTGTTGTAAACTTTCATAATTAATTTTAAAAATTTCAAGAAACATCACCTAATGTCGTCAACCAATTTGATGCCAAGCATAGCCTCATAATCATCAAGAGGAAGGAGGAAGAAATCTGCAATTATCTCTTGGTCCTGCACGCCTCAGCGAGTTAGTGTAGCGTCAATGAGTTCGTTATGCGGCAGCGGTGTTCTCACTAGCGAAAGAGTAAGTTAAAGTAAGAATAAGGTGAGTAACTACGAGATTTAGGGAGACAAAGCTATACCCCACATCGAAATTGACAAATGGCATCGCTATCTCTTAGACTCTCACTAATGCCTGACAGCCCTAACTGTTGCAGTTGATCCTTCCTTTGCTGGCGCCTAGGTTGACTTGCCCTTTTGTCACTCTTACTATCCTAGCTATTAAACAAAAACTCCCCTTTCTTATTCTTTATTCGATGAGCCGGAGCTTTGCTTAACTTGTCAACTACCCATAATCAATTGCTAGCCTTCCCTTCCCGTACATCAGTCTGATACTCCTTACTCATATTATTGCTTCTTAACTTAGGCCTACCTACCCTTTAGTTAAGTCTGATTCCTCCATTCGCAAGTAAGAATTTCAGTAGCGGGATTTGTTGCTAATACCAATAGTAATAGAAGAAACAAGAATTGAACTAGTGAAAATAAGAATTTCACCCATTAGTAAAAGGATGGGCAACCACCTAATAACTTCAAACTGAGACTTTGGCTTTAATTATATACTTTGGGGGGCGACAATTTCACCTGCGGGCACTTACGGTCACACTTCAAAATTCATCCATTGGTGACCTTATCGTCAAACCTGCTGCAATCCTCAATAGGTAAGGTCATCCGAATAGTAACCTTGTTGTTCATGAAATTATTAGTGCTCCTGGTGCCAATAAGAATGATGATCGATTGATGTTTTAGAAGTCCTCTCACTTTCACCATCTACGGGTTCGCGTAGCCGACAAGAGCATGCATTATAAAATCAACCGGCTGTTGTTCTTCCTCCGTGACCTCTTCCTCATGCTCCTGGACCTCCTCCTTCATATCTTTAATGGGTTCAATTAGTAGGAGGCGCCCCTTTTTGTCGCGATGATCATGGCTCCACGATTCATCGCAATACCAACAAAGACACTTTGCCAATCTATCACGTAGTTCTTCTCTTGTCAACTTTTTTGGTAGCGAAGGATGGCTAGTGCTGGTTACAGGTGCCCTACAAGCCAATCACGTGAGTGATGGCACGTGTGACACGCTGTGTGATCTTTTTGCTTATGATTAATATTAGTATATTCTCACATTATCTATTACATATATATTGTGATGTCCTTGGTTCTGTGCAATGGGAGTCGGATCGTGATGAGATCACGATAATGAGATCGATTCACCTTTAAACATAAATCCTAAATAATCCCGGTCATAAGTTACTCAAGATGGATATTAAGATAACCGAACAGATCGGTGTACTATATACCCGTCCATATGATGGAAGCGATTGATCTTATAGCCACTTGTGTGGAGACACTAAGGATATAGTACAGGTGCTTACTGGAGAATGAGTTCACTGATTGATCCGCTTATACAATGTTGTATGGTTAATGATACCTAATGTCAGACAGTGATTCCATAGTCCCAGTTGCGTATCTAGTCCTGAGACTTGAAACACCAAGGATGCCTTGTATGAGTACTCCTTTCTTTGCGCCAGACTTACAGGTTTAAAAAGTTCCAGATCTGGTACAATTGGTTATCGGGATCGGTAGTCAGCCTTACGAAGGCAATTGAGTGTCAATAGAGGATCATCCACTCTTGGTATCATGAGAGAAATATCTCATATGTGCTTGCTCAAATAAATCTCTGGCCATGGTCATTCGGATTAAGAGAGAAGGAGTTCTCCGGTAGAATCCGATTAGAGCAAGACAAATTGATTTCATATGTGACCTGACAGTACCATGTCCAATACACGATCTTTGGGATATTAGTTGGATGATGGATTATAGATACACGGTAACTGTGGACAGACAGGTCCGATGGATTTGATCCCCCCTGTACCATCTGGGGACTATGGCATAGTGGCCTAGTACGTCCATAGTCGATGAGTCGAGATAATTCACTCTATTAGAAGGAGTTCTGATGGGAGTGGCTTATGACCAGCTCGGTATCGGGCCTAGAGGGTCACACACATATGACGGATGCTTCAGTGAATAGAGGATTGGATGAAGATCCAATTAGCCCCTATTCTCATTAGATGAGACTCTATGCTGATGGACTCCTTACTTAAGGCCCAATTAGAGGCCTAAGGAGATTATTGGATAGAGATCCAATAATGCAAGGTTAGTGGATTATTGGATGAAGATCCAATACCTACTAAGGTAGGAGCCCTAGGATTTTTGGTGACTCTCTATAAATAGGAGGGGAGACTCATGGTTGATAGACTATAACATTAGCCACCACCTCCTATTCTCCTCCCTCGCTCTGCGCAAGAGTTGCGAGATCATATTGGAGAAGTTTTGCTGCAAAGATCCATCATGTGGATATCGCTAGAGAGGAGAATGCTTGACCTCCTTCATCTTCTCTATCCGGATCTGGAATAGACCTATGAGGAGGCTATTATGAGTATAGACTTCGGGAAATGGCAAGAAGCCATGAATTCTGAGATGGATTCCTTATACTCTAACAAGGTCTGGAACCTTATGGATGCACCTTAGGGTATTGTACCCATCGGCGACAAATGGATCTTCAAGAAGAAGAGCGGAGTGGATGAAAAGGTAGAGACCTATAAAGCAAAGTTGGTAGCTAAATGATATCGTCAAAGACAAGGAGTTGACTCTGACAAAACCTTTTCACCTATAGCCATGCTTAAGTCCATTAGAATTATTTTGGCCATTGCAGCACACTATAACTATGAGATCTGGCAAATGGATGTCAAAACAGCATACCTCAATAGCAACCTCGAGGAGGAGTGTATACGATACAACCAGAGGGATTTATATCCAAAGAGAGTCCACATAAAGTGTGTAGGTTGCTTAGATCCATTTATGGATTAAAGGAAGCTTTCCGAAGTTGGAACATAAGATTTGATCAGGTGATCAGATCTTATGACTTCATTAAGAATGAAGATGAGCCTTGTGTATACAGGAAGGTAAGTGGAAGCGCTATCACATTCTTGGTAACTATATGTGGATGACATCCTAGTCATTGGGAATGATGTAGGAATACTCTCCATAGTAAAGGCTTGGCTATCTAGAATCTTCTTCATGAAAGACATAGGGGAAGCATCCTATATTTTGGAGATCCGGATCTATAGAGATAGATCTAAAAGGATGCTTGGCTTGTCTCAGTCTAGGTACATAGACTCCATTGTCAAAAGGATTGGCATGGAGAATTCCAAGAGAGGTCTCATACAGAGGAGACATGGAATATCACTTCCTAGGAGTATGTCCCCAAAGACTCCTAAAAAAGGGTTGACATGGATAAGATACCTTATGCCTCAGCGATAGAATCTATCATGTATGCGATGCTATGTACCAAGCTTGATATAACATATGCTCTGAGTGTCAGAGCAAGTATTAGGCAGATTCTGGTTTAGAACACTAGAAGGCAGTAAAGTATATCCTTAAGTAATTGAGAAGAACTAAGGATCTTTTACTAGTATATGGAGGAGGTAGCCTCCAGGTTGAGGGTTACATAGACTCGAGTTTTCAGTCTGACATTGATGATAACAACTCAAATTCAGGGTATGTTTTCACCATGAATGGAGGAGCAGTAAGCTGGAAGAGTTCCAAGCAAGATACTACTGCAGACTCGACCATAGAGGCGGAATACATTGCTGTAGCAGAAGCAGCAAAGGAAGGGGTATGGATGAAGAAGTTCATCAAAGATTTGGAAGTCGTACCAAGTAGCATGGAACCAATTCACATATACTACGATAACAATGGGGCGATAGCTCAAGCGAGGATCATCCACTCTCGGTATTATGAGAGGAATATCCCATATGTGCTTGCTCAGACAAATCCTGACCAAGGTCATTCGAATTGAGAGAGAAAGAGTTCTCCGATAGAATCTGATTAGAGCGAGACTATGACAGATTCTGTATGTAGCTTGACAGTAACTATGTCCAATATACGGTTTTTGGGATATTAGTTAGATAAGGGATTATAGATACACAGTAACTGTGGACATACAGGTCCGATGGATTTGATCCCCCTTGTACCATCTGGGGACTATGGCGTAGTGGCCTAGTACATCCATAGTCGTTGAGTTGAGTGAATTATTATAGGGATAATAATTCACTATATCAGAAGGAGTTTTGATGGGTGTAACTCACGACCAGCTCGGTATCGGGCCTAGAGGGTCACAAACATATGGTGGATGCTTTAGCGAATAGAGGATTAGATGGAGATCCAATTAGCCCCTATTCTCATTAGATGAGACTCTATGCTAAAGGGCTCCTTGATTAAGGCCCAATTAGAGGCCTAAGGAGATTATTGGATAGAGATCCAATAATACAAGGTTAGTGGGTAATTGGATGGAGATCCAATACCCACTAAGGCAGGAGCCCTAGAGTTTTTGGTGGCTCTCTATAAATAGGAGGGGAGACTCATGGTTGATAGGCTGCAGCTTTAGCCACCACCTCCTATTCTCCTCCCTCCCTCTGTGCAAGAGTTGTGAGATCAGATTGGAGGAGTTTCGCTGCAGAGATCTGTCATGTAGATACCGCTACAGAGAAGGACGCTTGACCTCCTTCATCTTCTCCATCCGGATCTAGAATACAGGGATATACGATCTCCCTAGGTAAAATCAATCGCTCACATATCATGGTTTTTTAATTTTTACGATTTTTCTCGCGACCCCAATTTTTTGCATGACGATTTGATTTGCGTGGGAAACCAGTTTTTGTTTTGATTTCTGCTGCGCATGTGATGCACCCGCTGAGGTTTCCCAACATTTTTCTCATGACCCCAATCCTTTGCTCGACGATTTGATCTGCGTGGGAAACCAATTTTTGTTTTGATTTTCGTTGCACATGTGATACTCCAGCTGAGGTTTCCCAACAAGAATGACCCAGAAACCCGAGGCATCATATAAAAGTTGGAGAAGAATTCAGGTTTCATGGGTCACTACACTTGGGATTCAAGGGACCTATGTTACAAGGACCTATGTTCCTTCATCCCCTTGCATCAAAATTATTTTACATGAGATGCAATCTTCACCTTCAGCAGGGCACTTTGGATTTCTATGAACATACAAGAGGGCGAAGCAAAAATTCTTTTGGAGAAGCATGAAAAGATCTATTTATCATTATGTATCTAAATGTGATATATGCCAATAGCAAAAAATAGTGGCAAATCCATGAAAGCTGCAACCATTACCTATTCCGGACTCAGCATAGACTGACATCTCCATGGACTTCATTGAAGGGCTGCCACTATCATAAGGTAAAAGTATGATCTTCATGGTGGAAATCGTTCAACAAAATATGCTCACTTCTATGCTATGAGACACCATTATACTACTGCTAGTATTGCTCAACTCTTTGTGGAAATTATTGTTAAACTATATGGGATACCAAGGTCGATTGTGAGCAATCGTGACAGGGTGTTTACAAGTAAATTTTGGACTGAACTCTTCCAATTACAAGGCACCCAACTAAAGATGAGCATAGCCTATTATCCGCAGAGGGATGACCAAATAGAAGTAGTGAATAGATGCCTTGAGACTTATCTATGGTGCTTCACCAGTGATCGATCGAAAGAGTGGACAAAGTGGCTTCCTTGGGTCGAATAGTGGTACAATACAACATATCATTCATCAACTAAATATACCCTCTACAAGGCATTGTATGGCCGACCGCCCCCTGTAATACCTAAATATGTAATTATTACGGCCAAAGTAGATCAGGTCAACCAAAACTTAATTGATAGGTACAAGCTTCTGCAGCTATTGAAGGACAACTTAACTACCACCCAAGCCCGTTGATAGAACCCCAGAAGGAGCTCTATATAATTTGATTTTTGAGGGGGAACAACCCTTGGAACACTATAAGGGTTCCTCCATCCTAGAACTCGGCACAAGGCTGAAATAAGATGATTCTTGCTTGATAGAAAATGGAGGCGGCTATATGCTTATATAGGGTTCTAAACCCTAACTTGAGGGGGTGCTACCTATATAAAATTACCTCCTTGCCCCTCCTATAGTCGACCTGCCTTAGTAGGGATAGGCGATGGGCTAGTTGGCTAAATAGCCGACTCTAGCAGATGAAAACCCTAGCCGACCATCCCAATAAGGGGGTCGACGACCACTAAGCCCTAAGGCCCCAATCTAAACCCTAACCACACTTCGTTATAGGATATAAGTGACTAGGTGGGGTTTTATTACAATCTCATAGGGTTCTTATTGATTACTTCTAGGGTGATTAGGACTCAACCCTACTAGAGTCCTATCAAGCTCACTCTCTTTGAATCAGCCTTGTTATCAAGGTTGTGGGTCCATAAACTTTGGAAACTGGGTCTTCAGCTCCTTATAAGACTCCCACATTACATCTTCGGATGGTAAATTGTTCTATTTCACGAGTACTTTAGTTGAGGGGCGTCGACGACGTATCATAATCCTCCGATAAGTATAGCTTGTGGTTGAGCTTGAATCTCGTCATCATTTGTAGTGCTAGGAAATTGGGTCTGGGTTGACTCATTTTCTCCCAATTTGGGCTTTAGCAAGGATACATGAAAGACAGGATGGATCTTAGCGTCTTCTAGGAGCTTCAATCTGTATGCCACGGCCCCAATACGCTCGAAGATCTAATATGATTCATAGAATCATGAAGATAGCTTTATCGATGCGCTAGTGTCGATTGACAGTTGCTTGTATGGTTATAGGCGAAGGCAGGCCCAATATCCTATCAAAAATTCCCACTCGCTTTGATGAGTGTCTGCTTGTTGCTTTATGTGGGCTTAGGTGGCAGTTAAGTTGTCCTTCAATAGCTATAGAAGTTTGTCCCTGTCAATTAAGTTTTGGTCGACCTGATCTACTTTGGCCGCACCAATTACATATTTAGGTATTACAGGGGGCGGTTGGCCATACAATGCCTCATAGGGGGTATATTTAGTTGATGAATGATAGGTTGTACACCACCATTCGACCCAAGGAAGCTATTAGGACTCAAGCTAGGGGAGTTCTAATTTAGTTTCATTAAAGAGGGCAATCATGTAAAATCTAAGGGCATTCATATAAATCCTATCTAGCCGACCCCTATTAAGGAAAGTAAGGAGGTCGCTAGGTTAGGATTAGTTGAGGAAGATATTTGAAGGGAGAGTAAGATGTATGTTACCCTAATTAACCATCCCTTATCCTGGTTAAAGAGGGCATTGGTTGAGGAGGGGATTAAGTTAGAATAGGATTATGAAATAATAAAGCAACCGACCA
Source organism: Ensete ventricosum (assembly GCA_029747655.1). Classification (NCBI taxonomy): domain Eukaryota; kingdom Viridiplantae; phylum Streptophyta; class Magnoliopsida; order Zingiberales; family Musaceae; genus Ensete; species Ensete ventricosum. The sequence continues at coordinate 1,244,556 of JAQQAF010000010.1, read as the reverse complement.
CCCCTAGATGGGCCAGTTGGAGGTTGGACTTAGAGTTGCTTTAGGAGTAGAAGTCTTGAAGTAGGAGTCCTGTTAGGAGTTGGGGTTAGAAGGTCTATAAATAGCCATATAATCCTTCACTTTTTTATAATGAATAGAAGAGTATTTTTGGCTGCCTTTGAGCAGCAATTTGGAGGAGGGAAATCCTATAGAGTTCCAAGGAGGTCGATCCCCTATAGTGATCACCCCCAAGCTTAGAATCCACTAGGGTTCTAACACTTGGTATCAGAGCAGCATTCTTGGTGTCTTGCTGCCCTTCCACAGCCATCCATCAGCCCCCCATAGCCATCCAAAATAATTCGTACAATTGCTTGAAGATCGTCATCAAATTTCACCCTCATCTCCATTACCGCAGATCATCCTTTGATCTCCCCGTGAATTGCAACAGGTTATGGTTACCTACCTTACTGCTACTGCAATTTAGTTATCCCTATTCCAAAAATTTCATTCCTATTTGCCACACAAACTTTTTATCACAAAGTTTCCATCTTTACGACGAAAGTTATGCCGTAGAATTCTAGCTGCACACCCCTTACTGTTTGATTTGCTGCTATGTTTTTACTGATCAATTTTTTATGAAATTTCTACCACGGCTTTAATACTTCCTATCCTCGGATCTCCCTTTAGTTTCATCAAAAAATCTTTTATGTCCAAACTGCTACAGTTTGGACGTAAAAATATGTTGTACTTCTTTGTGATCTTTGATTTTGCTAAACCTATTGATGTTATTTCCACAAAATTTTTGTCAGCACTATCTCTTCCTCACTAGAAGATCCCCTTTAAGTTTCACTCAAATTTTTGTTGAAAATTTCTAGAAAAAATTACGTCTTCACTGTTGGAATTTTTTTCGATGAAAAATCTATCGCAGCACCTTGGTCCTTCTTCTTCTTCTTAACCCACCGAAACCCAACCATCTTGCTGCCACCACCCAAGACATCTTTTGGGCATTCCTCTAGCCTTAAGACACAGCCATCATAACCTATTTTCATAATCCTAACACCCCCAAAAACCATAGCCCGAAACATAAAACCATTGCAGCTGAACCCTTCTATCACCAACTGATTGTCTGAATCTTCCACCACCCATGCCATTGACCCATCAATAGAAAAAAAGACACAGACATATCTAATCTACAGGCATATGCCATGGCTTCCCAAGATCCAATTGATGTCAAGTTTGAAGCATTGGAATCTCGGCTTAAATTGCGGCTCGAATCGCGCTTGGAGGACAAACTACGCGCTTTGTTCGCGGAGTTCAAAATTGGACAACCACCGAGTCCAACAAAATCTCAGCGAGGAGAGAGTTCATAGAGCCCCCCAGAGAAGGAGGGACAATCTTTAGCCATGCATGAGGGTGGACTTCCCATGCTGGGAAGAAGGAGACCCGGTGGGGTGGATTTCACGCGCCGAACATTACTTCTGCTACTACTGAACGTTAGACGATGCTATGATGGAAATCACTGTCATCCACCTTGAAGGCGATGCAATCTAATGGTACAATTGACTGAAATATAATCATGGGGCTCCGATGTGGAATAAATTTAAGAATGCATTGCTGAATTGCTTGGGACCTATGGAGTATGAAAATATCGACGACCAACTTGCAAAAATTCGAGAAACCTCTATAATTCAAGAGTACCAAACCAGGCTTGAGAAGCTATACTACCTTGCTCATGATTGGATTGACTGATAATTGCTAGGTACCTTCATCGAGGGACTCAAGCCGGAGATAAAAGGGGAGGTTAAGGCACGGCAGCCCCATACCGTAGCTGCTGTAATTTCTTTCACTGGAATAAAAGAGGAACAGCTCAACCAAGACACTTGGAGGATGAGGACCACTCCTAGGCCCACAACTTATAAGCCTCCTTCTATTCCCAGCCATCCTTTGCTGCCAAAAAAATTGACAAAAGAAGAACTATGCGACAGATTGGCAAAGGGTCTTTGTTGGCATTACGACAAACCATGGAGCCGCGACCATCGCTGCAAAAAGGGGCACCTCTTACTGATTGAACCCATTGAAGATATGGAGGAGGAGGTCCAAGAGCATAAGAGGTTATGGATGAAGAACAACAACCAATTGATATTACATTTCATGCTCTTATCAGCTACGCAAACCCGTAGACGATGAAAGTGGGAGGACTTCTAAAGCAACAACCGATCACCATTCTTATTGACGTCGGGAGAACTAATAATTTTATGAATAATAAGGTTGCTGTTTGGATGGCCTTATCTATTGAGGATTGCAGTAGGTTTGATGTTAAGTTCGTCGACGGGTGAATTTTGAAATGTGATCACAAGTGCCCGTGGGTGAAACTACTGCTACAGGATCAGGAGATAATTGCAGAATTTTTCCTCCTCCCTCTTGATGATTGTGAGGTCATGCTTGGCATCGAATGGGTAATGACATTAGGTGATATTTCTTATAATTTTTCAAAATTAATCATAAAGTTTTGTAGCCAGGGAAAATAGGTGGTATTGCGTGGCAAACGGGGGAGCGACATATCAACGATTTGCACATAGTGAATGGAGAAAGTATCGCACAAAACATGCAGCGGCTTCTTAGTACAACTAGAGAAACAATCCAAGGGGGAGGCAACCAAAGTTGAAGACGCAAATCTACTTCCATTGCTTGCTAAATTTTCAGATATATTTGACGAACCGCACAACCTACCTCCTAGCTGCCAGCATGATCATCGACTCTCGATTCTTCTGGGCAAACCTCCATTAAACACTTGGTCATATCAGTATCATCATCTTTAGAAAGATAAAATAGAAAGGATTGTAAAAGAGATGCTCGAAACAGGAGTCATTCGGCCAAGTTGCAAACCCTACTCCTTATTAGTGCTCCTTGTACAAAAGGACGGAACGTGGTGAAAGTGCATCAACCATAAGAGCCTAAAATATTTTATGGAGTAAAAGATATCCTTCCTCAAATAGTAAAAATGGGTAACAAAGCTTCTTGAGTATGATTGTGAAAAAGAAAAAAAGAATGTTGTTGCAGATGCGCTTCCATGACTATCTGAGCAAGCTGAATTTTCGACCGTTTCACCTCTGACCAGCAATTTCCTTGAGGACATTAGGAGAGAATGGCAAGATAATCTAGGAACCAGCAAGATCATAAAAAAATTGGAGGAAGAACCAAGTTTCATGGCTCATTACAGTGGGGACTCAAAAGACCTATGCTATAAGGGACGTATTGTGCTTGTGCCCAATTCTAGTTGCATAAAAACCATCCTTCAAGAGATGCATTCCACACCCGTGGCCGGGCATTCCAGGTTCCTTAGAACCTATAAGAGAATTAAGCAGAATTTTTATTGGGAAGGGATGAAAAATATTATTGCTAAATTTGTGGCACAATGTGATGTATGCCAATGACATAAAGGCGAAACAATGGCAAGCCCCAAAAAGCTACAATCTTTACCCATCCCGGACTCAATATGGACTGATATATCAATGGACTTCATCAAATGGCTGCCCTTATCACAGGGAAAAGGTACGATTCTTGTTGTTGTTGATCGCCTTACAAAGTATGCTCACTTATGTGCAGTTCACAATCCCTACACTGCTTCTAGCATTGCTCGAATCTTTATGAAAAATATTATAAAATTATATGGATGCTGAGATCTATTGTAAGTGATCGTGATAGGGTCTTCAGGAGAAAATTCTGGACAGAATTATTCCAGATACAGGGCACTAAATTGAAGATGAGCATAGTATATCACCCACAAACCAAGACTGAAGTGGTGAATAGATGTTTAGAGATATACCTCAGATGATTCACCAGTGACCGACCAAAAGAGTGGACAAAGTGGCTCCCTTGGGCCGAATGGTGGTATAACACAACTTATTATTTATCCATGAAAATTACACCCTATGAGGCTATGTATGTCCGACCTCCTCCTATAATCCCAAAATATGTATTGGACACCTCTAAAGTAGAATAAGTAGACAGGGAACTACAAGACAAAGACAAAATGCTGAAGCTATTAGAAGACAATCTCACTGCAGCTCAAGCAAGGATTAAACAGCAATATGATCAACACAGAGGTGAATTCTGTAGGAGATTGGGTATTTCTACGGCTCTAGCCATACAAGCAAACATCGATCCAGACTAGAGCATCCATGAAGCTTTCACCTCGGTTCTATGGACCCTACCAGATTGTGGAGCGCATCAGGGTAGTAGCATACAGATTGGACTTACTCGTCGACTCTTGAATCCATTTAGTCTTCTATGTGTCGTGTTTGGAGCTCAAATTAGGATAAAACGAGATAATTCAAGGACATCTACTTAATATGATTATCCAAGGAAAGCTCCAGACTCAATCGAGTGCCATTATTGATCGCAGGATCGTGACACGATGACAGTGACCTACTACTGAAGTGCTAATACAGTGGGCGAACCTTCCAAAAGAAGAGGCCATTTGGGAAAACTATGATAATTTAAAAATTAAATTTCTAAAATTCATGGAGCATCAGCCTCGAGGACAAGACTGAATTGAAGATGGTGGGTCTGTTAGGACTCTAGCTAGGGGAGTCCTAATTTAGTTTCATTAAAGAGGACATTCATGTAAAATCTAATGGCATTCATGTAAATCATATCTAGCCGGCCCTTATTAAGAAAAGTAAGGAGGCCGGCTAGGTTAGGATCAGTTGAGGAAGATATTTGAAGGGAGAGTAAGATGCATGTTACCCTAATTAACCACCCCTTATCCTAGTTAAAGAGGGGGTTGGTTGAAGAGGGGATTAAGTTAGAATAGGATTAGGAAATAAGAAAGCAACCGGCCACCCCTAGATGGGTCGATTGGAGGTTGGACTTAGAGTTGCATTAGGAGTTGCTTTAGGAGTTGGTTATGAGAAGAAGTCTTGAAGTAGGAGTCCTATTAGGAGTTAGAGTTAGAAGGTCTATAAATAGCCATGTAATCCTCCACTTTTTATCATGAATATAAGAGTATTTTCTACAGCCTTTGAGTAGTAATTTGGAGGAGGGAACCCTTATAAAGTTCTAAGGAGGTCGATCCCTTATAGTGATCACCCCCAAGCTTAGAATCCGCTAGGGTTCTAACAAAAGCTATTTTGTCCACTCTTTTGGCCGATCACTAGTGAAGCACCATAGATAAGTCTCGAGACATCTATTCACCACCTCTGTTTGGCCGTCCATCTGCGGATGATATGCTGTGCTCATCTTGAGTTGGGTGCCTTGTAATTGGAAGAGTTCGGTCCAAAATTTGCTTGTAAACACCTTGTCACGGTCGTACACAATCGACCTTGGCATCCCATGTATTTTAACAATATTTTTCATAAAGAGTTGAGCAATACTAGCAGCGGTATAAGGGTGTCTCACAACGCAGAAGTGACTATATTTTTTAAATGATCTACCACCATGAAGATCATACTTTTACCTTGTGATAGTGGCAGCCCTTCAATGAAGTCCATGGAGATGTCAGTCTATACTGAGTTCGGTATAGGTAATGGTTGTAGCTTTCATGGACTTGCCACTGTTTTTTGTTGTTGGCATATATCACATTTAGATACATAATGATAAATAGATCTTTTCATGCCTCTCCAAAAGAAGTTTTGCTTCACTCTCTTGTATGTTCTTAGAAATCCAGAGTGCCCTGCTGAAGGTGAAGAGTGCATCTCATGTAAAATAATTTTGATGCAAGGGAAAGAAGAAACAATCACAATTCGGTCCTTGTAACGTAGGTCCCTTGAATCCCTAAGTGTAGTGGCCCATGGAACCTTGATTCTTCTCCAACTTTTCTATGATGCCTCGGGTTTCTGGGTCGTTCTTCCATTCCTCGTTAATGTCCTTGAGGAAGTTGGTGGAGGGAAGGGAGTGAAATTTCGGCTGGTCTCGGTAGCCAAGATAAAGCATCTGCAACAAAATTCTCTTTCCCCTTTCGATAAATAATTTCATAATCAAAACAAAGGGAAGAAGAGATCGTTGCCATCTTCCTTGGTCACATCCAACAGCGATCTCTTGCTGCACAAATGTTGCCAGTAGTGATCTTTTACAGCCATCTACCTTGATCGTGGCCAGTAGCAATTTAATCACGACCAGCAGCGATCTCTCACTGCATAATCCTGCCAGCAATGATCTCTCGCTACCATCTTCCTTGGACACAGCTAGCAATGATCTCTTACTGCACAAATGCTGCCAACAGCAATCTCCCACTGCCATCTGCCTTACTCATGGCCAACAGCGATCCCTCATTGCACAACGTGACCAACAGTGATCTCTCGCTACACAACGATGCTAGTAGAGGTGTCTCATAGCCAGCAGAGATCTCTTATGGACAACAACGATTTGGTCACAGCCAGCCGCGATCCCTCACTGCACAAGTTGCCAACAATGATCTTTCGCTACCATCTAGCTTGCTCGCAACCAATAGCGCTCCCTCGCTGCACAAGTTACCAGCAGTGGTCTCTCGGTCCAACACCTACTAGCCACTACTGCTATCTCTGCTTTTTGCCCCCATCAATCGTCAGCAATCCACGCTACTGTCGTCCTCTTATGTCGTGGCTGCATGACCATGCTACTGCTATTCTTTCCATGCTATTCTAGCGTCGGCCACACTGCTGCTGCCCTCCTGTACAACAACCGTGCCCTCCTCTGCCCCTTCTTCCCTCTATCGCAGCCGCACCTTTGCTGCAACCACCTCTACCACAGCCGCTTGCAAACAACCACCACCTCCGCCTGCAGCCATGCAGTCGCACCGCAGCCGTAGCCGACATTGCTGCCGCTCTCTTCTTCCTCCATCATTGCTGCTACTTCCCGATCCAGATTCCCTCAGCTGCCATACTTTAACAACATAGCAGCCACTTGGAAACTACAACACTGCTCCTTTCTGTCTACCACAGCCTCGACGATCTTGCAGCATCACCGCAGCCATCCCTCTTATCACCATATTACCGCTGCTACCATCAATCGCAAGATTACAGCAGCCATTTCTTATCCTCTTGCTGCCACTACTACCATCAAACTCAAGATTGCAGCCACCATATCCAATTAGTCTATTTGACAGAATGTCATGGCATTAGTAGATCTATTCGGAGCCATGTTGGAGGCCTTCGAGACACGTATGAAGGATAGACTACACGCTCTCTTCAATGAGTTTAGATTGGGCCGATCACCAAGCCCAAGAAGATCACACCGTAGTAGGAGTTTTGATCGCAAGGAGAACCCAACAAAGACAAAAGAACAAGCGATGGACTCATCATGCCTATGTACAAGAGTGGACTTCCCTCGGTGGGAAGACGGAGACCCGACAGGGTGGATTTCGTGTTTGAAGCGATACTTCCTTTATCACAGGACCTCGGAGGCTTCTATAGTCGACATTGTTGGCATCCATCTTGGAAGAGAAGCTGCTCAATGGTACGATTAGTACAAGCACATCCACGATATCCCGACATGGAGATAATTCAAGAGCGAGCTGCTACTTTGCTTTGAACCGTACGAGTAGAAAAATATCGATGGCTAACTCGCAAAACTCCACCATACCTCCACAGTTCAGGAGTACCAAACCAGGTTTGAAAGACTATCTAACCAAACAAGATACTGGTCTAAAAAATAATTGTTAGGGACTTTCATTGAGGGATTGAAGTCAAAAATTCGAGAAGAAGTCAAAGCACGATGACCCTTCACAATGATAGTACCTATCTCCTTCGCACGACTACAAGAAGACAAGTTGAACCATGATGCTCGGAGGACCAAAGTCATTGCCCGACCAGCAACACAAAGACCCTTGGACCCATCTACCACCAGCTGGTCACCTCAGCCGAAGAAGTTAACGAGAGAACAACTTCGCGATAGATCTGCGAAGGGCTTATGTTGGCATTACGACAAACCATGGAGCCGTAACCATTGCTGCAGAAAGGGGAGGCTTCCCATGATAGAACATATTGAAGAATCTGAAGAAGAAGAAGATCTCGAACCTAAAGAGGAGAACACAAAGGAGAACCTGCAGTTGGCCAATTGCACGACTCACGCTCTAGTCAGCCTTGTGAACCCGCAAACAATAAAAGTTGAAGAATCCCTTAAGCAGCAACCCATCACAGTCCTCACTAACAACCTTATAAACAGTGAAGGAAAATGTATGACCTTATACGGGAAACATGGAAGTGAAGTAACGATGATCACGACACATCGAAAGCCGACTACTTCCTACTAAGCTACACGATCTTCGTATGTTGATCTTGCAGGAGGAACCCCCAATACATATTCGGCTATATTGCTATCCATGTCTTAAGAAAGCTAAAGCTGAGAGGATTGTCCAGGAGCCACTAGAGATATAGATCAATCGACTATGATTTTCCCCTACAATGACACTTTACCTCTTTACTTACAGGGATAAGTTTTTCCTAAAGTGCTACTTCCATGACTTCCCCCAGGATTGGACCATGATGCTCAAAGTCTTTCCTGATGATGACCTCCGATCTACGACCCAAGACCGCAATAAAATTGAGTCCCTCTAGTGGCAGAATCGAAATCAAAGATAGATCATTTGCAGGACTCAACGAAACATGAACATCACTCCTCTCACTGTGAAGAACGATGCCCTATCTTGGCCTAGTGGAATGATAGGACTCCAGTAGGGTTGAGTCCTAATCTCCCTAGAAGTAGTCAATAAAACCATACTAGATTGTAATAAAGTCACTCCTATCTTATAAAGGAGTATGACTAGGGTTTAGATTAGCCCTTAGGGCTTAGAAGTCACCGCCCCCCTTACTGGGCAAGTCGGCCAGGGTTTCCCCCTGGTTAGGTCAGCTATAGAGCCAACCTAGCTGCCCCTTGTTTCTATTAAGGTAGGATGGCTATAAGAGGGGCAAAAGGATAATTTCACTTAGATAAGTGCCCCCTTGGGTTAGGACTTTGATCCCTATTTAAGATGTAGCCGCCCCTCTCTTTGAAAGCAAGAAATTATCAATTTTATTTCAGCCTGGTGCCGAATCTAGGAGGGAGGAACCCCTATAGTGTTCCAAAGGTTGATCCCCCTCAAGGATCAAAATCTATAGAGCTTCATCTGGGGTTCTACCATTTGGTATCAGAGCAGTGATCTTGCTGCCCCTATAGCCATCCCTGCCGCCTCCACCTTCTCAAGCAATTCTCACAATTGCTACGACACGCGTCTCCACCTTCCACTCCAGCAGCAGATCAAATCAGTCTGTCGTTGCCCCCTGCTTTGGATCTAGAAATCTGGTATTTTTTTTATCATCCAGGCCTCTTCAATACTGCAAGATTCCTTACACGTTGAAGATTTTTTCTAAATTTTATCTGCTACAAAATTTGTTCGTCGCAAACGTTATCATCGTTGCAAAGACGAAACGCTGCAGAAATTTTCAGTCGATTGTTGCCTATTGAAACTAAACTTTTAATCATTCTTTTTGGCTGAAACTTTATACAATTTCATAGATCAACTTAGCTTTCATCTAAGATAGATCTCATGAAAAGCCTCCTTCTAGATCTGGACTTATAGCGCTGCGATTCTTTGTTGCACAGTACTAAAATTTTACAACGTAGAATCTGCCTTCCGTTTATTGGCCTATTGAAACCAAACTTTTGTTCATCCTTTTTGGCCAAAATTTTGACACAATTCTCAAGATCAAGTTGACTTTCATCTGGATTTGATTTCACGAAAAAACTCCTTCTGGAACTGGTTTTCTTGTGAAATCTTTGACTATCACGCAGTTCTGGAATTTTACGATGAAGGAATATGCCTTTCGTCTTTTGCCCTATTTCCCTACTGTTATGCTGCCAAAATTTCATCAAACTTTTTACTGGTGTTAACAACATCTGAACCAAGGGTTTCTGTATAATTTTCTTAAACTTTCCCCTGAAATTTACATTGAGAAATCAGCGTTTCTCCGACGCAAAAACTGGTTCAGCAGGACAACAAATCGCAGCACTTCTTTCCACCGAATTCTATCAGATTTAAGTACTCATCACCAAACCCTACCATCCTTACTAAAAACCCTTTCAAATATTACCCTAAACTGAATCCAAACAGCCCCCAAATCAGCCACCCAAATTAGCCTACTTCCTTCTCGATCCACCTACATTTTTAGAAAACCTTCCTTACTAAGACACCTACCCTTGCTACCATCTATCTCAGATCTAAAATCTATTTTCTAACCTTCATCTACTGCTATCATAGTCCTAAAACCATGCCAATTCGCAGCCTAAACTCCACAAAATCGCAGCCCCAAATCTGCCCCAAACCGCAGCCTACTTCCATCCAAACCGATTCACCTTCCAACCGGCCACCCCCTTCTCCAAAATTCCCATGCCACTAATCCGACAATAGAAAAAAGATCTAAATATTACAGATCTTGAGGCATATTCTATGGCATCAGAGAAGGCTATCGATGCAAAGCTTGAAGCCTTTGGAAACCGCATAGAAGAGAAGATGCGATCCCTTTTCGCCGAATTCAGCATTGGCCGACCGTCGAGCCCGAGGAAATCACAACACGGAGAAACTTCAGATCGGTGAGACGATCCTTAAGAACATGGCCACATCACCTCTGATCTCAATAATCCACACATGAAGGTTGACTTCCCTAGATGGGAAGAAGGAGACCCGATCGGGTGGATCTTGTGCGCGGAGCACTATTTTCGGTGACACCACACGGGTGGAGATTGCTGCCATCCACCTTGAAGGAGATGCTATTAAGTGGTTTAATTGGTTTAAGCACACCCATAGAGGACTCTCTTGGTAGCAATTCAAGGAAGGACTACTAGACCGCTTCGGACCAACCGATTGCAACAACATCGACGAACAATTGGCAAAGATTCATCAAACCTCTACAATACAAGAATACCAACCAAGGTTTGAGCATTTATCTAACCAAACTGAGAATTGGTCTAAGAAACAACTTTTAGGTACTTTTAATGAGGGCTTAAAGCCAGAGATCCGAGGAGAAGTAAAGGCACGACAACCATACACTCTTATGGTGATGATTTCCTTCGCGCGTATCTAGGAAGAACAATTGAACCACAAGGTACAAAGGACAAGGGTCGCTCCCCGACCAGCCATGCTGAGGCCTACTGCCCCCTCTACTGCCATCCAAGCCCCTGCACCAAAAAAGTTGGCAAGAGACGAGCTTCGCGAATGATCGACCAAGGAGTTGTGTTGGCATTGCGACGAACCATGGAGCCGTGAACATCACTGCAAAAAGGGCCAGCTCCTCGTAATTAAACTAGTGGTGGATGAGGACAATGAAACATCTGAAGAAGCCCTTGAACCTAAAGAAGAAGCCATAGAGGAAGAGTCCCAACCGGCCAACTACGCAGTGCACGCATTGGCCGGCTATTCCAACCCGCATATGATGAAAGTTGGAGGACTTCTAAAACAGCAACTCATCACCGTTCTCATCGACACGGGCAACACCAATAACTTCCTCAATAATAAGGTTGCTGCACGTTTGGTGCTTCAAATTGAAGGTTGCAATAAGTTTGATGTAAAGGTCGCTGACGGCCGAATCTTTAATTGCGACCAACGGTGCTCGCGGGTGAAACTACTCCTCCAAGACCAAGAAGTGGTATCTGATTTCTTCCTCCTACCCATCGATGATTATGAAGCCATACTCGGGATCGAATGGCTCACAACACTAGGTGATATCTCCTGGAATTTTTCTAAATTAATCATGAAATTTTATTGCAAAGGGAGACAGGTCACGTTACGAGGCAAGCGCGGGAGCCAAATTTCCACCGTTTCATCGCAACAAATGGAGAAAGTTTTGCACAAAGCACATGGTGGATTCTTGATGCATAATCAGCAGCCATCTATGGGAGAGAACGTACAAAACTCAGATCCTAAGCTTGCCCTTTGCCTGAATGAATTCGCGGATGTTTTCTTGGAGCCGCGCGGCTGCCCCCTAACCGACCGCATGACCACTGCATTCCTTTTTTGCCAGGCAAACCTCTAGCAAATTTATGACTGTACCACTATTCTCATTTGTAGAAGGATGAGATCGAGAACATTGTTAAAGATATGCTTGACACCGGAGTGATTCGACTGAGCTGCAACCCTTACTCCTCACCAGTGTTGCTAGTGTGCAAGAAAGATGGTACGTGGCGAATGTGCGTTGACTACCGGGCTCTAAACGCCATCACCGTCAAGGATAAATATCCTATACAATTCGTAGATGAACTCTTGGATGAATTAAAAGGTGCCCGAGTCCTCACTAAATTGGATCTCCAATCTAGATACCATCAGATTCGGGTATGCATTGAAGATATTCTGAAAACTACATTCTGCATGCATAATGACCACTACGAGTTTCTGGTAATGCCTTTCGGACTTACGAATGCTCCTTCTAATTTCCAAAGCCTGATGAATGACATCTTCCAGAGTTTTCTACGTAAGTTCGTATTGGTATTCTTTGATAATATTCTCATTTATAGCCCTACGCTTGATATACATTTTCAGCACTTACGAACTGTTCTAACGATTCTTTGGGAGAATACTCCTTATATTAAACAGTCAAAGTGCAGCTTCTTACAGCATAAATTGGAGTATCTTGGATACATTATATTAGAGGATGGAGTGGCGGTGGACCCGACAAAGATCGAGGCAATGCAAGTATGGCCGAGACCTACAAACGTACAATCATTACGCGGTTTCCTTGGACTCACGGGCTACTACCAAAATTTTATGAAAGATTATGGCAAGATCAGTGCCCCGCTCACGTCCTTACTGAAGAAAGACTCCTTCTTGTGGTCGGATAAAGTCTCTGCAGCCTTCGAACGACTCAAGGCAGCCATGACGCTGACGTCGGTCCTAGTGCTACCCGATTTCGATCGTACTTCGGTCATTGAGGCTGATGCGTCAGGAGTTAGAATTTGGGCTATTCTTATGCAAGATGGTTGACTCCTAATTTACACCGAGGCTTCCCCCACACTTCATACGAGGTTTTTATAGGAGATACTAATTACTACCAAATTTAAAATATGGTTGAATATAGGTCCATGGCACGAAAGAGGAGTTAAACTAGAAGAATTGTAATCCATGCTCACGCCAGATATATGAAATATTTCCTATGCTGCGTCAATCCCAACTCATAGTGGTGGAGAGATTGGGCTCTCATCATCCTGAACCATACCAGAGGGCAGTCACCATTCTAGAAGAAAGATTGGCTATCACAAAAGACTAATCATGTGGCAACCTATGCAAGGAAAAAACTTCCCCCTGACAAATGCCGAAGTAGAAGAAAATTTTCTGAGAAAGATCAAGTCCCCGTACCTCTCCAGCTCCACCAGCATGAAATTCAAGCATAAAAAAATTAATCTCCCTATTTCTTTAGGCCTTGCAAAATTGGGGATCATATTGGGGCCCCAACCTGGAGATCAGATCCGTACACCAGATCAAAATTACAGTTGATCCTCCAAGTATCCCACCTCAAATAAAAATTTAAAGACGACGACTTAGCTCAAGTTCTTCCAACTGACACCCAAGTTGATGAGGAGCTGAAGACCCGGTTCCCTGAGTTCATGGAACTTCAGCCTTGAGGACAAGGCTGATTTTAAGAGGGCAGGTTTGATAGGACTCCAGCAGGGTTGAGTCCTAATCTCCCTAGAAGTAGTCAATAAAACCCTGCTAGATTGTAATAAAGTCATTCCTATCTTATAAAAGATTATGGCTAGGGTTTAGATTAGCCCTTAGGGCTTAGAAGTCGCCGCCCCCCTTACTAGGCAAGTTGGCCAGGGTTTCCCCCTGCTTAGGTTGGCTATAGAGCCAACCTAGCTGCCCCTTGTTCCTATTTAGGTATGATGGCTATAGGAGGGGCAAAAGAGTAATTTCACCTAGATAAATGCCCTCTTGGGCTAGGACTTTGATCCCTATTTAAGGTGTAGCTGCCCCCCTCTTTGAAAGCAAGCAATTATCAATTTTATTTCAGCCTGGTGCCGAATCTAGGAGGGAGCAGACACAGTGTTCCAAGGGTTGATCCCCCTCAAGGATCAAAATCTATAGAGCTTCATCTAGGGTTCTATCATGGAACTATAGCCCTCATGGCCACAATGTCGTCTACACCAAATCGTGGCCAGATGTTCGTGATTGGAGCAGACACATCAAGAGTTGGGATCGGTGTCACCCTTATGCAAGATGACTGACCCCTAATCCGCACCGAGGCTTTCTCCGCACTCTACACGAGGCTTCTAAAGGGGATACTAATTGCTACTGAATTTAAAGTTTGGCTTGATATAGGTCCATAGAATGAAACAGAAGTAAGCCTGAAAAAATTGTAACCCCTACTCACGCCAGAATGGGCTCTTATCATCCTGGACCATACCAGAGGGCTGCCACCACTCCAGAAGAAGGATTGGCTGCTACTAATGACTAACTACATGGCAGCCCATACAAAGAAGAAATGACCTCCTAACAAACTTAAAGATCAAGCTTCCCTACACTTCTAGCCTTACCAACAGGAAATTCGAACCTCAAGGAAGCAGTCCCCCTACTACTTTGGACCTGGCAAAATTAGGGATCACATTATGGTCCTAACCTGGAGATCAGATCTACGGACCAAATAGAAAACACAACTGATCCTCCAGGTATCTCACCTCAAATGGAAGTTTAAAAAGGATGACTCAGCCTAGATCCATCCAACTGATAACTAAGCTAATGAGGAGACCCAAGTTCAGGTAATGATCGCATGAGATCACAGGATCGTGACACATCACATTCTAGTCACTACTGTTGGTGCTGGACCGCAGGAACAGGATGCACCTACTACAGGGGCCACGAGGGAGCCTCATGATGAGTTGTAGATCAGGACCAAGAGACATGGAATCTCAGCCTTGAGGACAATGCTGATTTGAAGAAGGTGGGTCTATTAGGACCCTAGCTTGGATGGGTCTTAAGCCCAATAAGTCAGTGAGTCAATAAGGCCTTGAGTCATGTAATATCCCCCTAATCTAGCCATCATCCCCCTTGATTGAGGAGTCGGCTAGGATTTGAGGGAGGAGGGAGTTCTCACTAGGTTAAGAATTCCTAGCCATCGCCCCTTTTCCTTCTTGGGTTGGTCGGCTAGGGTAGAGGGGTAAAAGAGGTATTTCACTTGAGATAGGAGTCTCTCTAGGGTTAGGGTTTGGAGTCCTATATAAGCATATAGCCTCCATCACTTTTGAATAAGTACATATCAATCTTCATTCAGCCTTGTGGCCGTCTACATAGGAGGGAGAAACCCCTATAGCATTCTAAGGGTTTATCCCCCTCAAAGATCAATCTGCATAGAATTTCTCTAGGGTTCTATCATGCGAACCTCGGGTCTTCTATACCGAGTGCATGGCTAGGGGGAGCATGGAGGCTTGGCTTAGGTGCAACCCTCGACCATCTACATCGAATGCATGACTAGGGGGGGCCCTTAGAGGCTTGGCCTAGGTGCAGCCCTGAGCCTTTTACACTAAGTGCACAACTAGGAGGAGCATGGAGGCTCAGCCTAGGTGCAGCCCTCGACCTTTTACACCATGTGCATGGCTAGGGGAGCATGAAGACTCGACTTTTTACACTAAGTGCACGATTAGGGGGAGTGTAGAGACACGACCTAAGTGCACCCTCGACCTTTTGAGTTTTACGTCAAGGTGCTTAGCTCGAGAGAGAATCCTTTTAAAATCTACTCATTTGAGGTGTGACCCTTGGTTCTTCTATATTGAGTGCATGACTAAGAGGAGCACGAAGGCTCAGCCTAGGTGCAACCCTTAGCCTTTTACATTAAGTGCACCGCTAGGGGGAGCGCGGAGGCTCGGCTTGCTGGTTACATGTACCCTGCAAGCCAATCACGTGAGTGATGGCACTTATGACACGCTGCACAGTCTTTTTATATTATGATTATTATTGGCATTTTCTAACATTACATATGTTGTCTACCGCATATATATTGTGATGTCCTTGAATCTGTGCAATGGAAATCAGATCATGATGAGATCACGATAATGAGATCGATTGCCTTTAAACATAGACCATAAATAATCTGGATCATAGGTTACTCTAGAAAGACATCGAGATAACTGGCCAGATTGGTGTACTATATTTTCATCCATGTGATAGAGGTGACGGTCTCATAACCACTCATGTGGGGACATTATGGATACAATATAAGTGCTCATTGGAGAATGAGTTCATTGATAGATATACTTACAGAATGTTAGATGGTTAATGATACATAACGTCAGACAACTATTTTATAGTCCTAATTGTGTGTCTGGTCTCTAGACTTGAGAGACTAAGAATGCCTTGTTTGAGTACTCATTTCTTTGATGCCAAACTTACAGGTCAAAAAAGTTCTAGATCTGGTATAATCAGTTATCGGGATTGGTAGCTAACCTTACGAAGGCAATTGAGTGTTAATAGAGGATCATCCACTCTCGGTATCATGAGAGGAATATCCCATGTGTTATCAAGCAAATGCTTGGCTAGGGTCGTTTAAATTGATAGAGGAGTTTTTCAAGATAATTTGGTTAGAGGCGAAACTAGGATTGATTCCATATGTGTTCTGATAGTACCATGCCTAATATACAGTCTCTAAGGTATTAGATGGATAATGGATTATAGATACATGATAATTAAGGAAAGATAGATCCGATAGATTAGATCCTTAGTACTAGGGGACTATGACATAGTGGCCTAGTACGTCCATAGTTGATGAATTGAGTGAATTATTATGGGATAATAATTCACTGAGTCAAAAGGAGTTATGATAGGTGAAACTCATAGCCAGCTCAGTATTGGGCTTAAAGGGTCATATACATATGGTGAATAGTTGCAACGAGTAGAAGATTGGATTTCAGTCATCCAATAAGCTCCTATTGTCATTGGATAAGATCCAACATTAATGGACTCTTAGCGTGAGGCCTAATTAGAGGCAAATTGAGATTATTGGATAGAGATCAAAATATCTATGAGGTGAGGGTAATTGGATAGAGATCCAATACCCACAAAGGAAGAATTCATTAGGGTTTTTGGGGGCTCTATATAAATAGGAGGGAAGAACGGCCAACAAAGTTGATAGCTTGCATCTTTGGCCGCCCCCTCCTATTCTCCTTCCTCCCATCTCTTCTCAACTGACCAACCTTCTCCCTATTGCATAAGGATAGTGAAGAAGAAAGAAGTTCTTCAATATTCATTGTAAGGTGGTGTGCAAAAGCTACGTAGGAGGTGCACAAAAGTTACGAGCCTTTGGCTGCTATTTGAAGAGCATCGCTGCATCGATCCACCGTGTGGATACCATTAAAGAGGGGGACATCTAACTTCTTTCATCTTCTCCTACTAGATATGAAAGTTTCTAGGATATATCCTAGGTAACATATCTCACATGATTCATAGTTTTCAATTTTATAATTTTTTCACGCACCAATTGTTATATGATGACATAATAAATATGAAATTTTTTTGATTTTGTTTTTCCACTATGCATATGATGCTCTCATAGTTTCCTAATAGTGGTATCAAAGCCAAGTTGCTCATGTAATGATTGGGCTTTAAACTATATATGACGAGATTGAAATGCGTATATTGTTTTTTGTGTAACATGTTGCAATCTTGTCGTAGTGTTCAGATATGGATAGCACCTTTCCTCACTGTTGAGATGTGATGTAGAGAGGCCCTTTGCTGCCCCGCAGATTAGCTGAAGGCTAATTGCAACCTTGGCTACGAGCATGTTTTGATGCTCTCATCTTGACTAAAAACTAGCATGGCAGAGAGCAGAACATGCTGCTCTCAGCGATGGTTGAGTACCCCATGCGGCCAAGGAGTGCTGGCCACATGGGGAACCTTGGTGGCTAGGGTTTCCCTTGGTGACTATTGGCTGTAAGGAACACCTTGGTGACAAGGGTTTTCTAGCCGCCCAAGGTTGCCCTATGGCTAGGGACTCTTAGCCATACGAGTGTCCCTAGTGGCTAGGGTTTCCTAGCCACAAAAGGGGTCTTCTCGACCATATGGGGCACTTTGTGGTAGGGTACCCCAAAATTCTAGAAATATAA
Source organism: Ensete ventricosum (assembly GCA_029747655.1). NCBI lineage: Eukaryota > Viridiplantae > Streptophyta > Magnoliopsida > Zingiberales > Musaceae > Ensete > Ensete ventricosum. The sequence continues at coordinate 1,226,541 of JAQQAF010000010.1, read as the reverse complement.
TTAATTAAATATTTTAATTAATTAGTATTTATCTAGTAGTCCTACATGGTAATGTGTATATGTGATGTATGATGTGGACGGATGATCATGGATCATGTGATGTGATATGTGTATATATTATTATTATTATTATTGGGGTCTGAGAGCCTCATTTTTTCTCATTTATTGTCGGGCCTACGTGCTTGTAATTATGATGTAATTAAATGAAGAGGCACGGTGGGAGCGTAGAGGTGCCAACGGGACCCACGATATTGAGACGGGCGATCACGACGCATTATGATGTGTCGAGGAGTCGATCACGACGCATTATGATGTGTCGAGGAGTCGATGGAAAAGATGATGGCAAGATGGACGATCACAGGGCATAGAGATGCGTTGATATACACATAGATCATATTATGAGTGATTGCATCCACTTGGTTAGGCCTAATCACATTAGGTGACAGTTCATGATCATCTAGTGTGATATGCATATGTGATATGTGATTGATTTATACACCTACTAGATATATAAATATTTGCATGCGATGTAGATATATATTAAATATATATATATGTGTGACACGATAATTAAGAGATCGAAACAAAACCCTCTCATATGATAATATTAAATCAGTTTGCGTGAGGCAATTAGATTGACCCACGTGGCATTCCCATCATTATAGGAAGAAATTGAATCTCGACATAGGTTGAGTTGGTCGAGTCCCTCGAGGCTCACCTATGTTTATGATTTGAATCTTGCGTACGACATAGAGGTGTCATCGGTGACCTGAGGACATGGTATACTTGGTCGAGTCCCTCGAGGGCATATCATTATATCAAACTCATATTGTAACAATGGTGATGACTTAATTAAACATCATGGTTGGTCGAGTGGTCGAGGCCATGATGGTTCAGAGGCAGAATAGGACGGGAATCACAAGGAGCTATGAATTGCAAGAGTTACTTACCTTTTTGGGCTTAGTGTGATTGATCGAGTCCCTCAAGGTTAAGACGTTGATTGGATCCCAATCCCCATTATAAGCTTGTCGGAGACTTCCATTTCTTGCACCGATTGTGTCTCATGATATACTAAAAAAATAGTAAGAGTAGATTAAGATAAAAGTTCATATATTAATTATTACTTTTCTACAAAATTTACATGTTATTCATTTATGCTACATCTTGTTTGTCAGAAACATGTTGCTTGCAAATCCCCTATATGACATACTTGATGTCAATCATCTCATTGGCCTAAACTAAATGAATTGGCTCTGTAATTTAAAAATTATTCTTATGGTAGAGAAAAGTACATATGTTCTTGACAAGATTTTGCCCATGCCAAAGGAAGGGGCAAGCGAGGATGAGATTACTCACTACGTAAAGTATATAGATGATTCCACTTTGGCTAAGTGCTATATGTTGGCCTTTATGACCTTGAGCTACAAAGTCAACATAAGAGCTTGTTCATCTTCGTTAGCTATTTGAGGAACATAGAAGAACTCAAAGATATGAGATATCCAAGAGTCTATTTCGAACCAGATGATAGAGAAAAATTAGTTCAAAACCATATCTTGAGGATGATAGAGTGTATTGAGAAACTCATAGGTCTAGGAATGGTGATTAGAGGATAACCTATGTGTTGATCTTATACTTTAGTCCCTACTAGATTTTTTTCACAATTCATTATAAACTTTAATATGAATAAGTTTGAGGTGATTCTCCCTGAACTCCTGAATATATTGAGAGAAGCTGAGAGCACCATCAAGAAAGAGAAACAAATTCTCTATGTTAGGACCGAATCAACACTAAGAGAGGGGGGGGGGGGTGATTGGGTTTGAATTAGTGCTTTTGAAAACTTTCTTCGATTTGAAGATTCATTCGATAAAGCTTGTATCAGAAAAGCATTTAAACTTAAAAATGTTTGTAGGACTATAATGTGTAAGTAAAGCAATTTGCAAAGTAATTAAACAACAAAGAAGAGAAGACACATCGTATTTATAGTGGTTCGGTCCACGTTACCTACTCCACTCCCGATTCTTCTTGACTCAAGGCCACAAGCTTCCACTACTGATCTTTTAATGGGCGAAATTCAACAGCCCCTTACTACTGTTTCTCCTTTTCTTAGGCTTGTTAGGATCAATTTGGTACTAAGAGAAGGTGGGGGGGGTGTGAATTAGTACAAGTGTAAGTTTTTCGTGTTTAGAAAAGAAAGTTTCGGCTTTAAGAAAAATAGGAAGATCAAAACGTGTTTGTTCAAATAAAGCAAGTGAATGATAAAAAGATTACTAAGTTACTTGCTTACTAATTACTTAAGAAAGAGCAAGAAAATCTGATAAGAAATGTCGTAAGTGAAATGTTTGCTTTCAAAGAGTAAACAAGATTGAAAGCGTTAATAAGTAAAGCAAAAGATGAACTCACAATTTTTTTTAGTGGTTTAGCACCAACGACCTATGTCCACTCCCGAGTCCTCTTTCTTGAGGCACACCGGCATCCACCACCGATCTTCTTTGTGTGAAGAACAAACCCTTGCACTTGAGCTTACAAGGGAGACTCGAGAATTTACTACTCTAAGCTCTCTCTCCCTTCCCCTTTTCTTTTTCTTATAAATCACACAATTTTATCACAGAATAGAATCCCCAAAATTATTGTGTAGAATGCAAGAAAACTTGGGGTATTTATAGGCCCCAAGTGGCTTCAGATTTTTGGAACCAAAAATCAAACATACTCGAAAAAACTAGGTACGCGCGATTTACCCATCGACCTGGGCGGCTCAAACGCCCGAACACTAGGGTATAGGTGGTTTACCTGCTAGTCCTGGGTGGCTCAACCGCTTGAACATCAGGGTATGGGTGGTTTACCCACCAGTCCTGGGTGGGTCAACCGTCGAAAGTACCCAGATTCCTAGGTACCAACGGTTCAATCGTCTAGTCTGAGTGGGTCAGCTGTCATCAGCCACCTGAAAGCCTGGGCGGTGGTGGTGCACCCGCCGCTCACCGGTGGTTTACCCATCGAAATTTCCGCAAAAGTGGTTCCCACCACTTTTCGAATTCTGGCTTGAACCATCAGTTGACCATTCCCTTGGTTAACTAATTGAGCTCAACCTGAGCTCAACCAAACCCTATAGTGGACATGGTTGCCTTATTGAGTTGATTTGGATTTTATCCAACTCCAACTCAATTAGGACTCAATTCCTAACTACGATTCAATGATTACAATACTTAATGACTAACCAGCTAAATCAAGACCTAACTCCCATCAATCTGGCAGCCTCCCGCATTCTTGCGGTGAGTCCTATGGTCTTCTTTCGATAATCTTCCAACATGTTCCCAGCGAGCTTCCCGATCCCTTCGACGAATCTCCTAGCGAACTCCGGGGAGAACCCACTACATCGTCCGAACCCCGGCCCGTTGCTCAAGCTTGATCTTGGCCCATTATCTGGTTGTAACTCCATTGCTCCTGTCATAGTTAGTCTTGCTCGATACTAATTATGACTTAATTAAATATAATCATAATTACCAAACATCCATTACAAGACCATCCTAACTCCCGACAAGCTTTTCGGCTACCCCCGATAATCTTCCAGCGAGTCTCGGTCTTCTTCTGGCGAACTCCCTTATGCCATCCTAGCAAACTCGCAATAACCTTGGCGAGTTCCTAACGTACTCCTTGCGAGTTTCTAACCACATCGACCCGATGCATGGACTTGATTTTGGCTAATCTTAATTGTAATAATTATTCTATCGTAATTAATCCTACATCAATCAATTCTAACAATCCAGTTAGATCAATAACCCATCAATTGATTTCATCATCAAAATCCAAGATTTCACAATCTTCCCCTTTTTGATAATGACAATCAATTGATGATATGAGTTAATCCTAACTCACCCTAAATCCATGCCACTTAAATGTAAGATAATTACACACTCTTAAATTCAAGTAATCAATATTTTATATAAATTTCAACATAAATTTGCATCAAGTCATCAAATCATAATAAGAATTATGCACTCATATCCATATTTCAAGATGTCCAATCCATATCCATATTCATATCATGTGTTATTAGTGTATATCATTAATATCATGAGTCATCAATCAATATATATTTCTCCCCCTTTGTCATCAACCTAAAGGTGAAATATAGGGCTAAGGATTTTAAGGTACATGAGTCTTTACTCTCCCTTTGTAAAATATGACATGAGTCATAAATAATTTTCTTCCTCTTGTGAAAAAGAAGGAAAGAAATAAGGAAGGAGTTGTAAAATATCATTAAGAAGAGCTCTTAATAAATTTCAAAAAGAATATTAAGATGAGCTCAAAAGTCCAAGTTGAAACTATTTTAACCACATCATATGCAATACATCACATTATAAAATTATGATTATTATTCCAAATCATCATGTATATTCAAAAATCAACATGCATTATTATCATACATGATTTCACATCATCATATCTTCTCCCCCTATGTCATCAACAAAAAGGAGAAGTGCAATTAGCAAGTTTATTATATATGAGAGCTTAGCAATTTACTAAATTTTTCATCACTTTAGAACATTCAAGCTTGTAAGTTCTTTCTTCTCATTTGAGAAGTGCAAGCTAGCAAACGTTTGCTTCCTTTGTAATATTCAAGCTAGCAATTTACATCATGCAAGCAAACAAGTTTTGTTCCTCTATCATTGTAAAAAAGAAGAAATAGTGCAAAATTTTTCCCATTACATCATTTTTAAATCATCATATGAAATATATCAAGAAAAATTAACATAGTGATGAGATGCACAATTCATGAAGACAAATTGTGACTATCAAGAGACAAATTATAAGAGAAATAAATAAAATAAAATCTCTTGATTCATTCATAAGAAATCTCAAGTTGTCAAGTTCATGATTTGTATAAAAATTTTCTTTTAAATAATACGAGAATACATAACAAAAGATTTTGATTCATAAAAGATTTCAAGTTACAATTTCAAGAAATCAAAACCACGATATAGGTAAATCACTCATTCAATTTCAAAATAATCAAAATCACTTTCAAGAGATTCAAAATATAATTAATAGACTTATTAGTCTCTTGAAATGCTAGTGATTTCCTTTCTCCACTTTGTGGGAGCAAGAAGGTAGAATCAAGGTAGAGAAATGAACAATATCATATCACAAGAATGCTCAATTTTAAAGATATAAATTTTATAAATGTGAATTTTAAAATTAAGCTCAAAACTTCAAGATATCAAGAAGATTCAAAAGTTTAAGAGCACTCATGCATTTAAAATCATCTCATGCAATTTCAAGTATAACAAAAAAAATCATTTATTGTAAATTTTGATAAAAAGCATCAAGAATTTCATAAGAAGACATGGTAGTAGATCAAGCTCAAATTGTAAATCAAGTATTTTGCATGCATTTAGAAAGTCCTAATTTTCTTCTAAGTAATTATTCCTCATTCAATATTATCATATCCAAATTTACTTCTAATTATATTAATAATTTTATCTCTCCCTTTTTTTTGTCATTATCAAGAAAGAAATATGATGACATAATTTCTTCTTAGCATTCATATTCAAATTATGCCAAAAAGTACAAGGAGATCATGTCATTAAAGATAAAATCAATTTTTTGAATATCAAAAGACATGATTTCGTTTAATAAGTTTCTTTCCCCCTTTTTTTGTGAATAATAAAAATGAGTCTTAGGTGATAATCTCAATTCATCAAAGATAAATCTTTTTAATAAAAAAGAAGAATGATGTTGATAAAATTTTTAATTATTATTGTTAAGATCATAAATCTCCTTTTTATTAAAAAGAGAAAATTATAGAGATCAATAACGTGACTCCCAAAATGTAAAAGTCAAGTCAAAAAATTAAGGAAATATTCATGATAATACAAATCTCTTTCATTTTTTAACTTATCACAAATTTAAGAAATACTAATTTTGGTGATAAGTTATGTCATTCATGAGTTTTAAAATAACTCATGTCAAGAAAAATATTGATATCAAAAGACATTCATGAATATTAAAGACATGATTTAATTTAATAAATATCTTCCTAGATAATAAAATAGAACCATAAGAGAACAAAGAAGAGTCTTCATCTCATAAAGATATCAAATTATAGATATCAAGATCATGAGTTAATTTTAAGGAAGAAAAAAGTAGAAGATCTTGATTTATATATATGAAACTTTAAGCTTTCAAGAATGTGGTTCATAAGAAGATTTTCAAGTTTCATTTTCTAAACTTGCCAAAATCATGATAATAATTTATTCAAGTTCAAATCATCAAATTGTCAAAATCACTTTCGTAGTTCAAGAGAGTTATAAAAAAAAATATAATTGATTCATTAATCTCTTTTTAAAATAAAATCATTTGAAAACTTATCCAAAATCATCATAAAAAATTATTCTTCGAAAAATTTCAATAAAGTCATCATAGATTATTTTTTAAAAGAAAATAGCTAAGGTTTTCTATTTATTTTTATAGTTAAAGAGATTCAACAATAAATGCATCATTTTATCTTTGTTGAAGGATTCATGGGATAAATATTCTTTCAAGACAAATTATCCTTCTTTAGAAATTTATTTCAAGAATGCATTAGCATTTAAAGTCAAAAACAAAATTTCCTTATGATCATTGCAAAAATATTTTCAAACAAAAGCTTTGATTCATTTTAAATCCAATGATTTTTGCATGTTGGAAGATTCTATCATATTATCAAGAAGTTTTTCTTTTAAAGAAAGATTATTTCATATATGATTTTTAGGTTCAAAAATAACATAAATTATCAACACAAGTTAATACACATCAATACAATGATCATCATCAAAATCTTTCTTTCATACATATGACTTTTATTTAAGTTAACTATACTTTCTTCTTTCTAATTCTAGTATGCTCTAGCTATGTATCATCAAGATTAATTATATAATGATGAACTATTTTCAATAAAAGGATTTGTTATAAAAGAAACAAGGATCATTAAGCTTCAAACATCTTAAGTCAAATATATTTTTTTTTGTTATTGTTACATAGGCTAGTGAGATTTGAAAGAGTATTAGATCTCAAGTCTTGAGCATCTACTTTCAAAACATTACTTAGTGCTCCTAGCCTTATTAGGAGGTAACTTTATATTATGGGAGGTTTTGATTTAGGTACCCACTTGAGTTTGGGTCCTTCATAATATGTTCTTCCCATTTTCTTTAATGGCATAAGATTGTTTATGGTTCCTTTAGGAACCTAAACTAACTTGTGAGGACTATAATTTTTAAATGGACATTTGTAGGCCATATTTCCTAATCTTCCACCAAAATTACACTTGACTTTTGATGGTAAATGTAAGGTAGGTCATTTAACAAAAATGATTAGCTTTTGTTGAGTGTTACCAATAAAGCCTATACCCTTTCTTGTATTAATGACCCTTATTGGCAAGGATCATATTCAAGGATTTACTATAAATTTTAATTTTTTCTAACATTGTCTTAAGCATGATATCTTTTTCTTTAATGTTGTCTAGCATTTCACATTTAGAACTAGGATTATGTGATGCTAATAACTTATGCATTTCATCAATATTACCAACTAACAAATCATGATCAATTTTAAGCAACTTAAAAGACTTGCTAATTTTCTAAACCCATCAAACAAATCATGAAACATACTTAATAATTCTTAAAAAGAAATACTTAATGAATTACTAACCTCATTGTCGATAGCCTTAAGAGCAAGGTTCTCCACTTCTTGGTTATGCATTTGATCTTTAGAGCTCCTTAGCTTTTTGCGTTCATAGCAAGAAATTTTATCTATCTTTAGATTATTTTTAAGGTTCAAGTTCATCAATTTTTTTGGTTTATTTGTCATAAGTTCATGGTCCTCATCACTCGAGATTTTACTCAAGGAGTCATGTGTTCTTCTCAGTTCATATTCCTTCCGGTTCTTAGGAAGGTGTTCTTCTTGTTAATTTTTAGAATTATTTTCATTTAATAATTCATTTATATTAAGTGTGCTCTCATATGTTATTTCTAATGCATGCCATATATCAAAAGCTAAATCAAAATAAGAAACATGATCAAATTCATTTTTATCTAAGGCGCAAAACAAGACATTCATAGCCTTGGTATTTAAAGAGAAAGTCTTCTTCTCCAAATTATTCCAATTGTTCATTAGAAGAGAAGACATTTCAAATCCATTTTCAACAATAGTCCATAAATCAAGGTCTAAAGAGATACAAAAAATTCACATCCGAGTCTTCCAATATGTATAATCCATCCCTTTGAACATGGGAGGACGTGAGATGGAATATCCCTCATTCATGCTAAAACAAGCCATTTATTCAAGTGAGTGTTAATCCAATGAGTAACTACCTTACTCTGATACCAATTATTAGGATCAATTTGACACTAAGAGGGGGGTGGGTGAATTAGTACAAGTGTAAGTTTTTCATTTAAAAAAAGTATTTCGGCTTTAAGAAAAATAAGAAGATCCAAAGCTTATTGTTCAAATAAAGCAAGTGAATGATAAGAAGATTGCTAAGTTACTTGCTTACTAATTACTTAAGAAAGATCAAGAAAATTTGACAAGAAATGTCGTAAGTGAAATATTTTCTTTCAAAGAGTAAACAAGATTGAAAGCGTTAATAAGCAAAGCAAAAGATGAACTCACAATTTTTATAGTGGTTCGGCACCAACGACCTATATCCACTCTCGAGTCCTCTTTCTTGAGACACACCGGTGTCCACTACCGATCTTCTTTGGGTGAAGACCAAACCCTTACACTTGAGCTTACAAGGGAGACTTGAGAATTTTCTACTCTAAGCTCTCTCTTTCTTCCCCCTTTCTTTTTCTTACAAATCACACATAATTTTATCACATAATATAATCCCCAGAATTGTTATGTAGAATATAAGAAAACTTGGGGTATTTATAAGCCCCAAGTGGCTTCAGATTTTTGGAGCAAAAAAATAAACATACTCGAAAAAATCGGGTAGGAGCGGTTTACCCGCCGACTTGGGCTCAGCCGCCCGAACATTTGGGTACGAGCGGTTTACCCGTCGGTCTTGGGCGGGTCAACCATCGAAAGTACCCAGATTCCTAGATACAGGCGGTTCAACCGCCCAGTTTGAGCGGGTCAGTCGTCGTCAGCTGCCCGAAAGCCTGGGTGGGCAACGGGTGCACCAGCGGTTTACCTGTTGAAATTTTCGCAAAAGTGGTTCCCTCCACTTTTCGAATTCCTGCTTGAACCATTAGTTGATCATTCCCTTGGTCAACTAATTGAGCTCAACCTGAGCTCAACCAAACCCTATAGTGGACCCGATTGCTTTATTGATTTGATTTGGATTTCATCTAAATCTAACTCAATTAGGACTCAATTCCTAACTATAACTCAATGATTACAACACTTAATGACCAACAAGTTAAATCACGACCTAACTCCCACCAATCTGGTAGCCTCCGGCATTCTTGCAGCAAGTCCTATAGTCTTCTTCGGACAATCTCCCGACATGTTTCCAGCAAGCTTCCCGATCCCTTCCATGAATCTCCTAACGAACTCCGACGAGATCCCACTACATCATTCGAACCTCGTCCCGATGCTCAAGCTTGATCTTGGCCCATCATCTGGTTGTAACTCCATTGCTTATTTCATAGTTAGTCCTGCATGATGCTAATTATGACTTAATTAAATACAATCATAATTGCCAAACATCCAATATAAGACCATCCTAACTCCCGGTAAGCTTTTCGGCTACCCCCGACAATCTTCCGATGAGTCTCGGTCTTCTTCTAGTGAACTCCCTTGCGCCATCCTAGCAAACTCCCTATACCCTCGGCGAGCTCCTGACGCACTACTTGCGAGTTCCTAAGCGCATCGACCCGATGCATGGACTTGACCTTGGCCATCCTGATTGTAATAATCATTCTATCGTAATTAATCCTGCATCAATCAATTCTATTAGATCAATAACTCATTAATTGATTTCATCATTAAAATATGAGATTCAACAAGGCTCAGGAGAGAACCTTTATAACCCCTTACAAGTATTCCTTCACACTCTCCCTTAGAACAACCTATAAGCTTCGAGAGAAGTGAACTCAATTTTCTAATAGGGTTTTCTCACTATAAACCTCAAGTTTATGATCTCATAATTAATAAGTAAAGTAATTTGTAAAATAATTAAATAAGAAAGAAGAGAAGACGCATCATATTTATAGTGGTTCGGTCCACGTGACCTACTCCACTCCCGATTCTTCTTCACTCAAGGCCACTAGTTTTCACTACTGATCTTTTTCCAACGGACGAAAATCAACCACCCCTTATAACTCTTTTTCCTTTTCTTAGGTTTAGGAGAGAACCTTTACAACCCTTTACAAGTATTTCCTCACACTCTCCCTTAGAACAACCTCTAAGCTTCTAGAGAAGGGAACTCAACTTACTAATAGAGTTTTATCACTATAAACCTTAAGTTTATGATCTCAGTTCTTGCTATTCTAAGTAAGACTACTTAGGGTATTTATAGACCCCAAATGACTTCAAAAGTTGGAGCCAAAAATTTAAATTGCTATAAATAGGAGACAGGGGTGACACAATAGTGATAAGCTGCACCTTTGACTGCCCCCTCCTATTCTCCTCCCTCCCTCATCTTTTTAGCTGACCAACCCTTCTTTACTATGAGAGGATAGCAAAGAAGATAGTTGATCTTCTTTCACGTACGCTGCGAGAAGGTGCGCAAGAGTTGTGAGCTTTCGGGCTACAATAGGAGGAGCATCGCTACAACAATCCATCGTCTGGATATTGCTAGAGAGGAGGACATTTGACCTCCTTCATCTTCTCCATTTGGATTTTGAATTTCAGGGACACACGATCTCCCTATGTAATCAATCTCTTATGTAGTCGTAGTTTTTGGTTTTTATGAATTTTCATTCACTAATCTTTTAACAACAACATAATAAACATGGGAAACCAATTTTATTTTATTTTTTGCTACACATGTGATGCTCTTTCATGGTTTCCCAACAGTCTCATCGCCACTCGTATTATAACACTAAGGATACAATACAAGTGTTCATTAGAGAATGAGTTTACTAATTGATCCGCTTATGGAATACTAGATGGTTACTGATACCGGACATCATATAGTGATTCCATAGTCAGAGTTGTATCTAGTCCCTAGACTTAAGACACCAAGGATACATTGTTTGAGTACTCCTTTCTTTGACGCCGGACTTATAGGTCCGGGATTAGTAGCCAACCTTACGAAGGTAATTGAGTGTCAATAGAGGATCATCCACTACTGGTATCATGAGAGGATATCCTATGTATTATCACTCAAGCAAATCCCTGGCTATGGTTGTTCAGAATGAGGGAGGAGTTATAAAAAAGAATCTGATTAGAGCGAAACTCAGATGGATTCTATATGTGGCTTGAAAGTATTATACCCAATATATTGTCTCTGAGATATTAGATGGATGATGGACTATAGATATGTTGTTTATAGGTGCCTTGCAAGTTAATCACGTGAGTGATGGCACGTGTGACACGCTGTGTGATCTTTTTGCTTATAATTAATATTGGCATATTCTCACATTATATTATCTGTAGTATATATACTGTGATGTCCTTGGTTCTATGCAATGGGAATCAGATCATGATGAGATAATGATAATGAGATCGATTCATCTTTAAACATAGATCCTAAATAATCTCAGTCATAGGTTACTCAAGAAGGATATCGAGATAACCAGATAGACTGGTATACTATATACTCGTCCATATAATGGAGGTGACTGGTCTTATAGCCACTTGTGTGGAGACACTAAGGATATAGTACATGTGCTCATTGGACAATGAGTTTACTGATTGATCCGCTTATGGAATGTTGTATGGTTGATGATACCTAATGTCAGACAACGATTCCATAGTCCCAATTATGTATCTGGTCCTTTGACTTGAGACACCAACGATGTCTTGTATGATACTTCTTTCTTTGACGTCAGACTTACAGGTTTAGAAAGTTCCAGATTTGGTACAGTTGGTTATCGGGATTGGTAGCCAACCTTACGAAGGTAATTGAGTGTCAATAGAGGATCATCCACTCTCGATATCATGAGAGGAATATCCCATATATGCTTGCTCAGACAAATCCCTGGTCAAGGTCATTCGGATTGAGAGAGAAAGAATTATTCGGGAGAAACTGATTAGAGCGAGATTGTGACAGATTCCGTATATGACCTGACAGTACCATGTCCAATATACGGTCTCTGGGATATTAGTTGGATGAGGATTATAGATACACGGTAACTATGGACAGACAAGTCTATATTTGATAAGTTGAGTAAATTATTATAGGGATAATAATTTACTATATCCAAAGGAGTTCTAATGGGAGTGACTCACGGCTAGCTTGGTATCTGGCCTAGAGGGTCACACACATATGGTGGATGCTTCAGCGAATAGAGGATTGGATGGAGATCCAATTAGCCCATATTCTCATTAGATGAGACTCTATGTTGATGGGCTCCTTAATTAAGGCCCAATTAGAGTCCTAAGGAGATTATTGGATAAATGTCTAATAATGTAATGTTAGTAGATAATTGGATGGAGATCTAATACCCACGAAGGAAGGAGCCCTAAGGTTTTTTGGTGGCTCTATATAAATAAGAGGGGCGACTCATGGTTGAGAGGCTGCAGCTTTGGCCTCCCCCTCCTATTCTCCTCCCTCCCTCTACACAAGAGTCGCGAGTTCATATTGGAGGAGTTTCGCTAGAGATCCATCGTGTGGATACCGCTAGAGAGGAAGACGCTTGACCTCTTTCATCCTCGCCATCCATATCTGGAAATACAGGGATATACGATCTCCCTAGGTAAAATCAATCTCTCTGCATTACGATTTTTTTAATTTTTACATTTTTCTCGAGACCCAATCTTTTGCACAACGATTTGATCTGCGTGGGAAACCAATTTTTGTTTTGATTTTCACTACGCATGTGATGCAGCAGCTGAGGTTTCCCAATAATGGTATTATAGCCAAGGTTTTCGTGCGAAAGATTGGTTTTAAACTGCATGTGATGAGATTGCATTATGTACAACTATTCTACATGTTCTTGCTACGTTTTCGCAGCGATGGCAAGGCCACCTGCAGTGGCGACCGGCCACGGTCAGGCCCCCTGTAGTGGCAACCGGCTACGACCAAGGCCCCCTGCGGGGGGCAGCCGCCTGCAGCGCGACGCCCACAAGGGCGACGACCTACAACGTGGCGCCCATCGGCAGCGACAGCCGCCTGTGGGCACAATGCCCGTGGGCGAGCTTATTAACCAAGTGGCCACGCGAGGCGATGCCGCCAGCCCGCATGGGCTACCGCTATATGGCAGCAGCACCCGACCGTGGGCAGAGGCGATCGCTGGCGACGCGCAGCACTACCGCATGCACATGGGCAGCGATGGCGGCGCAGTGAGGGTGAAGGAGGGCCAGGGCATCTTTTTAAGAAAAAGATGATTATGCTCTTCATAATTTGAGAAATTCTAACTTTGTCCCGTTTCATAGAATTTCCAAAATACCCTCAATAATTTTGAAAATTTTGAGGACTATCCTTTCTTCTAGTATTCCAAAAATGCCCTCTAAAATTTTAAAAATTCTCAGGACTGTCCTCTCATCTAGAATTACAAATATACCCTTGATAATTCTAAAAATTTTGAGTATGTCCTGATTTCTAAAAAAATAATTAATTAAAAATTTAATTAATTATTATATATATAGTAATCTTACATTAGATGTGATGTACATGTGATGTATGATGTGGATGGATGATCATGAGCCATGTGTTATGATGTGTGTAATTATGATTATGATTATTATTATTATTATTATTATTATTGGGGCTTGCGAGCCTTTGTTTTTCTCATTTATTGTTGGGCCTAGGTGCCTGTGATTATTTGTAATTACATGGAGAGACACAGCGAGAGTGTGGAGGCGACAGCGGGACCTAGAATGTCGTGGTGGGAGATTACGACGCATGGTGATGCGACGATCCGACGGAACCGATGATGACGAGATCAACAATCACACGACATGGAGATGCACTAATGCACATATAGATCCTATTGTGAGTGATTAGGCCCATTAGCTCGAGCTTAATCATATTAGGTGACGGCTCATGATCATCCGGTATAACTTGCGTATATGATGTGTTATACAGCAACTAGATATATGTATATATATATATTTGCATGTGATGTAGATATATATCAAATATGTACGTGTGTGACACGATATATTAGGAGATCGATACGAAATAAAAACCCCTCCTACGATAATATTAAGTTGGTAAGCGTGAGGCAATGAGATTGACCCATGTGGCCTTCCATCGTTATAGGAAAAAATTAAATCATGACATAGGTTGAGTTGGTCGAGTCCCTCGAGGCTCACCTATCTACGTGATCGAGTTCTTGCCTATGACATAGAGATGTCACCGGTGACCTGAGGACATAGTATGCTTGGTCGAGTCCCACGAGGGCATATCATCAAATCAGACTTATCTTGTAATGATGGTGATAACTTAACTCAAAGAAACACTTTCGATTAATTCTTTACTTCATGTAAGTTTTCCAAATCGAGTATTTTTACACTTGCACTAATTAACCCCGCGCCAGCCCCCCTTGTCTTAGTGCTAACTTGATCATAATAGTTGGTATCAGAGCCATATTATACTCATTAGATTAATACCAAAGTGAGTAAATGACTTATTATGCCATTAAAATGAGGGTCAATGCATCACGAGTCCTCCTATGTTCAATAGGACGAACTACAACTATTGGAAAATTAGAATACGTATTTTTTTATTTTTTTATTTGATTTATGTCACATCATTGAGAATGATTTTGAAAAGTCTTCCAAACCAATGAACGAATGAAATGATTTGGAAAAGAAGACTTTTTCTTTAAATACAAAAGCAATGAATGCTTTATTTTGCGCTCTTGATAAGAATGAGTTTGATTTGGTTTCTACATGTGATTTGACTTTTGAGATTTGACATAAATTAGAAATGATACATAAAAACATGATTAAACTAAATGAATCATTAAATGAAAAGACTTATAAAAATGAATTTGAAGAACACATTCCAAAATACAGGAAGAAAATTACTTTGAAAATACAAGAACAAGACCTTCCAAAGAACAAGAATGATTTTAAACTAAGAACAGATTAACATCACCTTCCAAAGGACAGGTAGATATTTGAACTGAGAACAACATATGACTTCTCGAAAGAAACCTCGAGTGATGAGAACTTTGAACTTTTGACAAATAAATCAGAAAAATTAATAAACAAAAACAATAAAAATGAACTTAAATTGGATAAATCTCTTGCCATGAATGGAAGAAACCAAGACACTTCAAAGATGAGGATCATATCCAAGAAGTGAAAAATCTCATGCTCGTGGCCAACCACGATGAGGTAAGTAAACCACCTAAAAGTTCTTTTACTTTTAATGAGTTATTAATTTCTTTTCATGAGCTTTATGATGAGTTTAGAAAGATTAGCAAATCCTATAAACTACTTAAAGAGGAGCATGCATCACTAGTTAGTAAACATGAAGAAATGCATGAAGTAGCACCATCACACAATTCATGCACTAAATATGAAACATTAGAAGAACTTAGAAAGGAAAATATTGTATTATAACAAATATTAAAAAAAATTTAAAATAGGGAATAAATCCTTAAACATGATCATTACAAATAAGGGTCATATTCATAGGAAAGGTATTGACTTTGTGAGTAACACTCAACAAAATTCAACTACCCTTATTAGAAGATCCATATTACACTCTTTGTTTGAAAATAGATATATTTTTAATGGCATATGTGGACACCTTACTTATAAGTATTCATTTAGGAAATATAGTCTACATAAATTAATTTGAGTTCCTAAAGGAATCATAAACAATCAAATATTTTTAATGAAAATAGGTAGAACTTTTCATGAGGGACCCAGAGTCAAATGAGTACCTAAACCCCCCATATTATAAATTTGTCTCATAACAAGGCTTGGAGCACTAAATGATGTCTTGAAAGTAGATGCTCAAGGCACATGACTTGAGATCTAACACTTTTTTAAGCTCACTAGCCTAAGTAATAATAAGAAAATTATTGAAAATGAATATTTGGATGATTCATTATTGTAATTAATCTTGATTGCTTTAACTTTAGCATGCTAGTATAAAAATGAATTAGAATAATACATAAAAAGGGGAGACTTTAGTTATTTTTAATGGAAAATCATATATATTTAAATTTATGAAAGAGAGTTTTTGATGATGATTATGCTTGTATTGACTTAAAATGGTTATACGAGTGTACGTTGTCTTGAGATAAAATTGAATCGAATGATTAACTGCTGAATTTAAACTTAAAATATATATATATATATATATATATATATATATATATATAATCAAGCTTTATTTTCTAATGTGGTTGAAAAATTAATTTTTTTAAAATGAGAAGAAAAAATATTTTTTATAAAATATCCTTATCCTTAACAAAAATTATCTTAATAGTTGATAATTATAAAGTTAATCTTAATTGCTTTCAATGGTGCATGGTTTTTGCATAGCTAGAGCATGATAAAATTAGAACAAAGAAACTTTAGTTGTTTTTAATATAAAATTATCTAAGTTGAAATTTTTGAAAAAAGTGATTTTGATGATAGGTTAAAAATTATTGGCGTGAATGATTAAAATATTGGATGGGTTATATGTTGACCTAAAGTAGGTTATATAATTGAATGATAGATTACTTTTGAATTTAAACTTGGAATAAATAAAAATTTGGAAATGAACATGACAACTCCTTGCACTAAGTGTAAAGAGTTAAACCCACTTGAATGTTAGATTAAAGCAAATCAGATTTTTGTTTGAAGATATTTTATGATTTTAATATATTATATTAATGATCTTGATGATTTTGTTTGAAATGATACTTGATTTTTGGTCTTAAATGATAATGCATTGATTTGGAAAGCATTCTTAAAACAAATCACATGAAACAACTAAAATGGAGAAAAACTCTTTTTGAAATTATCTATATACTTTCGAGCCTTCAATAAAAGATAAAGTGATGCCATTTGAATCTTTTAAACTACAAATATTTTTTTGATTGAAATTTGAATGAAATTTTTGTTAACTAAATCTTGAACCTTCCCATGATTTATTGACTTGAGAAATCTCTTATGGGAATCAAAATGCTAACTTCTATAATCTTTCTTATTAGTTACTATTTAGGAGATTTAAGATCTTATAACTAGAGATTCTTCTTATGAACTATATTATTGAAGTTTCCTATACATGGATCAAGATATTTTATCTTTTCTCCTTTGTAACTTACTCATGATTTATAACTTGATAAATGAAGGCCCTTCTTATTATTTGATCTCCTAAAATTAGTTTTTGTCATCTAAGAGGAAATTTGTCAAAATTAAATCATGTCTTTTGGCATTCATGATTTGAAATTAATATACTATATGATTATTTATGATATATGTCTTAGTATAACTTATCACCAAATTAATATTTCTCAAATTTGTGATGAGTTAAAAATTAAATAAGATTTTCTTTATCGTGACCATTTCCTTGACTTGTCATATCCTTAATGGAAATCAAAATTTTAACCTCTTTGATTTCTTCGTTTTGCTAAAAATGAGATTTATAATTTTGATAATTATAATTTAAGATTTCTTAATCAGGATTGTTTAGATCCCATAAGATTTCTTATTAGGAGAGTTATTAAATCAAATCATGTCTTTTAGCACTTATGATTTGATCCTTCATCTTTAATGATATGATTCTTTTGTACTTATGGTCATAATTAGAACATGGATGTAAAAGAAAATTATTATATTTCTTTTTGACAATAATAAAGGGAGAGACAAAATTGTTAATTTGGTTAAAAGAAAATTCGATATAAAAAATCTTCTAACATATTGGATGAGGAGCGATTTGCTTAAAAGAAAATTAGGAATTTTAAATACATGAGATTAGCACGATTTGATTTTTATTTTACTTAGAATTTTAAATACATAAGATTTCTTGATTACTTATATTAAAATTCACGAACAAAAAAGGAGGGGCAAATTTATTAAATCATGCTTTTTGGTACTTAAAGATTTAATTTTTCATCTTTAATGACATGATCCCCTTGTACGTTTTAGTGTAACTAGCACATGGATATAAAAGAAAAATTATACCATCATATTCCTTTTTAACAATCACAAAGAGAGATAACATTGATATCTTAACAATAAAGCTAATAGAAGATGAACAATTTGATTATAAGAAAATTTAAAATAATTTTAAATCTTCCAAATGCATGAGTTGTCATCATATTCTTGTTTTTGTAAAATAAAATTCTTCACAAAATTTACATGAGATGATTTCAAATCTTCCGACTGCATGAGATAGTTTCATATCATGTGATTCATAAACTTTTTATCGAATCAAATCTTGATGGAATAAATAATTACACAAGATGAATTTACATAAAATAAAACTTTTTGTCTATTTTTTTGAGTTGTTTAAAATTTATATAAGATGAATGCATGAGTAGCCATTGGATTTCTTGGATATTGAACTCATATTCGAAATAATCTTTTCATAATTTATGTCTATAAGAGATTAAGAGCTCTTCTTAGTGATATGATGTTTGTCTTTGTTGAATTTCAAATTTTGATGATGAAATCAATTAATGGTTGTTTAATCTAACATATGTGTGTTAGAGGAAGTAATGCAGGTTTAACTACGATGGAGAAAAGGAGTTACAACCATATGTTGGGTCAGAATCAAGTTTGGGCATCGGGCCAAGGTTCGAACAATGCAGTGGGAGCTCGCTGGGAGTTCGCTAGGAGTTCGCCGAAGGAATCAGGAAGCTCACTAGGAACATATCGGGAGATCGCCGAAAGAATATTGTAAGACTTATAGCAAGAATGCCAAAGGTTGCCAGATTACCGGGGGTTAGGTCCTTTATTAAGCTTGATGGTCCTATACGATTGTAATCAGTGAGTCATAGCTAGGTTCGAGTCCTTATTGAGTTTGATTTGGAAGGAATCCAAATCAACTCATTGAGAGGCAACCGGGTCCAATATGGGGATGGATTGAGCTCAGGTTGAGCTCAATTGGTTGACCTGAGAATGGTCAACAGAAGGTATAAGTTGGGATTGAAAAATTGGAGGGAATCATTTTTTCGGGATTCTTGGCAATTGTACCGCCCATGCTAGCAGTCGTACTGCCTAGGTCGATGGTTGTACTACCACTGCCCAGTTTTCTAGGCAGCTTTCGGTGGTTGTACCACCCGTACCCGAATTTTTTTGAATACATTTGAATTTTGACTCCATTTTTGAAGCCAATTGAGGTCTATAAATACCCCAAGTTTTTTTGCATTTACACAAAAAAATTTCACAAGTTATTAGGCAAAAAATCTATTAAAAAAGTGTGCTAAAAGTGTGTAAGTAAAAGAAAATAGGTAAGGGAGTGAGTAAGTGTTATAATTCTTGTAAGAAGTCTCTCTTGTGAGTTGAAAAGCCAGTAAGGGTTTAGGCTTCACCCAAAGGAGATCGGTAGTGGACACTAGTGGGCCTTGACGAAGAGGACTCGGGAGGTGGATGTAGGTCAAGATTGGGGCCAAACCACTATAAAATTATGAGTGTTTCTTTCATGTTTATTTTCAGCATTTATTAGCTATATGAATTTCTCAATCTTTAGTTTGATTTGCTCACGTATTTAAAATTCGAAGAAATGCTTTCGATCTCAATTTTATTTGAATGAAAAGTTTTCTTTAAACTGTGGTTTCTTACACTTGCACTAATTCACCGCCCCCTCTTAGTGCCAATTGATCCTAACAATTGGTATTAGAGTAGGGTCATACTCATTGGACTAACACCCACTTGAGTAAATAGCTTTGTTTGGCATGAATAAGGGATATTCTATTTTACATCCTTCTGCATTTAATGAGATGGATTACACTTATTAGAAAACAAGGATGCATATATTCTTAATTTTTAAAGATTTTGATTTATGACACATTATAGAGAATGGTTTTAAAAAATCTTCCAAATCAATAGACAAATGGAATGATTTGGAAATGAAATTTTTTTCTTTAAACGCAAAAGCAATGAATGCTTTATTTTGTGCACTTGATAAGAATGAAGTTAATCATGTTTCTATTTGTGAAATTGCTTATGAATTTGGCACACTCTTGAAATTACACACAAAGGCACTAGTCATTGTTAAAGAGTCCAAAATTAACATTTTAGTTATGAATTATTTATAATGAAACCATGTGAGACCATTGGAGATATGTACACCCGATTTACGGATGTCATCAATGGTCTTAAAGCTCTTGGAAAATATTTTTCTAATTGAACTTGTTAGTAAAATATTAAGATCTCTTCCAAAAAGTTGGGATCCTAAAGTAACTACAATCCAAGAGGCTAAAGATCTAAATAATCTTCCTCTTAAATAACTTATTGGTTCTCTTATGACTTATGAATTGAGTTGTAAAGCTCATGATGAACTTGAAGAATCTCTTCCAAATAACAAGAAGGATTTGACACTTAGAACTGTTAATAACTCATCGAGTGAAACCTCGAGTGATGAGAACAATGGCATTACACTATCGACAAAAAATCAAAAAATTTATAAAAAAGAATAAAAATCATAAAAATAAAAATGAACCAAAGTGAGACAACATTATATGCTTTGAATGCAAGAAGCCTGAATATTTCAAAAATAAATATCCTCAATTAAGGAAGAAAGCATCCCACAAGAAAAAGACTCTTTCCGCAACTTGGGATGATTTAAGCTCATCGGATGAAGAAGACCACTCTAAGGAAGAAGTTGTCAACTATGCTCTCATGGTCATCCATGATGAGGTAAGTGAGTCATCTAATATTTCATTTTTTCAATTATTAAATATTTTTCATGAGCTTTATGATGAGTTTAGAAAAATTATCAAGTCTTATAAATTCCTAAGAAAGATCATGATTCATTATTAGTAAATTTGAACAAATACATGTAGCATCATCATCACATAATTCATGCACCAAATATGAAAGTTTAGAAGAACTTAGAAAGGAAAATATTGTATTACAAACAACATTAGAAAAATTTAAGATAGGGAATAATTCCCTAAACATGATTCTTGCAAATAAGGGTCATGTTCATAGGAGAGAAGACATAGGCATTATGGCCAATACCCAACAAAAGCCAACTACCTTTGTTAAAGGATCCACTCTAAACTTGCCACCAAAAATAAAATACAACTTTTGTGATAGATTAGGACATATAGCTTACAAGTGTTCATCTAAGAATTATAGTCTACATAAATTAATTTGGGTTCCTAAAGAACCATAAACAACCAAAAACCTCTATTAGAACTTTTTATGAAGGACCCAATGTAAGATGGGTACCTAAATAAAACTATTTTTCTTATAGGTTTGTCTCCAAACTAAGACTAGGAGCACCAAATGGTACCTTGATAGTGGATACTTAAGGACACATGACCGGAGACTCAACTTACTTTACTAAGCTCACTAGCCTAAATAAAGTAGTTGTCACGTTTGGATACAACAACAAAGGAAAAAATAATTGGGAAAGGAACTATAGGTAACAAATTAAACCTTTTGATTAAAGATGTGCTATTAGATGATGATTTAAAATATAATCTACTTAGTATTAGCCAATTATGTGATAAAGGATATACTATTAAATTTGAATATAATACTTATATAATTGAAATACCACATGAAAATAAATCTTTGATTGCCTTAAGAAACAATAATGTGTATATTATTGACATTGAAATTTTTTGTGATGAAACATGCTTTTTGTCTTTAAATGATGATGCTTGGATTTGACATAGGAGATTTGGTCATGCTAATATGAAACTACTCAACTAAAGACTTAGTAAGAGGATTACCTAGCCTTAAGTTCGTTAAGGATAAAATATGTGATACATGCCAATTAGGAAAGCAAATAAAAGGTAGCTTTAAGTCAAAAAAAAGAAATAATCACCTCTAAGCCACTACAATTGATCTATATAGATTTATTTGGACCAGTTGATACTACAAGTTTAGGAGGTAGCAAATATACATTTGTCTTAGTAGATGATTCTAGTATATATACTTCGACTTATTTATTGGCACACAAAAGTGATTTTTTAAATATTTTTTAAAATTTTGTAATTTTTTTTAAAATGAAAAAGGTTTTATGATTTCATCAATATGTAGTGGTGAATTTTAAAATAATAAATTTTAAAAGTTTTGTGAGTCAAATGGGTATCTCCACAACTTCTCTACTCCTAGAAATCTACAATAACATAGATTAGTAGAAAGAAAAAAAATAAGAGCTTACAAAAAATGGCTAGAACCATGTTAAACGAACATAGCCTACCCAAATATTTTTGGGCCAAAGCCGTTAACACAGCATGCTATATTTTAAATAGGGTTCTTGTAAGACTATTACTCAATAAAACTCCTTATGAATTGTGGAATGGTACAAAACCCAATATTTCTTATTTTAAAGTATTTGGTTGTAAATATTCTATTTTGAATGAAAAGGATGCCTTAAAAAAATTTGATGCAAAATTCGATGAAGGCATTTTTCTTGGATATTCTTCAATTCAAAAGTTTATCGTGTATTCAATAAAAGAACTTTAGTAATTGAAGAATCTATTCATGTTGTTTTCAATGAGATTTTTAAATCTTAGAAAATTGATTTTGATGATAAATTTAATTTTGGCACTTTGAATTTAAATGATAACTCTCCTAAAAGTAACTTGGATGAATCTACTTCCAAATCCTTACCCAAGGATGTAAATGCTCATCCTAATAAGCTTATAATAGGAGATACATCAAGAGGTATTCAAACCTGTTCTTCTTTTGAAATTTTTTTTGCTAATACTATATTTCTTTCTTAAGTTGAACCAAAATGCACTAATGAAGCCCTAAGAGATGACTCTTGGGGTATTCCAATGAATGAAGAATTAAATCAATTTGAGAGGAACGAGGTATGAGAGCTTGTTCCTAGACCTAATGACCGTTTAGTGATTGTTCGTAAATGAGTTTTTAGAAACAAGCAAGATGAAAATGGTATCGTGGTTAGAAACAAAGCTAGATTAGTACCCAAGAGTTTCAACCAAAAAGAAAGAATCGATTATGAAGAAACCTTTGCTCTTGTGGCTAGACTTGAAACCAAAAGAATGCTCCTTGCCTTTGCATCTTTTAAAGATTTTAAGTTATTTCAAATGGATGTTAAAAGTGCTTTTCTTAATGGTTTTATTTTCGAAGAAGTGTATGCTGAACAACCCCCTGGTTTTGAAAATAGTCTTCTTCCGAATCATATTTTTAAACTTTCTAAAGCTCTTTATGGATTAAAACAAGCCCCTCGGGCTTGGTATGAAAAGACTCAGACGAGCTTCGGGAACGATCGACTAAGGGGTTATGTTGGCACTATGATGAACTGTGGAGCCGAGAACATCGCTACAAAAAGAGACAACTCCTCGTGATCGAACCAATAGAGGATGAGGACACCAAACCATCTAAAGAAGACCTCGAACTCAAAGATGAAACCATGAAGGAAGAGCCCCAACAGCCGACTATGCAGTGCACGCGTTGGTCGGTTACTCTAACCCGCAAACGACTAAAACAAAACAAGATGCTAAGAACAAAAGTGAACTAAAAAGGGACTCAATTAATATGTTACGGATGTAAGAAGCTGGGACACTTAAAAAATGAATGTCCCCGAGTGAAGAAGAAGCAACCAAAGAAGAAGAAGGTGATCAAAGCTACTTTGGATGACTCAAGTTCATCCGAAGACGAGGAGCCAACTAACAAGGAATAAGTTACAAATTACACTTTAATGGCATTTGGCAACGAGGCAAGTAACATAAATGAGTCTTCTTTATCTTATGATGAATTATTTAATGTATTTAATGACTTATTTGATGATCTTAAATTAGTTAGTAAAAAATATAAATTGCTAAAGAAAGATCATGCTTCACTTGCTAGTGAGTTTAAAATTTTAAAAAATGAGTATAATGAACATAGGATAGTTCCTGACACTAAGTGTGAAGAATTAGATATGCTTAAGAAAGAAAATGTTTCATTACAAGAAAAAATTTAAAATAGGTAACAAATCCTTAAACATGATCCTTGCTAATAAGGGTCATGTTCATAGAAAGGAAAGAATTGGCTTTGTGAGTAACGCTCAATAAAAGACAAACATCTTCAGTATAGGACCTACATTATATGTTTCACCCATAAATAAATATAATTTTTGTGGAAGAATTGGACACTATATTTATAAATGTTCATTTAAAAGGCATAGTCCACACAAATTAAGTTGGGTTCCTAAAAGAACCACAAACAACTCGATGTAATTAGTAAAATTAGATAGAATTTTTCATGAGGAACCCAAAGGCAAATGAGTACCTAAACCAAAACCCCCTTTCTTGTTGGTATGTCTCCAAACAAAGGTTAGAAGCACAAAATGATACCTTGATAGTGGATGGTCGAAGCATATGATCGGAGATCCAACTCATTTCTCTAAGCTTACTAGCCTAAATGAAGGATTTGTCACCTTCGGAGATAATAAAGGAAAAAATCATTGGGAAATGAACCATAGGTAACAAATCAAACCTCTTGATTGAAGATATATTATTAGTTGATGGTTTGAAACATAATCTATAAAGTATTA
The DNA here is from genome assembly GCA_029747655.1 of Ensete ventricosum. Lineage (NCBI taxonomy): Eukaryota > Viridiplantae > Streptophyta > Magnoliopsida > Zingiberales > Musaceae > Ensete > Ensete ventricosum. Next base: position 1,201,820 of record JAQQAF010000010.1, on the reverse strand, counting down.
GACAATTGTGTGATAAAATATATATTATCAAATTTGAATCTAATACTTGTATAATTGAAAGACCATAGAAAAATAGTTCTATGATTGCTTTAAGAAGTAATAATGTATATACTATTGACATTGATAATTTTTATAATGAAATATATTTTTCGACCTTAGAAGACGATGCATGGATTTGACATAGGAGACTAGGACATGCTAGTATGAAACTATTAAACTAAATCTCAACTAAAAATCTAGTAAGAGGAATGCTTAGCATCAAGTTCGTAAAAGACAAAGTTTGTGATGCATGTCAGCTAGGAAAACAAATAAAAAGTAGTTTCAAATCAAAAAATCAAATAAGCACCTCTAGGCTACTACAATTAATCTATATGGATTTATTTCGATCAATTGATACTACAAGCTTAGGAGGTAGCAAATATGCATTTGTTATTGTAGACGATTATAGTAGATATATTCGGACCTATTTCTTGGCACACAAAAGTGATTCTTTTAAATGTTTTTCAAAATTTTGTAAACTTGTTCAAAACGAAAAGGGTTTTATGATTTCATCTATACGTAGCGATCATGGTGATGAGTTTCAAGATCATGATTTCAAAATTTTTGGGACTCAAATGTGTATAATCATAATTTCTCTACTCCTAGAAATCCACAACAAAATGGAGTAGAGGAAAGAAAAAAATAGGAGTTTACAAGAAATGGCTAGAACCATGTTAAATGAACATAGCCTACCCAAATATTTTTCGGCCGAAACCGTTAACACAGCATGTTATGTCATGAATAGGGTTCTCGTAAGACCATTACTCTCCAAAACTCCTTATGAATTGTAGAATAATAAAAAACTTAATATTTTATATTTCAAAGTATTTGGTTGTAAATGTTTTATTTTGAACGAAAAAGATGTCTTAGGAAAGTTCGATGCAAAATCCGATGAAGGTATATTTCTTGATTATTCCTCAATTTCAAAAGCTTATCGTGTCTTTAATAAAAGAACTCTAGTAATTGAGGAATCCATCCATATTGTTTTTAATGAGGTTCCCATATTGAAGAAAATTGATTTTGATGATGATTTTGATTTTGATACTTTAAATTTGAATGATTAACCTCCTCCCCAAAATAACTTGGATGCATCTACTTCTAAGGGATCCTTACCCAAGGAATGAAAGTATGTAGATGCTTATCCTAAGGAGTTAACAATAGAAGATATATCAAAAGCTGTTCAAACTCATTCATCATTTAAGAATTTTTGTGCTAACGTTATATTTTTATCTCAAATTGAACCAAAATGCATTGAGGAAGCCCTAAAAGATGTTTCTTGGGTTATTTCAATGCATGAAGAGTTAAACCAATTTGAGAGAAATGAGGTGTGGGAGTTTGTTCTTAGACCTAATGACCGTTTAGTGATTGGTACTAAATGGGTATCTAGAAATAAGAAATATGAAAATTGTATCATGGTTAGAAACAAGGCTAGATTAGTGACCAAGGGTTTCAATCAAGAAGAAGGGATTGATTATGAAGAGACGTTTGCTCTTGTGGCTAGAATTGAAGCCATAAGGATGCTACTTGCCTTTGCCTCTTTTAAGAATTTTAATTTATTTGAAATGGATGTCAAAAGTGCTTTTCTTAATGACTACATTTCCGAAGAAGTTTATGTTGAACAACTTCCCAATTTTGAAAATGATCTTTTTTCGAATCATATTTTTAAATTATTTAAGGCTCTTTATGGATGGAAACAAAACCCTAGGGCTTGGTATGAAAGACTTAGCTCTTTCTTTATTTCAAACAATTTTTTGAAAGGCAAGGTTGATACCATATTATTT